>CM024755.1:129547566-130191939 GCA_014218235.1 Colocasia esculenta
CAATGCCACGTAATTATACTAATTCAAATACGTACGTAAATTGTAATTACATACCAAGCACAAATATACACATCAAAATGAATAATGCGACGGAAATTCGAGGGCCTTACACCCTCTCCCCTTAAAGAAACTTCGTCCTCGAAGTTAGAACGACACTACTCAAACAAAAGGGGATACTTCTTCTTCATCGCATCCTCAAGCTCCCACGTAGCCTCCTCAGTGAGAAGTTCCGCCATAGAACTTTCACCGACGCACATCATACTCTTGTTCCGGAGATGCTGAACCTTCCGGTCAAGAATGGCTATGGTTGCTCGACATACGAAAGATCTGGCTGGATCTCCACTGGCTCATGACTAATCACATGAGACGGATCTCGGACATACTTCCTGAGCATAGATACGTGGAATACAGGGTGAACACTAGCCTAAGCTGGGGGTAATGCTAGCTCATACGCCACGCTGCCCAAACGTCTGAGAATCTCATATGGGCCAATGAATCTAGGGCTTAGCTTGCTATGCCTGCCAAACCTGACAACACCTCGAGTAGGCGATATCTTCAAGAAGACATGATCGCCAACCTCGAACTCCAAATCCTTCCTCCTGTTGTCGGCATAACTCTTCTGCCTATCCTGTGCCGCAACGAGCCTCTTCCTGATAAGCTGAATCTTATCCGAAGTTTCCTGAACTAACTCCGGTCCGATCAACTGCCTATCACCAGTCTCCTCCCAACATAAAGGAGATCTGCAGGGCCTACCATACAACGCCTCGAATGGAGCCATACCAATACTAGCATGAAAGCTGTTGTTGTATGCGAACTCCACAAGAGGTAAATGACGCTCCCAATCATCCTTCCAATCCAGAACACACGCTCTCAACATATCCTCGAGCGTCTGGATAGTCCTCTCGGACTGTCCATCGGTCTGGGGATGAAACGCCGAACTGAGCTTAAGCTCCGAACCTAACGCATCCTGAAGACCCTTCCACAATCTCGAAGTAAATCTCGGATCTCGATCCGAAATGATCGACTTCGGCACACCATGCAATCTAATGATACCGCTAACATACAATCTAGCTAAACTCTCTACTGACTGCTTCTTCTTCATAGGCAAGAAATGAGCAGTCTTCGAGAATCTATCTACAACTACCCAAATCGAGTCATTGCCCCTTCTAGATCGAGGCAAACCCGATACGAAATCCATAGTGACAGCTTCCCACTTCCATACGGGGATATCCATCCTCTGCATAAGGCCGGATGGTCGCTGCCGCTCGGCTTTCACTTGCTGACATACTAGACATCTAGACACATAATCCGCAACATCCTTCTTCATGCCGGACCACCAAAATGATCTCTTCAGGTCTTGATACATCTTAGTGTTACCCGGATGAATAGAGAATCGCGATCTATGAGCCTCCGCTAACACATGCTCACGGACATCTACTACATCAGGGACACAAACACGGTGCTGAAATCTAATCACACCGTCCTCATCACGAGCAATGCCCGCCTTACCCACTAACTCTAACAATCTAGGGTCGGCTTTCTGCTGCTCAATCACCTCATCCAAGACTGAGGATCTAAGGGATAGCTGAGCTACAAAAGCCTGACACAGCGATGGCTCTAACTCGGTCATAGAGCACGCTGCATCCTCCAACATCTTCCAATCCTGCTGGAGCGAAGACCTCTTTCTACTAAGAGCATCTGCTACGACGTTCGCCTTTCCAGGATGATACTGAAGGTCGAAGTCATAGTCCTTCAAGAACTCAATCCATCTCCTCTGCCTCAGGTTTAATTCCTTTTGGGAGAAAAGATACTTCAAGCTCTTGTGGTCGGTAAACACCTCAAATCTGACACCATAAAGATAGTGCCTCCAGATCTTTAGTGCATGAACCACTGCTGCGAGCTCCAAATCATGAGTCGGATAGTTCCTCTCATGCTCCTTCAACTGACGAGAAGCATAAGCCACTACCCTCTCTCGCTGCATGAGTACACAGCCTAAACCAATCTGAGATGCATCCGTATAAATGGCAAAGCCCTCTAGACCACTAGGCAATACCAATACCGGAGCAGAAGTAAGCTTAGCCTTCAATAGCTGAAAGCTACGCTCACATGCCTCAGACCATACGAACTTTTCACCTTTCCTGGTCAGCTTTGTCAAAGGGGCGGCGATGGATGAGAAACCCTCAATGAATCGCCGATAATAACCAGCTAACCCAATGAAACTACGAATCTCCGAAGGAGTCTGGGGAATCTCCCAATCCATAACTGCCTGGACCTTTGCTGGATCAACTGCAACACCAGCGCCGGAGATGACATGCCCGAGAAAGTGAACCTCGCGCAACCAGAACTCGCACTTGCTGAACTTCGCATACAGCTTGTGCTCACGGAGAACCTCTAAGACTAACCTCAAATGCTGACGATGTGTGGCCTCATCCGGAGAATAGACCAACACGTCATCAATAAACACAACAACAAAGCTATCTAAATACGGACTAAACACCCGGTTCATGAGATCCATGAACGCTGCAGGGGCGTTGGTCAATCCGAAGGGAAGGACCAAAAACTCATAATGTCCATAACGGGATCTAAATGCCGTCTTGGACACATCCTCACTCCTAATCCGCAGCTGATGATAACCAGATCGCAAGTCAATCTTAGAAAAGACTGATGCATCCTGCAACTGGTCAAACAGATCATCAATCCTAGGTAAGGGATACCTGTTCTTCACAGTCACCTGGTTTAGCTTTCTATAATCAATACACAACCTAAGTGACCCGTCTTTCTTCTTGACGAACAATACAGGTGCGCCCCAAGGGGAAACACTAGGGCGAATAAATCCCTTATCGAGCAATTCTTGCAATTGCTTCCTCAACTCGGCTAACTCTGCAGGTGCCATCCTATATGGGGCCTTCGAGATAGGAGAGGTGCCTGGAAGCAACTCTATAGTGAACTCTATCTCCCTATCCGGTGGCAATCCAGACAAGTCATCGGGAAAGACATCTGGAAATTCCTGCACCACATCGATCTCTGCAAGAGTCAGTGACGAACCAGCATCGGGTACTAGCATAACGCTGGCAAGAAATGCGTCACAACCCTTGTTCACCATGCGCATCGCCTTCATGGCAGAGATAACTAACTTTCCCGCTAAGTTCTTTGGCAAGGGATGAGAAACTCGTCCTCACCAGGAATGCGGAAAACAATCCTCTTCCGACGACAATCCACTAACGCATAGTGCTCCTCTAGCCAATCCAGACCAAGAATAACATCATAGTCCTTCATCTTTAGCAAGAAGAAACACCCATCTAGGAATTATCCTCAATGCACACAGGTAACGACGGAATGCACTTCCTAGTCGATACCATACCCGCAGGGTGTGCACAGACAAAGGGACCTCTAACTCCTCAGACTCTATGCCTAACTCTAGGGCTAACTGCCTAGCGAACCGCTCGGAAATGAACGAGTGAGTAGCACCCGTATCAAACAAAACCCGAGCGTGCACACCGAAAAGCAAAACCGTACCTTCGGTGACATACTCCGCCTGCTCGGCGTCCTCGTGAGCTAAAGCAAACACTCGAGCTGGGGCTCGAGGCCTTCCTGGTCTTCCTGTAACTGGCGCGGCTGCCGCTACTGCTGGTGCTGGCGCTCCACGCTGAGCTCCTTGCTGAAGTCTTGGGCAATCTTTGATCTTGTGGTCGCTGCTCCCACACTTCAAGCATCTACCCGCTACCAACCAACACTCGGAACCACCGTGTGTCTTCCCACAATGGGGACACTCTTTCTTCACACCAGGGGAACGTACAGAAGGTACCTGAGAGTTGCTGGCTGTCATTGGTTTCTGCGGTGTCTGGTACACCGTTTTCTTCTTATCCTGCCGCTGGAATGTCGCTGCCGGCCTCTTCTGCGAAGCCTTCTTTTCCTCCAGATACTGCTCCATTTCTCCCTCCTATCTGCAGGAAGCACTGAGGGCCTCGTCCAGCGTGCGGTGGTCAAACGCCACGAGTCTCGTCCGCAGTGATGGCTTGAGTCCCATCACGAACTTCTTGGTCTTCTTGCGCTCATCCTCTACGATATGCGGTGCATATTTAGAAAGTTCAGAAAACCTGGCCTCGTATTCCAGCACGGTCATGGAGCCTTGCGTCAGGGATAGAAATTCCTGCTCCATTTTGTCCTGGATATGCTCTGGGACGAACTTGGCTCGAAAGAGCCTCACGAACGCATCCCACGTCACGTCTACTGCTCCGTCCTCAAAGCGTGTACGAAGTAGGGAGGATCACCATACATCGGCTCTCTCCTGCAATACACCTTCATAAGCACCAGCTAACAAATTCTAGCTTGACAAACAACATACAAGCATAAACTAAAACATACCTGTAGCATGTAGGTGGCTAGTGTCACCTTGTCCTCGTCAGGGCACCTGATAGCTCGGAAGATTTTCTCTGTCTCCCTTAACCAGCTTTCTGCCATTAGTGGATCACTCTCCCCCTTAAAAGAGGGTGGGGTCATCCTCTTGAATCGCTCCATGATGGATGGTCCACCATGGTCCTGAGCTGGTGCCTGGGCCTGCTACATTAAACAATAACAATACACAATAAACACAATATCATGCAGTTTAAATAGCAAACTACTAGTTGTTTCATTATTCTACCTGGGCCTCCATCTGGGCCTGGAGTGCTGCCTGGGTATGAGCCTGCGTCTGCATGGCTTGTACCAGACCTTGCATGAATACTCCGTAGTCCACAGGCGGCGGTGGGGGAAGTACAGGGCCTCGCGGTGCCGGGGCCTATTGCTCCGCCTGCTCATAACGTCGCGGCTCGTCCTCATGGGCCGACGCTCCACCACGCCTACCTCTCGAAGCCATGGCTGTAATATAATTTCAGCCAACATTAGAGCTAGGTTACTAAGTTTTCTAACCATTTTCTTATCTTTCTTTCACTTCTCATTAGTGTTTTCTACACATGTGGACATATTTAGCATGCAATGGGGATGATGACTTAGGTATATTCATGTGCAATCTCAACCGGTCGCTCTGATACCAATCTCTGTGACGGCCCTCATTATACCAGTACGGTTATACCAACCCACGTCAGTATAGCGAGAGTCCTCATAGTGGGACATTTACCCAACGATACTAACAGCTGAGATACACGCGAATATACAACAGAGTAGCGGAAGTAAAAGACAACTGTCTCCATTCATTCATCATCCACATTTAACAACATGAAGTTTGCAATTAACAACAAAGAACTAAAAGTTCACATAATTTAAATTGCTGAAATAAAATACATAATGTCCACACTTATACATCATTTTCATGATATTTCTAATACAATGTCCAAATTACATACTATGGAATGCACAAGTCACAAAGAAACTCCAAAGACTAGCTAATCTCCGCGCTCGGAGTCCGTCTCCACTGTCTCCTCCAAAGGTGCCACGTCACCAACTACACTGTACGCCGAAGCAAGGAGTGAGTCCAAAGACTCAGCAAGAAACACTACCCATAACATACACGTATAAGTCATAGCGGTTTCTACATGCACATTTAAAATTTTCAAGCATAGCATGCTAGTCATTTTAAAGTTTCAACCTATCATGAAAGTTTTACAATTTTATACATGGATTATGCTTTCAGATTTCTAAGAATAAAATTTACCTATCACATGGTCTCTATTCAATTTCCTCATGAAACTTTGTCTTTAAGGAACCAAGACATGAGAGCTACCAACATGAACATTGTGCGTATATGAAAGGAAATACAACTAGCATGAGTTTTACGTGTCCCCAAGTATATACATAGACATTTTTACATGCTTTAAGTTGCTGGTTTTACATGGTTTAATGGCTGTAAACCTACACATGAGAGCTACAATATTGCTTAAAACAAATCATGTAAACAACCAATCATGCCACTTGCATACGTGCTCATCAATTATCCCTAACATGGATTCTAGGCATCTTTGCACACTTAAACATGATGATAACAACATGAATTTACTGATTTCACATGGTTTCAGATTTGTCTCACATGGATTTCAATATCATATCCTCACATTTAGAATTTCACATTTTCTTTACACAAGTTTCCTCTTTCACATGGTTACACTTTGCACATACACAATCACATTGTTCACCTACACATTTACATATGAACACATACACATTACACATTTTAGGTGTCGTGACACATAGTCCAAACCACCAAAGAAGGACATATACACATCACATTACACAAAGACGACATCTAGGCATTCCAATAGCGACTCTTGGACTGCGCAGACCGGGAGAACAAGTCTCCACCCTAACCAGTGGTACTTGTCGACCTCCAGGATTTCCCCCTAATGCCCTTAGGGTCACTTACACACTGAACTTTCTCAGGGGGACTTTTCCCTGATACAGCTCCACTGCCCTTTACGGAAGCAGTGTCACATTGGCACAGTTACACATTTACACATTTTACCGATTTACACATGGTTTTACACATAGCACTTTTCATCTCATTCACTTTCTCACTCACATGCACATCTTTGTTTTTCCTAACATGGCACTATAGATTTCAGGAGCATAACACACAGTAATTTCACCATTCAAGTTAAGTTTAAGCACTATCTAATCACATTACGATAACATTCATAGATTTCTATATTTCACATGGAAAAATACATAACTCCCTATATACTGGTCCAAATGACCTAAAATTTTAACCACATGCTATTTTCGGGTTCTAGATCATACACTCAAAATTTCAGATTTTTCTGGGCTAAAAAGAAATTACAGTAAATAAAACACTTATTTAGCATGCTATTCACAATTTAAGTTAACATGGGGTTTAACACATCATGAAATTTTGCCACTTACTGTTTAAACAGAGGTTACTGTCACATACATGATCTGAGAATACAGAATTTACTCTAAATCATACAATTGTAGATCGATCACCACAAATCATTATTGCATGTCGTTTTATTTACCGAACCGAATTTATTGGCAATTTATATAAGCATGGATAATTCATCAAAAACTGAGTACATGTACATTGATCTACTACTCTTCATGATCAGACAAGACTAAGGCATTCAGACTAATCCTCATCATGAAACATGGATTGGCATGAATTTCAACATTTCATGCTTACACATTCACAGTATAAAATTTCCTACATTCACCATCATACATCACACTCATCCACACACCACAATTGATAATATACATAGTGTATAGGGTTACCATATATCCTCATCACGGAAACCATACCGAAAATAGTCGATAGGAAGGGCAGAACAGGTCACTGTTCTGTCCAGAGGAACTTGGCGGCAGTCTCTGGCCGCTGACTCATGGTCAGCGACATGGTCGATGGACGCCAAGCATGATATCGGCGTCCATTGACCTTGCCGTCAATGCAGGTATGTGCAGAAACACAAACCCGACCTCTCAAGATTGGGAGAATGTGAGGGTCTAGGACTCGAGGGAAAATGTACAAAAATTATAAAACCGACCTAGACTCTTACAGGAACATCATGGTTAGGTCACTTGCCTTTTAAAGATTGCTTCAAAGGATCAAAGTGCTCGGAGAAGCCCTCCTTGGGCAGTCCAAGAAGTGTAGAAACGCCTTCTAGATCTTCTTCCTCTGGGCTCCTGGATGATCTCCACAGCAGGGGGATGTCGGGGAAACCTCCTCCTTTGCTCCAGCTATCTTCTTGTCGGAGAAGATGGCCGGATCAAGCTCCAGGGAGTCGGATTCTTGGGTGCAAAAGTGGGGTTTTCTTAGTTTTCTTCTAGGGTTTTCTTCTCTCTTTTTCTCCTCTTGCAAGGGTGAAGAGAGGGGTGGGAAAGGTAGCTCCGGGTTTAGACTTAAGGAGAAGCCTCTCTCCCACTCTTAGGGTGACTTGACAGCCTTCAGAGCCATTGGGGACAGCCCCCCAATGGCTGGCTTTCTTGTTTCAGAAGCTTGCAGCTCTGCTGCGCATGCAGGCCAGAGAGATTGGCGTCCATATCGCTGGACGTCCAGATTAGTGTTGGCGTCCATGTCTAGACGCTGACACTACCTCAATGGCCTGGGGTTGACACCAAGATGGCCTTCGGCCAGAAGTCTAAAATATGCAGAAATCCATGCATACCATGCTTATATACATGCAATACGTATATGGTAGTGTAGCCATACTATCACCATTCAATACATGCATTATCTACATCTAATATAAACATATGCACACGTAATTATACTAATCAATACGTACGTAAATATGTATATACATACACAAGCACAAATATACACATGCAAATACGAATAATGCGACGGAAATTCGAGGGCCTTACAAGTTCCACAGGCAACAACCCTACACCGGTGAAGGCCACACCACACGCAGGCTCTCTCAGCCTCAACGGCACACACACACCTAAAATGCGCTGAAGATGACCAGGGCACCGCATCTGGACTGGCCTGCAACCGTCCTCCACACAGGGAAGACCACTGCCAGAAAGTCCAGCGCCAACCGCGCAACCATGGCATGAACACACTGAGCAACCACACTCGCCATGCACGCGACGCAGCAACAACAACAACCCACTGCAGCGTGCACAAGAATCTTGAAGGGAAGCCGCACACCTGCAAATTAATTGAAAGCACAAGTCTAACACTAGTTGGACGGTGTCAGCAGCATACTAGTACTTTTCTTTAGGACATCTATAGTTATTACTTTCTTACAAATCTCAGTAGACACCCGCTCTGATACCACTGTAACGACCAGACCTCCCAGACCCCCGCCAGGGGCCCCGAAGTTCACGTCGCCACCCACGGATCCGAAGACCCTGAAGGGTTAGAAGAAATAGTCTAGTGAGATATGTACTGAATTCAAATAACTATAACAATCTGTACCTTATATAAAAGTCTGTACAACATGTCCTAAGCAAAAGCATAGGTACAAGAAGAAAGGTGCAGTCCTTAAGGGGCATACCCCGAGGACTTGCAATGTACAACTCTCTACTCACTCAGGTACAAGAGCTCACAACACTCACTCTCACTGTTGCTGACAACACACGGCGCCACGTCCGCCTCCAACACCCGTCCGACACCGAGCTCCTGCGACGATGAGCCCCTAGCTGAAGGAAGTAGGGGGGTGAGCCTCGCAAACAGGTCCCAGTAGGGATTACCAGTCCCTCATCAGCCAGAGCAGCAGGAACTCCAAAAATAGGAAACTACCATAGAAAGCTGTAAAGCGAGGAACACCTACAACAGGGTACTAAAAAGCAGTAGAATAGAACAGTACAACGCCACGACCACCAACCAAGGTCGTGATACACACACGACTCCTGCAGAAACCAACGGAGTCGGACACAGAGCGGTGGCATCCCTCGGCACACCTGCTGAGACCACGCAACAAGTAGGTGAGAATGACGTCTCACTACAAGCACGGCCACCTCAGACCTCCACAAGGTCGAGGGCCCAGAAGTAGAACCACCCCAGACCCAGGACACACCGCGATGTCGGGAAGCCATACCCGTCGGTGCCACCACAGACTGGCACCAGAGAACGGGACTATAGAACCGAGAGGACACCGAAGCGGAAACCACCAGAGGCACGGGTCTACACAAGGCCAGACCAATGACGCCCACGGAAAACTAGGCATGACTAGGCTATAACCACCATGCAGGCTAGGGCAACAGATAACAATTGGAAACGTCGTGAGGAAATGCCATCACAACAACAACAACCAAGCCACCGCCACTGGCAGCTAAGACGGGGATGTGCCGTCCACACCCTCTCTGCTCGCCAGCCGGCTCTCACCTCTAACCTCCCCAGAAGAGCGAGACAGAACCGCCAAGAACACGCAACACTGCAACCTGGCCAAGCTGCGGCCCCACGCCTAGCATGACTACATGGCTCTGGAACCAACGCAGAGAGAGGCAGTGAGACAAAGAACTATCTGGGCCATGCTGGGAAGAGGACCACCTCAACGACCTCGGTGTCTCATCCCAGACAAGAGAGCTCTATAAACGACTCAGCGTCGCTGTCCAAACCTCATTTTCCCCTCAGCTCTAGATTCCACCCTGTCGACTGCCAACTCGAGCATGCTCGTAGCCCAGAGCACTCTCTCAACAGGCTCCCGAGGATGGGGGTCCCAGGCAACAGAGACAACCTCTGAACGGGACAAGCCCTCAAGTGCCAAGCACCGGGCAAATAGGAGGGGCAAGCACAATGAAAACCACACCGAACCGCTAGCTTGTAACCCACGACAAGCCCAGCAAGCGAGAGGCACTCACGGACCGTCAAAAGGGCCGTCGGCCAACCAAGGCACGCACGAACGGCTAGAACCTCGGAACACCACCGAACAGTATGGAAATCCGTCGCTCTGCTAATAATCGATTGACCGCCAGTCAATCGATTATTAGACAGACGCGACCCTCCTGGAACCACTACCAGGACACGGCCACAAAGGTGTCACCTTCGGTCACTAAACGCAGGGAGGTAACCTGCCGCGTTCCCTGCCAGAAGGTCCTATGGGCAAAGCCTACCCTGGGGCACACGCTGACACACAAACCGGGGCCATGGAAACACCAGAGGAAACACATGTAATGTCGCGCCCCCACAGGCCATCGCGATACCATGACGACGGGGAAGGGAACCGTGACACCACCATATCGCGACGAGGCAAAGTGTCGCGACAGTAAAACCTGTCGTGATCGGAAAGCGCGCTACGACAATGACCCTTATCGTGACCGCCAAATCCGTGGAGATAAGGTCGCGCCCGACCAGGCTGACGCCTCTTCTGATATCGTGACGTGCCTTGCGGTCACGACATCAGCAGAGAGGCAGACCGATGGGATCCTCAATCCCGGGGCCACCCACAACCTGCAAAGAACATCACACGGGGGAGGGGAGCATATGAAAGCTATCTAAACTAGCTAGAAAGCACGGAGAGCTCCCGATCCGCCCGGATCGAGAAGTGATTAAGCAATCCCTACATTTCACGAAGAACGAACCCCACTGGGGCCCTTCACATCGGTTGGCCACCTCCTCCTCACTCCACGTAAGGTCCACGACGCCACGACACCACGCACGACCCTCCTCCTCGCTTGAAAGCACACAAGGGGAGAGGGGGAGGCGGAGCACTGCTGGAGGGAGAGGGAGAAGGGAAGAAGAAGAGAGAGAGGGGGAATGGTCACCGGCCAAGGCTTTTAGCCTTCAGCACCCAGGACGCGACGGACTGCCCCGTCGCGTTAAGGACCTTAACACGACGGGTCAACGGGACGCAACAACAACGTGTCCCCCATGGATGCCGTGACAACCCGACATGTCTTACTGACACACCTGCCACCCTGACAGGCGTTAGACGACCGAAAGGAGAGAAAGTAGTTGTGACCTGTTGACCGGTCACGACACGAAGACGCGACGGAGAAGCCGTGCGCGACAAGAACCACACTCTCTCTGCGAACAGGATGACTTTCACGTCGTGCTCCTATAGTGCGACACTAATGCGTCACCAAGCCTGGACGCGTTAGTGTCCAGTCATCCAAGACATCAGACGGAAAGCCGGGAAATCGAGTCTTACATTAGGCATTATCAGAATAGAGTACAAGCTGAAAGATGGTAAAATTGATATCAACCAGTTGAATACGTTCAATAGGATTCTTCATTTCATAGTCTGCCAGATTCTAGTACCAAGAAGCGCGACCTTTTCAACTTGCCCTAAGGCCGATTTTGATATGATGTTTTGGGCAATTCAAAATGAAGACATTAATATGGCTAAAGTGATGATTAAAAGAATGAGATTTACTACAGAAATGTTATGGGATAAGAAGAATAAGCTAAACATCTCACTGCCTTATGCCCATTTGCTGACTCAGATATTCAAGCATTTTAATCTTGATCTGAATGGAGAGGTAATGGAGAAGATGGGCCAACCTATCAAGTCCAAAAATTTAAAGAAAAGTGGTTTTGCTCTAGTTGGAAGGGTTTGGACCAAGACATCCATGGCGGAAGGAGAGGCTATTATTGGTGAAGCTCCTGTAGTCCCAGAAATTCTAGTGGTCCAAGAAGAAGAAGAAGAAGTCAAAATTGAAGAATCAGTGGCAAGTGCTAGAAGAATAGAAGAAATTGCTCCTGAGCATCTGGAGCCCGTTGGGCAGTCATTTGGAGTAGAAACTCCATCAAAAGTCATTGCATCTGTAATTGAAGAAGTATTGGAGACTGTTGCAAATATTCAGGGGGAGCAGGAAGAAATTCATGAAGAAATCACCCCAATTATGCCTGCTGAAGATATCTCTATAGAAGTTAGCCAGGGAGCAGTTGTTTCGGAAGATGTGGCACCAGGCCACACAGAAGAAAATCTTGCAGAAGATATTCCCATTGCTCCTGCTGTAAATTTTGCTAAAGAAGCCAGTGTAGCTGTAGCTAGTTCTGAAGATGTGGCACCAGACCACAGTAAAGATGTGTAGATGAAAGATGCTCCACTTCAGGGGGAGCCTAATATTCAAAAGGAAGCAAATTCAGGGGGAGCCCACAGCATGTGCCCCTGATAATCATTTTCCAGAAGGTCTTGTGGAGAGCACCTCAGAGGGTGATGATGATGTTGATAAGGAACCAATTGCTAGTATTAATGTTAAAGGCAAGGGTGTGGCCACCATGATTCCTTACTAACAGGGAAGGCACTCCGAAGATCCAAGAAGAGGAAGATTCTTGTGCACATGAAGCCTGTGCTTGATAGATTAGATGCACAAGGGGAGATTCTATGCTCTGTACAGTCTGATATCTCGTCTATTTTCATTAGTCAAAGCACTGGAGTCAACGATCTTGCAGGAGTCAAAGCAGTGCTGCGAGGAATGAGGAATGAGATGGGAAGCCTAAAAGAATTAGTCATAGATCTTTCAGTTTTGGTGAGGGCGCAATTGTCTTTTCCTGCCCCTCCTGCTCCCACTCAAGCAATACCAGAAGGGATGGGGCCATTAGGGCCAATTGCTGAAGAAGAAGTCTGGCCACCAGGGCCAAGTGATGATGAAGCAGTCTGGCCAGTAGGGCCAAGTATTGTTATGGAATCCATGCAATCTAAGCTTGCACAAGAAGCTGGGCCACCAGAGCCATTAGGTGGAGAATCGGGCCAATGGAGTCAGAGGCCGAGGAAGTCAAGAGTCAAGAATCTGTAGAAAAAGTCATGCCCCCAGGCCATCTGTCTTTTCTCCTCATCAGACTCCAACCCTCCTTCTCCACCTTCATCATCCACTGCCCCTCTAGCTTCTGCCACCTTCCTCTAGCTTCTGCCACCTTCAAACAACCTCTTCCCAAGCACATCTCTTCACCTACACCCTTTCCTACCTCCTCTTCTTCTCCTACTTCCACCACCCTTATTCCTCCTCCTTCCACTTTCGAGGAACCCCTAGCATCATCTTCTGGACCTGGTTCCTCGTCTGGTACCTCATCTTCTGGACCATCAGCACCACCTCCTCCAACCTCTTTCTCTTCCGTTCATCCTCCCAATCCTCCCTCTTTTATCTCTATCATTCCAGAGGGTGCTCGAATTCAAGGCCACATTATTCAGAACATCAAAGATGAGTTTGAAGAAGCCATTCCTCGCTCAGTTCTGGCTGTTGGCACTCATGTTCATAGGACAGGCTCTTCTATTCCTGCTCCTAAAAAAAGGAAAACTTCTAAAGATCTTGCTCTCTCTTCTGAACTTCATTTTCCTCCTATTTGGTTCTCTCTGTATTGTGAATTCATGTAGAAATGTACCTTTGCCACCATTTGTGGTCTCCCTCACCTCAACCTCACAGACCACCTCAAAATTGTTCTCCCTCTCTCTCCCATTGCCAAAGCTGATCAGTCCAAAATATTTTCTCTAGCTGAGTATAAGATTAAAGATCAGTGGGCTCGAGGCCATCAGTCACTCTACAGGAAATTCACTCTTGCCAAGTCTGACAGGTTCCCTCTCAGAGACCACCTTCTCACACTGAGTTAGTGGTTTATTATTCACTATAAGAACACCTAGGGTCCCTTCATTCAAAAGGAAATCAAGCTGATCAGATATTTCCAAATGTTCCAAGATTATAGGTTTCTCAACAAATTTCCAGAAATTCAGCTTGGGCAGTTCGGGGCAGCCATTGCAGAACTCCGAATGGGAAATCCTGTCAACACTGCCTTTCAAGTAGATTTTGCTACCTTGAAAATCCCAGACTTTGTTTTCCTCCCTAAGCTTCACTCCTTAGTCATGGATTCCACAGTTGGTCCTATTTGCTAAGGTGATGGGCTGAATCACTGTTCAACAAGCAGCTCCTCTTGCCTTCCATAGATTGTTATTCAGAGAATGTCATCGGGGCTAATATCAAGTCAGATGTGCTTTCTCCCTTCCTGTCTGAGTGTGAGAGGCTTTCTCCATCTGATTGGGAGAAGCACTACAACCAATCTGCTCAGTAGCTAGCCAATCTGAACATTTCATTGTTTAGATCTGGGAAGCCCACTCTTTCAGCTGAAGAATTTTTAGATCTAACTCCATCCATCTTGTTCAAGATACTTTTCCATTTGGGTTGAAAGGTATAAAGTTTTTGTTGCTCTGAAAAAGGAACTGAAGGAACACCAGATATTCTATCCAATTACTATCGACCAGTTCCTTCAACATGGCAATTTTGGAACCTCCAGATCCTACAAAATTTCTCTTGGAAAGGATGAGTATGCAAATTTCATAGAAGCTCAAAGGCAACTCCACATCCAGCGAATGATTCCTGTTATGGGGCCTTCCTACACTATTACCAGGGGCACTTTCCACCTTCGTTTTGAAGAGCAGGAATTCAAGGCTTGGTCGATCATTACTTGCCGTGCCTCCCTCTTGTCACCTGCCTTCTACATCCCAGTACCCCCTCAGTAATCAAATATAATGGTTCTGTAATCCTCATTCACTATTACTTAGAGTTCAAAGCATGCATTTCTTCTAAGTATACAACGATTTCCATCGCTACAATGATTTGATAGGTAAAACAACGATTTCCATCGCTACAACGATTTAATCGTTGTAACGATTCGATAAGTTAAACAATGATTTGATCACTGAAACGATTTGATGAGTGAAATAACGATTTGATCGCTGTAATGATTCGATAAGTGAAACAACGATTTGATCGCTATAACGATTCAATAAATGAAACAACGATTTGATCGTTGTAACGATTTGATAAGTGAAACAACGATTTGATCATTGTAACGATCTGATAAGTGAAACAACAATTTGATCACTGTAACAATCCAATAAGTGAAACAACGATTTTATCATTGTAACGATTTGATAAGTTAAAGAACGATTTGATCGCTGTAACGATTTGATAAGTGAAACAACGATTCGAACGCTGTAACGATTCGGTAACTTTAAACAACGATTTGATAGCAAACAACGATTTGCTCTTACTTGAACAATGATTTGATCGCAAACAACGATTTGCTTATACTTGAACAACTATTTGATCGCAAACAACGATTTGCTTATACTTGAACAACGATTTATTTTTGATCAAACAACGATTTGCCTGTACAACGATTTGCTTGTACTTGAATAGCAATTTGTTTGAACAACGATTTGTTCATACAACAATTTCATAAATATAACATCGATTTCATTTCACCATGAATTTCATTTATGCATGGATTATGATTATGAGATCGATTTCACGTATACAACAACTCACTTCATATCGATTTTGGTTTGAACGAATTATCATACATTCTTTATTATTATCTTCTCAGATAAATTTGAAAATAAGTGTAACGACCCGAGAACCCGACCCTCGGCCCACGCCGAGGACCCGATTTTCGCGATCGCCGCCCACGGATCCGGGGGACCCGGAAGGGCTATAACATGCGTCTGACAGGATATGTAACGGAAGTAAACGTCAACTGCTAAGCTAGAAGTGTACAAGAGGAAACAGGAAAGTAAAGCGAGACCGCTGCGTACTGCTCTAAGTACAGTCCCAACGCACGCACACTAGTACAAGTAAGGAAAGGGGAGAGACAAGTCCCTTAGGGGCATACCCCGAGGGTGACGTACACTGAGAGGGGGAACCACTGCTAGCTATGGGGACCTCGACTACCGCCCCGTCTCCTCCGCCCGACGCGCGCCCTGCCGCTGCTGAGAAGACTCACCTGGAAAACGGAGGGATGAGCTTCACAACAGAAGCTCAGTAGGGACTACCAATCTCCTACTGGATCTAAATAGGCAGAGGAACATATATAACTATTAATAAGGGAAAGACAGCAGTTTATATCTTTCTACCTACAACGGAAGTGCGGAAACTCCATACGACTGCTCGTCGTGACCACCACACGGCTAGCAAAACACAAACGGAGGGAACTCCGCCTGGACAAGGAACACTAGCTACGGGAACAACACCACTAGTCAGACGGTCAGGTGCGTCCACAGACGTCTTACCCTAGACCTAGGTCCTGACCCTCGCGTCTCGTCAGAGCGAGGTAGGACACAAGCACCACAACAGTAACCGCCGTAGTCTGGCCGGACTACGGTCCCACGCCTGACCTCTCCAAACGGTTCCGGGGCCGTAAGGAGCGAGGCAGTGAGAAGAAGGACTGGCTGGCCTGCACCGGGTAGAACTCCAACTGTCCTCGGTGTCCCAGACCAACCACGAGAGCTCTGCAAGCGACTCACACGCCACTGTCCTAACCACCGTTTTCCCCTCAGCTCCAGAGTCCGCCTGGTGGCTGCCAACTCGAGCACACTCGTAGCCCAGAGTACTCCCTCAATAGGCTCCCGAGGACGGGGGTCCCAGGTAACGGTAACAACCTCTCGCACGGGACAAGCCCTCAAGTGCCGCGCACCGGGCGAACGACTAGTGTGAGACCGTACTAGGGAACTAGCACAGGTGCCACGGGTACAGTAAAGCAAAAACGGAAGCGGCGGAAGCACAACCTGCCTCTGGACTGAGAAGGCGACATAGGGTATGTCGCATTCAGAATGCGACATAGCCCCTGTCGCATTCTGAATGCGACATAGGGCCTGTCACCTTCAAGAAGGCGACATAGGCCCCGTCGCATTACCAGTCAGAAGGCGACACAGGGTATGTCGCATTCAGGCCAGTCGGGGGTTCCGAAGATTCTTCCTCCGGGAACCTCCCCGAAACGGGAGAAACGCTACACGGCGAGGGAGGGGAGCATGCTTATCATGCTAGGAAGCTAGTAAAGCATTCAAACCACCTCAAATACCCAAGAACATGGATTCTACGCTCGGAGGAAAACCTCACTCACACGAGCATGGAAACTCACACTCCCAACCCCCAAACCACAAGGAAAACACGCTTTGCAGGGGAAGGGGAGCATGCTTAGGGCGAGAGGATCAAGAGTCCCTACCTCCACGCGAAGAACGAACCCGTTGGGGCCTTCTCGTAGGTAGAAACGTCTCCTCCTCGCACCGCACGGCACGAACGCGACCCCTGCACGAATGGAGCGACACCCTCCTCAGCACGGCCGCCTCAACACGGGGGAGGCACCCCCAACACCGCCGGAACTCTGAGAGGGCGAGAGGGAAAGAGGGGGAAAGGAAAAACACGAGAGAGAGGGGGAAGAGCTCGGGCGCCGGGTTTTAAGCCTAGATCCTGAGAAGGCGACACCTTGTGTCGCATTGGGAACCAGAAGGCGACACACCCCCCGTCGCAACCCACTGACAACGGTCAAATCTCGAAATTCGAAAAAGTGAAGGCGACAGCCATCTTGTCGCGTTCACCCGACACCGCCAGAGCCGTACTGACACAAAGGACGCCTGTCACGTCTGTCAGACTGCGTCTGGGGCGACGCGATGGGAAGGCGACATAGGGTATGTCGCCTTCAAGAAGGCGACACACCCCCTGTCGCAATCCATCAAACCAGAAGGCGACATAGGGTATGTCGCATTCAAGAAGGCGACATACCCCTGTCGCAATATGAAGCAGAACCAGACATTGCTCACGATCAGAACCACGTTGCGACAGTCGCCCTGCCGCGACCCAGAGGACGGGGCCAAGGGCCCAAGTGGGCCGGGGTGTTACAATAAGTATTCTCTATGATATTCAAACATATTTTCAAAACACTATGGAGTTCAAAGTCTTCCCGCGTATATCACTGTATCTTGCATTTCTTGTGACCGTACACCTCTCTGCACATCGCATAACCAGACGCATTCTACACCTGTGTGTCAATAACAAACACTTTTTAGGCTGACAGAATGGCATTTCTATTTTGGTGTACATTCTAATAGCATGTCTTCTAATGTTGACTGACAAGCATAGAGAGAGTCTAGCTGTCTTGGTGTTTAGTATTTATTGTGTGCAGGCCTTTACCAGTACCATATCTTACAACGTTGGACAACTAGAAGTAAAAGATATCAAGATGATTCTTCTCTTTGCGTGGGTGTCTCTATGAGCATTTATGACTGCAAGCTTACCTGTTCCACTCCTTGGACCATACAGTCTAACGTGCTTCAAAGAAAGAGACAACGGACACCTCAACGGCTATATTCTCAAGAGAAGTTATATAGAAGACTGATGACTCCATGAAGAAAAAGTTTTTAGAGATAGAGCTACACACAACTCACCAACAATTTGCGAGCATCAGAAAGAAGAGCTTATTCGCTTCATTCCACCATTCTTTTAGCTCTTAGCCCTCAGCCTTTCTTGCTTAGTCCTTCGAGAGCTAGTTGTTGTTCTGAGATATTTTCGTGTTGAAAATTTGTCTCTCTCAGACTCTGCTTTAGATCAAGCAAACTTCTATAAGCTTGGTCTAGGGGCCATTCGCCTTTAATCACATTCATGTGTGTACCTCTTCGGTTGTGAAGAGAAGACCTGTAGGATACAGGTTGTTGTTGTTCCCCTCATTAAAGAAGGAAGACCTGTTGCATCAGGTGTTGTGTTTGTTCCTCTTTGGGGTTAGAAGAGAAGGCCAGCTACTGCTGGATGTGTAAGTGTCTTTAAGGGGGACAGTACCCTTGTTTAATGAAATCTCAAGTTGTTGCTTAGGGACTGGATGTAGGACTCCTTGGTATAGGAGGTCCGAACCAGGATGAAATTCATCTGTGCTTGTGTGTTTGCATACGTGTCTTCATTGTTACTAACACTAACTATCGATCTTAGTGTTTTTCTGTTAAGCATTTTAATTGACAGGTTTTATTAGAAGAAGAATTTTAGAAACCCATTCACCCCCCCTCTGGGTTTGCTAGCTGGGCAACAATCTTCATATTGGAATAAGGCGCGATCTAGTGACCTCTCCTCTTTATTAAATGACTGTTCTGAAGTCAGCTGCTCTTTCTGAACTCAAACTCTTGCCCTCTACACTTTTCGCGCTCTCAAATCACTGTGCTTTTGTCTGTGCACGATCGTGGAACTGCATAGGACGACTCACCTCTTTTGATCTGATTCACAGAATCTTTTCAGTGGGCCCCTCAACAGAATCCCAAAAACTTGCGAGATGCTTTTGCCGTCAAAAGGTAGTATCTTCCAAAACCATGTGAGGTATACCCGAAGTCCCAATCGTTGGACCTTGGGTCACGTGCCCATCACTTATGCGCTGGAAGATCCTTTACATCTCTGTAGAATAAGTGTCATAGAGTCGACACATCCAGATTATAGAGTCGAAGAATATCCATGAGACTTAACTTGGATCAGTGTAAAATCTTCAGTAGAGTCGACTCTATGCCCTCAAGAGTCGACCTCATCCATGTGACTGTGTCTCTGACTGTGTATCTTTTATGTAGAGTTGACCTTATAGCAGCATAGTGTCGACCTTATCTGATGATAGAGTCGACCTAACCTTCCTTTGGAGTCGACCTGGTAGTCTGGTAGAGTCGACCTTATCCTTAAATGGAGTCGACCTCAGCCAGCACTTATCTTCAAATGCTCACAGGAAATTTGATTAGTGTCGACCTGATCCACATTTGGTGTCGACCTTATCTAATTCCTCCCCTTCAGCGCTAGCTAGAAAAAAAACTAGAGTCAACATGTTGTTCGAGTAGTGTCGACCTCATTTGATACTCTGAATATCAGCGCTACTGAATCCTCATTGAGTGTCGACCTAACCTCTGTGTAGAGTCGACCTTATAAACATCACTGAACATTAGTAACTCTTCTGTTGATGCAAATGAGATGACTTTATCTTTATGAATGTTCCTGTGATACAAATAACTTATGTTAGACATTTTATGACATTTTACTTGATTTATGACATCATTAAAACTAGTGACACAACAATCTCTCCCTTTTTGATGATGGCAACATTTAATCATAGAAGTTTGAATTGTTAGATGAAATCCATGTACAAACATGTTGTTATGCAAAAACATCAGTCCACACAAACCATCCACACAAGTACATAAGCCATCCACACAAGTTTATACAAGCCATCCATACAAGTTCACACAGGAGCATTTCACACAAACACACTTAGATGATTTCATTACTGATAAGAGTGAATTTACAATAAACAAAGAATCAAAGTATAAAAACCACAAACATCTATGATAGTGCTCTCCCCCTTTGACATAAAAAAAAGAGGAGAATCACTGAGCTGAAGGAGGTGGTGGTGGTAACTACTGGAGGAGTCTACTTTCAATTCTTGACAGCTTGGCCTCTAGATCATCATAATTGTCCCGAAGATAGAACTGAATAGCATTGAACCTTGTGTTTAGAATATCCTGCAGATTGTCAAAATGAGTATCTAGGACAACTGGAATATTATCAACTTCATGAGGCATTGAAGGGATAGCTGTAGAGGAAGTTGCTTGATTTCTCTCAGCTGTGTCAGTCACATCATGAAGCTTCCAAACTTGGTTAAACTCATGTCTCACAAGTTTGATATTATGTGACATCTCTATGTGATAGTCTCTCAGAATATTCATCCTGTGAGTAATTTGATGTACTGTTTTGACCAGATCTAGAATATCATTAAACTTTTCGGATCCTCATTGCAGTGCTTCTTCAACTGACTGTACTTTATCAAAATTTTCAGCTTGAGTGTAGGCAACAGTGTTGAAGACTTCCCAAAATTTCTTTATGAGTGCATCTGATCTAACAGCTATAAAATCTAGCAGTTTTCTCTTGTCTATCAATATTCTCACTGAACTTTCGCTCAATTTCTTCCAACCTTCTTTCAAACTGCAAGGACTATTGATCAATCTTGGTATTCAATAGGCTAATAGAGTCATTTACAATAGCGAATTGATCTTGCAGAAATTGGAGAAGCTGTGGTGGAATGGGAGTTTCAGCAGAAGAGGTGGAAGGATGGACCTGCTCAGCAACAAAGGGCTCATGAGAAGTGGGATGAGCAGGTGAGAAATGTGGCTGATCCACACCTAGATCATCAAATCTAGGTATAAGAGAGGGTGAAGGAACATGCAGAACTTCATACAACTGAACTCTTTCAATTTCATCCTGGGCTCTCTGCTCATCTTGGTCATGATGTGGCTGATCCACATCAACATCTTCATTGACAATCTCTTGAGGTGCAGCAGGTTCTCTCATAACCTAAGGTTCCAAATTCAACTTCATAAATTTAACAAGATGAGCCAAATCGTAAGTGTGGTACTTTGCAATCTTCTGGACTTTGGTATTGTCCGAAGGAACATGCATCTTCTGAAATATGGTGGACAAATGTGCTGCATATGGTAAACTCTTCCTTAGCTATGGTCTAGTTGCTTCATGAAGCAACTGACAAAAAATGGTTGATAAGTTGACCTTCTCTCTTTTGATTAAAAAAAATATAAAAAACCTTTGTAGACTGGTAATCTTGTGTCTCCCTCCTCCTTGAGGGGTCAAAATAGTGGTACACTAATGATGTAGCACTCTGTTAACATGAGGAAATCTATTGGCATTCAGGGTAGACACTCTAGTCTGGACGATGTTCTCTTTATCATGATGCAGTCCAGTCATCAAAGTATAGGCCTCATGAGCACAAAAATTGTAATCTTGAGGATTATGGCCCTCATTCAGAATGTCCAGAAATTGACTCACAACATCATTTGTGAGTATAATAGGTACTTCCTTGACCCTAGACTCTAGGGTATCCTCCTTGCTAACTAGGTTTCTGAAAAATTCTTGAACTAAAATAGGATAAAAAATTCTATGCACACTGATAAAATTAGTCCATCCTTGAAATTCTATCATCTCTATCAGATCAGGTAATATAGTGTTCATACCTTCATCATGAACATCAATTGTAATGGGATGCAAAATCTGCTTATTTCATTAGTCAGATGAACTACTTCTTGTGCCTGTGAACCTTCATACTCTGACTCATTTTCCCCAGAATTGGAGTAAAATGGTTGATTGGTATTCTGACCTCTCGAATCAGCGCTTGCCGCTTTTTCAGGTTCAACCTCATCCTCATCTTGGTCATTCTGAATATGTTCCTTTTCAAATTCATCAGATTTTTTTGGAATACTAGCACTGGTGTCCTTCAACTGAGAACCTTCCTGTTCCTCTGATCTCTGTTTGCTAGAAAAATAATTCGAACCCAGGACATTAGGGTTTTCTTTAGGAGATTCTTGGGGATTCTCATCCAGTGAGGCTTGCAAGCTTTTGTCTCCTTCATTAGAGCTACTCAAATCAACAAACTCTTGTTTCTTCTTACCCTTGAAGAATATCTTTTCCTTGGCCGAACGAGGGTGAGAAAATCGCCGGCTTGAGAAGGATGGAATTGAGGGCTTCTTCTTCATAGGCTCTTTGCCCTTATCAATTTTTTTTTTTTAATAAAACATGGTCCTCAGGGCCTAAAGCTGGGAGAGTGCACCCTCCCCCATGGGGGGGGGGGGGGAGAATGATCCCACTCCACTAGCAAAGACGCCTAGGCTGAAAATTAGAATAATGCACAACGACAAAAATTACATCACCAAAGGGGCATACCCCCATCAGATGAGTCTAACATTCAACAAACCCGATCTGTCCACAATAACTGGACCCTCACAATTAAAAGGAAGACTTTGATCGCCCCAAAATAAATTATTTTGCCTAGAGGCAATCACATGGTTAGCCAGCTGGTCAGCCACCTGATTTGTTTCACGAAAGACATGAGAGAAAAGACCAGAATGATCTTGGAGAAGGTCCTTAGCAATATGCCACCATCTGTAAGATTGCCAAGACCCACAAGTGCGCTGCTTGATAGAATAAACAAGGGCTAAGGAGTTAGAGTAAATGGCAGACAAATCAATGCCCAGGGACACCGCAATCCGAAGGCCATCACAAAGAGCACGAGTTTCAGCAGTGAGGCTATTACCTTCCCCCTAAAAGTAGGCAAAAGAAACCTGGATAGCCCCAAACCTATCTCGGATGCCACCACCTCCACCACATAGCCCAGGATTACCTTTGGATGCCCCATCAACATTGAGATAGAAATTCTGATTGGGAGGAATCCAGTGAATGAACTGGAGTTGCTTAACCGAAGTATGATAAACAAAACCATAATCATTTATCAACTATTTCTCAGCCAGCGAAGGAGCCTTTTTAAAAGTCAAGTTGGAGAGAGCAAAAGAGATATTAATATGAATGTTCCTGATAATGTCCTCCACCCTAATAACCTTAGCATCAAAATGAGCAGCACATCTGTTCTTCCATAATTCCCAAAGCATAAGGATCAAACCATAAAGAGAGATGAAACCAGCAGGAGAGCGAGTATTGGATTGTAGTATGAAACTCCATACTTGGGTAGTGATGTGAGGATGCAGGTGGATTTTATGACTGACCAGGGGCATAAACCAACGCCAAAGCTTCACAGTAGGCCTACTATTGATAAAGACATGATTTAGTTCCTCCACCTGGGGGGAAGAACAACAATAGCAACGAGAAACCAGAGGTATACCATAGTCCATAATTCTTCCATCAATCGGAACCGCCATAAATAATCAGCAGGCCTGCTCTTTGCCCTTATTAGGATCATTCCTCGCCTTTGTGCGCCATTCAGATGACGTAGGCACTAACTCCTTCCATTTTCCTCCTCAATGGGATTGAATTTTAGGAGCCATTGACAGAGAATCAATGAATCGAAGAGCGAGAGTTGCAGATGCAGAAAGGGGATTTTGAGAACAGATGAAGAAGATGAAAACAATTGTGATCAAAGTGAGGCCAAATGGGCTTTAGAGTTGAGTTTTTGAAGAGACTCAATGCTTCAAGCATCGACCTGCCCTAGGCCATACACTGTTCCTGTGTAACAAAGAAAGATATCGTGTTCTGAAGACAAGAATGAATGAGTAAAGTCGACTCTATCAAGAAGAGTGTCGACTCTCTGAAGTAGAATTCATGAAAATGTTTGAATAACATTTGAGAAAGGAGTAAAAACACCATGATTAATTATATTTTAGGGTAATATTGAGAATGTTAAAAAATTTAAGCTTTTTCCTCACCTTATTCTCATTTCAGTGAAATTAATGGTTTGAAAGTTATAAACTCTAGTTTAACCATTAAAAACACTGAAATACTCATAAGAAAAAAAATAACATAAGAGAAAAGAATCTTTCAGGTGAAAATTTGCAATCTTATAAAATCTTACTCAAACCATGTAAAATGATAAACTTGGATAGATGAAAAACAAACCAAGATACATTGAGTTAAATCATCTAGCTTGAAGTTTTCAGACTTTTGAACTTCAATTAGACTGATTATTTGTATTTTTATAAAATGATGAACAATCAGATTTTCCCTTTCTTTTTCAGGCAAAAGCCAATGCTTTTCACACACCATAACTCCTAGTTACTCAAGTAGGGTAATCATATTGTTTCAAGGGTTGTGTGCAACTTTTCATCTGAGGATACATGTTGGTTAGACACAGGAATCCCCAGTTACTCAGTATGCACAAACAGAAATTTTTACTAACCCTGAGCAGAATTAACTAGCTCATCATGACATACAATTTCTCCAACTGATTTTATTAGGAGTTGCAGTTTCTCAGAGCCTAGTCATTGTTCTGTCATCAAGAAATATTTTATCTATGAATATTCTTGAATATTTTTCTGTATCAATAAGACTTTTAAAACAATGCAGCCCAAGTGTTTAAAAATCTCACCAGAGTGACCATTTTTCATGAAAATTTCAGAATTAAATAAAATGCAATTCTCACTTGATACATTAATTTCTGCAACTGTTATTTAACATTTTGAAGTTTTCAGAGAATTTCAAGGTTAAACTTAGAAATTTATAATTCATAAACCATATCCTTTTACTTTAAGAGATAAAGGAGTTTAAGAGTATAAGTAATTTTAACTCCCCCTAAGAAATTGTCCAAAAATACAATTCTTACAATGGAATTACTCCCCCTCAGAAAATGAATCTTTAGAATGAAGGAGGAAAATGAACAAGACTCCCCCTCAACAATTGCATAAAGAGACCCTTAATACTTGGCGGAGACATATACCCACGCATAGTGAAAGAGTCCAGACAAGCCTGACTTGACCTTCTTCAAATCACCATTTGATATACCAAGAAGGCCAATGCAATGTGAGAAGCAATAATTTATTTACAAGAACAAGAGAATTTTATTTTCTAAAGGGAAATGAAAGAGTATGAATGAGAAGAAAGGTAAAAGTTCAGAATTAAGAAAGATAGTGTCGACTCTCTTGCCAATAGAGTCGACCTATGCCTGGTCAAACATTCAGAAAACTAAAAGAATTATCCTTCACAGACTCCACACTTACTGAATTCAATTCTTCCAACTTAACTGATCTTACAACTAACCTCCATCTCACCATTTTTATCAGAAATTGTGAGAAGATGATCAACCAGCAAGCAAATTTATATCACATGACAAGCAATTATACAAACAAACATTTACATGTATTTTTTCAAGCAATTAGTCATGAGTCAAGCAAGCATAGACCAAGTTCTCTTCTTAAGCATGAAAATCTTTCATTGCACAAGGGTTTTATAAAGATATCAGCAATTTGTTTTGATGTCTCAATAAAATGCAGTTCAAAAGAATTCTTGCTTACTTCATCTCTTAAAAAATGATGTCTGATTTCAGTGTGCTTGGTCCTAGAATACTGGATTGGATTTTTGGGCAAACTTATTGCACTAGTGTTATCACACATAATTGGGACACATCTAAGATCTTCTTGGTAGTCTTGGAGTTGATGTTTAATCGATAACACTTGAGTGCCACAACTCCCTGCAGCAACATATTCCGCCTCTGCAGTAGAGAGAGCAACCGAGTGTTGTTTCTTGGAAGCCCAAGAGATTAAACACCCTCCCAAAAATTGGCAATAGCCACTAGTACTCTTTCTGTCCAATTTACAACCAACATAATCCGCATATGAATAAGATATTCAATTAAATTCACTAGATGTAGGATACCACAGTCCCAACTCATGAGTTCCCGCAAGATATTTGAAAATTCTTTTTTGCAGCACTCATGTGGGATTCTCTAGGACTAGCCTAAAATCTTGCACACATGCATACTGAAAATTGAATATCTAGTCTAAATGCTGTCAAGTAAAGCAAGGATCCGATCATATCTCTGTAGATCTTTGGATCTACTAAGTTACCTTTCAAATCATCATCCAAACTTATAGTGGTGCTCATTGGGGTTGCCATGGCTTTTGTGTTCTCCATTTTATATTTCTTCTGCAAATCATAAATATACTTTGACTGATTTATAAATGTTCCTTCCTTTGTTTGAATGACCTGCATGTAGACGCACGATTTGGTTCATCTCCCGCAAGGCTCTTTTGGCCCATTAAGTCTCGTTTGACTATTTGTTGACCAGCCTCGGATGCCATGTAGACAGCAACATCGATGGCTGCCGACTACTGGTTGACGACAAGCCCCCTTGACGCTGACCCAGATAGACGTCCACATCCCTGGACGTCTGCATGCGGTTGGCGGCCTGATCTCTGGACGTCAAGCTCGTTTACCTGGTCTGCGCAACATCCCCGAGAATATAGCCCACTAGCGCCTTTCTCTCGCCCATGCACCGCATGGGACCATTCCCAACGGGCATATGGGCCACCTTGGCACTCCCTTGACCCAGTAAAAATCCCATGTGGCCTCTCCCCATTGGTTGGAGCATTTATCCAAGGATTGCCAAGTATACAAGTGTGTTTCTTCACACTTGAGCATCCAAAGCCTCTGAAGTCCGACCCCACTGTCTATATAACAGTCCCTAGGGTCCTCTAAGCAATGGGGGAGAGGCTGGACGTCCATATGATGATGCTTTGACAGAAGAGAGAGAAAGTGCAGCCAACCTTCCACCACTCATCCTCTTCATTCTCTCCACACTTGGGACGTCCAGGAGGGCTGCTTTGGAGGTGGAGGAGCCCTACAAGGAGCTGATACACTTGCAAACCAGGATCTACACCTCCTTCCCTCTCTCTTCTCTTACTTACTATTTAGTTCTTTTGCATATCACACACACTCTCCCACTCACTCTAGGCACGTAGGTCCTCTCCCTACACACCTAGAAAGGGGTTTCCCAACCAAAAACGGAGGGAAGAAGGGTGGTCATAGCATTTGGCCACCCCTCTTCTCAAGTCCGCAACAGGTACGCGACTCTCCTTTTGGGTTATTTTCCCACGTTTTTGTACTTTTACTACTCTTCATTAGCCTTATAGAGTTTTTTTTTTGTGGCAGGAACAACCCGCAGAAGACTACGGAGCTCTTCTCTTTTGGCCGGCCGAAGGAGGAGAAGACGAGGTCCCGTCTCCATCCGTTGTGCGAGGCGACCACTTCAACGCGACCATATCACTCCTTGCGCACAGGTAAGGCCCTGGCGACCACCAACCCCTTTATTTTGCTTGTTTTCCTCGTTCTCCCTCTAGTCAACTCAGTCAACCAGAGGGTCAACGTGGTCAACCGACGACCCCCTTCATCGCCAACGAGAGTCCGGCGGCGTCCGCGAGCACCCGAGTGATCCGGTGACGACGCGGAAACAAACCGTCCACAGCTCTCTTCTGGCGATCACGGTGGGACAACTTCTGCCACTGTGGTCTTACTGCGGCCAGGTAGACGGCAGGAGATCTTGCCGCCTATCCAGGTAAACGTCCATCGTTCCTGCCATTTATTTACTGTTCGCATCCATCTCTCTTGTCGTCTAGTGTCTGTCAGCGTCAGTCGATCATGCCGTCTACCTGTTGATCATGAACTCTGCGTCTACCGTCTTGACGTTTAGTTTCACAGAGGCATGCTTTTCCCTATTTTTCTGATTGTTTTGTTGTGATTTTCGTTTCTGTTTGCTTACTGTGTGTTACTAACAGTCCTCAGTTATTGGTGGCTCACTCTTCTCACCTTTTTCTAGCCTCCCCTCACATTTTAGGATCACCCTTCCTTGGTTTACAACCTTTTACTCGGGGATTCCCTCTCGGGTAAATCGGGTTGGCTCCAAGGAAAACTCTGTAAGTCCCTAAATTCCGTGGATTCCCTCACGGTACGGGGCAGGTGGACCTTTACCCTCCCTGTCTAGCTCACCTACTCACCGGGATTCAAGTGAGACTTGAGAGAACGGCCTTTTTAACCAAGTCAAGTTTAATACACAACTTTGATCTTTAAAAGTTTGGGGACGTTGTTTGATAACGTTGTTTGGTAGAAATCCATACTTCTGCTAAAAACAGTGTAATCACTTCAACTTAAACCATTTCAAAAAAAAAATAGGATGTGTGCTAATGGACACTTGGTTGGATCCTATTAATATGGCTAATGAACCGACATTCGAATATGATGATAATGTCAATGAAATTGTCGGTATGATAAACACTAACATTCAGCCCGAGGAATCAGTCCAATCATCCTCCCAGGCCGACAATGAGGAAGTCAGCTTGAGGGTCAACCCCACTCATCCCTAAAGTGTTCAAGAGGACCTCGAGTTTTCTAAACTCATGTCTCGCTATTCGCCCGATGAAATTATTTCAATGCTTTCTAAGGATACCATCCGGGCAGCGGCGTCTCCGTCCACTCCATCCCCGTCCCCTTTCAATGCCTCTACATCTAGGCCCACTCCTAGGCCAGTTACCTCACCCCAGGTTCCCGTCTCTACCTGCATTCCTTCCCCTACCACCTCTCTGTTCCCTACTCCTATTCTCGCTCCTCCTTCTGCTCAGTCGCCACATGTTCAAATCGCACCCCCCATTCAATCCGAATCTGTCCCCTGTTCGGCGGTGGAGGGACTTGTGAGGAAGCTTCTTGCTGAATCATTGTCCCTTTCAAAACCCCATTCCCTCCAAAATTACTGCAAGCTCCCTAATGCTTACTTTCCTCCGGGTTTCAAGGCCCCAAAGTACCGCAAGTACGACGGGACCTCTGACCCTCAGTACCATCTTTCCGAATTCACCATGGTTTCCCACCGATGGCTGTGCGACCGAGTTCTGTTAGTTCACCTCTTCCAACAATCGTTAGAAGGGGAAGCTTTGAGGTGGTTCACCTCTCTACCCGCATCGGACCTCGTTAATTTCGACATAGTCTCCGAGCGATTCGTCTCCCATTTTTCATATATGGCCACCCAAGTCCCTACACTTCCTGACTTGGTGGCAGAAAAGATGAAGCTGGACGAAGACTTCATCACATATGCCAATCGGTGGAGATCCATGGCGTCTAGGGCAGACATTCCCATTCCGGAGTCCCAAGCCATCACCATGTTGGTCACCAACACCACCCCTGCTCTCCGTTCCATCTTGATGTTGAGTGAGTTCCCCTCATTCGCGCATCTATACAACCGAGCTAGGAAGGTCGAGACTCAAATCAAGGACTCCTCTCTGCCCACTTCTTCGAAGGGAAGCCCAAGGGACGTAAGGCTCCCGCGGCACCTACCACCGAGGGGGTGACTGTCAATGAGTCCATCAATGCTTGCAGTCAGTCGTTGAGGCCTCCGAACAAATCCTCCAATCCTCCATCCACTTCCTCCAACCCTCACCAATTCCCATCTCATCCCTCCAAGTCTTACTCTGCTGTTCCTCCTCCTGTTGGCTACACCCGACTTGGCCCCAAAAGGTCGCATTACCCTCCTCTTCCTGAGACTCTCGAGGACGTATTCTTCGCCCTTATGTCCTGCGATGCAATTCAACTCCCCCCACAAAGGGAGAACATCAATCCAAGGGTGGACACCTCCAAGTACTGCCCATATCATAGGGCCCATGGTCACTTCATCAACAATTGCTTTACCTTTCGTGACTGGGTCTATGATATGAATGACCAAGGTAGAATCAACTGGGCTGACGTCAAGGTGGCCATAGCAAAGTCTAGGTACACCAAAAAAGACCTTGGCATTTTCAGTAACCCTCTCCCTAACCACCAAAGAAACAATCCCCCCTCCTCTAAAACCCATGAGAGTGTGCATACCATAGTATACTCAGGACCCCGGGTTGTGAGGAGAGAGCAACAGTGGGGGGTAGAAGGTTTCGAAGAATGGTACCCGTGTCCCACTGCCGAGTCTCAGGAGCCTTCCACGTCGGTAGATGCCATCCTAGAGGAAAGACCCTTAATGCTCATCTGACCTCCACAGGATGCCTACCCCACCATCCTCACTTCCCCTACCTGTGAGCCATCTACCAGACCCCTCCAGCTCATCCGCCCTCAGTCCCAGGAGGCCGTTCATGTCACCCTCAGGAATCGAATTGTTCCTCCACCTCCGCGGCCATCCCAAGATGAGGAGGATAATGGGCCTCCACCCCAGGCCGGCACCGAATATGATATTATCCAACATCTTGATAAGACGCCCGCGAGGGTGTCTATTTTAGAATTGATTCAGAGGTCGCCATCACATCAATCCACTCTCCTCCAGTTCCTCCAAAAGATCACGGTCAATGATGATCTCCCTCCTAGTGGGGTCACCGGCGCCATTCTCTCCCTCACCCAAGGACCCTCAATCTCTTTCTCGGACAAGGATCTCGCCACCCCGAGTGTCGTTCGCTCCCTCTTTGTCTCACCATCAACCTCAATGGGGTTTCGGGGGACTCCACTCTTATCGACACCGGAGCATCTATCAATGTCTGTCTGATGAAGACCCTTAACCAGTTGGGTTTAGGGGAAGAGAATCTGAAGAAGAGCTGCTCCACCATCGCTGCCTATGACAACTCCAAAAGGGTTGCCAAAGGTAAAATTGCTCTTAAGTTAGGAGTCGGACCTGTCACTATGTCCACTGAGTTCCTAGTTCTTGACGTCGATCCGGCCTACAAGGCCATTCTCGGTCGTCCTTGGCTAGAACAGACTCTAGGGGTCAAATTTCCTTTCAATGGGCGAGTGATCAAGATTAAGAGCATTCCCATCTTGGAGACCCTCAATGCGGTCACCACAGAGCAGATGTCGCACCTTTTGATTCTGGATAAGGGGAAGAAGCCAGTCATGTCTCTTTTTGACTCCCCACACCTTGTGAGCTCAGCCAACCTCCCTAGCCTGCTGTAGAACCCCATGTCCCATGTCCCCCGGGAAAAGGTTGGGAAGTAATGGCCAATATCGGCTATGTTCATGGCCGCGGGCTAGGCACGGATGAAAAAGGAGAGATCCAGAGCGTCCAGGCGATTAGGAGGTTGTTAGCCAAGGCCGGTCTAGGTTTCCGCCCAGACCCTGTCCATCCAAACCCGTTTATACCCTATCAACCTCTTACCTGGACTTTAAAGGAGCATTTTGTCCAGGGGCCAACCCAGCTGGGGACCAGGGAGCCCATGATAGAAGAAATACCTTGCTCTGAGAGTGAGGATGAAGAAGAAGAGGAAGAAGATGCCCAAGTAGAAGGCATTTCTAATGATTTTGGCCTCCTCTCACTCTTTGGGTCTGATCTCCCTTCTCCCCCATCTTCACCACCATCATCTCCATCTCCCTCTACTTTTGTGTGCACGCCATGCAATTCAGTTCCTCCACCCACCTCTAATCCCCTTCGTTCTCCTCCTGTCCTCTCCCCATCCCTCATCCCGCCAGTCGAGGCTACCTTGAGTCAGCAACTCATGGTTCTTGGCCTTGACTCCCAAAAAAAAATGCCAATTTTGAAAATTGGAAATCCGAGGTCTCCATTGAGCACCCTTCCTCCCTGGAACCTCTTCCGCTCGGCCAGGGGCCGACGCTTTCCGGCCTAAGTTCCTCTTCCTCTTGCCCCTCTAGGGGCACTTCCCCTGTACATAGTTTTGTACATAGCAGTCCTGTAAATAGTGGTCTAGATCCTAGTTTAGAGTCGGGTCTAGGTTTAGGAGAGTCTGGTTCCTCTCAGCCATGTGTGCACAAGGAGAAGGGTAGGCAAGTCCCTGCCCGTTTTGTCATGGCCTTGGCTGAGAGATGTGCTAAGTTAAGTCAAGTCCCAGAGTTTCTTGAGGATCCTGCTCTCGTCGAGTCTGACTTTGAGGAAGGTGACTCTGTAGATGACAGTTTAGGAGTTTATCTGTTAGATTTTGATGAGGAGGGTGAGTTGGGAGATCTTGGGTTCGGGAGAAGAGGACCCAGTGAGCTCTTATGTGGATGGCACAAAAAGGTTCGACGAGCCAACCATGGCTGCAGACGAGCCACTAAAGAAGTCAACCTTGGCACTGAAGAATCCCCGAAGACAGTTTTGATTAGTGCCAACTTGAGTGTTGAAGAAGAAGAAGCTCTGGTAGCCATTCTCAAAGAATTTTCCGACGGATTTGCTTGGTCTTATGAGGACATGCCGGGACTCGATACCTCTTTGGTCGAGCATCGTTTGGTCCTAAAAGCCGACGCAAAGGCCGTCAAGCAAAAGTTGAGAAGGCTACATCCTAAGCTTGCACTCAAGATCAAAGAGGAGGTTGACAAGTTGCACAAAGCCAAATTTATTAGGGTTGTGCTATATCCACAGTGGGTAGCTAATATCGTCCCTGTAATGAAGAAGGACGGTAAGGTTAGGATCTGTATAGATTTCCGTGACCTTAATCGTGCTTGCCCAAAGGACGATTTCCCTCTCCCACACATAGATGTCCTAGTGGACAATACTGCCGGCTTCGAGCTTTTGTCATTTATGGATGGTTTCTCTGGGTACAACCAGATTCGCTTGGCGGAGGAAGACCAGGAGAAAACTTCGTTTACAACGCCCTGGGGGACTTACTGTTATGTCGTCATGCCCTTCGGATTAAAGAATGCGGGAGCAACCTATCAAAGGGCCATGATGGCGATTTTTCATGACATGATGCATGTGCACATGGAGGTCTATGTGGACGATGTCTTGGTAAAATCAAAGACTCGACATGGCCATGCTGAGGTCCTCCGGGCAGTTCTCCAAAGGTCTAGAGAGCACAATCTTAAGATGAACCCCAAGAAGTGCGTTTTGGTGTCTCTTCGGGAAATTGCTTGGGTTCATCGTTAGCAAGCGGGGAATTGAAATTGATCCTAACAAGGCCAAAGCAATAATTGACATGCCTCCTCCTAGGAATATCAGAGAAGTCAGAGGGCTAATTGGCAGACTCCAGTTTATTCGGAGATTTATCTCCCAGCATTCAATCCGCTGTAAGCCCTTCTACGAGATGCTTAGAGGAGAGGCGAAGTTTGATTGGGACGATAAATGTCAGAAGGCCTTTGATGAATTGAAGAGCTATCTTTTTAATCCCCCTGTTCTCGCTCCTCCGGTCCCGGGTCGGCCTTTACTGCTCTATGTGTCAACCACTGAGATTCAACTGGAGCGGTTTTGGCCCAATACGACGACGAGAAGAAGGAGAGAGCGGTGTACTATTTATCCAAGTTGTTCAATGAGGCTGAAAAGAAGTACACCGCCATGGAAAGAACGTGCGCGGCCGTCGTCTGGGTTGCCCAGAAGTTGAAGCACTATTTCTTGGCTCATGAAGTGAAACTTCTGGCGCGTATGGACCCTATTCGGTACTTGCTTGAGAAGCCCGTCCTGACTGAGCGGTTGATGAGGTGGCAAAGTTCCTCAATCAATTTGATATCACCTATGTCAACCAAAAGTCAATCAAGGGGCATGCCTATTGCTGAGCATTTGGCCCACCACCCCTTACCTTCATACTCTCCCGTTGATGAAAGCTTTCCCGATGAAGAGTTAGGAGCCATTATCGATGGTGAACCTTCGTGGGTGCTTTACTTCGACGGGGCGCTCAATTCTAAAGGGTGTGGGATAGGGGCAGTCCTCCTCTCACCGGAAGGGGTAGTCATTCCGCACGCCTATCAGTTAACCTTCCGAGCCACGAACAATGTGGCTGAGTACGAGGCTCTCTTAGTTGGGCTGAAAATGGCATTATTGCTCGGAGTCAAGGAGTTAAGGATTATTGGAGATTCGCAGTTGATACTCCGGCAATCTCTTAGCAAGTACCAGACCCGGGACCCCAAGCTGAAACCATACCAAGAGTTGGTAGGAAAAGTAGTCCGGCAGTTTAGGAAGCTCACCTTAGTTCACACTCCTAGGGCCCAAAATATCCTAGCAGATTCCCTCGCTTCCCTCGCGTCTTCCATTCCCATTCCTTTGGGAAAGTCTTCTGAAACCGTCTCTGTCCAGAGGTTAAGAGTCCCTTCCCATGTCGATCCGTGGTTCTCTCAGCTCGTGCGTCCTTCTCCATCCCTTCGGGTCCATGCGCTTTCCAAAGAGCCAGAAATTGACCTTGAAGATGGCCATCCCTGGTATTTTGACATCGAAAACTTTCTCAAAGATGGATCCTTCCCTGATTATGCCACCTCTGCCGATAGACGGGCAATTCGTCGCGTCTCGGAGCGTTACAAGATCATAGGTGGCATTCTCTACAAAAAGTCTCTCAGCGGGGTCTATCTCCGTTGCCTTGATGAATTCGAATCTCAAGATGTTGTTGAAGCCGCTCACTCTAGTGAATGTGGTGGCCATGTTAATGGTAGAGCAATTGCCCAGAAGTTGCTAAGACACTATTATTGGCCCACCATGGAAGAAGACTGTCGCCATTTTGTCCGTCACTGTGCTAAATGCCAATTGCACGGTGACAAAATTCATGCTCCTTCTTCTTCTCTTCACCCTCTCATCGCTCCATGGCCTTTCGCCATGTGGGCATTTGACGTGGTCGGTCCTCTTGCGGACAGAACCGGAGAAATCCGTAAGAAGTCCTTCATTCTGACCGCCACAGAATACTTCACGAAGTGGGCTGAAGCAGAAGCGTTCATAGAAGTCAAAGCTTCAACAGTCGTCAAGTTCATCAAGCGCAACATCCTTGCAAGATTTGGCGTGCCTCGGGACATCGTCACCGACAACGGACCGCAATTCACTTCACAGGAGCTTCGCGACATGTGTGGTAAATATGGCATTAACTTGCATCATTCATCACCATATTATCCACAAGGTAATGGACAAGCTGAAGCTACTAACAAAACTCTCATTAAAATCATAAAGAAAACATGCAAATCTCATAACAATGCTGACTGGCCAGATCGCTTGGTTGAAGCTCTTTGGGCTTATCGCACCTCCGTCCGCACTCCTACGGGGCAAACCCCGTATGCTTTGACATACGGATCGGATGCGATACTCCCATATGAGATCTTCGTCCCTTCGCTTAGAGTTCAATTGGATTCCGAACTTGATCCTGATCAACGTCGGGAAGCCTTGTTGGCACAACTTGAACTCTTAGATGAAAGGCGAATGATAGCGGCTGACCATGCACAAGTCTATCGTCAGAGAATTGCACGTTTTTATGCCAAAAGAGTTCTTGAGAGAAAATTCGAAGTGGGTGAGTTGGTCCTAAAGCGCAAAATCATAAAGGCACCAGGTCCCAGGAGCAAATTGCAAGAAAATTGGGAGGGTCCGTTCGTTGTCAAAGAAGCATACTCAGGGAACGCTTATAGGTTAGTGGATGCCGAGGGAGTTGAGCTAACGCACCCTTGGAATGCAGTCTACCTCAAGAAATTCTACCCTTAGTCAGTCAGTCAGTCCGTCAAGTCGGTCATTCATCACTTGTTAAGGTGTGGGTCTACTTTTCCTACTTTTCCAATTGGTCATTAGTAAGGAAAGGTTTATTCACACACCACACGATGTTGGAGTACTACCCCTAACTGGAAAATCACAAGTACACTCGGGCGGTCTCATCCGGTCAATGTGTTTCCCCTATTCTTTTCCCACTCGGTCGTGTCTGGAAACGGAACAAACTACGAGTAGGGGACCACCCACTCTCATTTAAAAGGACAAGGTCACCATAAAACAGGGGCAACTAATAAAAGCAAGGGGCAAAATGTCAAATCAAGCCTCAAAAGGGGAAAAGAAAAGCCAAAAGGTCAAAAAAGGGTAGCAAAAAGTACGTACCCAGAAAAAGGCTGACCAACTCAAGGAGGTAGCAAAAAGTACGTGCCTCCACCCCAGAAATCAGAAATAAAATGAAAAATCCCCCTGAAAACAATGGTTGACCAAGTCTGTTTAATATGAGATGTCGGTTAGGAAACAAAAAGTAGTTTGAACCAAAACCCTACATGATTTTCTATATGTTCTTCCCATTTCCCCCTCTAGGGGCAATTTGATTGTATAAGACCTCCCGTGGTGGAAACATCAAGAAGGCTAGGGGCAATTTCCAACATCAAAGAATTCATGCACGTCCCTCCTTACTCTTGGCCTCTGTGGTTAAGTAGATCGTGTAAACCCTATACTACAACATGTGATGAATATGTGTCTTAGAGTCCAAAAATCCAAAAAATACAAAAAACAAAAAAATACAAAACAAAAAAGAGATTCTTTTGATGTATATTTCACGTTGTACATATTTCTCTCGTATTTTCTCCTTATTTTCAAAAGCCAAAAAATTAGAAAAATTCAAAAAATCTAAAAAAATTAGTAGTAACATGTATATATACTAACATTCTCCTTATTTTCTTATCAAAAACAAAACACAAAAAAATCAAAAAACAACAAACAAAAATGCATGTGCATATTTCCCTTTCAGTTATTTTATTATGTTCCTATCTTTGATTAGACATTAGCCCCTTGACCAGATCTCAAGAAAGGTACATCGTAGGCAAGGGGCTAAAGACAGATCTACACTAACTTGTTTTCTTTAAGTGTTGTGGATTGCAGAAAACAGAAACCAAACCATTCAAGTGCACAGAATGACAAAAGTCCACAATATTCCACTATGATGATCAAGTCCATGTACATGTCATAACACGGGCATACCCCTGGAAGTACAACCGGAGCCCCGCTCCTCACTCCTCTCTCCGCTCTCCCTCACAAGGCCTCTGCCTATGTGAGCTGCTCACCTCCTCCTCCTCCCTCTCCCGACGCCAGTCTGGGAGAGGAGGCCTCGACACCGTCGACGCCTCGGGCTGCTGCAACCCTCCTCGTACCACGGAGGGGTCCCCTAGGGACACGATGTCGTCGAGGGAGGCGAACGCTGATCCGGTCCTCGCGGGTGTCGCCTGCTGGACCTGCCGCTGCTGCTCCCGGCGCTTCTTCAGCACCCGGTCCATTAGTATCTCGTAATCAGCAGCGATCTGCGCCCGGGCTGCCTCAGCCTCTCTCTCTCTCTCCCTGGCCTCGAGCAGGCGACCCCTCATGGTAGCCCGGTCATCCCTCAGCTGCTACATGGCAGCCGCCATGGTCCGCCGCTGCACATCAAATACAAGGGGTATTAGTCTTGTACGCATGCCAGGAAGGAGGAAATTTGGTGCCTTACCTCTGTCTCCATCTCCAACCGCAGAGCCTCCATCTGCGCCTGGAGAGTCGTCACTCCGCTCCCCTCCCGCTGCACATAAAGAGCAAGTCAAGGCCAAGTCAAATCAAATCAAATTGTGCAGAAAGGGTGTGGTAGTCTTTTACCTCAGCCTCCAACTCCCGGACCCTCGCCTCTGCCCGATCCAGGGCCTCCTGCAAGAGAACTTCCAGGTCTCCTCTCGTTGGCTGGGCAGACGAGCTCGCCCCCGCATCGCGACTCGTGCGTACCCTCACTAGCTCCTCCTTCTGCATTCATAGAACTTTGGTTAGTAATTCAATTCAATTCAAGCTATAATCAAATTTGCGTTACTTACCAATGCCCTGACCTCGGTGCGGAGCCTCGTCAGCTCCACCTCCTGCTCAGCCAATCGCCCCTCCAAAAGGCGGACGGCCTGTGACTCCGGCATCTGCCATTCGCACTTCAAGGTTAGAATAAAATGAGGCAATCCACCAACCAAGGCTTAAGGTTAGAAGTTTCACTTACTACTCGTCGGTCGAGCCGGAGTCGCTCGGCATACCGTGCCTGGTAGTCCTCCATGTATGCTGAGCTATTGAGGAGGGCCGTCTGCCGCACTACCTGCTCGCCGCCCTCGCGCCAGTAGGCGACGGTGCTGCCGTGATCGCCCCCCAGTCGCGGTCCTCAGCAAAGAACCGCCGGCGCGAATGTCCATCTCCCGAGGGAAGGCACCTCGATGGCCAGTTGGTGCCAGCCCAGGGTCCGCACCACCAACTCCAGATACAACACCTCACATGTCCCGACGCATAGTAAGAGGAGGTGGTGGTTGAAAAGGGGCCGGCCCGCCATCGCCGCCGGATGCGAGGCGTCTGCCTCCCTGCATAGGGGGTCCACACTACCTGAGAAGAACAAGAAAACACTGGTCAGTCACATTCATCAAATACAGCAGCAATTGAAAGAATGCAAGAACTAGTTGAGGGTTTCATACCTGCTCGTACGGGTAGTGGTCAAGTGCGACCCGCACATCCCCTACCCTCCTGTCTGTAACCCTGGGGTCCGGGGCCACCTCCCACCTCGCCATGAGAGGCACCATTGTCTGGTGCACCTCTGCAAGTGTCCCGCGCCCCATCGGGAAGCGCGTATACCCCCAGATCTGCAAGGCATCAAAAGATTGGTCAGTCAGGCAGTTAATCAAATTCAAATCAATGATGAGCATTAAAAGAAATGTGTGTACCTGAAGGAAGGGGGTGAAGCCCCCGGTGATCTGAGAGCTCCACGAGCTGCTGGGGAGAAGTGAGAAGAGGTGTCCCAGCATTGCTGCGCCCCAAGCGTACCTCCCCGCCTGCGCCAAGTCTCGTAGAAGCAGTACGAACTTGCAGTTCATCTGAGATGACTGCGTCGCGAACAGGAGCTGCCCGAACAGATGAGTGACGAAGATCCGGACCGAGCGCTCCTCGCTCTGGTCCCCCAGATCTAGGGCTCCCCTCACCCCTGTGTAGAACTCGTCCAAAGTCTCCAGAGGCCCTCTCCTCCTGCCTCTCAAGCCCACAGCCTCCGACAAGGATCCGAGCAGAATGCTCCGGATCGGTCTCCTCCTCCCCGCAACGAACTCTGGTCCTAGCAACTCCACGATGTCATCGTAGTAGTCACTCCTCTCTTGTCCCACTACCGGCTCTCCCTGAACCGGTAGTCCTGTCAGATACGCTACATCATCCATGTAGGTATCATGTGACCCCAAGGCATAATGAATGCCTTGCAGTCCTCCTCCCATCGCTCCCTCAGCGCCTCAAGGTACGGTACATCCACGTGAAATGGACGCACCGACAGCAAATGTCCAAATCCCATCCCGGCCACTCTAGTCTGCTGGGCCTCTGGCAACGCCCGGTACCACGCCCAGCAAAGGTCCCAGGTAACCCTGCTCCTCATCCGGCCTTTACCCTGCAGAAAACACAGAAAACTTGACGTCAGCATCGATTTCCGTTAATATGAAGTTGGCGGCAAGGGGTATGCCGTCTACACTCAGTCAGCGTCCAGGTATGGCCGTCTAGTTCCTGTGTCGGCGTCCAACCCATTGCCGTCAAGTTCACATAGACGGCAAGATGTTGGACGTTTACAGGAACCCGACGTCCACCGATGTGATGTCAAGTTCCTGTGAAACCCGACGTCCACCGATGTGGACGTCATGTTCCTGTGAAACCCGACGGCACCTCCCCTGTTTTCCCTCCTTTTCACAAATCACAAACACGAAGTTTTGAGAGTCTAGGAGCCTACCTTGGGCCGACGAGGTGCCTCCGCCTCCGTCTCGTCCCCTCCTCCGTCGTCTCCGGCAGTCTCTTCCTCCTCCGGGATGTCACCCACCGCCACCTCTTCCTCTTCCATGCCATGTTTACCTCCATCTCCTCCTCTTCCTCCTCCGGTTGGCGACGGCCCCGGAGAATGCCTCTTTTCTCTCTCGTCCTCATCGAAATCTCGAGCAAGGTAAGGATTCGGGTTTTGCCTCTCCCGGCACTTGGGAAGGTGAAATGGCGCTAGGAGAAAGCGTCGGTTAAAAAAAAAAGGGCATTTTCTGGTTTAACGTCAAGCGTTGGCCGTTTAACTTTTCCCGATGTCAACCTGTGGTCGCTGACGTACTGTAGGCGTCCAGCTGGTAGACGTTAATGACTCTTCATTGTCAGACCTCGAAGTTTGGTAGACGGCTATGTGTGGACGTCTACTTTGAATTAGATGCCATCCTTGTGGACGTTTACCTGATTTAGCGGCCATCGATGTGGACGCCAACACTTCCCGCACTCACTCCTCACACCAAATTCTTTGAACCTTTTGAGGCCATTTCATCCGACACATTCCACAAGTCAAGCAATTCAAGCCAATTCAACACAAATGCAACTCATTTTATTCATCTAATTTGTGTTACACTTATTGAAATCGGGAAATTACATCATTCTTGCCCTACGGACCATAAAGAAATCACAAGCAGTGGGGCAAATGTCATCATTGAACTCCTCATATTTCCAAATCTCCTCCCGATTTTCCTGCACAGCCAAGCCCACTTTTTTGCTCACTGTGTACCTTGCCCAAGTCTTCATGGCCTTCTTCATCAGCTTCTCATTTCTTCCAGTGACTATCATGTCGGTGCAGTTGGATGAGGTGGGAATTCCCCGTGGAATCCCAAGCTGACAATGACACCGGTGTGGCTAGTACACCACCATCCGATCAGCTCCAATCAGCCACAAATCTCTGTCCTCCCTTGTTCGGGCTCTGAACTCAATGGTTCTCATGAACAGTGGCCTCACGATGAATTCATCCATTCCCAAATATGCCAAATGATCCCTCCAGGCATCTCTACTTTTCAAGTGTGCTGTCACACACTTAATTTCATCTTCCGACTCATACCATGACTTGCTACAGTGAACCGAACTCCGAAGGAAGATTCTGGAGGGGGAAGGTTGCCTGTCAGAAAAATCAAACATTAAATGAGCTTCCATCCATACCTGGAGAAGAAACAAACTCCCGCACGTGCATCCGCCTAGGCTCATTGTGGTGAGCAAACTGTATAGGTGGGCCAGCACTGCAGGGGCAAGTGACTGCCCGCGCCACAGCAGAGAAAGTACTCCAACGTGCTTGTAGAGGATGAAATCGCCGCTCGTGGGGAACAAGAAAACCCTGGCCAGGCAAAGTGTTAGTCCTCGCGTCGCCCTCTCTCCTCCAATCTCCTTGGCATGCTGAATCAGCCACCAGGCTAGCCGGTCCAGGAAAATATCATTCTTGTTTGTCATCCACAACACTTCCTTCTTGTCTCGTACAATGTCCGTGAGGATCTCTTCCCACGGGAGGAGAGGAGTCGCAACATCGTACTCTAGGCACTTCCGCCATCCCAGGAACAACTCAACCTCCTCCAGCAAGACGCTCACTTCGAACGCCTGGAACATAAAAGTATGTGTGTGTGGGTGCCATCTCTCTATCAGCGCCCCCAAAGCATCGAACCCCCACCACATATCTTTCATGTTTTTGGATAGAACCACCATGAAGCTCAGGTTCCAAATGCCAACGAATCCCCGCATGTCCAGTGTAATAGCGTTTACTAGATTTACAAGCCAGGAAAAGGCCCGTACCTGGCCTTGGCTCGGGAATGCTGGGATTTCCTACTTAGGGGTGGGAGTTTTGTAAGATCACTGTTTAGGGCATTTTCAGCCCAGGAAGAAGCAGAAATAATCATTGCTTACCTCTCCGTCGGTCAGCCGCGTGCTCAGGTGTCCCGAAATTTCACTCAGAACTCCGGGGTTCGCGCCTGTGGATCGTCCGGTCGAAGAAGAGGCCATTTCGCTGTGTTTTTCCGTCTCTCAACTCTCTAGTTCGCAGCAGGAGTAGGGAGAGATGGAGGTAGGAGATGGTAGAGTCCGTATGGACTCCCATCACCTATTTTTTCGGCCTGATCCGCTGTCATATAGGCGTCCAAATCGGTGGACGTCAGTGTTAGGTTGGCGGCGACATCAGTGGACATTAACATAGTTACTAGTGACCATCGATGTGGACGTTTACTCCTCGGATACTTTCAATGTCTTATTCTTTATATGGCCATCATCTATTTATCTTGTGCTTCAAGTTGTTTTGCAGATATCTTAAGCACAAGCTGCGCTTCAAAAATTTGGAACGCTCATGCGACCTTGAGCGTTGTAGGTATGTCTAACATAGGACCCCACTAGAGGTGAATAACTTGGCGACCGTGAACCCTGAGTTCCCCTTTACCAAAACCATGATGGGTTTGCGATCTCTCAGTTATTCGTATGGCCTTTAGAATTTTCCTCTAGTGCTAACTTGCATTTAGATAGGCAACCCCACTAGCATGCATCTTCACTGCTAACATTCTCTTACTAACACTAAAAAAAAAAAAAATGGTGATTTTCCTCGTTCCTATGATTGCTCCATGGCTCCCCAGCTCAGGTAGCCTACTGGGTCCGCCCTTCACGACTATCCAAATTGATATCGGGTCTTTGTTGCCCCCCTTTATCCACTTGTCCCACCATGTCTTTCACAAATAGTCAACCAACCTTATGGAGTTCATTTGAGCCTTCGCTAGTCGCGAGCTTAATTCTGGACTTCAGGCTTTCCAAGCATGTGATTCCAGTTAGAATCTTTTGATAATCCTTTGAGAGATCAACCAACTCTTTGTCTCCACGACCTCCTAAATTCGGGGCCGATGTCCTGATTAGGCTAGCGAGCCCATGAGCTCCGGTTATGAGACCCTCCTGATTCAATCGTCATATTACAACTCCTTTGACTCAGACACTCCAGAAACTAGTCAAAGTCTGACACGGCCATGCCAGGGACCCTGCCATTGGGTCGAAGTTGTAGTTACACGGGTAGATCACCCTTTTTCTTACCACTATTTGTCTCTCAGAAGATACGTCATCTGTTTCTAGCCTGACTCTTTCGTTTGGTTCGCTAGAATTCCTATCCTCGGAGATGGCCCTTCCATTAAATATCCGCGTCCTTTGTTTACCGAGACACCAACCTTTAGTCCGCTCTGCTCCCTTGCAAGACCGGATGTCTCGGAGGGGCATTTGTAGACGCGCGATTTGGCCCATCTCCCGCAAGGCTCTTTTGGCCCATTAAGTCTCGTTTGACTGTTTATTGACTAGCCTCGGATGCCATGTAGACGGAAACATCGATGGCCGCCGACTACTGGTTGACGGTAAGCCCCCTTGACGCTGACCCAGACAGACGTCCACATCCCTGGACGTCTGCATGCGGTTGGCGGCCTGATCTCTGGACGTCAAGCTCGTTTACCTGGTCTGCGCAACAGCCCTGAGAATATAGCCCACTAGCGCCTTTCTCTCGCCCATGCACCGCATGGGACCGTTCCCAACGGGCATATGGGCCACCTTGGCACTCCTTTGACCCAATAAAAATCCCATGTGGCCTCTCCCCATTGGTTGGAGCATTTATCCAAGGATTGCTAAGTATACAAGTGTGTTTCTTCACACTTGAGCATCCAAGGCCTCTGAACTCCGACCCCACTGTCTATATAACAGTCCCTAGGGTCCTCTAAGTAATGGGGGAGAGGCTGAACGTCCATATGCTGATGCTTTGAGAGAAGAGAGAGAAAGTGCACCCAACCTTCCACCACTCATCCTCTTCATTCTCTCCACACTTGGGACATCCAGGAGGGCTGCTTTGGAGGTGGAGGAGCCCTACAGGAGCTGATACACTTGCAAACGAGGATCTAGACCTCCTTCCCTCTCTCTTCTCTTACTTACTATTTAGTTCTTTTGCATATCACACACACTCTCCCACTCACTCTAGGCACGTAGGTCCTCTCCCTACACACCTAGAAGGGGTTTCCCAACCAAAAACGGAGGGAAGAAGGGTGGTCATAGCATTTGGCCACCCCTCTTCTCAAGTCCGCAACGGGTACGGGACTCTCCTTTTGGGTTATTTTCCCGTTTTTTGTACTTTTACTACTCTTAATTAGCCTTATAGAGTTTTGTTTTGTGGCAGGAACAACCCTCAGAAGACTACGGAGCTCTTCTCTTTTGGTCGGCCGAAGGAGGAGAAGACGAGGTCCCGTCTCCATCCGCTGCGCGAGGCGACCACTTCAACGCGACCATATCACTCCTTGGGCACAGGTAAGGCCCTGGCGATCACCAACTCCCCTTCATTTCGCTTGTTTTCCTCATTCTCCTTCTAGTCAACTCAGTCAACCGGAGGGTCAACGTGGTCAACCGGTGACCCCCTTCATCGCCAACGAGAGTCCGGCGGCGTCCGCGAGCACCCGAGAGATCCGGTGATGGCACGGAATCGAACCGTCCACATTGCAACCTAAGGAAAAATTTCAGTTCTCCCATTAGGCTCATTTGAAATTCACTAGTCATCAATTCAGAAATTTCTTTAGACAGTGAGGATTTTGTTGATCCAAATATAATGTCATCAACATAGATTTAGTCCAGCAAGATATCCTTTCCTTGTACTTTTGTGAAAAGAGTTTGATCTACCTTACCTCTTGAGTACCCTTTACCTGTAAGGAATGAGCTCAACCGATCATACCATGCCCGAGGATCTTGCTTCAAGCCATACAAAGCTTTGTCAAGCTTGAAAACATGATTAGGAAGGTCAGTGCATTCAAATCCAAGAGGTTGTTCAACATAGACTTCTTCCTTTATCAAACCATTCAAAAATGCACTTTTTACATCCATTTTCTGTAATTTAATGCCAGAGCACATGCAAAAGAAAGCAAAATTCGAATTGCTTCTAGCCTATCTACCAGAGCAAAAGACTCTTCAAAGTCAATTCCAAATTCTTGATTATAGCCTTTTGCAACAAGCATAGCCTTATTTATAATGATTTTGCCTTCTTCACTTGATTTATTTGTAAAAACCCATTTAGTTCCAATGACACTTTGGGACGAAGGTCTTGGAACCAAATGCCAAGCATTGTTTCTTTCAAACTGGTTCAATTCTTCTTGCATGACATTAATCCAGAAGAGATCTTTGGAGTCATCCTCAATGTTTTAAGGTTCAATTTGAGAAACAAGAGCCATTTGATCAAGTTCCGAAATGATTTTAAAATGAGATCTAGTTCTAGGAGGATTTAGTAAATTACTAATGATACTTTTCTGAGGATGATCTCTTAATATCCTGATGTTTAGCTGATCTCTATTTTCATTTGCATCTGATGACTCTTGTCCATTGTGATCATTTGAAATTTTTCTTACTGTAGATTCCTTCCCTTCCTAGTCTTTTACTTTTTCTTCTTCCAGAAATTCTCCATCTTCTTTTTCCTTGCACAAACCAGCATCAAGTTCATCAAATGTGATATGAGGGGATTCTTCAAGAATTTGATCTTTTACATTAAAAACTATTTAAGCTCTTGAATGGTCAGAGTAACCAAGAAAGATCCACAATTCACTTTTAGGTTCAAATTTGTCCAAATCATTTATATTGTTATTCTGGATAAAACATTTTGCACCAAACACATTAAAATGAGCAATGGAAGGTTTCTTACCATTCAACAGTTCATAAGGAATCTTTTTGCTAAGAGGACTTACCATTGCACGATTGATAATATACCATGAAGTGGTTACTACCTCTACCCAGAATTTTCTTGGTAGTCCACTCTCAATCAGCATGGTCCTTGCCATTTGAACGATTGTTCGATTCCTCCTCTCTACAACTCTGTTCTGTTCAGGAGTCCTTGGTGATGGAAATCTGTGAGAAATTTCTTCTTCCCTACAAAGTTTTTCAAAGTCAGCATTTTCAAATTCACCTCCATGATCAGACATGATAGAAATTATTTTAAACCAACCTTCATGAAGAATTTTCATGTAAAAATCATGAAATTCTATGAAGGCATCACTTTGTGAGGGAGAAGAACCCAAGTAAATCTAGAAAAGTCATAACAAGAACATACCCAAACCTTTTTCCATTTAGACTGTTTGTTCTTGTAGGTCCAAACAGATCCATATGAATAAGCTCAAAAGGTTTGGAAGATTGACTTTCAGATCTACTTTTAAAAGATGTTCTTGTTTGCTTACCCTGTGTACATACTTCACAAATTTTCAAGTTTTGTTTAAAGGAAATTTAGGTTAGCCTTTCACCATGTTGATTTAACCAATTTATGTAACATGTTGTAGCTAGCAAACCTAGTCTACGATGCCAAACATGAAAGATCATTTTATTGGGAGTAGACATAAATTGGTGTTTCAGGTTCATTAGGTCAACCTCTAGACATTGTTAATTCTTTTTCCAGAAAATTTACACAATTTTAATTGGTTCAAAAATTGTACAACCAAAGGAACCAAAGATTACCTTGTGACCTTGTCACACAGTTGACTTATGCTCAAAAGGTTGTACTCTAATCCTTCCTCCAAGAGTACATCATCAATTGAATTAGAAGGATTTCTACCTACTTTACCTGAACCGACAATCTTACATTTTTATTCCACCAAAAGTAACATGACTAGCTTTCTTTTCAGACAGAAGATATAATTTGTCTTTATCTCCAGTCATATGTCTTAAACAGCCACTATCAAGGTACCACTTGTTGTTCTTGGCTGTAAGAAATACTTACAAAAACAATCAAAGAAAACTCTTTAGAACCCAAGTACATTTGCCTTCACATACACGCAGATCAAGCACATAAGAAAATAGAGTTTTCGGAATCCAGGCTTGCCTCTTCACTGTGGGTTTGATGATGTTCCTGATTCATGTTGTTTTTATTTTTTCTCTTATTTTTAGGAATTTGATATTATTTTCTTCATTTTCATAGATTTTCTTTCAACTTTCACTTGTGTCCTTTGATGAAACCAAAGATTATTCTAACTGCAAACCTTTTGAGTATTCAGACTCACCAATTTAGCAAAACCATAGGACTGTGTCGAGACTCTGTAGGGATAATGTCAACCTGCATGACTCCACCTAGACATGTTTTGTGATTTTGTGTAAGTAGGTGTTGACCTATCATGTATCCATCTGTTTTGTGATCTAAAATATGAAGGTGTTGGCCTATCATGAGTCCACCTGAACATATTATGTGGTCTAGTGTATGAATGTGTCGACCTATCATAGGCATAGCGTTGACCTACCCAATCAGGTGACTTCCAATTTTGTTCCCCTGTGACATAGGTTTGATTCCAGCACCTGTTTTATTCTTTTTATTTGACTATCCAATTTCAGACTTTTTTCAGTTTCTTTTTCTCAAATTTTAGAATATTCTTCCCATTAACTTTTTTTCTTGAAGTGGAATTTATTAAAGAAATAAATGTGATGGTTTTCAAACCCTATTTCTTTATTCTTTGAAGGATTAAAGCCTAACCCTTCTTTGTTAAAGTTTACTTTGGTTCCAAGCAAAGCTCAAGGTTATTCTTACCACTCACAAATTTCTCCAATGCTTCTTGTCTTCTAGTCACTCTTTTGAAGAATTTCAAGTTCTTTTTCATTTCAGTGTCACACATTTAGTGCATCATTCTTTTCAACAGTAAGAGCTATCTCTTCAACATTTCAATATTTCTGATTTTCAATTCACTAACAGTTTCTTTTAGAACATTGTTTCTGAATTAGTTCTTTTCTTCTTTCCACTGAAGTATCATCAGCAAAATGATTATTTTTCTTTTAAGCATTTGTTTCCTTTTAAGTTCATCATATTGGTCTAGCAATTCAAGGATACATGCTCCCAATCACTTAAGGAAAAATCTTTGAAAGGAGAATTTACCTCTCTTCATCTCCTTTTCTCCTCTTGCCATCAGACAAATTCTTGATGTGATGCCTCAGCTTCTGAACTCTCATCATCATCTTCTTCCTCATCCATGTCCCAACCATAGCTTTTTGTTTATTTTCGTCCATCTGGGTGTGCTTTCTTCAGAGATTCAGGACATTTAGATTCAATGTCCAGGTATCCTACAATTGTAGCAAACCACCCTGTCAGATTCTTATTCATATTTTGTTTGGACTTTGAGAAATTATTTAAATATGATTTCTTTTTCAGAAAGCCCTTACCTTCTTTCCTTAGCAATTTTCTGAACTTTCTCGTAATTAGAGCAAACTCACTTGAATCATCTTCAGAAGTAGATGACTCACTTTCTTCAGTAGCGTCCTTAGTACTAGGACTTGCCTTGAGAGCAAGTGGTTTCTTCTTCTTAACATCTTCTGCACTTCTCTTCAATCCCAACTCATAAGTCATTAATGAACTGATTAGTTTATCAACAGTAGTTGTAGACAAATTTCTAGATTCTTCAATTACTGTAGCTTTGGTGTGCCAAATAGGAATTAAAGATCTAAGGATTTCCTAACTAGTTCTTTTTCTGTATAATTCTTCCCTTGAATCTTTATACCATTTGTTAAAGAGTAATATTCCATACATTTTAGAGATTGTTTCATCATGCTTCATTTTGAAGGCTTCATATTCGGAAACCAGCATGTTTGCTTTGTTCTTTTACCTGCTGTGACGTACCTTCATAGATCACCATGAGGCGATTCCAGTTTCTTTAGCACTTATGCATGATGATACATTGAAAACTCTGCTAGATGGAATGAGCACTACATGATGTTCATCGCACTCCAACTAGCATTAGACTTCTTAATCTTCTCTTGAGTCCACTTCTCATCATCTTCAGACAACTCGTAAGGTCCATTGCTTACCACCCTCCATATTTGATGATCTTGTGCTCGCAAAAATACCTGCATACGAGTTTTCCAGTATGCATAGTTAGTACCATCAAAGTAAGGGGGTCTATTCACAGAATGACCTTCAACAATATAACCTCTAGACTCCATATTACACAGATCTCTCCTGGTTGTAATACCAAATGAATTGGAGAGCCTAGCTCTGATACCACATGTTGAGTGTAGAAGGAATATCTAGAGGGGGGGGTGAATAGATATCGACCAATTAAAACCAATTAGAAATTAAAACCACGAAATAAATATTGATCTGATGAAACGATCTAAGCAGTGAACATCAAGCCACACAAGTGCGAATGATATTAAGGGGTCGGCTCCAGTGTGGAGGACTACGTCTACCCCTCACTAAACCAGTGAGGCTTCAATATCAAATCAAATGTGTGAGACTCTCACACAGCCGTTGATTCACAGCTTCTACAGATCGTTGATACTTAGCTTTAATACCCGCTGATTCACAGCTTCAAGATTTGTTCAAATCTCACAATCCTAACACAGCAAGTGTAGGATCAAATTCGTCTACTCCAACGAATTAGACAACAATCGAGTGATGTATTGAAGAAATTGAGGAAAACAAACTAATAGAAGTCTAAAGAAGTGCAGAAATATCAAACGCTATGCTCTGGAGTTAGATCCGGTCAGAAGACTCTTGAGCTCCAATGGAGCTTCTTCATGTTTGAGTTCATCAAATTCATATTCTAGTTGCAGCACACGGATCAATTTCCTCTCAATCTAAGATGAATTCTGATCCTCTGTTCCAGTTGATCAGCAGCAAGTCTTCATATTGGAAGATGGCGCGATCCAGTGACCTCTCCTCTTTATTAAATGACTGTTCCGAAGTCGATTGCTCTTCCTGAACTCAAACTCTTGCCCTCTGCACTTTTCGCGCTCTCAGATCACTGTGCTTTTTCTCTATGCATGATCGCCCAACTGCATAGGACAACTCGCTTCTCTCAATCTGATTTACAAAATCTTTTCAGTGGGCCCCTCAATAGAATCCCAAAAAATAGGGAGATGCTTTTACTGCCAAAAGGTAGTATCTTCCAGAACCATGTGAGGTGTACCCAAAGTCCCAATCGTTGGAACTTGGGTCACGTGCCCATCACTTATGCACTGGCAGTCCTTTATATCTCTGTAGAATAAATGTCATAGAGTCGATGAATCTAGATTATAGAGTCGACGCATATCCATGAGACTTAACTTGGATCAGTGTAAAATCTTCAGTAGAGTCGACTCTATGCCTCCAGAGTCGACCTCATCCATGTGAGTGTGTCTCGACTGCGTTATGTAATGTAGAGTTTGACCTTACAGCTGCATAGTGTCGACCTTATCTGATGATAGAGTCGACCTAACCTTCCTTTGGAGTCGACCTGGTAGTCTGGTAGAGTCGACCTATCCTTAAATGGAGTCAACCTTAGCAGCATTTATCAAATGCTCCAGGAAATTTGACTAGTGTCAAACTGATCCACATCTGGTGTCGACCTTATCTGATTCCTCCCCTTGAGCGCTAGCAAGAAAAACAACTAGAGTCAATCTGTTCTTCGAGTAGTGTCGACCTCATCTGATACTCTGAATATCAGCGCTGCTGAAACCTCATTGAGTGTCAACCTAACTTGTGTGTAGAGTCGACCTTATAAACATCACTGAACATTAGTAACTCTTTCGTTGATGCAAATAAGTTGACTTTATATTTATGAATGTTCCTGTAATACAAATAACTTGTGTTAGACATTTATGACATTTTACTTGATTTATGACATCATCAAAACCAAGGACAGAACATATTATCATTGATTATTTTATATTTTCCTTTGTTTTATACTTTTTCTTTTAGCCCAGCATGCAATATGTAGGACTTTGAGCTCATTGCTGGAAAATTACTCGTGCTTAACTGAAGAAAATTGCTTATCTTAATTCCAATTAACATGAAATATTCCATTCCGAGTCAAGTATTCAGTTCATCTTGTTGATGTTTTCAGACTGTCTTTTGAGAAACTCCTTGTTTTGGATTCCTAAATCAATTCATCTTTTTTTCGATAGGTCTACCTTGGCTGCTACACAACCACAAGCTGGTAAATGCTCCTTAATGGTGAAACCTGCCGGTGTCAGTAGGTACTTCCCCTACGCTGGAAGTTGATCTTTCTCCCCTTCATGCCCACGTGCACACCCTTTCCTTTTGTCCAAACAATTGAGTTATCTCTTGAGGCTTTCTCTACGCCGCTTCATTTTGACCTGAAGAACAACGCCCATAGTATGTTGTTAAAGGCGTGTCTCATTACACCTTGGTGTCTACTTTTCAGTCGGTCCACTTCATTCCACTCAATTACCTTCATTTCATTGCTTTCATTTCGTGTCTCTTTGCTCCATTTCCTTACAAAGCAGACGTTAAGGCGAGGCGGCTGTAGACATGCTATTTTTGACAACATATCGAGTAACGTTCATGTTATACTATGATGCCTCAAAGTGGTTCTCTTCAATTAACCATTTGAGTAATTTTCCTATTTTTATGGATTTTTATAGCTTTTTTAAGAATTTTCCTAGGGTTTCAGGGGGTCCTCTGTGCACAGTCAATTCGCGACAGACATAGTGGTCGTGGTTTAATAAGTTGATTCGAGACGGGTCAAACCATCACGTATTATGTTCCTACTCTGACCATTATTCTTACTTGTATTCGCGTCCGTGAGAGTCGTCGCGTTTAAGAGTTTCTATATTCGATTATGGTAATTTTCAAAATCATTTTATAAAGATTTTATTGCTAATAAAATCATGTCCACTTATCCGTCTTGTTTTTGACCTTCCATTGTTTAAAGATCGATTCCTAGATGAAGATCGATTCTTTCAAATGCGTGACCACTCAGGCAGTCACGATTCAATATTTCCATTTATTAATTTGCAAGAATCGATCAATATTGGAAGTGTTGTAAATGTGTCGGACAATGTCGTCGTGATTTTTAACTTTTTATAATCGATGTTTGGAAAGGCCACAATTGAAGTGAGGAATGCTTTAATGCAATGCTTTAGTCCGTCACGATTCACCTTAATAGGCGACCACTGTGTTCATCACGATTTATCAAATTTGCCCATTGTAACGACCCTTCTTATACCGGTACGGTTACACCAACCCACATTGATATAATGAGTATCGCTACAGTGGGACATTGACCCAACAAATACATTAAGCTGAGATGTACACAAATATAGTCATAGAACAGCATAATTAAACAACAATATTATTCCATCATCCACATTCTATCCATAGTCCATATAGTACAAGAAGGAAACTAAAGTTCACATAATTGGAATTCTAAATCAAATTACATTGTCCATGATTCAATTACATAATGTTCTTGACTACATAATTATGAAAAGAAACTACAATAGCGTAATCTCCACAAAGGTGCTACTCTCGCTCCGAGTCACTCCTAACTATCTCTTCGGAAGAAGTAGAGACACCTGGACCTGTACGCCGAAGCAAGAATGAGTCTAATAGACTCAGCAAGTAAATCCATGCACACTATACATACATACATCATATGTACATTTTACATGAAACCTCTATATATTTTGGAATATGACACATGCTTTATGTTTCCTTTCACATTAAATATAAAACATATCACATGCTTTCTACACATTTCTTTAACACGCTAAATCGATTTAAAACTCGTTCCATTCATGTTGCAATATATATACAACTTAAGCATGGAACTACATATAAGGGAAACTATATTCCTAGCATGGATTCTATGTACATTTTCACAAATTTAATACCATTATAAACATGATTAGCTTGCTTTTTAACATGGATTTAATAATTCTCACATGATGTTTCATTAATTCACATGCTATCACATTACATTCACAATTCACATGTTCATCCACACATTCCACAATCTCACATTTTACTCATGTACAATCACATTATTCATATTAAATGCCGGACACATAGTCCAAACACCTCTAGAAGGACACACACCAAATTCACATACCTATCACCTAGGCAAAATAGTGATAGATCTGGTTAATGCGCAGAACCGGAGAAGCACTCTCCACCCTAACCAGTGGTACTTGTCCTCCTCCAGGATTTCATCCCAATTGCCCATGGGATTTCACACACAATAACCTTCCTATAGGGACTTTAATACGGTACAGTTCCATAGCCCTCTAAGGTAGCAGTGTCACCTATGGCATAGTTTTATGTAATTCACATTGGTTACACATTATTTATACATCGTTTCACACACAATTTCTAATTCCACATATGTACGCATGCTTCAGTTTACCTAGCATGATACTACTGTTTACAATGTTAAACAGGTCACAACTAACCCCAATCATGATGTAATTCATTAAATTATTACCCATTTATTATAAGCATGCTCCACATTAATCATTTTCTATGTTTAAATCTAAATTGACACTCACTATTATCCAAACAGCATGAAAATTTTACTACAGACTGATTACAGGTCAATCATTGTTGGGTTGAGTGTGAATATAATTCATTTCTCCTCACATTTTGATGATGGCAAGTTGTGATTTTATGCATAACATTTAGAACATGTGAAAACATCACACCTGAATATAACAATATTCAAAAGCATGTTCCAAACACATTTATCATTTATATTCATGATAATACATTTGACTAATGATTTATTGTTTATTTCTCAGGGACAAACATTTATTGCAAGGGTAGTGTCGATACCCCACACTAGTGTCGACACAATGCTCAAAGCCCTAAGCAAAATATGAAGAATTAGTCAACTAGTGTCGACACTAAACCAGGCAGGTCGACACTAGAGACAGATCCCAGAGAAACAAATCAACAGGCTTCTATCTCAGGTCGACACCAAATGCAGTCAGGTCGACACTAGAGAGCCTTCCCAGAAGGCCTATTTTTCAGCTGACTACGGCAGGTCGACACTACTCAATCTCAGGTCGACACTAGATGCCTCTCCCAGGGAACAGGTTTGCCCAATCTGGGACAATGTGTCGACACACCCTATGGGCAGGTCGACACACTCCGGAAACTTTTTGACTTAAAGCCTCTCCCGGACATGTGGCACCCTAGGGAATTGTTGAGTTAGCCTTGGATCGTGTGCCCACGACCCCCAAGGGTACACTTGGACTATTAGGGGTATAAATACCCTCCTATTGGCTATCCAACATGCAAGAACCCTTTCAGAGACTCCCAGAAATCCGGTTGGCGGCTAGAAGAGTTCTCCTCCCTGTTTTTGCCTTCCTGGTGCTTCCTCAAGCCAAATTCTCATCTGTTCAAGCATGAGAAGTGGAAATTGATTGTTGAAGAAGCAATTGGATCACCTCAAGGAAGCAGATCAAGTAGAAGCCGACTCTTGTGAAGAATTCAAGGAAGATCCTGAAGATCAGATGCAGAGCATCGCCCAGGAACTTCCAGAGATCAAAGCTCTTCACAATTCGACCTTCTATAAGGGAGTACATCTGAAGAGAAAAATTCTCGATACAATTCTCATTTTTCCTTTTCTCTTCTGAGTGATTCTGAGATTGTGCATGGGTTGTTGCATAAGTCTCATGAATTAACTCTTGTTAGACTAGATCTATTACTAGAGGATCTGAGTCTTGTATGTCTTTCTAGCAAGTTGGTTGTGAGCCGTCGTGCTCAGTGGTTTTTGAGTCGTCGTACTCAAGTTGTAGTTTGAGCAGTCTTGCTCAGGTTCTAGAGTATTTACTCTAGAGGTCGTGTGAGTAGTTGTAAACTCAGGTTGTGGAGTAGTTGTCAGGCTCCGGTGGGTGTATAGTGTACCCAAGTTGATTAGTGGATCCTCACTGTGTGAGGGGTGGATGTAGGAATCACATGGTGTGATTTCCGAACCACCTAAAATCTCTGTGCATTCATCTGATTGTGGTTTGAATTTACCTTTCATTAGATACATGCATAGGATCGTTCGAATTCATCTATCAACTTGTTCACACACTCCTTTTGGCACAACTCACTCAATTTATCTTTAGATCTGTGAAATGTTTGTCAATTTGTCTCTGACTCAAGAGTTTTTCAAAATTGGTTAAGCTTCCGCATTAGTTGGCATAGATCTATTCAACCCCCCCCCTAGACTTGTCCACATCTTTCCTCGATCCTTCAATTGGTATCAGAGAGGGTTTACACTTGATCTGATTGATCTGAGTATTTCTGAGTGTTCTGTGGGTCTTGATTGTTTGCTTTTGTTTGTTTGCTAAGTATTTTCTTTGCACCATTTGATTGTCTTAATGGATTCAAGAGGGTTCATGGTGTTGCATGTTGACGAGCCCAGAGGGGGGGTGAATGGGTCTTTAAAAATTAATCTAGAAGATACCTGTAACTAAAAACATCACACAAACGTTCTTCAAAGTAGGTTAGTGACAGTAGGTGAAATAACAAACCACACAAAGAAGACAATCACACCAATACAAGGATTATCCTGGTTCGGACCTCCTCTCCTTAGGAGTCCTACGTCCAGTCCCTGAGTAACAACTCTGGATTTCACTAACTAGGTACAGTCCCCCTAAGGATGCTACAACACCCAGCTCAGCTGGTCTTCCTTCACACCCGAAGGGAACAACACCCTGGATACCACACCAGGTCTTCCTTCACACCCAAAGGGAACAACACCCTGGATAACACACCAGGTCTTCCTACACAACCGAAGGGAACAACACCCTGGATACCACCAGGTCTTCCTTCACACCCGAGGGAACAACACCCTGATACCGCCAGGTCTTCCTTCACACCGAAGGGAACAACACCCTGGATACCGCCAGGTCTTCCTTCACACCCAAGGGAACAACACAAAGAGAGTGAATGAAATCTAAGCCCCTAGATCAAGATTTTGATAAGCAAGGATCTGAAGCAACTAGAACTGAGAGAAAACAAATTTTAGACAAGGCACACTCTCAGAACTATACAGGTTCTCTCTCAAGATTTTCACAAACTAGTGGAGAGCAAAAGAGCAAAAGCTAAGTGGAATGAATGTTCTTGGGTCTAAACTTTCTTCAGAAGAATTTGAATGCTTGAATGCACGATCTATATTCTTCCATTCTTTTGACTTGAATTTATATCTTCAGTTTGAAATGTAGACGTTGAAGTGTCTGTTGTCTCTCTTTTGAGTAGTCGTTAGACTGAATGACATCTGGAGTTTTGGAAGCTTCCTGTCAACAGTCTTTGATCACTTGAGCACGCAAAGAGATGAGATCTTCAAAGATATCCGTTGGCTTCTATTGTTTAAACGTGTGTACCGTGAAGCTGGATCAGAGGTCTGAACAAATGTCAAACTCAAATAGCAGACAGCTAAGCTGTCTCTGATGTCAGTCAACGTTAGTAGAAATAGACATGGAAATAGTAATGTCAAATAGCTTAGTCTAAAGGACGTTATCAGAGTAGGCACGATATGGTCTGCATGCATGCAGAGATACATTCGGTCTCATTAATGCAGGTGCGGCAGAGAGATGTCTACGTGGACTTTGACTAGTCAACACTTTAAGATGATAAAGATTCAAGATATGAAATAGACTATATGACTTATGAAATCGTTATGAATAAGCCAGGTTGACCAAGTCGTTGTGATGCAGAAGAAGTCATTGTGAAACACTAACAAATCGTTATGAGATGCAAATCGTTGTGTTTCTGAAGAAATCAACATGAAACACTTAACCAAATGTTATACAAAACAAATTGTTGTGAACACTTATCAAGTCGTTATGAACTCTAAAGAAATCGTTATGGAACATGAAGTCGTTACAATAAGCAAGTCATTGCGAGTTCTAAAGAAGTCATTACGGTAACTTATGAAATCGTTACAACAAGCAAGTCGTTGCGCTTTCTAAAGAAATCGTTACAATAACTTATAGAGTTGTTATGACAGGCAAGTCGTTACGAGTTTCTAAAGAAATTGTTGTGACAACTTATAGAGTCGTTGCGACAGGCAAGTCATTACGAGTTCTAAAGAAATCGTTACGGTAACTTATAGAGTCGTTGTGACGAGCAAGTCGTTACGGGCTCTAAAGAAATCGTTACGGTAACTTATAGAGTCGTTGTGACGAGCAAGTCGTTACGGGCTCTAAAGAAATCGTTACGGTAACTTATAGAGTCGTTGTGACATCGACTTGTTTGAAATAACATGACTTTTCAGTCTTATAAGGAAATCGTTGCGATCACTTATAGAATCGTTACGACATCATTTGTTTGAAACAACATGACTTTTCAGTCAGAAGGGAAATCATTATGATAATTCTATTGAAATCGATATGCTTATAAAGAAATCGTTATGGCCTTCAACAGAAGTCGATATGGACTTAGAGAAATATCATGTTGAAAAGATTAAGGCTTCAGAGAAGTAATGCATACCTTTATTGGCTTGTTTGACCTTGGTATTTTTTCTGTGCTTAAGACTTATGAAATATTCATTAGATATAATTGATAAACTTTTGTTTGGTTTTGTTAATCATCAAAATATATATGTAATTAATTAAAATTACATGGGGACAGACTGGTCATCAATCTCCCCCATTTTGGTGATGACAAAACTGAACAATAAGCATGGATAAAAAGTATCTGAAATTTGTCCTTAAAGAAATGACATGCTAGTTTTCTTTCCTTAAAACTAGTGGATGAATATTTCAGACATGCTAAGTATTTTCTCCCCCTTTTTTCATTAAGCAAAGGAAAAAAGAGTAATCTGAGACAAAGACAGGATAAGTAGTATATGAAGACAAGAGAAGTGAATTTTATTATTGTTCTTGAGGTCGAAGAGAAGGATCAAGATAGAAGGCAGGAGACAACAAGGAGGCAAACTGTCGGATGACAGGAAGTGCCAATCTTTCCTGCTCTTCAAAATGTGCTTGAAAGGCTCCAATCTCAATGTTATAGGAGGGTCCCATAGTGGGGGCCATCCGCTTGAGATGAAGGTTCCACTGCTCAGAAATAAAGTCCCCATATCTATCCAAACCTAAGGCTATTTTGAAAGTGGAGAAGGACCCAAAGCTGGCAAAGAGGAGAAACTTGTCCATCTTGATAGGATAGAATATTTGATGAGACCGGAGCTCCTTCGTCAAATCACGAAAAATCTTGAATCTCTCAAGCCAGATTACGAATGTATTTCTGATGAGGTGACGGGAATTGGCGTCCAGAAAGTCACCAGGTGACAGAGGAGGTAGATTGGCTTGTGCCTGGGAGGCATTCAGATCAGACAGCTGTTGAGCAGACAAAGGATAGTGCTTGAGCCACTCATCAGAGGTCAGCCTTTCACATTCTGAGAGAATGGGAGCGAGGATATCAGCTGAAATCTGCCCTTCAAGATAGTGTTTGAATACAAATCTTTCGAAAGAAAGATCACGGCCTTCATAGACATGCAACCTGGCCATGACTCTAGCAGCTCTCTCAAAGACAAGTGTACCAACCGAGGAATCCATGATCAAGGAGTGGAGCGGTGGAAGGAACACGATGTCTGGGAACTTCAAGGTAGCAAAGTCTACCTGAAGAGGTTCACAATGAGTGGACTGCAGAGCTGTGATGGCTGCACGAAACTGCCCAAACTAAGGTTCATCCAAGCTGTTGATAAAGCAATAATTGCAGAACATCTGATACTGCCTGATGAACTTGATTTCTTTCTGAATGAAAAGTCCAAACAGGTTTTTGTGATGGATCTGGAACCATTTATGCAAAGGGAGAGGGGCTTCCCTGGGAGGATATCTGGCAGCTTGCACTCTCTTAAATTGGGAGTACAAAGCACTGTTGATTCGTGCCCACTGCTCTTCAGTTTTGGCTTCAGTCATAGAAAAGATTTTTGACTGTTGAGCCTTTGAAAGAGAAGTGTAAGTCTCCTTCGTTTGGAAACAGGGCTGGAAATACCAGTCCTGTGAGAGTGAGTTACAGTGGCTAGGACAGATTTGAGAATTGTTTCTTCAAATTCATCCTTGATGCCATAGATCTCAGGTTGGGTGAGTTGGGCACCTTCAGGAATGAGAGTGATGAAAGATGGAGGTGCTGGTGGGTGAATCAAAGAGTCAGGAGTGATGGTAGAAGGATCATTGGGTGTTGTGGAGGAGGGACCAGGTGATGAAGCTCTAGCTAAAGAAGATCCGGGAGGAACTTCAACAGTGGAGGAAGGTAAAGGAGTGGTGGAAGAAGTGAAAGGAGTGGGAGAGGAGATTTGTCTTGAACGTGGCTGTTTAGGAACAGGAGGTGCTGGAGGAGCTATGGATGAGGTGGGTGGAGAAGGAGGGCTGGAGTAGGAAGAGTGGTAGGCTCGGGAACAACAGCCTGTGCTTCTCCAACTGCTGCCGAAATCTCCAGGGCTGATAGACCCTCAGCCTGTACTGTTGGCCCTTGATCCTCAGAGGGTACTCCATCTGCCATTGAAACAGCCACATGAGACTCCTCTTCATGATTCTGCCCAGATGGCCCTGCATTCTGATCAGATGGTCCGGGTTCTTCTGCTTGCTGCTGAGTCTGAACTTGGACTGGCACACTGTCTTCTTCTGCGATTACTGGCCCTGATGGCCTGAGAGCAGCTTCTGAAACATTTTGAGTGCCATGAGGTGGAGAACTTACTACCTTCAGAATCTCAGAAAGTGTTGCCTTCATGCTGCTTATTTCCTTGTTAAACAATTTCAAAGAGTGTTTTACCTGTGATACATCATTGGAAGTAGAGTCCTGGCGAACAATGATAGAGCTTACATCTGATTGGACTGAGGATAAGAGTGCATTTTGAGCTTCCAATCTTTTCAGAATAGGCTTCAATTTCAGCTTCTGTGATGTCCTTCGCCTTTTGTGAGCAATCTTCTTGCCTTTCCTCTCAGCTGTATCCTGATGAGCTGTGGTCTGTTCTTCATGAACAGGGGCATCTGTTGAATGCACCCCTTGAGATGTAGAGAGGTCCTCAGTCTCTTGCTCCCCCTGAATGGGAGCATCTTCCATGATCCTGTCTTGCTCCCCCTGAATTGGAGCATCTACAAAAATTGCACCTTCCACTGGTTCTTCTGCTTGAGCTACTAAAGGTTGTGATTCTACTTGTACTGCTGCTGCCAATTTAGATGATGCTGCATGTTCTGATGGTTCATCATTTGCTACTGATGCTGCTCCTGCTGGCTCTGTTGAGGCTTCGGGCACATCTTCTTGAACTTCTGGGACATCTTCAATAATGGCCTCTCCTTCTGCTACAGAGGTTTTAGATCAAATTCCATTGACCAATGAAAAGCCACTTTTTCTCAGGTTCCTAAACCTAATAGCTTGGCCCATGTTCTCTACTACCGCCCCAGACAAATCAACACCAATGTGTTTGAATATCTTTGTGAGCAAGTGGGCATAAGGCAACGACACATTAAGCTTACTCCTAGTATCCCAGATCTGGTCACGAGCAAATTTCATTCGTTCAAACACCACTTCGGCCATGTTAATCTCCTTGTTTTGAATGGCCCAAAACATTACATCTGAATCAGCCTTGGGGCAGATTGAGAATGTTGCACTTCTAGGAACTACGATTTGGCAAACTATGAAATGAAGGAGGCGGTTGAAAGCATTGAACTGATTAATGTCTAATTTTCCATCCCTCAGTCTGAACTCCGGTCCTACAATACCAAGACCTTTAGCTTGGGCGTCCACGGTGTGAACCCCATTGTGCCCTGAAGTCCTCATCCCAAATAACGTTGCAATAGGTCATAATCTATCTTAATCAGAGTTCCCTTAACAGATGAAACTAGAGACCCGTCCGCCTCTACTTTCAAATAGACAAAAAAGGCCTTCACGAGGTCTGGATAACTTACCTCTGAGAAGGTGGTGACTGCTCCTCATACCCACTGCTATGTCCACTGCCTTGTTTCCACAGACCTTAGTTTTCACAAAGGTGAACCTCTCCTGCTGCTCAAGAGTGAGGAACTCAGCGCCGTAGCCCCCAAGACTTCCAGTGACGACGGATGCGGCCATGAAATCAGGTTAAGAAGGTTTCTGGAGGATTGAGATTAGGGAAGGTGTGAAAACCATCAAGAGATCTTTTGCGGGAATGGGAGCAAATTTTCAAAGGGTCGAGAGTCGTTGTTGAAGAGGTTAGGGCATCGGCTCGCACAAGCAGATAAAGAGGGAATGGGTTGAAGACGGGAGATGAATCATTATCGCATTTAATTTTTGGAATAAATAATGGGGTGGAAAGTGAGGCGCCAAAAGGCGAAGGAAAACGACAAAAGGTGTTGACTATTCAGACCGACTTCAATGAAAGAGCGGTTACAAGGGGTAATTTGAATTTCTTTCGCTTAAAAACATGGAGGAAAACAACTTAATCTAAAAATTAATGTTCCAATTGCAAGCAAACTTCTATCACAAATTGCACATGCCTAATTCCCTTCTGAGAGATGTGAATCTCTCTTCAGGTAAGGCTTTTGTGAAAATGTCTGCTAATTGGCCATTTGTATCAATAAAGGATATTTCAATATTTCCATTTGCAACATGATCATGAATAAAATGATATCTAACCTCAATATGTTTGGTCCTTGAGTGCTGAACTGGATTCTTGGTGAGATTAATGGCACTGGTGTTGTCACACAGTAGTGGAATTGAGTTGATATTTAATCCAAAATCCTCAAGCTGTTGCTTTATCCAAAAGAGTTGTGTGCAGCAGCTTCTAGCAGCCACGTACTCAGCATCAGCTGTAGACAGTGCTACTGAATTTTATTTCTTTGACGACCAGGATATCAGACACCCTGCAAGAAGCTGACAACAACCACTGGTGCTTTTTCTATCTACCTTGCATCCAGCATAGTCAGCATCAGAATACCCTACTAAATTGATTTCACAAGAGTTTGGATACCATAAACCTAGATCATGAGTTATGGCTAAATATCGAAAAATTCTTTTTACAGAAATCAAATGTGACTCTCTAGGATCTGCTTGATACCTAGTACACATGCATACACTAAATAATATATCAGGTCTACTAGCTGTTAAATAAAGTATTGAACCTATCATACCTCTATAGACTTTTTGATCTACTTTCTTACCATCCTTATCGCTGTCCATCCTTGTTGATGTACCCATTGGTGTTGACAGTGGCTTGGTGTTATCAAATCCAAATTTCTTCAGCAGTTCCTTGGTGTACTTAGCTTGACAGATGTGAGTGCCATCTTTTCCTTATTTGATTTGAAGTCCAAGGAAGTAGTTGAGCTCCCCCATCATACTCATCTCGAATTCTCCCTGCATTAACTTTTCAAAGTACTTGCAAAGGGATTCATCAGTAGATCCAAAGATATGTCATCTACATAAATTTGAACTAGCAATATATGTTCGACCTTTGACATAATAAATAGAGTACTATCTACTTGACCTCTACTGAAACCATGTTTCAAAAGAAAAGAGCTAAGCCTTTCATACCAGGCTCTAGGCGCTTGCTTTAAACCATATAAAGCCTTATGCAATTTAAAAACATGATTTGGAAAGTCTATGTCATCAAAACCAGGAGGCTGTTTTACATAGACTTCTTCTTTAATAAAAGCGTTTAAAAAAACAGATTTAACATCCATTTGAAATAGTTTTAAATTTAGAGCAGATGCATAAGCTAGTAATATTCTAATGGCCTCAAGTCTAGCTATAGGTGCATAGGTTTCATCGAAATCTATGCCTTCTTCTTGAGAATAGCCTTGAGCTACCAATCTGGCCTTGTTTCTTCAAATTGCACCAGTTTCATCCAGTTTATTTCTGAACACCCATTTGGTGCCAATGACTGGATGGTCTGATGGTCTAGGAACAAGTGACCATACTTGGTTTCTCTTGAATTGATTTAATTCATCTTGCATGGCTACTATCCAAGATTCATCAGAAAGAGCTTCATTGACTGTCCTAGGCTCTATTTGAGAGACAAAAGCTAGATAATCACAAGGAATAACATTACCTCTTGTTCTTACCCCTATGGATGGATCACCAATAATATTCTCAAGTGGGTGATCTTTCTTGTATCTCCATTCCTTTGGAAGGTTTTCATGAGTAACTTCTTCTTGTTGCAATTCTTCCAGAGATGGATCATCCTTGTCCTCAATTGATGTATATTTTAGTTTCTTGGACAATTCATTTGCATCATCATTGTCACTATCTACTTCTTTTCTCAAAGAAGGGTTAGTTTCATCAAAAATAATGTGCACAGATTGTTCAATCAATAAGGTACGTTTATTAAACACTCTATAGCCTTTGGGTTTAGAAGTGTACCCCATGAAGATGCCTTCATCTGATTTGGTATCCAACTTACCAATGTCCCTTTTTCCATTGTTGTGAATGAAGCAGGGACATCCAAAGGTTCTGAAATGGCTGATCTTTGGCTTCTTCCCTTTGAACAGTTCATATTCAGTCTTTTTCATGATTGGCCTGATCATCACTCGGTTGACAATATAGCTTGATGTGTTGACTGCTTCAGCCCAAAAATATCTTGGTAGATCATATTCTGAGAGCATAGTTCTTTCCATATCCAGTAGGGTTCTGTTCTTCCTCTCAGCATTACCATTTTGTTGTGGTGTCCTTGGGGCTGAGAAATTATGCTCAATTCCCTGATCATCACAGAATCTAGCAAACCTTTCATTTTGAAATTCACCACCATGATCTGATCGGATAGACACAATGCTGAACTTCTGATCTTTCTGCACATTCTTGCTGAAACTAACAAAGTTTTCAAAAGTGTCATCTTTATGATCTAGAATGATACCCACGTAAATCTTGAATAGTCATCAACTATGACAAATCCAAAGTTCTTTCCTCCAAGACTGGTAGTCCTCATTGGCCCAAATAGATCCATATGTAGGAGCTCTAAGGGTTTTGAGGTGGTCACCACCGTTTGACTTGAAGGAGCTTTTAGTGTGCTTTCCCTTAGCACAGGGTCCGCATACAATTTCCATTTTGTACTGACCTTTGGCAGACCTTCTACAAGATTTTTCTTAAGCAATTTCCTCATGCCATCTAAACTGCAATGTCCAAGTCGTCTGTGCCATAATTCAGTAGATTTGTCTTTACTTACTGCCAGACAAACATTTTGCTCTTTGAGTTCTTCCAGATAGAGCACATACAAATTCTTTTCTCTATTTGCTTCAAAGATGACTGCTCCATCGTTCACTATGCTGCACTTTGATTCTTGAAACTTGATCTGATGGCCTCTGTCACACAGCTGGCTGATGCTGATGAGATTGTGCTTCAATCCCTTGACTAATAACACATCTTCTATGACAGTTTTTTCTTTATTATTCACAGACCCACTACCTGTCACTATTCCTTTCCCATTATCTCCATAAGTGATTGTTCCTTCTTCAGCTTGGAGATGAGAGAATAATTTCTGGTTACCTGACATGTGTCTTGAGCACCCACTATCCAATTACCATTTGGATGCTCGAGGGTTAACCTGAAATAAAAACATCAAGTTTTAGGTACCCAAATTCTTTTGGGTCCTGATTGGTTAGTATCATTAATTTTACCTTTTATTATCCATTTTTTATGTCTTGTTGGGCATGTTGTTACGATATGTCCTAATTTGTTGCAGTGATCACAGCAGGATAATTTTGTTACATTTTCTATATACTTGAAATCAGATTTATATGCTATATCTTGTTCAGGTACAAATTTTGGTATTGGATATGTTTTAGGGTAGATTATGGTTTCTTCATTATCTGGGGGTGTATATCCTAACCCATTTTTCTTCTTACCTGATCTTCTAGCACCTTTTAATATTAGAGAGTTTTTACCATTAGTAAATTTCTCTAGTGTGCTTGATAGTTTATTATTTTCTTCATTTAAGTTTTTAATTTCCTTTTTTAATTAATCTGTGCTTTCCTATTTTTCCAATTTTGTTATTTGTTTATTCTTAGCTTTTAGGTCTTCACATAACAATTCATTTCTTCTTTTAAGTTCAGTTATTTGTTTTTCTAATTCTTCATTTTCTGTTTTTAAATCAGAATTAGTGTTTTCTAAAGAGATGTTATTTTTCTTACTTGCTTTTAATAGTTTAGTTACTTCTTTGTACTTATTATACAATTCATTAAATGCTTCCTCTAAGTTATCAGAATCAGAATCATTACATGAATCGAAGTATGAGTCAGAGGTTACCTTTTCATCAACATCTGCCATGAAGGCCAAGTTGGCTTCTTCTTCATTGCTGCAAGAGCTTGATTCATTGTCTAAGTCACTATTGTTCTCCCATGCTGCTGTCATTGCCTTCTTCTTGTACTATCTGAACTTCTTGGAGCTCTCTTTCTTCCTGAAATCTGGTTTCTTGAATTTAGGACAATCAGCTTTGATGTGTTCAGGCTTTTTACATTCGTAGCAGATGGTTTATCCTTTCTTCATTTCCTTACCATCTGATCTTTTGAAGTCCTTGTTTTTCTTAAAGTGCCTTCTGTCAGATTGAAACTTTTTCTTCTTGGCCAAGACTCATTGCAATCTCCTAGAGAGCATTGCTTCTTCATTCTCACTGTCCTCATCGCTTTCATTTTCACTTGAGCTGGCTTCTAGTGAGTCTTCTTCTGCTTTCAAGGCATTTGAGTGATTCCTTCAACTAGATGACTCTCCTAGCCTTTCCATGTTGATCTCATGGGCCATGAGGGACCCAATGAGCTTTTCCACTGACATTCTTTTCAAGTCATTAGCTTCTTCTATAGCTGTGACCTTAGGTGTCCATGAGGATGGCAAGGATCTGAGAATTTTCCTTACCATATCTTCCTTCACACCCGAAGGGAACAACACCCTGGATACCGCCAGGTCTTCCTTCACACCCGAAGGGAACAACACCCTGGATACTGCCAGGTCTTCCTTCACACCCGAAGGGAACAACACAAAGAGAGTGAATGAAATCTAAGCCCCTAGATCAAGCTTTTGATAAGCAAGGATCTGAAGCAACTAGAACTGAGAGCAAACAGATTTTAGACAAGGCACACTCTCAGAACTATACAGGCTCTCTCTCAAGATTTTCACAAACTAGTGGAGAGCAAAAGAGCAAAAGCTAAGTGGAATGAATGTTCTTGGGTCTAAACTTTCTTCAGAAGAATTTGAATGCTTGAATGCACGATGTATCTTCTTCTGTTCTTCTAACTTGAATTTATATCTTCAGTTTGAAATGCAGACGTTGAAGTGTCCGTTGTCTCTCTTTTGAGTAGTCGTTAGACTGAATGACATCTGGAGTCTTGGAAGCTTCCTGTCAACAATCTTTTGATCACTTGAGCACGCAAAGAGAAGAGATCTTCAAAGATATCCGTTGGTTTCTATTTGTTTAACGTTGTACCATGAAGCTGGATCAGAGGTCTACACAAATGTCAAACTCGAATAGCAGACAGCTAAGCTGTCTCTGATGTCAGTCAACGTTAGTAGAAATAGACATAGAAATAGTAATGCCAAATAGCATAAGTCTAAAGGACGTTATCAGAGTAGGCACGATATGGTCTGCATGCATGCAGAGATACGTTCAGGTCTCATTAAATGCAGGTGCGTTAGAGAGATGTCTACGTGGACTTGGACTAGTCAACACTTTTAAGATGAATAAGATATCAAGATATGAAATCGATGACTATAAGACTTATGAAATCGTTATGAATAAGTCAAGTTGACCAAGTCGTTGTGATACAGAAGAAGTCGTTGTGAAACACTTAACAAATCGTTATGAGATGCAAATCGTTGTGTTTCTGAAGAAATTGATATGAAACACTTAACAAATCGTTATACAAAACAAATCGTTGTGAACACTTATCAAGTCGTTATGAACTCTAAAGAAATCGTTATGGAACATGAAGTCGTTATAATAAGCAAGTCGTTGCGAGTTCTAAAGAAGTTGTTACGGTAACTTATGAAATCGTTACAACAAGCAATTCGAATGTGTGGTTCCTTGACAGTGGATGTTCACGACACATGACTGGAGATAGAGCCAATTTTCATTCCTGATTGAGAAGGAGGGAGGTTCAATAACTTTTGGAGGTAAAAATAAAGGAAAGATCATTGGATCTGGTAAGGTTGGTCATTCTTCCTCAAACTCTGTTGATAATGTTTTATTAGTTGATGGTCTGGATTACAATTTGCTCAGTATTAGCCAACTATGTGACAAAGGTCACAAAGTTGTGTTTGAATCTGATTTCTGTAAGATAATTGATTGATCAACTGATAAATAAAATTTTTTAGAAAAAGGGAAATAATGTTTATATGATCAACCTCAATAAAACTTTTCTGAAAACCTTTGTTTTGTTACTAATAAAGATGAAATTGCATGGACTTGGCACAAAAGACTTGGCCATGTAAGTTTTAGAACAATGAATAAATTGTTAAGGATGAATTTGGTTAAGGGTCTTCCTGAATCTTTTTCTAATATTGAAAATCAAGTTTGTGTGATTTGTGCCCAAGGAAAACAAACCAGGAAATCTTTTAAAACATTTAATGAGGTACTCACATCTAGGCCACTAGAATTACATCACATGGACCTCTTTGGCCTAACAAGAATTCTAAGTCTAAGTTGAAGGATCGAAGTGAAGGTGAGGAAAAGATCTAGAAGGGGGGGATGAATAGATCTTTGTCACTTTTTGCGGAAGCTTATACAATTTAAAAAACACTTTTGAATCAGAGGCAATTTTATCAGTGAAAAACCACAGATCTGATGAGATTTGAGTGAGTTGGTAAAATAGATGAAACAAGTTCATTAAGTGAATATTAACCGATCCTATGCAAGCATCTAACGGATGAAATGATCAAACCACAATTAGACAAATGCACAAGGATTTTTAGGTGGTTCGGAAATCACCCAAGTGATTCCTACATCCACCCCTCACACCCCGTGAGGATTCATTAAAACAACTGGGTAACACACCCACTGAAGCCTGACATCTCCAACACTTGAGAGCTTACAACTCACACAACTTCTAGAGTAAGACTACTCTAGAACAACTGAGCAAGACTGCTCAACACAACCATGAGTTAGACAACTCAAACTGAGCACAACGGCTCAGAACAACCTGAGCACAATGCTCACATAAGACTTGCTAGACACCAACTCAAGACATAGACCTTCTAGCAACAGATCTAGTCGAAAATGAGAGCACTAATGAGAGCTATGCAGAAGCACTTGCATAATCTCAAAAGATATCTCAGAAGAACAGAAGTACAATGAATTGTATTAAATAACTTTGTTCTTCAAGTGTACTCCCTTGTAGAAGCTTGGATTGGGAAGAGGCTTGCAATCTTGAAGTCCAAAACCGATGCTCTGCACTTTGGAATTGTTGGATCTTCCTTGAATTCTTCTCCAACGAAGGCTTCTACTGGATCTGCTTCCTTGGGATGCTTCAGAGGTTTCTGCAGGGATCACACTCCAATTCTCACACTTGAATTGGTGAGAATTGGTCTTCTGGAAGCACACGGAGAGCAGAGGAGGGAGACGACCTCTTGTAGCCGCCAGGAAACTTTCAGGAGGCTCTAAGAGTTAGTTGGGTCTCTTCTCTTGATGGACGGCCAATTGAGGGCCTTTTATACCCAAAAGATTCCAAAGATACCCTTTAGGTACAAGGGCACACGATCCTAGGTTGATACCCCATCGCCCTAGGCTGACACATGGCAAACATCCAATTTAAGTTGCAAACTTTCCGTAGTGTGTGACCTGCCTGGTGGTGGTGTCGACACACTGCCCAAATCTTGAAACAGGCTGTTCTGGGAACTGATCCAGTGTCGACCTGCTTTGGTATTGTGTCGACCTGCTATCCTGGTTCTGAAAACAGCTGTTCTGGGAGCATGATCCAGTGTCGACCTGCTCTGGTGTTGCGTCGACCTGCTATCCCGAATTCTAAAAACTGCTGTTCTGGGAGCAGGATCCAGTGTCGACCTGCCCTGAGAATGCGTCGACCTAAGTAGTCTGATTTCCAGAATCTGCAACTCGTGTCGATACACTCTTTGATATGTGTCGACACAGTCTCAACATTTGTTCATCTTTTTGCCTTTGAATTTGGATTATTGTGTCGACACCATTGTGGAGTGTGTCGACACTTCTTTTGCAAAAAGTGTTTGTACCTGAAAATTAAACACATATATCATTAATAAAATGTTTTATTATGAGTGCAAATGATAAGTGTGCTTTGAGACATGTTTTTTAATATGAATTTCAGGTGAAATGTATTTACCATGTTTCAAATAATTTGCATTTAAATCACATTTGTCATCATCAAAATAGGAGGGAAAAAGATATGAAATTACACTCAACCCAACAATCTCCCCCTTTTTGATGATGGCAACATTAAATCCATATGTCAATGAGGTTTTGATGAGATGTGATTTTAAGCAATTTTTGGTTATTCAATGTCCTTATTTTTGTTCATGTTCATGCTTGTTAAAGACCTTTAAATATGGCTCATTCACAATTGATGGTTGTACTAAAGAAGTACAAAGTAACTTGAAGTAAGTTAGTGCATAAAGAAGGTCAAGCAACTTGACAAGCATTCATTCATTCACATTCACATAAAAGTTTTCAATCACATTGAAGTCACAATTGAGAAAATCATTCAAGCTAAGCAAAATGCATTTCATTTCATTCAAGAACATTACATTAAGTAGAAGATGGAGGAGGAGGAGGAAGGGGAAGTAAGATGGTCTCAATGTCAGACATTCTTTTCTCCATAAAAGTCAAGCTGGACTTGATTTGATCTTGAATGGTTGTGAGTTTGGTGTGCAAGAAGTGTTCCATTCTATCTGAATTCTCTATCAAGGTAGCTTGAATTCTTGCTAGATCAGCTGCAATGGGTTGTGAAGAGGAAGAAGATCCAGCTGACCAACCAGGCCTTTGCAATATCTTGAATTCTTTTGTCAAATCAGATAGCTGTGTGTCAATGTGTGCATTGAAGTTCCTCATGCTCTCCAAGTCATCCACAAAATGAGCAAAAGATAGTCTAGTGCTGGTGATCTCATGTAATGTCTGGTTGGTGTTAAAGACATCAGCTTGGGAATTTGCCAAAATTCCCTGAAGTACTATCTCTAACTTTTGCTGGTGCTCCTTAAGCTGTAATGAGGCATCTGCCATGGTACCAATCAGTCTGTTGAATCTTTGAGCTGCATAGTCTGAGGCAGCTTTTTGTTCTATGAATTTGGCAGATACAATGTTCTCCAACCGTTGAATCCTCAACTCAAAGGTTTCTGACATGGTTTGAATGGAGGAGTTCAAGGTTTCAAATTTTTCATTTAAGAAGGAGAGCAACTCTGGTGGAACAGAAGGTCCACCAAAGGATGTGGATGGTTGAAATGTGGGTTGTGGAGATACAGAGTGTATGAATGAGGGTTGAAACTGAGGTGAGATAGGAGCATGAAGTGGGATATCACCTTCAGTTGGGACTTGAGGCTGTTCCTCATTCAAAGGAGGCTGATCCTCCTGACCTTGGGGCTGGTCCCCTTCAGCTGGAGGCTGGTCCTCTTGAACTTGGGGCTGGTCCCCTTGATTTTGAGGTTGTTCCTCCTGAGCTTGAGGGGCCTCAACCACAACTGGCCCTCTCCTAACTTGAGTACCCTCCAGTCTAAATCCCATAAATTTTTGAATATTCTTAAAGGTATAGATGTTGGACTTAGGGATAGACTGGGATTTCTCATTCTCCAAGGGCACACCAAAGTGCTGGAACACTGAGGTCAGATGTGCAGCATAGGGAAGAGATCTCTTGAGGTCTTTCCTGCTTGTTTCAGATATGATTTGATACGTTATTAAATGGAGGTTGATTTTGATGTCTTTTACCATGCAATAAAGAATGAACCTCTGTATGTCTGTTATCCTGTCCCTACCACCACCTTGAGGGGTAATAATTGTGGTCAAAATGTGGTGGAGGACTCTCAACACAGGGGGAAAGGAATTTGTGTTGAATCTGGTAACATGGGTTGTTTTGGATCAGAGGCATCAGCAGGAAGGCCTGTCATGATGGAATAGGCTTATGAAGATCAAATTCAAATTCATGATAATCTGCCCCTTCATCTGGTACTTTGAAAATAGAGGCAGCTGTATCAGTTGGCATGTCAATAACTATACCCTTAACCTTTGATTTATATCCATCCTCTGTGCATTTCAGGTTCTTGTAAAATTCCCTAACAAGTCTTGGATAACTAATTTGAAACTCAGAAATGAATATCAACCAAGACTGAAAAGAGAAATAGGTCTGAATTTCTGGAAATGTGTCTGCTAGCTGAATATCTGATAAATCCACTATCCTGGGCTTTAGAATAAGCTTGGCTTCACTGGTGGTGTCTTGAGACTTGGAAGACTCTGAAGATGATGATGATGACTCTGAAGAGTCTCCAGAAGGGGAGCCCGGAATCTTTGTTCTAGAAACCCTACCTCTGCCTGAAGAAGATGGTCTACCTCTTTTGGGTGCTGGCTGAGGTGCAGAGGAGGACCCTGGTTGTTGTGCAGGGTCATTCCTCGTTTTGGTTCTCCTTTCGAACTGAGGAGCATCATCCTCTGCCGAAACTGGCCTAGACGACGCCTGAGATATTGCTCCACGGCGAGGACCCAACTTTCTCACTATGGTGGCAAGGATGGAGTGGAATCGGGAGGATGGAAGAGTGGAGAGGTGATGGAAAGAAGGATGATATTTAGAGAGAAATGGTGAAGATTTCTTGGCGGAAATGATGAGAATGTGGCCGTCGGGTCGACCTGATGCCTAAAAGGGGTGCAGTGGTGCACTGCCCCGCAGGAACAAAAAGGGCTTATCATGAACCCTAACGGTTTGAAAAACAATCAGGCAAGGGGTTAGTGTCGACACAGGATGAAGGTAGTGTCGACCTGACCGAAAGTGTGTCGACACGAGTCACACTATGTGTCGACACGGCCTAGAAGAAAAAATTGAATTTTTGAGAGGAAATTTTTGAGAAATTTTGGGACATCTTTAGAATGATGAACAATGAGAGGAATTATCATTTCAAGGATTTTTAAGAGGCTTAAAAATTCATTTGTTATATTTTGCAAAAGATTCATCACAATTCAAGTTTTCAAACAATTTCCAATAGGATATTATCATTCCAAGACTTGAATCAACAAAATGAGAAATTGAGGGATATAATATATCTAACAATCAACTATAAACTACCATATTTCTCAACTTTAAAGAATTAAAGATGTCATCTAGACTAAATGCAATTGTGTTGAAAATAAAACACAATCTCAAAGAACAACTTGATGAGGAATGAAGATGATTCTTTCTAGACACATCTCCAATAATGCTCACATTTTGTTCTTTTAACAAACTATCAAATGATATAAATCTCTTTCACTCAAGTACTAGTGCTTTTTACACACCATAGTCCCTGGATACTTAAGATTTAGTCATTATCAAGTCTCAAAGGGGTAAATGATGGCCTTTTGACATGAAAATATACGTTTTGTAGACGCCAATATTTCCTAGTTACTCAGTCATCATCAAAAAGCATAGCACATTTTGCTTTTGTTTTGAATTTATTTTTATTTTGTTCCCCCTTTGAACAGAGTTAGCAATAGTGCCTCATGACATACATGCACTTCATTCATTGTGAAGGTGTGCAGTTTCTCAGCACAAGTGCCATTGCTCTGTTGGATTTTTAAAATTTTGGAGAGTTTGTAAGATAGAAATCAAATACATCCAATCATCAGTTGCAAACAAGGAAATGTTTTAAGTTCAAGGCACAAGTTGATGTTTAGTCTAGGAAAAGATCTGAATTTCTGTGGGTTGAGAGATATAGTTGAAAGTTGATTAGTAAAAAATATAGTAGATCACTCAAGGGTTCATTTTGAGACTCTAGACTTCTAAATGATGACATCATGCAAGGAATTGATGAGATTCAAGAAAAGTTGAATTTTGCAAAGTCATGACTTGTGAATTTTCTAGCTCCCCCTGAGATGATGATTTCAACCACTTTTCATCAAAATAAAGATACGTAAATTTTGGAAATCAGAAAAGTTTTCTTCTTAGACAACAGAGACTCCCCCTCAACAATTGCATATCCATTTCTTGGTACTTGGCGGAGACATATACTCACGCATAATGAAAGGATTCCAGACAAGCCTAACTTGTCCTTCTCCAAACACCATTTGATATACCAAGAAATTTCAATACAATAAGAGTTGAAGAATTCATTATCAAAAAGAAATGGAAGTGAAGATAAGCAAGTTTTTGAAATCAGAAATAGTATCTTCTTTGAACAATAAATGCTCCCCCTCAACAATTGCATATCAATTTCTTAGTACTTGGCGGAGACATATACTCTCGCATAGTGAAAGTGTCCAGACAAGCATAACTTGTCCTTCTCCAAATCACCATTTGATATACCAAGAAATTTCAACACAATAAGAGTTGGAGAATTTATTGTAAAAAGGGAAATAGAATTGAAAGTGAGAGAGATATGAACAATGTAACTCAAGGAAGCAAAGAATTATGAAATGCAAAGAACTCCCCCTTAGACAATGTATAACACTCAACCCAAACCTTGAGAGAGATTAAGAAGGTAGACATTTACAAAGACCAAGTTCTCTCCTTAAGGATGAAAATCTGTTTTCAGGAAGGGGTTTAGTGAATATGTCTGCAATTTGTTTTTCAGTTTCAATGAAGTGGAGTTCAAAGGATTTCTTGGCAACCTCATCTCTCAAGAAATGATGTCTAATTTCAATGTGTTTTGTTCTGGAGTGCTGAATGGGATTTTTAGACAAATTTATGGCACTAGTGTTATCACATAGGATGGGTACACACCCTAAATCTTGGTTGTAATCAAGAAGTTGATGTTTCACCCAGAGAATCTGAGTTCCACATCTACCTGCTACAACATATTCAGCTTCTGCAGTTGACAGAGCAACTGAATGTTGCTTCTTAGAAGCCCAAGAGATAAGGCACCCACCTAGAAATAGACACAAGCCACTTGTGCTTTTTCTATCTAATTTGCACCCAGCATAATCAGCATCACAATAGGCAAACAGATCTAACTTGCAACCAGCAGGATACCAAATACCTAAGTCACATGTTCCAACAAGATATTTGAAGATTCGTTTAACAGCAAGCATGTGACTTTCTTTAGGATTGGATTGGAATCTAGCACATAAACACACAAAAAACTGAATATCAGGTCTAGAAGTTGTAAGATAGAGCAGAGAGCCAATCATACCTCTGTAGGTCTTTGGATCTACTGACTTACCAGATGGATCTTCTTCTAGTTTAGCATTAATTGCAATTGGTGTGCTTGAGTGCTTAAGGTTCTGAAAGTCAAACCTCTTTAATAGCTCCTTGACATATTTGGTTTGACTGATGAAGATTCCTTCATGTGTTTGGTTAACCTGCAATCCCAAAAAGAATGTTAAATCTCCTATTAAGCTCATTTCAAATTCATTCTTCATTTGATTTGAAAATTCAGTGCAAATGCCTTTATTGGTTGATCCAAATATTATGTCATCAACATAAATTTGGACTACAATTATTTGATTTTTAACTATTTTTGTGAACAATGTTTGATCAACATTACCTCTAGAATATCCTTTTTCAAGTAAAAAGGAACTCAACCGGTCATACCAAGCTCTTGGAGCTTGCTTAAGACCATAGAGAGCCTTATTAAGCTTGAAAACATGGTGAGGATATTTTTCATTTTCATATCCAGGAGGTTGTTCAACAAAAACATTTTCCTTTATATATCCATTTAAGAATGCACTTTTGACATCCATTTGATAGACTTTGAATTTCATGGAGGATGCAAAAGCAAGGAAAATTCTGACAGCTTCTACTCTAGCTACAGGGGCATATGATTCTTCAAAGTCAATTCCAAATTCTTGGTTATACCCCTTTGCAACTAGCCTAGCTTTGTTTCTTATTACTTGACCAGTTTCATTTAACTTATTTCTGAAAACCCATCTAGTACCAATCACTGCTTGGTCACTAGGTCTAGGTATTAATTCACATACTTGATTTCTTTCGAATTCATGAAGCTCATCATGCATGGCATTAATCCAATCAGAACTGGATAAGGCTTCATCAATTGACTTGGGTTCAATTTGGGAAATTAGAGCTAGTGGGTCTTCTTCAATATTTTGCAAGAAGGATGATCTGGTCCTTACTCTATCATTTAAATTGCCAACTACACTGTCTAATGGGTGATCTCTCAGATATCGAGGTTCAGAAATTACCTGTTGAGAAGTACCCACTTCTGGAGCAATGTTACCTGACCCACTTGAAGATGGTGAGTTGTTGTTCAGGTTCTCTTCATTATTGACAAGCTCCTCAACAGTTGGTGAAGAATCCACAATGAGGTCATCCTCTTCATTGTCTTGTCTTTCCCTGCAAGATTTAGAATCATTAGTGGAAAAGGAATTTTCATCAAAAATAACATGTGGAGATTCTTCAACAGTTTTGGTTTTTAGAATGTACACTTTGAAAGCCCTTGACACTTTAGAATAGCCAAGGAAGATAGCTTCCTGACTCTTAGCATCAAACTTGTCAAGGTTTTCTTTGTTATTATTGTGTACAAAGCATTTGCACCTAAAAGTTTTGAAATAAGAAACAGTTGGCTTTTTGTTTTTCAACAATTCATAGGGGATTTTTCTGATCTTTGGTCTGATCAAAGCTCTATTTAGGATATGATTGGCTGTGTTAACAGCTTCAGCCCAGAAGGATTTGGGCAGATTACTTCCTAAGAGCATGGATCTAGCCATTTCCACAAGAGTTCTATTCTTTCTTTCCACAACTCCATTTTGTTCTGGAGTTCTAGGTGAAGAAAACTTGTGAAATATTTGAAATTCAGCACATAGATCAGAAAAGGATGTGTTATCAAATTCACCCCCATGATCAGTTAAAATGTTTTTGATTTTATATAGATAAGTTGTTAAGATAGTGGTACAGAAATTCTGAATTCAAGGCAAGTATCACTTTTGTGGGATAGAAAGATAACCCAAGTAAATCTAGTAAAGTCATCAATGATTACAAACCCATATCTCTTGCCACTTAAGCTTAGAACTCTTGTTGGCCCAAAAAGGTCCATGTGAAGAAGTTCTAGTGGCCTAGATGTAAGTACCTCATTGAAGGTTTTAAAAGATTTCCTAGTTTGTTTTCCTTTAGCACATATCCCACAAACTTGATCTTCAACATTAGAAAAAGATTCAGGAAGACCCTTAACCAAGTTCAGTCTTAACAACTTATTCAATGTTTTGAAACTTGCATGGCCAAGTCTTTTGTGCCAAGTCCATGCAATTTCATCTTTATTTGCAACAAAGCAAAGATTTTCAGAAAAGTTTTTATTAAGGTTGATCATGTAGACATTGTTTTCTCTTTTTCCAAAGAATTTGATTTTATCAGTTGATGAATCAATTATCTTACAAAAATCAGATTCAAACACAACTTTGTGACCTTTGTCACATAGTTGGCTGATACTGAGCAAATTATAATCAAGACCATCAACTAATAAAACATTATCTACTGAGTTTGAAGAAGTTTGACCAACCTTTCCAGATCCAATGATCTTTCCTTTATTTTTACCTCCAAATGTAACTGACCCTCCCTCCTTTTCAAGCAGGAATGAGAATTTGGCTCTGTCTCCCGTCATGTGTCGTGAACACCCACTGTCAAGAAACCATACATTGGTGTTAGGTGCACGACCTTCCTGCAAAAAGATCAGTGGAGAGAAGATTTTGGTACCCAAACAGAGTTGGGACCATCAGAATGTTTGAACAATGTCAGTAAATCTTTTCTTACCCAAATTTGACCTATTTTTTATTTTTGTTTTGTTACATTGGTGTTTTCAGCCTTTTCTGTTTGTTCTTTCTTTTAGGAATGAAAGCACCAAGATTTTTGTTTTTGGTAGGAGGGGAGTTTTTCATTTGAAAATTGGAGTTCAGATGAGGAGGTGGAATCCAGGGATTTTGTTGGTACATCAAGAGATTTGGATAAAGGAATTGAGGATGATACCAACATGGGTTATCATACCATTGGCTCCAAGGGTTGGTCCAATCATCTTGAAATGTTGTCTTGGAGGTCCAAGGTTTTTCATGAATTATTTCTTTTGACTTTTTATTATTTTTCAAATTTTTATTTGAATTTTTTGTTGAGTTGTTTGCAGCTTTTGATGTTGAGCAGGTCGACCTCTCCTGTATTGGTGTCGACATAGCAGCCACAGAAGCCTTGTTCTTGTGGACTGGTGTCGACCTATCATGGGACTGTGTCGACCTGATTGTCTTCTTTTGTTTTTGAGTTTTTGATTTGTTTTATGTTTTGTTTAAGGTTTTGTTTGCTGTTTGTTGAATTCTGTGTTCTCAAGATTAGGACCCTTGACAAATTTAATTAGTGGTGCTTTGCCCTTTTTCTCACCAGATTTGTCTTTCATGGGTTTCTTTTTGTTGAATCCTAATCCATGAGAGGTGGTTGTCATGGTGGTTCCTAGCAGTGCCTCTAAGTTATCTTTACCTTTTGTGAAGGTTTGGATAACTTCATCCCTTTCTTTTAGCTGGTTTTTAAGAGTTTCAATTTCTTCAATCTTCTGTTGTTTTTCTTGTTTTTCAATTTCCAGCTTTTCAGTTAAGTTTTTGAATTCTTGGGAGGCCTTTTGAGAGGCAAGTTTTAGTTCATCAATAAGGTTCAGGAGATTTTCTTTTTCTTCATGCAATTCTGTTATTTCAGTTTCCAGTTCACAAATTCTATGGTTTGAAGATTGGTTATGGTAAAGGTTTTCAATTTTCTTTTTGATGTGTTTGTTTTCTTTCCTCATTTCAGAAAATTTTTCAACCAAATCAGCATAAGCATCCTGCCAATCATCTATAGTGTAGTCTTCGAAGGATGTACTTACCTTTCCATCTGAGCTGTTGGCCATGAAGCAAACCTCCTCACTTTCAGAGCTTGAGGATTTCTTCTCTTCTTCTTCCTCACTTGAGTGTTCATCAGACCAAGTGGCTACCATGGCCTTTGGCTTCTTAAATTTCTGGAACTTCTTGTGCTTTTCCTTCTTGTTCTCAGAACACTCTCCCTTCATGTGTCCTGGTTTGTTGCACCTGTAACAGACAATATTTTCTTCAGATTTGTGATTCTTGTTGAAATTAGAAGAGGAAGTGTTTTTCTTACCTGAGAAAAACTTCTTTTTCCCAGACATTTTTCCTTTTCTGTATTTCAAGAATTTTCTGAATTGCCTGGTCATGAGGGCAATTTCATCCTCATTTGACTCAGACTCCTCAGAACTTGTCTTTTCCTGACTTTTATCTTTATTGCTTGAAGAGGCCTTAAGTGCCATAGGCTTGGTCTTAATTATGTGTTCTTCATTTCTTTTTAAGTTGATTTCATATGTCATTAAGGATCCAATCAATTCATCCAAAGAGATTTTGGACAGATCTTTTGAATCTTCAATGACAGTGGCCTTTGTATGCCAAATTGAAGAAAGTGAACGTAAGATTTTTCTTACCAAGTCTGCATCTGTATATTCCTTACCCAAGGCCTTTAATCCATTCACAATCACCATGAACCTGGCAAACATTTCAGAAATATTTTCGTTAGACTTCATCATGAAAAGTTCATATTCTGAAACTAGAATATTTGCCTTAGTCTCCTTTACTTGTGATGTTCCCTCATAGAGTAATTCGAGTTTATCCCACATCTCTTTGGCAGATTTGCACATTGAGATTCTCGAATACTCCTTGGGATGGACAGCACATTGAATCATGTTCATGGCACTATAATTCAATGTAGCTTTCCTTATTTGTTCCCTAGTCCAGGTGTCTTCTTCTCCCTGGTTTTCATAGGGACCCATTTCCACTACTTTCCAGATCTCATAGTTCTGGGCCCTTAAAAATACTTGCATTATGTTTTTCCAGTAAGAATAGTCTGTCCTATTAAAGAATGGTGGCCTATTTATGGAATGACCCTCAGCTATGAAACCTTTGGAATCCATGACTCTAAAGCAGAAAGAAAATGCTTAGCAAACAAACAGGCAAACACTCAAACACACAACACTCAGAAACAAAAACTGCTCAGATCAAATCAGATCAAAGTAAACCCGCTCTGATACCAATTGAAGGATCGAAGTGAAGGTGAGGAAAAGATCTAGAAGGGGGGGGGGATGAATAGATCTTTGTCACTTTTTGCGGAAGCTTATACAATTTAAAAAACACTTTTGAATCAGAGGCAATTTTATCAGTGAAAAACCACATATCTGATAAGATTTGAGTGAGTTGGTAAAATAGATGAAACAAGTTGATTAAGTGAATATTAACCGATCCTATGCAAGCATCTAACGGATGAAATGATCAAACCACAATTAGACAAATGCACAAGGATTTTTAGGTGGTTCGGAAATCACCCAAGTGATTCCTACATCCACCCCTCACACCCCGTGAGGATTCACTAAAACAACTGGGTAACACACCCACTGGAGCCTGTCAACTCCAACACTTGAGAGCTTACAACTCACACAACTTCTAGAGTAAGACTACTCTAGAACAACTGAGCAAGACTGCACAACACAACCTTGAGTTAGACAACTCAAACTGAGCACAACGTGTCACGTCCCGAGAATTACGCAGCAGATATTAATTCGAAGAATTCGAGTCGATATTTCGAGACATGGACAGTCGGCAAATAAGCCTCTAGCTAACACGCACTAAATGTGTATCAACACAACATGATAATAGGGCCCATATGTTGAACTCAATATAAATTGTATTCAAATCTCAACTCATTGTATTTCAAATAGAAACTATTACAGGACTAAGACTCGATGAAAGGAAAGTACATAATACTTCTCACTTCCTACTACATGTTCTAACCCTCAAAACAAATTACTATAACTAGACTCATAGTTGGAAAGCTCATCACTCGAACGCATTCCCATCCTCGACTTGCTCTTCCTCTTGAACTCCATTGTCACCTAGATGGTGTAAATGTAGGGAATGAGCAAACTAGCCCAGTAGGATTTATATCTCAATGTGCAGGCAATGATATAAGTGATTAACATTTTAGAACTAGGCAAGTACGATGAATGATATGCAAGTATGAATAAAAACTCGTTAAAACATGATATATAAAACAAGCTAGAGAGAGTGATTATGATAGAACAATATTTGTGAACAAGATGACAAGATAGAACTAGCAATAGATCACTTTGTACAAGCACGCAAGAATTCACTTGATGTCAAGAACGCAAGATATCACTAATTGCATTAAATGCAGGATGGCCATATCACGTAAGCAAGCAAGCAAGATTTCACAAGCACGATCAAGTAACACTAATCAGGCACGTAGACACCAATGTACACCAAGAAAAGATCCATCAAGAATGTACACCAGGACACGTGTATGTGGTTATGTATCTAACATTCAACAAGCAAGAAAGTACTCCCAGCGCAGATGCAACGCCAGTAATCATTATACCCCATGGTTAACAGTATATCTATGACTCGCCGTCATTGGGGCTAGATTGGAGCCCTTGGACACACGCCGTGCCCTGTCAGCATCTCATGTAAATTTTTAAATGTAGATACCCACAGTCATTAATAATGGCCAATGAGAGTTTCAAAACGTAGCATGTGTAATGTCATGTTCATGATGATGATGAGAAGAAGTAATAATTAAATTGAACATGATTTCATGAGAACAATGGTCAAGAGATAAATTCGGCAGCATAACGGTACAATTTATACTTTCGTTCAATCTTTACATTAATGGCTTTAGTCTAGTTTGTAAGTCACACTCACGAGATCAAGAAGAGAAAGGAAGTGCACGCTATCTCCAGGGAACTTCAATGGTACAACCAACTCGTCGGCCATGTGGGAATCCATGGTCAGAGGAGATTTACGGAGGCCTTGGTGAAAAGGTCGCTAGTCTACCGATTCGGAATGACCGGTAGAGAGTTTCCAATTTCCCAAGAAAGGCTGCCTAATAGTGCTAGTGTGTAGTGCAGTACGCGTGTCTCAATTCTCAAACCATCGGTCTCAATCTCGCAGGAAGCACTTGACAATGTAACATGGAATAAAACTATGCACTTTAACAAGTCATGGTTTGCAAGATTTTATGTTAACCATTATCATTTAAACATGGTAGAACAGTAGGAAGATTAAATCACAAGTAGTACAAATGGATCATAACATTTAAGGAGCACTTAGAATAGCATTCATGTAATTAAAGCTTTTAAATGGGTTAATAAATTTTTAACCATTAAATAACAATCATGTAATGATCAGACCCAAGATAGACAACTTACACAGTAAATATCATATTTAAACAGATCTTGGGTATATGCGGAAAACTATGCATGAAAACACATGGTTTCAGGTAAGGTTCTGAGATCGCGACATATCCCTATAAGGAAGGCGACGGGGTCGTCAGATCAGGCAGGCAGAAGGCGACATGGGTATGTCGCAACCAGAACGCGACAGAGGTACTGTGCGACCCGACCTCAGGATGCGACATATCGGGCCGCCGCGTTCACAGGGTCTGCGCCTGAGTCCGACATGGATCTGACATGCTCTTGGTTCAGACTACCATGATTTGACACAGGGTGATATTCATGAAACGCCTATATCTCTCTATATGCTGACCTTTAGACAAAACTCACAACATAGAAAATATTGAGGACATATATTGGAAGAACTTTTGTGTTGTGGGCTGGGTCTGAATCGGTCTCTAATTGTATGAAATACAGGAAGAACGTGGGAAGCCCTAAACATGAATGACTTCATGGCGACTTACATGTTAGACTTGAAACATGAGATCTACTGACATTTGTACAAAACGTATAACATAAAAGATGACAAGAACAACTAGTATAAGAACTTTGTTGTTGGGGTTTTAACCTAATTCGGTCTTGAACCTTGTGAAAAAGATGAAGAAGTGAAAGTTAAATGCAACCAGAAAACGCAGTATCATGCATGACTCTATTACGAAGTTTATAACTCTCTAAATAATGATAGTTAAGCAAAACATTTAACATGAAAGATGACCATATCGACTAATTCAAGAACATTCATGTTGGAGGCTTGACCTACTTCGGTCTTAAATCTCGAGCAAAATAGGAAGAACCTAAGGCTAACTGCAAACCCGAAAACACAGTATTATGCATGACTCTCTTATGGGGTTCTTAACTCTCTAACTAAAGACTTTTAGACAAAACGTTGAACATGAATGATGATCTTGACTAAAAGTAGAAGAACTTTGATGTTGATGATTTAGTCTAATTCGGTCTCAACTCTTGTGAATAATAAGAAGAACGGGAAAAGCTCTAACAGTGCGCGACTTTGGCAAAACGCTTATAATTCAAAATCTACTAAATGCAATTCGATGAAACCAGTGGGAAATGAAAGATAACTTGATGCTCTACACATTGGTATAAGATATGTTATTATTTGGCCCTAGATAACCTACCTTTGGTCGACTTCAAGAGAGTGGTTTGTGCAGGTCGCAGCAGACGAGAAGGGGAAGAAGAGGGGCTTCTTGTGGTCGTTCCACAGCTCCTCAGCCACCAAGAGCTCCTCCACACGACCCTAGAAAGTTCTAAATTCGTTCCTAGGGTTTGGGTGAAAAGTATTTAAGTAACCATGGTGTTTAGGAGTCCTATTATAACTAGGAAAAGAGGATTTCGGGATTGGCATGTTTGGTTTCCTATTTTTGATGATTTCCTCCTCCCTTTGAGTGTGTGAGGCATTAGGAAACCTCCCCTCATAGTTAGACACGAATTTGGGTTGCCATGAATGCATGATTGCATCCCGATTCAACTCTAATTGTCTCTTTTTAATTTCAGCTTATTTATGGTTACGAATTTCTATGTATTTTCTAGTTTTATTTGATTTTTGGGCCAAATGTTGCCATTGGCCCAATTATGATAATGGGTCATCAATATATAATGTTGGAAGTCTCCCCAACACTTTTATTTAATTTTTGATTGCGTAGTATTTCCGTGTTAACGGTTTTCCGACTTGTTTCCTTATTTAGATAATCAGTCGCAATAACTCTTAAACCTAGCCCAAATGATTTTTATTGAACCAAATTTCTTGATGGGTCATTAGAGGATATTATTGAAGTCCATATATGATTTTTATTTAATTTTCTGACTCATCCACGTACGTGTGATAATGATGTTACGACTTATTCATGAATTACGATAATAAGTCATGAAACACTTTAAACTTAGATGATCTGATTTTTCTTGGCACAAATTTCTTTGTGAAACATTTAGTAATAATATTTAGGGTTGATTTATAATTTTTATGAAATTTTCCGATGTGTTTTGGCACATACGATAATGGTACGTATGTTTTAAATACTCCAATATTATGTAAATTATTTATTTCCATTTATTTGAATTTTTATGTAATTAAAATTTTCGGGGTGCTACACAACGGCTCACAACAACCTGAGCACAATGCACACACAACTTGAGCACAATGCTCACATAAGACTTGCTAGACACCAACTCAAGACATAGACCTTCTAGCAACAGATCTAGTCGAAAATGAGAGCACTAATGAGAGCTATGCAGAAGCACTAGCATAATCTCAAAAGATATCTCAGAAGAACAGAAGTACAATGAATTGTATTAAATAACTTTGTTCTTCAAGTGTACTCCCTTGTAGAAGCTTGGATTGGGAAGAGGCTTGCAATCTTGAAGTCCAAAACCGATGCTCTGCACTTTGGAATTGTTGGATCTTTCTTGAATTCTTCTCCAACGAAGGCTTCTACTGGATCTGCTTCCTTGCGTTGCTTCAGAGGTTTCTGCAGGGATCACACTCCAATTCTCACACTTGAATTGGTGAGAATTGGTCTTCTGGAAGCACACGGACAGCAGAGGAGGGAGACGACCTCTTGTAGCCGCCAGGAAACTTTCAGGAGGCTCTAAGAGTTAGATGGGTCTCTTCTCTTGATGGACGGCCAATTGGGGGCCTTTTATACCCAAACGATTCCAAAGATACCCTTTAGGTACAAGGGCACATGATCCAAGGTTGATACCCCATCGCCCTAGGCTGACACGTGGCAAACATCCAATTTAAGTTGCAAACTTTCCGTAGTGTGTCGACCTGTCCTGGTGGTGGTGTTGACACACTGCCCAAATCTTGAAACAGGCTGTTCTGGGAACTGATCCAGTGTCGACCTGCTTTGGTATTGTGTCGACCTGGTTCTGAAAATAGCTATTCTGGGAGAAGGATCCAGTGTCGACCTGCTCTGGTGTTGCGTCGACCTGCTATCCCCAATTCTGAAAATTGCTGTTCTGGGAGCAGGATTCAGTGCCGACCTGCCCTGAGAGTGCGTCGACCTAAGTAGTCTGATTTCCGGAATCTGCAACTCGTGTCGACACACTCTTTGATATGTGTCGACACAGTCTCAATATTTGTTCATCTTTTTGCCTTTGAATTTGGATTATTGTGTCGACACCATTGTGGAGTTTGTCGACACTTCTTTTGCAAAAATGTTTGTACCTGAAAATTAAACACATATATCATTAGTAAAATGTTTTATTATGAGTGCAAATGATAAATGTGCTTTGAGACATGTTTTTTGAATATGAATTTCAGGTGAAATGTATTTATCATGTTTCAAATAATTTGCATTCAAATCACATTTGTCATCATCAAAATAGGAGGGAAAAAGATATGAAATTACACTCAACCCAACATAAGTGGCAAGAGATATGGGTTTGTGATCACTGATGATTTTACCAGATTTACTTGGGTTATCTTCTTGTCCCACAAAAGTGATACTTGCCTTGAGTTTAGGAATTTTTGTACCATTGCCTTAACAACTTATCCATATAAAATCAAAAACATTTTGACTGATCATGGGGGTGAGTTTGAAAACAAATCCTTTTCTGATTTATGTGCTAAACTTCAAATATTTCACAAGTTTTCTTCACCAAGAACTCCAGAACAAAATGGAGTTGTGGAAAGAAAGAATATAACTCTTGTGGAAATGGCTAGATCCATGCTCTTAGAAAGAAATTTGCCCAAATCCTTATGGGCTGAAGCTGTAAACACAGCAAATCACATTCTAAATAGAGCTTTGATCATACCAAAAATCAGAAAAACCCCCTATGAATTATTGAAAAACAAAAAGCCAACTGTATCTTATTTCAAAACCTTTGGGTGTAAATGCTTTGTACATGACAACAATAAAGAAAATCTTGACAAGTTTGATGCTAAGAGTCAGGAAGCCATCTTCCTTGGCTATTCTGAAGTGTCAAGAGCTTTCAAAGTGTACATTCTCAAAAACAAAACTGTTGAAGAATCTCCACATGTTATCTTTGATGAAAATTCTTTTCAACTAATAGTTCAAAAACTTGCAGGGAAAGACAAGACAGTGAAGAGGATGATTTCATTGTGGACTCTTCACCAACTGTTGAGGAGCTTGAAGACTTTGGTGAGAACTTGAACATCCATTCACCATCTTCAAGTGGATCAGGTAATGTTGCTCCAGATTTAAGTACCCCTCAACAGGTAATTTCTGAACATCGAATTTTGAGAGATCACCCATTAGATAATGTAGTTGGTAATTTGCATGATAGAGTTAGACTAGATCATCATTCCTGCATGCTATTGAAGAAGACCCATTAGCTCTAATTTCCCAAATTGAACCAAAGTCAATTGATGAAGCTTTATCAAGTTCTGATTGGATCAATGCCATGCATGATGAACTTCATCAATTTGAAAGAAATCAAGTATGGGAATTAGTACCTAGACCTAGTGACCAAACAATCATTGACACTAGATGGGTTTTCAGAAACAAATTGAATGAAAATGGTCAAGTCATTAGAAATAAAGCTAGGCTAGTTGCAAAGGGGTATAATCAAGAATTTGGAATTGATTTTGAAGAATCATATGCCCCTGTAGCTAGACTAGAAGTAGTTAGGATTTTCCTTGCTTTTGCATCCTCCATGAAATTTAAAGTTTATCAAATGGATGTCAAAAGTGCATTTCTAAATGGATACATAAAGGAAAATGTTTTTGTTGAACAACCTCCTGGATTTGAAAATGAAAAACATCCTAACCATGTTTTCAAGCTTCATAAGGCTCTCTATGGTCTTAAACAAGCTCCAAGAGCTTGGTATGACCATTTGAGTTCTTTTTTACTTGAAAAAGGATATTCTAGAGGAAATGTTGATCAAACATTGTTCACAAAAATAGTCAATAATCAAATAATTGCAGTCCAAATTTATGTTGATGACATAATATTTGGATCAACCAATAAAAGCCTGTGTACTGAATTTTCAAATCAAAAGAAAAATGAATTTGATATGAGATTAATGGGAGATCTAAAGTTTTTCTTGGGATTGCAGGTTAACCAAACACATGAGGAAATCTTCATCAGTCAAACTAAGTATGTCAAGGAACTTTTGAAAAGGTTTGACTTTCAGAACCTCAAGCATTCAAACACACCAATTGCTATTAATGCTAAGCTAGAAGAAGACTCACTTGGTAAGTCAGTAGACCCAAAGACCTACAGAGGTATGATTGGTTCTCTACTCTATCTTACAACTTCTAGACCTGATATTCAGTTTTGTGTGTGTTTGTGTGCTAGATTTCAATCAAACCCTAAGGAAAGTCACATGTTAGCTGTTAAAAGAATTTTTAAGTATCTTGTTGGAACATGTGATTTAGGAATTTGGTATCCTGTTGCTTGCAAGTTAGATTTGATTGCCTATTGTGATGCTGACTATGCTGGATGTAAATTAGATAGAAAAAGCACAAGTGGCTTGTGTTTATACTTAGGTGGGTGCCTAATTTCTTGGGCTTCTAAGAAGCAACATTCAGTTGCTCTGTCAACTGCAGAGGCTAAGTATGTTGCAGTAGGTAGATGTGGAACTCAAATTCTTTGGGTGAAACATCAACTTCTTGATTATAACCAAGACTTAGGTTGTGTTCCCATTCTATGTGATAACACAAGTGCAATAAATCTGTCTAAGAATTCCATTCAGCATTCCAGAACCAAGCATATTGAAATTAGGCATCACTTCTTGAGAGATGAGGTAGCAAAGAAATCCTTTGAACTCCATTTCATAGAAACTGAAAAACAAATTGCTGACATCTTCACCAAACCCCTTCCTGACAGTAGATTCTCATCTTTAAGGAGAGAACTTGGTCTTTGTAAATGTCCATCTTCTTGATCACTCTCATTGGGATTGGGTTGAGTGTCAGGCATCTTCTGAGGGGGAGTTCTATGCATCATCATTATCATTTGCTTCCTTGATTCATACTGATCACATCTCTCTCCATTTCACTTCTATTTCTTTTTGACAATGAACTCTTCAACTCACATTGTGTTGAACTTCTTGGTATATCAAGTGGTGATTTGAAGAAGGACAAGTTCTGCTTGTCTGGACACTTTCACTATGCGAGAGTATATGTCTCCGCCAAGTACCAAGAAATGAATATGCAATTGTTGAGGGGGAGCTTTTGTTGTTCAAAGAGAATTATTTCTGATTTCAAAAACTTGCATATCTTTATTCTGATGAAAAGTGGTTGAAATCCTCATCTCAGGGGGAGCTAGAGAATTCAAGTCATGTCTTTTGAAAAATTCAAAACTTTTCTTGCATTACATCAATTTCCTTGCATGATGTCCTCATTCAGGCGTCTAGAGTCTCAAAATGATCCTTTGAGTGATCTACTATATTCATTTGTCAACTCTCACCTATATTCTTCAAAACTATAGAAATTCAGATTTCTTTCAAAGACTGAAGGATAATGTGTGCCTTGAATTTAAACATGTTTTTGTTTGCAACTGATGATTGGATATAAATGACTTCTATCTTACAAAACTCTCCAAAAAATTGATAATTCAACAGAGCAATGGCACATGTGCTGAGAAACTGCACACCTTCACAATGAATGAAGTGCCATGTATGTCATGAGGCACTAATGCTATCTCTGTTCAAAGGGGTTCAAAATCAAAAATAAATGCAAAGCAAAATAAATATGCCCTATTCCTTTTGATGATGACTGAGTAACTGGAAATATTGACGTCTAAAAAACGTATATTTTCATGTCAAAAGGTCATCATTTACCCCTTTGAGACTTGATAATGGATAAATCTTTAGTATCCAAGGACTATAGTGTGTGAAAAGCATTAGTTCTTGAGTGAACAAGATTTATCTCATTTGATAGTTTGTTTCAAAAACAAAATGTGTGTATCATTGGAGAATTGTTTAAAAGAATCATTCCTATCCATCATCAAGTTGTTTTTTTTAAAAAAAATTCCTTACTTTCAACACACTTGATTTCAGTCTAAAAGATTTTTTATTTCTTTGGACTTGAAGAATATGGTAGTGTGTAGTTGATTGTTAAATGTATTATATCCCTCAAATCATCATTTTAATGACTCAAGTCACTAAATGCTCATATCCTGTTGGATATTGTGTAAAACATGAACTGTGTTGAATTTTTGCAAAATATAACAAATGGATTTTTTAGCCTCTTAAAAATCCTTGAAATGATTATTCCACCCATTGCTTATCATTATAAAGATGTCCCAAAGCTCAAAAAAAATTTAATCCTCAAATCTCAATTTTTTCATCAGGCTAGGTCGACACTACTTACATCTAGTGTCGACACAGGTTAGCTCAAGTCGACACTACTCTCTTCTAGTGTCGACACTAACCCCCTGCCAGAGTCATATACACCGTGGGCGCCGTTTAAGTGTTTGGTTGTTCCTGCAGGGTAGTGTACCCTGAAAACCCCTTTTTCTTCTGTAAGTCGACCCGACGACTGTCTTCTACCTTTGAATCTGGCAGGCTTTCCACCTCTTCCCTCCTCCAATCCATCCCTGTCATTCTTCTCTCATTCCTCACTCTCCATACTCAGCTATTCCACTCTCTCTTGCTCCCATGGCACCCAAGCAGGCACCTCGCCGTGGAGCAAGGTCAAGGGCTACGGCAAGGCCCATTCCGGCGGACGATTCTCCTCCCACTGAAAGGAGAACCAAGAGGCACCATGACCCTGCGGAGCAGCCAGGGCCTTCCTCTGCATCCCCTTCGTCTGCTAAGAGAGGCAGAACTTCATCTTCTGGTCGGGGTAGAGGGTCTGCATACCCTAGGAGGAAGATTTTGGTTTCTTCTCCTGAAGTCTCTGAGCAGTCATCCTCTTCATCCTCTGAGTCTTCCCAGCCTTCTAAGGCAACTCCTTCCAAACCACTTAGTGAAGGGAAGATCATTCTGAAACCTAGAGCAGTGGATTTAGAGGACAGTGCACTGAATGCTGCTTTTCCTGAAGTCATCAACTTCTTCAAGTTTCAGTCTTGGCAATCCTTCATCTCTGAGTTTCACATAATATACCCCAGACTTGTCTAGGAATTCTATATGCATTTGGAATGCACTGATGATGGTTACAAGTTAAAGGTCAAAGGAATTGAGATTGATTTGCCTTTAGACCTAGCAACCACTCTTTTTAAAATTCCATATGAAGGAGCTGACTACCATAATTTTGAATTTGACCTTCATGAAGCCTATACAATCTTAACTGGGTTGCAAGCAGATGTGTCTGCTCCCAAGCAAACTCATGTCACCAAGTTCAACACAAACACTTTTCCACCTGTGTTGAGACTTACCCATCATATTATCACCACTATCATAACACCCCAAGGTGGTGGGTGGGATAGACTCACAGACATTCAAAGATTTGTGATATACTGCATGAACAAGGACATAAAGATCAATCTCCATGTCATAATGTACCAGATCATATCTGAGACAACTAGGGCAGATTTACATAGATCACTTCCTTATGCAGCCCATTTGACTGAAGTCTTTAAGCACTTTGATGTGTCACTTGCAAATGAGAAGTCCCAAAATATTCCTAAGTCCAACATTTATTGTTTCAAGCATGTTCAAAAGTTCATGGGCTTTAGGATTGTGGGTGACCAGGTTAGGAGAGGGCCAGCTGTAGTAGAGGCCCCTGTGGTTCAAGAGGATCAGCCTCAAGTGCAAGAGGATCAGCCTCTAGTTCAAGAGGGATAGCCTCCAGTAAATGAGGACCAGACTCCAGTGAATGAGGATTAGCCTCATGTTGCAGATGAAGTTGATGTACCCCTTAATGCCCCACTTTCACCTCAACTTCAGCCCTCCTCCTCCCTGCACCCTGACATAGAAATTCCAACTTTTTCTCCACAACCTCAAGTTCAAGCCTCCACATCCTTTGGTGGACCTTCTGTTCCACCAGAGTTGTACACATTTATAAATGACAAATTTGATGCCTTGAACATCTCCATTCAGACAATGACAGAAAATTTTGAGTTGAAGGTACAGAGGTTGGAGAACACTATGTCTGCCAAATTTATTGAGCAAAAAGCAGCCTCTGACCATGCAGTGCAAAGATTCAATAGGCTAATTGGCACATTGGCAGATGCTTCAGTTGAGCTTAAAGAACATCAAGAACAGTTGGAAACAGTTCTGAAGGGAATTTTGGCAAATTCCCAAGCTGATGTCTTCAACACCAAAGAAACACTTTCTCAGATAACTAAGACAAGACTATCTTTTGCTCATCTGGTAGATGACTTAGAGAGCATGAAGAACTTATCTGCTATATTGATGAAGACATGTATGAACTAAAAAAGGAATTCAAAACCTTGAATAGCTATGGTTGGTCAGCTGGTTCTTCTTCATCTTCACAGCCAATGTCAACTGATTTCAGTGCACTTCAAGCAACCATGACAGAGAATTCAGAAAGAATGGAAAATCTTTTACATACAAGACTCTCAACTATCCAAGCTCAAATGAAGTTCAGTTTGACTTCAATGGATAAGAGATTGTCGGATATTGAGACCATCTTGATCTCCATTCCTCCTCCTCCTCCTCCTTCAACGTAATGTTATTTCTTTTGCTGATGTCAAAGGGGGAGAAGATAGAAGATAGCAAGAAGAAAGAAAGTTTGTAATGTCTTTTTGAAGATTGTAATGTTCATATCCTTGAATGAAATGAATAGAAACTTTTGTGTCTTCAATGTAATTGAAAACTCTTTGAATGAATGTCAATATGTGAATGTATGAATGCTTATCAAGCTGCTTGACCTTTGTGTGAAAATAGCTTATTTATAGTAACATTGTGTCTTTCATGTGTGCAACTTCCAAATGTCACTAAAAAATGTTCAAAGGTTTTTGACAAGTATGAATAAAAGGAAATGAAAATGCTTAAAATCACATTTCATCGAAACTTCATTTTTATATGGACTTAATGTTGCCATCATCAAAAAGTGGGAGATTGTTGGGTTGAGTGTGAATATAATTCATTTCTCCTCACATTTTGATGATGACAAGTTGTGATTTTAATGCATAACATTTGGAACATGTGAAATACATCACACCTGAAATAACAATATTCAAAAAGCATGTTCCAAACACATTTATCATTTATATTCATGATAATATATTTGACTAATGATTTATGTGTTTATTTCTCAGGGACAAACATTTATTGCAAGGGTAGTGTCGACACACCCCACACTGGTGTCGACACAATGCTCAAAGCCCTAAGCCAAAATATGAAGAATTGGTCAACTAGTGTCGACACTAAACCAGGGCAGGTAGACACTAGAGACAGATCCTAGAGAAACAAATCAACAGGCATCTATCTCAGGTCAACACCAAATGCAGTCAGGTCGACACTAGATAGCCTTCCTAGAAGGCCTATTTTTCAGCTGACTATGGCACACTCCAAGCTCAGGTCGACACTAGATGCCTCTCCCAGGGAACTATTTTGCCTAGTTTGGGACAGTGTGTTGATACACCCTATGGAACGTCGACACACTCCAAAAACTTTTTGACTTAAAGCCTCTCCTGGACACGTGGCACCCTAGGGAATTGTTGAGTTAGCCTTGGATCGTGTGCCCGCGACCCCAAGGGTACACTTGGACTATTAGGGGTATAAATACCCTCCTATTGGCTATCCAACATGCATGAACCCTTTCAGAGCCTCCCAGAAATCCAGTTGGTGGTTAGAAGAGTTCTCCTCTCTGTTCTTGCCTTCCTGGTGCTTCCTCAAGCCAAATTCTCATCTGTTCAAGCATGAGAAGTGGAAATTGATCGTTGAAGAAGCAATTGGATCACCTCAAGGAAGTAGATCAAGTAGAAGCTAACTCTTGTGAAGAATTCAAGGAAGATCCTGAAGATCAGATTGCAGAGCATCGCCCAGGAACTTCCAGAGATCAAAGCTCTTCACAATTCAACCTTCTATAAGGGAGTACATCTGAAGAGAAAAATTCATCGATACAATTCTCATTTTCCTTTTCTCTTCTGAGTGATTTAGAGATTGTGCATGGGTTGTTGCATAAGTCTCATGAATTAACTCTTGTTAGACTAGATCTATTGCTAGAGGATCTGAGTCTTGTCTGTCTTTCTATAAAGTTGTTTGTGAGCCGTCGTGCTCAGTGGTTTTTGAGTCGTCGTACTCAAGTTGTAGTTGAGCAGTCTTGCTCAGGTTGTAGAGTAGTCTTACTCTAGAGGTCGTGTGAGTTGTAAACTCAGGTTGTTGGAGTTGTCAGGCTCCAGTGGGTGTGGTGTACCCATGTTGATTAGTGGATCCTCACTGTGTGAGGAGTGGATGTAGGAATCACATGATGTGATTTTCGAACCACCTAAAAATCTTTGTGCATTGATCTGATTGTGGTTTGAATTTACCTTTCGTTAGATGCAGGCATAGGATCGTTCGAATTCATCTAATCAACTTGTTCACACAATCCTTTTGGCACAACTCACTCAATTTATCTTCAGATCTGTGAAATCTGTTTGTCAATTTGTCTCTAACTCAAGAGTTTTTCAAAATTGGTTAAGCTTCCGCATTAGTTGGCATAGATCTATTGAACCCCCCCCCCTTCTAGATCTTTTCCACATTTTTCCTCGATCCTTCAATCATCACACACAATTTTTCATATTTTTTGGAGTCATGCACAATTTATGATAATTAAAATAAACATTATGCATAATTTATCAAGAACTCATTTAAGCTTGGTACACAATATTATAGATGCATTTATCTATTCTAAAACTTGTATCTAATAGTCATGATATTCTCTAAAATTTCTGGGAATTTACCCTGCATCATACAGTTTATTTGAGAACTGAAACAGATAATACATGCTCACTATTTTACATTCCAAAAATATAATTATTCATACAATCATCAGAAATTCACCTAAATTTTATAACATGACCTGATACACATGTACATGTTATAGAAAATTTTTGACATCGCCACTCAGCACAGAGCTACACTAACAGTAATTAGTAAGATTTAAGCATTTTCAAGGAAACATTTCAATAATTTTAATAAATAACACAGTGAACGAAAATTCACCAAAATTACATAACATGATCTTCTAGAGATACTTAACAATATAACATTTTTACCATATATCCTCATGTCGAAAAATCTAGAAAAATATATTTTATAGGGCAAATAGGCATTCTGCCACTGCCTGAAGAACTCAACGACACACAGGTGGTCGTCTACAAGGTAAACAGCAGCATCGGTGGCCGTTTATCTCCGATCTAAATGGTAGCAAAGGTCATCGTCTAGTTCCAGTCTGTCCAAACACAGACTAAACGAAGAAAACTTGATGAAAAAGGGGTTCCAGGACACGAATAAATTCCTGAAAAATACCTAGGACCTACTAAATGCATGTATGGATAATGGGTATGGTTTACTTGCCTTTGTAAAAATCTACAGACAGAAATATGCGTAAAAGAAGCACTCCTCGGCCAGAGCCAAGAAGCCTGCAAAACCTCTTAGATCTAGGTTCTGTGATGAATCCTGCTGCACACCGAAGTCGGGGAAGCCTTCCTTGATGTTCAGACTCTCTTCCAGTCGTGGTAGAATGCCAGATGGAGCCTCCAATCACCGGACCAAAGGGTTTCAAATATCAAGTTCATGTTGGGTTGAATGCAAATTCATATCATTTCCCTCCTATTTTGATGATGACAAGAAGTGTTCTTAAAGCAATTTAATTGAAACATGTCAAAAACATCATACCTGAAATTCATGTTCAAAAAGTTTTTTCAAACCACATTTATCATTTACGGTCATGACAAATCATTTAACTAATGATATATGTGTTCATTTTTCAGGTACAAACATTTTTATGCAAAAGATGAGTCGACACACCCATCAATGGTGTCGACACATCAACACATATTCAAAGGCAAAATGTGTAAAAATGTTGAGACTGTGTCGACACATGTCAAGAGTGTGTCGACACGAGTGGCAGTTTTTCAGAAATCAAGCCTACCCAGGTCGACACACTCTCAGAGCAGGTCGACACTAGATCCCATTTCCAGAACAGCCAGTTTGAAGAATTGGGTCAGCAGGTCGACACACTCTCAGAGCAGGTCGACACTAGACCCAGTTCCCAGAACAGCTAGTTTGCAGATTTGGGATAGCAGGTCGACACACTCTCAGAGCAGTCGACACGGGATCCTCTTCCCAGAACAGCCTTCTACATATTCTGGACAGTGTCGACACTACCACCAGGGCAGGTCGACACACTACGGAAACTTTTCATCCTAAAGGTTGATGGCTGCCACGTGTCCCTCTAGGGCGATCAGAATCTTCCTAGGAAAGCGTGCCCTTGTACCCCAAAAGGGTATCTTTGGAATCCTAAGGATATAAAGTGTCTTTTCGGCCAGCCTTCACAAGAGAAGGACCCAACTCTCTCAGAGCCTCCAAGAAGCTCCTGGCGGCCAAGAAGAGCTCGTGTCTCCTTCCCCTGCTCTCCAAGTGCTTCCAGAAGACCAATTCCCACCAATTCAAGGTGTGGGAATTGGAATTTGATTCCTGAAGACTTCTCTGAAGCATTCCAAGGAGGCAGATCCTGTAGAAGATTTCTTGGGTGAAGAATTGAGGAAGATCCAATTTCTCAGATTGCAGAGCATCGACTTGGACTTCAAGCTTCACAAGTTCCTTCCCAATTCAACCTTCTACAAGGGAGTACACTGAAGAACGAAGCATTTCAATTCAATTTACCTTTTCTTCTGTTCTTCTGAGATATCTTTTGAGATTATGCAAGTGCTTCTGCATACTCTCTTTAGGCTCCTTTGGGTGTGTGGCCCTTTAGTGTGCTCTGTCTAGGAATCACTTGGTTTCCGAACCACCTAAAAATCCTTGTGCATTTGTCTTCTGTGGTTTGATTGATTCATCCGCTAGATGCTTGCATAGGATTCGTTTTTAATTCACTTAATCAACTTGCTTCACATCTAAGTTTTTCAACTCACTCAAATTTAATCAGATCTGTAGTTTTTCACTGATAACATTGCCTCTGATTCTAAATAGTTTTCAAATTGCTTAAGCTTCCGCAAAAGTGGCTAAGATCTATTCATCCCCCCCCCCTTCTAGATCTTTTCCACACATTCATTTCGATCCTTCAATTGGTATCAGAGCGGGTTTACATCGATCTGATTTGAACTGAGCAGTTTTTGCTTCTGAGTATTGAGTGTTTGATTGTTTGCTTGTTTGTTTGCTTGGTTGTTTAACTCTTTCTCTGTGCATTTACTTAAGTGTCATGGACTCAAAGGGTTTCATAGCTGAGGGCCATTCCATAAATAGGCCACCATTCTTTAATGGTTTGGACTATTCTTATTGGAAAAACAGAATGCAAGTATTTCTGAGGGCCCAGAACTATGAGATCTGGAAAGTAGTTGAGGTGGGTCCCTATGAGAACCAGGGAGAAGAAGATACTGGACAAGGGAACAGATAAGGAAAGCTACACTGAATTATAGTGCCATGAACATGATTCAGTGTGCTGTCCATCCCAAGGAGTATTCGAGAATCTCTATGTGCAAATCTGCCAAAGAGATGTGGGATAAACTCGAATTACTCTATGAGGGAACATCTCAGGTCAAGGAGACCAAGGCAAATATTTTAGTTTCAGAATATGAACTTTTCATGATGAAATCTAATGAATCTATTTCTGAAATGTTTGCCAGATTCATGGTGATAGTCAATGGACTCAAGGCTTTGGGTAAGGAGTATACTGATGCAGACTTGGTAAGAAAAATTTTGCGTTCACTTTCTTCAGTTTGGCATACCAAGGCCACTGTTATTGAAGATTCAAAAGATTTGTCCAAAATTTCTTTGGATGAATTGATTGGATCTTTAATGACATATGAAATAAACTTAAAAAGAAATGAAGAACACATCATTAAGACCAAGCCTATGGCACTCAAAGCCTCTTCAAGCAACAAAGATAAAAATCAGGATAAAACAAGTTCTGAAGAATCTGAGTCGAATGAGGATGAGATTGCCCTCATGACCAGACAATTCAGGAAAATTTTGAAATATAGGAAAGGGAAAATGACTGGGAAAAAGAAATTTCCCTCAGGTAAGAAGAATATTTCCTCTTCCAATTTCAATAAGAATCATAAACCTGATGAGAATGTTATCTGTTACAGGTGCAACAAGCCAGGACACATGAAGGGAGAGTGTCCTGAGAACAAAAAGGAAAAGCACAAGAGATTCCAGAAATATAAGAAGCCAAAGGCCATGGTAGCCACTTGGTCTGATGAAGACACAAGTGAGGAAGAAGAAGAGAAGAAGTCCTCAAGCTCAGAGAGTGAGGAAGTTTGCTTCATGGCCAACAAGCACAGATGGAAAGGTAAATACTTCCTTTGAAGATTATAGTGTTGAAGATTGGCAGGATGTGTATGCAGAATTAGTTGAAAGATATTCTGAAATGAGAAAAGAAAATAAACACATCAAAAAGAAAATTGAAAATCTCTACCATAATCAATCTTCAAACAATAGAATCTGTGAACTGGAATCTGAAGTAACAGACTTGCTTGAAGAAAAAAGAATCTCCTAAACCTAATTGATGAACTGAAACTTGCCTCTCAAAAGGCCTCCCAAGAATTCAGAAACTTAAATGAAAAGCTGGAAATTGAAAAACAAGAAAAACAACAGAAAATTGAAGAAATTGAAGTTCTTAAAAACCAGCTAAAGGAAAGGGAGGAGGTTATCCAAACCTTCACAAAAGGCCAAGATAACCTAGAGGCATTGCTAGGATCAACATGACAACCACATCTCATGGATTAGGATTCAACAAGAAAAAACCCCAAAAAGACAAATCTGGTGAGAAAAAGGGAAAAGCACCACTAATTAATTTTGTCAAGGGTCCTAATCTGGAAAACACTGAAATTCAACAAACAGCAAACAAAACCCCAAACAAAACTCAAAACAAATCAAAAACCCAAAAACAAAAGAAGACTATCAGGTCGACACAGTCCCCTGACAGGTCGACCTGCTCAACACCAAAAACAAAAACAACTCAACCAAAAATTCAAATAAAAATCTGAAAAATAAGAAAAAGGGAAAAGAAATAATCCATGAAAAACCTTGGACCTCCAAGACAACACTTCAAGAAGATTGGATTAATCCTTGGAACCAATGGTATGAAAATCCTGTTGGTATTATCCTCAATACTCTTATCCAAATTTCTGGATGTACCAACACAATCCATGGATTCCACCTCCTCCTCTGAACTCAAATTTCAAGTGAAAAACTCTCCTCCAACCAAAAACAAAGATCTTGGTGCTTTCATTCCTAAAAGAAAGAACAAACAGAAAAAGGCTGAAAACACCAAAGTAACAAAACAAAAATCTAAAACAAATCAAATTTGGGTGAGAAAGGATTTGATATCTGTGCTAAATCATACTGATGGTCCCAACTCTGTTTGGGTACCAAAATCTTCTCTCCATTGATCTTTGTGCAGGAAGGTCGTGCACCCAACACCAATGTTTGGTTTCTTGATAGTGGGTGTTCACGACACATGACTGGAGATAGAGCCAAATTTTCCTGTCTAATTGAAAAGGAGGGAGGGTCAGTCACCTTTGGAGGTAAAAATAAAGGAAAGATCATTGGATCTGGCAAGGTTGGTCAAACCTCTTCAAACTCAGTAGATAATGTTTTGTTAGTTGATGGACTTGATTATAACTTGCTCAGTATTAGCCAACTATGTGACAAAGGTCACAAAGTTGTGTTTGAATCTGATTTTTGCAAAATAATTGATTCATCAACTGACAAAATCAAATTCTGTGGAAAAAGAGAAAACAATGTTTACATGATCAACCTTAATAAAAACTTTTCTGAAAATCTTTGTTTTGTTGCAAATAAAGATGAAATTGCATGGACTTGGCACAAAAGACTTGGCCATGCAAGTTTCAAAACTTTGAATAAGTTGTTAAGATTGAATCTGGTTAAAGGTCTTCCTGAATCTTTTTCTAGTGTTGAAGGTCAAATTTGTGGGATCTGTGCTAAAGGAAAACAAACTAGGAAATCCTTTAAAGCCTTCAATGAAGTACTCACATCTAAGCCACTAGAACTTCTTCACATGGACCTCTTTGGGCCAACAAGAGTTCTAAGCCTAAGTGGCAAGAGATATGGGTTTGTAATCATTGATGACTTTACTAGATTTACCTGGGTTATTTTTCTATCCCACAAAAGTGATGCATGCCTTGAATTCAGGAATTTCTGTACCACTATCTTAACAACTTATCCATTTAAAATTAAAAACATTTTAACTGATCATGGGGGTGAATTTGATAACACATCCTTTTCTGATCTATGTGCTGAATTGCAAATATTTCACAAGTTTTCTTCACCTAGAACTCCAGAACAAAATGGAGTTGTGGAAAGAAAGAATAGAACTCTTGTGGAAATGGCTAGATCCATGCTCTTAGGGAGTAATCTGCCCAAATCCTTCTGGGCTGAAGCTGTTAACACAGCCAATCACATCCTAAACAGAGCCTTGGTCAGACCAAAGATCAGAAAAACCCCCTATGAATTGTTGAAAAACAAAAAGCCAACTGTTGCTTACTTCAAAACTTTTGGGTGCAAGTGTTTTGTACACAATAACAACAAAGAAAACCTTGACAAGTTTGATGCTAAGAGTCAGGAAGCTATCTTCCTTGGCTATTCAGAAGTGTCAAGGGCTTTCAAAGTGTACATATTGAAAACCAAAACTGTTGAAGAATCACCACATGTTATTTTTGATGAAAATTCTTTTCCACTAATGATTCTAAATCTTGCAGGGAAAAACAAGACAATGAAGAGGATGACCTCATTGTGGATTCTTCACCAACCGTTGAGGAGATTAACAACATTGAAGAGAACCTGAACAACAACTCACCATCTTCAAGTGGTTCAGGTAATATTGCTCCAGAAGAGGGCACTTCTCAACAGGTAATTTCTGAACCTCGTTTTCTAAGAGATCACCCATTAGACAGTGTAGTTGGCAACTTAAATGATAGAGTTAGGACCAGATCATCCTTCTTGCAAAACATTGAAGAAGACTCACTAGCTCTAATTTCCCAAATTGAACCCAAGTCAATTGATGAAGCCTTATCCAGTTCTGATTGGATTAATGCTATGCATGATGAACTTCATCAATTTGAAAGAAATCAAGTGTGGGAATTAGTGCCTAGACCTAGTGACCAAACTGTGATTGGCACTAGATGGGTTTTCAGAAATAAATTGAATGAAGCTGGTCAAGTAATAAGAAACAAAGCTAGGCTAGTTGCAAAGGGGTATAACCAAGAATTTGGAATTGACTTTGAAGAATCTTATGCCCCTGTAGCTAGACTAGAAGCTGTGAGAATTTTCCTTGCTTTTGCATCCTCCATGAAATTCAAAGTCTTTCAAATGGATGTCAAAAGTGCATTTCTAAATGGATATATAAAGGAAAATGTTTTTGTTGAACAACCTCCTGGATTTGAAAATGAAAAATATCCTAACCATGTTTTCAAGCTTAATAAGGCACTCTATGGTCTTAAACAAGCTCCAAGAGCTTGGTATGATCGTTTGAGTTCCTTTTTACTTGAGAAAGGATATTCCAGAGGTAATGTTGATCAAACATTGTTCACAAAAACAGTAAAAAATCAAATAATTGTTGTCCAAATTTATGTTGATGACATAATATTTGGATCAACTAATAAAGGCCTTTGCACTGAATTTTCAAATCAAATGAAGAATGAATTTGAAATGAGCTTAATGGGAGATTTAACATTCTTTTTGGGATTGCAGGTGAACCAAACAACTGAAGGAATCTTCATTAGTCAAACCAAATATGTCAAGGAGCTACTGAAAAGGTTTGACTTTCAGAACCTTAAACACTCAAGCACACCCATTGCAATAAATGTTAAGCTAGAAGAAGACCCATCTGGTAAGTCAGTTGATCCAAAGACCTACAGAGGTATGATTGGCTCTCTGCTCTACCTTACTACTTCTAGACCTGATATTCAGTTTTGTGTGTGCTTATGTGCTAGATTCCAATCTAATCCTAAAGAAAGTCATATGCTTGCTGTGAAAAGAATTTTTAAATATCTTGTTGGAACATGTGACTTAGGAATTTGGTATCCTGCTGGTTGCAAGTTAGAATTGTTTGCCTATTGTGATGCTGATTATGCTGGGTGCAAGTTAGATAGAAAAAGCACAAGTGGCTTGTGTGTATTTCTAGGTGGGTGCCTTATTTCTTGGGCTTCTAAGAAGCAACATTCAGTTGCTCTGTCAACAGCAGAGGCTGAATATGTTGCTGCAGGTAGATGTGGAACTCAGATCCTCTGGGTGAAACATCAACTTCTTGATTACAACCAAGATTTAGGGTGTGTACCCATCCTATGTGATAACACTAGTGCCATAAATTTGTCTAAAAACCCCATTCAGCACTCCAGAACAAAACACATTGAAATTAGGCATCATTTCTTGAGAGATGAGGTTGCAAAGAAATCTTTTGAACTCCTTTTTATTGAAACTGAAAAACAAATTGCAGACATATTCACTAAACCCCTTCCTGAAAACAGATTTTCATCATTAAGGAGAGAACTTGGTCTTTGTAAATGTCCACCTTCTTGATCTCTCTTAAGGTTTGGGTTGAGTGCTATGCATTGTCTAAGGGGGAGTTCCTTGCATTTCATAACTCCTTGCTTCCTCAAGCTACATTGCTCATATCTCTCTCACTTTCAATTCCATTTCCCTTTTTACAATAAATTCTCCACTTCTGATTGTGTTGAAACTTCTTGGTATATCAAATAGTGACTTGGAGAAGGACAGGTTATGCTGTCTGGACACTTTCACTATGCGTGAGAACATATCTCCGCCAAGTACTAAGAAGTTAATATGCAATAGTTGAGGGGGAGCTTTTATTGTTCAAAGAGAATTTCTTTTCTGATTTCAAAACTTGCACAGTTTTCACTTCCATTTCCTTTTGGCAATAAATTCTTCAACTCTTATTGTATTGAAATCTCTTGGTATATCAAATGGTGACTTGGAGAAGGACAGGTTATGCTTGTCTGGACACTTTCACTATGCGTGAGAGCTTATCTCCGCCAAGTACCAAGAAATGAATATGCAATTGGTGAGGAGAAGTTCTTGTTGTCCAAGAAGAAAATCTCTTTCTGATTTCAAAATTGCATATCTTTATTTTGATGAAAAATGGTTGAAATCATCATCTCAGGGGGAGCTAGAAAATTCACAAGTCATCTTTTTGCAAATCTCAAAACCCTTCTTGCATTTCATCAATTCCTTGCATGATGTCCTCATTCTAAAGTCTAGAGTCTCAAAATGAACCTTGAGTGATATATTATTTTTTTAATCAACTTACAACTATGTCTCTCAATCCACAGAACTTCAGATCTCTTCCTAAACTAAATGACAATTTGTGCCTTGAACTTAAAACATTTCCTTGTTTGCAACTGATGACTGGATGTATTTGAATTCTATCTCACAAACTCTCCAAAATCTTGTAAAATCCAACAGAGCAATGGCATCTGTGCTGAGAAACTGCACACCTTCACAATGAATGAAGTGCTATGTATGTCATGAGGCATTATTGCTAACTCTGTTCAAAGGGGATCCAAATTGAAAATAACTTCAAAATTTAAGCAATTATGTGCTATGCTTTTTGATGATGACTGAGTAACTGGAAATATTGGCGTCTACCAAACGTATATTTTCATGTCAAAAGGTCATCATTTACCCCTTTGAGACTTGACAATGATTAAATCTTAAGTATCCAGGGACTATGGTGTGTAAAAAGCACTAGTACTTGAGTGAAAGAGATTTATATCATTTGATAGTTTGTTAAAAGAACAAAAATATGAAAGTTATTGGAGATTTGTTTAGAAAGAATCATCTTCCTCCTTCATCAAGTTGTTCTTTAAGTTTGTGTTTTACTTTCAACACAACTGTATTTAGTCTAGATGACATCTTTAATTCTTGAAAATTGAGAAATATGGTAGTTTTTGATTGATTGTTAGATACATTATATCCCTCAATTTATCATTTTGTTGATTCAAGTCTTGGAATGCTAATATCCTGTTGGAAATTGTTTGAAACACTTGAACGGTGATGAATTTTTGCAAATTACAACAAATGAATTTTTAGGCCTCTTAAAAATCCTTGAAATGATAATTCCTCTCATTATTTATCATTATAAAGATGTCCCCAAATTTTTCAAAAATTTCCTCTCAAAGATTCAAACTTCTCTCAAAGGCTGTGTCGACACAATCCTCTCTCGTGTCGACACACAACCCCAGTCAGGTCGACACACCCTTCCTCATGTGTCGACACTGCCTTCTTGCCAGACCCTTTTCAAACCTTCGGGTTCACCTTAAACCCTTGTTGTTCCTGCAGGGCAGTGTACCACTGCATCTCTTTTTGGGCGTCAGGTCGACCCGACGGCCTCATTTCCACTCCTTTCCGGCAAGAATTCCTCTCAAATTTCTCTCTAGCTCTCATCCCCCTTCCATCATCTCTCCATTCTTCCATTTCCTCTCCTAATTCCACTCCTCTTGCACCATGGTCCGCAAGTTGGGTCCCCGCCGTGGCGCAAGATCAGCGGCCTCTTCAAGGCCAGTTCCGGCACAGGTTCCGGTTGAACAGATGGAAAGAAGAACAAAGAGGAGAAATGATCCTGCCTCTTCTTCTGCACCTCTGAGGGCTTCCAAGCGTGGCAGGACCTCCACTTCAGGCAGAGGTGGTAATGTTTCAAACCCTAGACCAGAGATTTCGGGCGATTCCTCTGACCATCCTGAGGAATCATCTTCCTCTTCTTCTTCTGAGTCTCAAGAGGATATTCCCTCAGAATCCGTAAGTGCACCAAGTTGATTTTGAAGCCAAGAATACTAGACCTTTCAGACATCCAACTAGCAGACTCCCTTCCTGAAATTCAAACCTACTTTTCCTTTCAATCTTGGATACCCTTTATTTCTGAATTTCAAGTCTGCTATCCAAGACTAGTTAGAGAGTTCTACAAGAACCTCACTTGCACAGACGAAGGGTATGAATCCAAAGTCAAGGGAATAGCCATAGACATGCCTACTGCAGTAGCTGCCTCCATTTTCAAAGTACCAGATGAAGGGGCAGACTACCATGAGTTTGAATTTGATTTACATGAAGCTACTCCATCTTGACAGGCCTTCCTGCAGATGAATCAGATCCCAAACAGACCTATGTAACCAGGTTCAATGCAAATACCTTTCCACCTGTGTTAAGGGTCATCCACCACATTTTGACCACCATAATTACCCCTCAAGGTGGTGGGAGGGATAGGTTGACAGACATTCAGAGGTTCATCCTCTATTGCATGGTGAAAGACATCAAGATCAACCTCCATGTGATTCTCTATCAAATCATAGCTGAAACAACAAGGACAGACCTAAAGAGATCACTACCTTATGGAGCACATCTGACCTCAGTGTTCAAGCACTTTGGTGTGCCATTGGAAAATGAAAAATCCCAATCCATTCCCAAGTCAAACATCTACACTTTTAAGAATATCCAGAAGTTTATGGGATTTAGATTGGAGGGAAATCAGATTAGAAGAGGACCAATTGTGGTTGAGGCCCCTCAAGCTCAGGAGGACCAGCCTCAGGTTCAAGGGGATCAGCCCCAAGCACAAGAGGACCAGCCTCCAGCTCAAGGAGACCAAAATCAGGAGGATCAGCCTCCACCTCATGAGGGCCAGCCTCAAGTTCAAGAGGAACAAGTTCACTTGCCAGAGGATCACCTCTAATGGATGAGGACCAGCCTCATATCCCTCCTGAAGGTGGCATTCAGCTTGAAACCCCTATTCCACCTCAGGATGATCCTTCCTCTTCCTTGCCACATACTTTTGAACCTCCACATTTCCCCTCTACATTCCAATCTTCCACTTCTTCTGGTGGGTCCTCAATTCCACCAGAATTGTTCTCTTTCCTCAATGCCAAATTTGATACATTGAACTCCACCATTCAAACAATGTCAGACCAATTTGAATTGAGAGTTCAAAGACTAGAGAACACAGTATCAGCAAAATTTATTGAGCAGAAGGCAGCTTCAGATTATGCAGCTCAGAGATTTAACAGACTTATAGGCACTCTGGGAGATTCCTATATTGAGCTAAAAGAGCATCAGGACAAGTTGGAGAAAGTTCTTCAGGGAATTTTGGCAAATTCCCAAGCAGATGTCTTCAACACCAACCAAACATTACATGAGATTTCCAGCACCAGATTGTCATTTGCTCATTTTGTGGATGATTTAGAAAGTATGAGGAACTTCAATGAGCACATTGACAGGCAGCTTACAGATTTGACCAAGGAGTTCAAGATAATGCAGAGACCTGGTTGGTCAGCTGGCTCATCATCTTCCTCACAACACAGTGCAGCTGATCTAACCAGACTTCAGGCCACTTTGCTAGAAAATTCAGATCGAATGGAACACTTTTTGAGCACAAAAATGATAACCATTCAAGATCAAATCAAGTCTAGCCTGAACTTCATGGAGAAAAGACTGTCAGACATTGAACTTCTTCTTGCTCCAATTCCTCCTCCTCCTCCATCTTCTACCTAATGTACATTTATTTTGATAATGGCAAAGGGGGAGAAGAATGAATGACTTGAATGTAATATTTTGATGTAATGATCTTTTGAATGAAATGAAATGGTTGTTTTGGCTTCAATGCAAAGTATTGTGATTCTGAATGCAAATCCTTGTCTTTGTGTTTGAATACTTGTCCAATTGTTTGACTTGTGTGCACAAAATTTCTAATTTCAAGTAACACTGTATCTCACAAACACATCATCAACTGTTACTGAACAACATCAAAAGGTCCTTGACAAGTATGAACAAAAAGGAAAACAAAATTTAAACAATAAAAAATTACTTAAAATCACACTTCATCAAAACCACATTGAAATATGGATTTAATGTTGCCATCATCAAAAAGGGGGAGATTGTTGGGTTGAATGCAAATTCATATCATTTTGATGATGACAAGAAGTGTTCTTAAAGCAATTTAATTGAAACATGTCAAAAACATCATACCTGAAATTCATGTTCAAAAAGTATTTTTCAAACCACATTTATCATTTACGGTCATGACAAATCATTTAACTAATGATGTATGTGTTCATTTTTCAGGTACAAACATTTTTATGCAAAAGATGAGTCGACACACCCATCAATGGTGTCGACACATCAACACATATTCAAAGGCAAAATGTGTAAAAATGTTGAGATTGTGTCGACACATGTCAAGAGTGTGTCGACACGAGTGGCAGTTTTTCAGAAATCAAGCCTACCCAGGTCGACACACTCTCAGAGCAGGTCGACACTAGATCCCGTTTCCAGAACAGCCAGTTTGAAGAATTGGGTCAGCAGGTCGACACACTCTCAGAGCAGGTCGACACTAGACCCAGTTCCCAGAACAGCTAGTTTGCAGATTTGGGATAGCAGGTCGACACACTCTCAGAGCAGGTCGACACGGGATCCTCTTCCCAGAACAGCCTTCTACATATTCTGGACAGTGCGTCGACACTACCACCAGGGCAGGTCGACACACTACGGAAACTTTTCATCCTAAAGGTTGATGGCTGCCACGTGTCCCTCTAGGGCGATCAGAATCTTCCTAGGAAAGCGTGCCCTTGTACCCCAAAAGGGTATCTTTGGAATCCTAAGGATATAAAGTGTCTTTTCGGCCAGCCTTCACAAGTGAGAAGGACCCAACTCTCTCAGAGCCTCCAAGAAGCTCCTGGCGGCCAAGAAGAGCTCGTGTCTCCTTCCCCTGCTCTCCAAGTGCTTCCAGAAGACCAATTCCCACCAATTCAAGGTGTGGGAATTGGAATTTGATTCCTGAAGACTTCTCTGAAGCATTCCAAGGAGGCAGATCCTGTAGAAGATTTCTTGGGTGAAGAATTCGAGGAAGATCCAATTTCTCAGATTGCAGAGCATCGACTTGGACTTCAAGCTTCACAAGTTCCTTCCCAATTCAAGCTTCTACAAGGGAGTACACTGAAGAACGAAGCATTTCAATTCAATTTACCTTTTCTTCTATTCTTCTGAGATATCTTTTGAGATTATGCAAGTGCTTCTGCATAACTCTCTTTAGAGTTCTCAAACTTCGACTAGATCTGTTGCTAGAGGATCTTAGTCTTAAGTTGGTGTCTAGCAGTTTCAGTGTGAGCATTGTGCTCAGGGTGTTGTGAGCCGTCGAGCTCAGTTTGAGTTGTAAGCTCAGGGTTGGTTTGAGCAGTCTTGCTCTGTGTTTCTAGTGTAGTCTTGCTCTAGAGGTTGTGTGAGTTGTATTGTAACGCCCCAGAAATTTAAAATTTAAGAAATAGAAGTAAATTGGTTAAAAGCCTTAGGGTTATTAATAAATTGTGATAATTGGATGATAGACTTAATTAGTGGTAATGAACATTATCCCAGTGTCGTACCTCGAAGTGCGTGCCTCCACAGTGTGATACTGGAAAACGACAACGAAATAAAAATCCGAGAACATCATAATTTCCATAAAAATGTGGAGAAATCAAATATGTAATTATCTGAATTTTTCGACGTACGGATTTCAAGGTACAGTCGACGCGACCATTTTTCGGGTGATTTTCACCTAGTGTAAAATAAATTCTAAAAATTAAACTAAAATCACCATAATTTGCAAAACATTTAATTAGCCTATGGCTGAAATTCAACACAAATGGACATCATTTGAATATGTTTACGTGAGGATCTTGGGGCCAGTCGAATTAGGGGCTATTACGATGGTGATTTTCTGGGAATTTTAAGTCTGTCTAGTGTGAGGGGCTGGGGCAGCCACCTCACTTAAGTAGGAGTTTAACACGTTGTCCTTAGGTGTAAGGCTTAGAGAGTTGTATGAGCTAGGTGGCCTTGCATGGTTAAAGGGGTTTATACTTCGACACCTTGATGGCCAACGTGCCATCACGCATGGAGTTTGGTGGGCTATAAAAGCCACTTCCCTTCCTTCGTATGTGCCTTTCAGAACTCTCCTTACTCTTGTTCGTGTCTTCCTCTGCTCCTTGCTGCTGGGATTGGTGCTGGAGGAGCTGTTGGAGGTGCTAAGCTCCACAACTACTGCGACCACTCCTGCCCCTGCTCATACTGCAACTGTAGATACTTCTACCTGGGAGTCAATTTGCTATTGAAGTTACTGTCGCGGCTAGCAAGCCACCAATTTGGGAGGATGTTCTTCCTCTACTGGGTTAGACTCTTTGTCAAGATCACGTGAGAGTGCTTGGTAAGGTAGGATTCTATTTCTATTCTCTTCTCAATCCTTGTATCTTGCCTTTGCTAAAAGTTCATGTCCACATATATACTTGTTTTCCACCTTGGAAACCATCTTAAGAGTGATGAGTTCATCTCTTCTGAAATGTCTTGTTCTGTGAATTGGGGAAATTCCTTTGGTTGAACTTATGTAGGTATTAGTAGAATTCATTCTTGTGACCATCAACTTGTAAATCTCCTTCTTTTCTAAGCCTTGGAGTTAAAGCATCGGTCTTGATCCCATAAGGCATGGAATTCAGTAAGCTTGTTTGATTACCTTGTTACCATTGAGTTCTTATGCATGATAGGACTCCTTCTTAATGATCCTCTTTCTTCTTGTTCTTATACTTCCTTCATGTTAAGAAATCCATGTATAAGTGTAGGATTCATCTCCTTTTCCGTAATCATGTTCTCCACACATGATAAATAACTCATGTTGAGTAGCCAAGTTGATATATTTGTAATCCTACTATTTTTCCTCCAGTTTTGATAAACATTCTCACATTAGGGAGGAGAAGATTCTTGTTTTACTTCCAGATCATCTCTTCTTCTTCTTCTTCCACCCTTGATCCTTGTATATGTTATAGAAGTTTGATAAAAGTCACAATACCATTAGAACTTGTGACTAACTTCTGTTCAGATGTTTGGTACTTCATACCTTGATTTAAATCCATGAAACACTTTGAGTTTTAGTATTTATCTTGTAGGAATCTTCCAATAAACCATTACTATCAAGACCACACTTCCAACACTATACTATGTCTAGTTTCTAGCTAGACAAGCTTGAATTGCAAACTTCTTGTTTCACCTCGTTTGTTCGGTTTATAAACCACTGTAAGAACTACAATTAGACTCTTCCATTTGATATAAACCATGCCTTGGCTTATAAGTTCTATAATTAGGGTGCTTAGAATAGATTTAAACAGATTTACGGAAGTTCTGCAGCTTCCTGTCGACAGCCAGCCCAAAAGCTGTCGACAGGCGCATGTTTCCAGAACTCCAGGTTTCTGGACTGTGTGGATCTGTCGACCGATCCCTTGCATCTGTCGACAGATACCCACAAAGCTCATCCTAATAGCCTACCAAATTACCCTCTTATTTACTTTGATATTTTCTGTCATTCTACCATAAAGATTACCCACTTGAGATACCTTACTCACCCTTGAATTATCCTTGAAATTGTCAATTACGATTGGTACTCTGTTGAGTCCATTCTCCTGTATTCGGTAACTAAGTTCATATAACTTGATATTCTGAGAGTTCTTATGCTTGAACACCATGTGATATATGATTAACTTATGATGATGACATTTATTGGGTCCTTGGACCCCACCTGACTGATATGCCTGTGCAAATAGGGCTGGTTCAGTCCTGGGAGGAGCACCCAATTCATTACGGGCCGTACGGGAGTGATAAGGACACCGGGATGTTTGGCATTGCATCACTACTTTCTGATTATAGTCATCATACTTCCTATACTGTGTGAACTGATATATGAACCAATACTTGAGTTATATACCTGAGCATAACCTGAGTTTTATTGTCACTGTATCAAGCTACTGTTCTGAGATCTAGTATTGTCTCTTTGATGCCTGTTCTATCCTTGTCTTGGGGCAATGAGGACACGGGATGTCTGGCATTGCATCAATACCTGTTTGATTATAGTCATCATGATACCTATCCTGTGAGAATATATATATGAGCCAGATGATGAGATACGGTTGTTCATCTTTGATATCAGTCAAGTCTTTATTGTGTTCACATGAACTAGAACTTGAGTTTCAATGTGAATTCCTGAGTATACTCTGTGTATCAATTCTATTGTTCCACATTCACTGTCATGTTCAGATGCATGTTGGTCCATCTATGATATCACTTATGCCTTTTCCTTGATCAACATACAGTTTAATACTTTGATTTGAGAATTTGAATCCTACTGGGCTAGTTAGCTCACCAAATCTATTTTTCAGGTATCTACAGTTCTTGAAGGAGGGAACTTCGGGATATGTGTGTGGAAAGACCATCCTTGATGGCATTTTACTTTTGAGATTTTAAACTGGAAATGTTGTAATATTCATAGAATGACAATTGTCAAATTTTATTTAATAGAGCTTCCGAGCAATTTGCTGCTCAATTAGTTCAAAGTTCACTCTTGATTCCTCTTGCGTTCACGTTCCGGAGTTTATAGTTATATTAAATGACGGATGTGACATGTATGCTCTGAAGGTTGGGTTTAGGCTCCTTTGGGTGTGTAGCCCAGTTGTGTTAGTAAAGCCTCACGGGTTGTGAGGCTGGATGTAGGAATCACTTGGGTGATTTCCGAACCACCTAAAATCCTTGTGCATTTATCTTCTGTGGTTTGATTGGTTCATCCGCTAGATGCTTGCATAGGATTCGTTTTTAATTCACTTAATCAACTTGCTTTACATCTAAGTTTTTCAACTCACTCAAATTTAATCAGATCTGTAGTTTTTCACTGATAACATTGTCTCTGATTCTAAATAGTTTTCAAATTGCTTAAGCTTCCGCAAAAGTGGCTAAGATCTATTCATCCCCCCCCCCTTCTAGATCTTTTCCACACATTCATTTCGATCCTTCAGTTCACACAGAAGATTAGGGTTTTTTTGACTCAAGAGCCAAAAGGACCCAATCTCAACGAAGAGAGGGCTTTTATAAGGTCAAGGGTTTGGGGACTTGATAAGGTAGGGGTTTTAGCCGTTGGACGACGGTTTCTAAAATAGAGAGCGAAGAAATCACAGGCGTTTCCGGATCTAAAGCGCAACAGATCTGGGGAAGTTGACGTCCAGATCCTTGGCCGCCTGACTGGGGTTAGCGTCCATCGATGTGGACGCTGGCTCCCCTTTAAGATCAATCCATGTTGACGCCAAATGGGTTTTCGGTCAGAACACAGAATTTCAATAATTCTGCTTACTCTAGGTTTACACATGCAATGTACATAACTTAATTATTAAGTAAAACATCATGTATATAATATATGCATATATACATGTACAGATATAAATACTTATACATATATATACACACATACACTCAATTATACGCATAAGGTATTTACACATCACATGACAAAATCTAACTAAAATGGGCCAAAATTCGAGGGCATTACACCCTCTCCCACTTAAAGAAACTTCGTCCTCGAAGTTAGACTGACACTACTCAAAGAACTGAGGATACTTCTTCTTCATTGCATTCTAAAGCTCCCAAGTAGCCTCCTCTCTTGAGAAGTTGCGCCATAATACTTTCACCGATGCAATGCTCTTGTTCCGGAGATGCTGAAGCTTCCGGTCACGAATAGCTACCGGTTGCTCCACATAAGATTGATCTGGCTGGATCTACAGTGGCTCGTGACCAATCACATGAGATGGATCTCGAACATACCTCCTAAGCATAGATATGTGGAAAATAGGATGAACACTAGTCGAAGCCAGAGGCAAAGCTAGCTCATATGCCACGTTACCAAATCGTTTAAGAATCTCATACGGGCCAATGAATCTAGGACATAGCTTACTATGCCTGCCAAATCTAACTACACCTCGAGTAGGCGACATATTCAAAAAGACATGCTCACCTACCTCGAACTCTAAATCCTTCCTCCTATTGTCGGCATAACTCTTATGCCTATCCTGTGCTGCAACAAGCCTCTTCTTAATCAGCTGGATCTTATCGGAAGTCTCCTGGACTAACTCCGGACTGATCAACTGCATATCGCCAGTCTCCTCCCAACATAAAGAAGATCTACAAGGCCTACCATACAACACCTCAAATGGTGCCATACCGATACTCGCATGAAAACTATTGTTGTATGCAAACTCCACAAGAGGTAAATGACGCTCCCAATCATCCTTCCAATCCAGCGCACACGCTCTCAACATATCTTCGAGCGTCTTAATAGTCCTCTCGGACTATCCATCGGTCTGGGGATGGAACACTGAACTAAGATTTAGTTCAAAACCTAAACAATCCTGAAGACCCTTCCACAGCCTTGAAGTAAATCTCGGATCTTGATCCGAAATGATCGACTTCGGCACACCATGTAATCTAATAATACTACTAACATACAATCTAGCTAAACTCTCAACCGACTACTTCTTCTTCATAGGCAAGAAATGTGCAATCTTCGAGAATCTATCTACCACTACCAAAATCAAGTCATTGCCCCGCCTTGATATGGGAAAACCTGTTACAAAATCCATAGTGACAGCTTCCCACTTCCATACTAGGATTTCCATCTTCTGCATAAGACCAGATGGTCGCTGTCGCTCGACTTTCACTTGCTGGCATAATAAACATCTAGACACATACTCGCTACATCCTTCTTCATGCCAGACCACCAAAAAGATTTCTTCAAATCTTGGTACATCTTAGTGTTACCCAGATGAATAGAGAATCTCGACCTATGAGCTTCTGCTAATACATGCTCATAGACATCTACAATATCTGAAACACAGACTCGATGATGAAATCTAATCACTCCATCCTCATCACGAGCAATGCTTGCCTTTCCCACTAACTCCTGGAGTCTAAGGTCGGCCTTCTATTGCTCGATCACCTCATCTAGGACAGTAGACCGAATGGACAACTAAGCCACGAATGTAATGACCCTCCTCATACCGGTACGATTATACCAATCCCCATCGATATAAAGAGCGTCATTACAGTGGGATAAAACCCAACACTAGCCGATAGGTTGAAAAGTACGTAGATAGCAATTGATTTCAGCGGAATAAATACAACAATTTAACTTAGTCCATCACCATCCCATATTCCACAATCTATATAGTGCAAAAAATGGAACGACAATGTCCACATTTACATGATGAAAGAGCTATATTGTCCAAATAACATTTTTATTCAACTATGAAAGGAAATACAACTACTACTTGCTCCTTAAAGCCTCTCCTCCAGATAGCGTCTCTCCCCCTAGCACGGGATACCTGTCAACTTGTACGCCGAAGCAAGGGTGAGTCCAAAGACTCAGCAAGTAAAGCAAAGACTTAATCTTAAACATATCACATTCACATTAAGCTATTAAACACTCATGAATACATACTATCATTTAAACTCCCAAACACATGGAACATACTCTAGCTATCAACACATTTTTAATCACCTAGACATGCCTCATTCTATCATATGTTTATTCTAAATCATGATACATTACTATACACTTGTACATATTCTCTACACTTAACACATAACATGATTCCGTCATTTCCACATTAATTCATTACATGACATATTTCTACAACTAGAACATAGAATTAGAATAAAGAATGAACAAACTAATATGATGACTATTCACTTTTCACATGCACTTTTCATATTTAATTTCACATTTTGCTTGCTATTTTAAATGTACATACATCTCATACACATGGTTTAATATTTTATAACATGAATTAAGAAGTTAGAACATGGTCAAATTGGTTGCAACAATAATTACTAAAGTATGAAACTTTGTACTAAGCCAACATCACATCTAGCATGGAACATAATTAATATTACATATATTTATCACCCTCATAACTAACTTCATTTACTGTTTTGACATGAATTACATTCAATTACATGGATTTACATTTGTTCATATGTTATCTTATCCAATTCACAATTCTACATTTTCATCTTTCAGTTGCATAAATGACATGGTTACTCATGTTTATTCACATACACTATTACATGAAGAACAATAAACTACATGACATGATGATAAGCATGATATTGCAAATGAGGTAATTAATGCATGAAAACATGAACATTATGCATTACCACATCGGTTTTCACATGCAGCACACTCTCAATAACATTAACTGTCTCTTACATATCTTTTCACATATTCTTCACATCATTTACTCTTGGTTTTCATTATCACATATCATATCATTTGCACTCATCATGTGCCACATTCGCATATAATCTTACACTTCATACATATTCCAATTACTTAAAATGCCATGACACATAGTCCTAACTACCTTTTAGAGGACACAAACAATATCTCATACTCATAACTCATCACATCTTAAACACATAACTCATAACACAACTCATATCACATACCCACCACCTAGGCAATGAAGTGGTGAATCTTGGTAACTGCGCAGACTGGGAGAAGCTCTCTCCACCCTATCCAGTGGTACTTATACCTCCGGGTTTTTCCCAATGCCTTTAGGACAAACTTTACAATGTAGAGCCTTCCATAGGGACTTTTCTATGTACAGCTCTTGAAGCCTCTAGGGTAGCAGTGTCATTCCTTGGCCAATTATTACACATTCACTCATTCACATTTTTACACACTAGTCACGTATTGTTCATATACTATTTAATCCCTTTTCACCTTATTTACCATTTGCCTATATCTCATTTGACCTGATCATGATACTATGATTTTTCAGAAGTAAACAACTCCTATTACATTCTAAGCATGCAGCAAATTATTGAATCACATAAGATTAGTTTTATCATATTAAATATGAATAATCCGCATAGTTTAACTAATAATCACAATTACTGTCATCAGATTAGTTCCAAATTTTATCCCAGGTTACTAACAGTAAACATATCACATCTTAAATTTTATGGATTTTTCAAACATTAAATATAATTTCTACAATTTAAAACAGATTTCAGTCATATTTATCGAGACATCATTTAACATGGTACATGTGATCATGTTTATATTCTAACAGTTTAGAAGCCAGATATTAGTACTCATACTATCATGTAAAATTTATGCAATCCTTACTTACAGTAATTCCATTTATGCCATATTTAAACATGCTTATGTGGTGCACATAGTACAGTTATTGAATTTTCATAATTTACATGGTTCACAAAAATTTAGGCAATATTATGACATGACCTACTAACTGTATACAATTTCCTATAAAAATTCCAGAGTATACCCATATCCAGAAATTATTTAAACAGCAAAAGAAGATCAAAAAGCACACTTTCAGGTCCTGTAGAAGTAGACCTCAGGGGATGTTGCCGTCAACTTCTACTGAAGAACTTGACTGCAACCTATGTTGCCTTCTACTTGCTCCCAGCAGCACATATATACAACCTTTCATACAACGGTGAATTTGGGGTTCCAGGACGCGAGGAAAAATCCGTAAAAATACCTAGGACTTAGGGGACATGTATAGGATCAAGATGTAGCTTTACTTGCCTCTTAAAAAAATCTACAAAGATCAGAATCGTCGGTGAAGCCCTTTTCGGCCCTGCGAAAAAGGTGCTCGGAAACGCCTTAGATCTTCTTCTCCTATCGATGTAGATGGCTCTTCGGAGTTGGGATCTCTTCCTCTATGTATAGGCTATCCTCCAGATGTTGTAGCTCCTCGGGAACACCTCCAGTTGACGGATCCGGCCTTCTAAAGATCAGCTTTTCACCATCTCGGAGCTAGGGTTTTCACCAAATGTTGAAAGCCTTTCCTTCATCCCAGAGTGGGTATTTTATAGGTTCAAGGGTTGGGTACGCATTAGGGTAGGTTACCAAAGGTTTAGAAGGGTTTCCTAATCTGAAACTAGCCAAAACACGGACATTAACAATTCTGGAACTGTTACGCAGCTGGATATTAACGTCAACATCGGTTGTAGTCAACCTGGCAGTTGACGTCAAGGTCTGGCCGCCAGAATGAGGTTGGCCTCCAGGTGGTGGCCGCCCACTGGGGGTTGGCGTCCAGGTCTAGCCGCCAGCAGTGTCTTGGCGTCCAGGTCCTGGCCGCCAGCAGTCCTGAGCAGCCGAAACACCGACAGACCTAGAATTGCATGCATAAATGCACTAAAATAATTTAGTATATGCAAAAATAATTTCATATATCATTACCAAATAAAATATTGGCATTATGTAATATTTAATTAATTACTATTTACACTAATCATAATTAAGAACAATATGCATCAATACATACATATATGCACACATACGTACACATTGCATAATTACATACATTACGCATGAACTTATGATTAAAATGTGTCCATTATTAGTTAAATATTTATGCATATTATCATCCAAGTACTTTACACACCTAAATAATTTAACACGCTTAAAGTAGATAAATATTATTTAAACAAGGATAACACATGTATGTATACATACGCACATCCTTAACACTAACTACGTGCATTAAAATAATTAAATACAATAGGCACCTCAATAATTAGATAATTCACACACGTTTATATATATTGCGTGCTCAGAAATAAACTCATGATTAATTACAAAGTGTATGATAATAATTTCTTACTATGTGTACAACACGCACCATATGTATGAGATTTACATACATTGATAACTAGATAATGCATGCACAATTATGTATGTTTTATACTTGTATGAAAATAGCATACATATACTTGCATGGTCCATAGCAAATTACCTATTACATGGATAATATTATCTATGTATTATTCACATACTATAGATGAATTGATGTACATAGGATTAAATAGATAGATAGCACATGCATAAAGTAACATACTTATGTATATATATATAACTTCTTATATTTACAAACATAATTATATACACTATGCATGAAGTTGATAACTACAACATGCACATCAGTAATTCGATTATCGTGCACAATATGACTTAAGTATTATGAGTCTAAGATTTTTAGTATTCACAATATACATCAACATAGCTAATTGCCTATTCTCATGTAAAATATTATATATATACATGCATATATTCATGAGAAGCATAAAATTTATAGTAAGCATAGTGAAATACACATTCTATGAACACAACAAGTAAATATCCACACATAATATAAAAGAATAAAAATTCGGGTATCACAACGAAAGCCTAACATAATGGCTCTAACCCAGTCACGCACAAGCAACATCCTCCAACATCTTCCAATCCTACTGGAGTGACGGCCTCTTCTTGCTTAGAGCATCCGCTACGACATTCCCCTTTCCAGGATGATATTGAAAGTCGAAGTCATAGTCCTTCAGGAACTCAATCCATCTTCTCTGCCGCAAGCTTAATTCCTTTTGGGAGAAAAGATACTTTAAGCTCTTGTGGTCAGTGAACACCTCAAATCTGACACCATAAAGATAGTGTCTCAAGATCATTAGTGCATGAAGTACTACCGCAAGCTCCAAATCATGAATCGGATAGTTACGCTCATACTCCTCCAATTGGCGAGAAGCATACGCTACTACCCTTCATTGCTGCATCAAAACACAGCCAAGGCCAATCTGAGATGCAACCGTATAGATGGAAAAACTCTCATCACCACTGGGTAAAACCAATACTGGAGTGGAAGTAAGCTTAGCCTTCAATAATTGAAAGCTACTCTCACACTCCTCGAACCATACAAACTTCACACCCTTCCTATTAGCTTAGTCAATGGAGCGGCAATGGATGCAAATCCCTCAATAAATCGCCGATAATAACCCTCCAAACCAAGAAAACTCCGAATCTCTGATGGGGTCCTGGGAATCTCCCAATCCAATACAGCCTGGACCTTTGATGGATCAACTGCTACTCCAGCACCGGAGATAACATGCCTAAGGAAATGAACCTCGCGCATCCAAAAATCGCACTTGCTGAATTTTGCATACAACTTGTGCTCTCGGAGAACATCTAATACTACCCTCAAATGTTGACGGTGTGTGGCCTCATCTGGAGAATAGACCAACACATCATCGATGAAAACCACAACAAAACTATCTAAATAAGGCCTAAACACCCTGTTCATGAGATCCATGAACGCTACAGGGGCGTTGGTCAGAACAAACGTAAGAACCAAAAACTCATAATGTCTGTAACGAGTCCTAAAGGCCGTCTTGGACACATCCTCACTCCTAATCCTCAACTGATGATAGCCAACCCACAATTCAATCTTGGAAAAGACTGATGCATTTTGCAGCTGGTCAAATAGATCATCAATCCGAGGTAAGGGATACCTGTTCTTCACAGTCATTGGTTAGCTTTCTATAATCGATGCACAACCTGAAGGAACCATCCTTCTTCTTTACAAACAATACAGGTGCGCCCCATGGAGATACACTAGGGCGTATAAATCCCTTATCTAGCAAATCTTGCAACTGCTTCCTTAGCTCAGCTAACTCCGCAGGTGCCATCCGATTAGGAGCCTTCGAGATAGGAGAGGTGCCTGGAAGGAACTCTAGAGTAAACTCTATATCTCTCTAGCCGGTGGCAATCCAGATAAATCATCGGGAAAGACATCTGGATAGTCCTGCACTACATCAATCTCTGCAAGAGTAGGTGACTCATCAACTCTCGGTATTAATACCATGCTTGCAAAAATGCGTCACAACCCTTGTTTACCATTCTCAGTGCCTTCATGGCGGAGATAACAAACTTTCCCGCTATGTTCCTTGGCAATGGATGTGAGAACTCATCCTCACCAGGAATACGGAAAACAATCTTCTTCCCACAACAATCCACTAATGCATAGTGCTCCTCTAGCCAATCTAGACCAAGAATAGCATCGTAGTCCTTCATCTTTAACAAGAAGAAACACCCTTCTAAGACTCTATCCTCAATGCACACCAATAAAGACGGAATACATTTTCTAGTCCATACCGTACCCGCAAGTGTGTGCACAGACATAGGGACTTCTAACTCCTCAGACTCTAATCCTGACTCTAACGCTAACTAACTAGCAAACCCCTCGGAAATGAATGAGTGAGTGGCAACCGTATTAAATAAAACCGAGTGTGCACACCGATGAAAAGTACTGTACCTTCGGTAACATGCTCCGCCTGCTCGGCGTCCTCTCGAGCCAACGCAAACACTCAAGCTTGGGCTCGAGGCCTTCCTGGTCGATGTGTAGCTGGCGCTGCCGCTGCTGCTGTGGGGGCTAGTGCTGCACTGCGCTGGACTCCCTACTGAAGTCTATGGCAGTCCTTGATCTTATGCTTGCTGCTCCCGCACTTGAGGCACTTTCCCGCCATCTTCCAACATTCCGTACCACCATGTGCCCTCTCGCAATGAGGACACTCCTTCTGGCCACTAGGGGAACGCTAAGAAGATACCTGACGACTGCTGGCTGCCACTGGATGCTGCTGCGGTGACTGGTACGCACACCTTCTCTTTTCCTGCCTTTGGAGAAGGTGTGGAGCAGGCCTCTTCTGTGAAGCCTTCTTCTCCTCAAGGTATTGCTCCATCTCGCCTTCCTGCCGACATGCCGTGCTAAGAGCCCTATCGAGGGTACGATGGTCAAACGCGATCAACCTCATCCTCAATGATGGCTTCAAGCCCATTACGAACTTCTTTGCCTTCCTGTGCTCATCAGCCACAATATGAGGTGCATACTTTGATAGCTCGGAAAACCTGGCATCATACTCCAGTATGGTTATGGAGCCCTGAGTCAAGGAAAGGAACTCCTGCTCCATCTTGTACTGGATGTGCTCGGAGACGAACTTGGCCCGAAAGAGCCTCACAAACTCGTCCCAAGCCACCTCTACACCACCGTCCTCGAACCGGGTACGTGGTAATGAGGACAACACACGTCGGCTCTCTCCTGCATTAAACCATCCATAAGGACCAAACAAGATAATCTAGACTTAAAGAAAAAAAAACACGTAAAAATTAGCGCATACTGTAGCATATAGGGGGCTAAGTGACCTGTCATCCTCAGCACACCTAATTGCTCGGAAGATCTTCTCGATCTCCCTCAACTATCTCTCTACCAACAAGGGTCACTCTCCCCTTAAAAGAGGGTGGAGTCATCCTCTTGAAAACTTTCCATAATGGAAGGTCCACCTGATCATAAGCCTGGGGGAGCTGGCACCTGAGCTGCTACAGCAAACAATATAAGCAACACATATACAATACATCCACATAACAAACATGCAATTAGTAAAATAGGACTACTCTATTTATATTCTTACCTGAGCCTCCAGTTGAGCCTGGAGTGCAGCCTGAGTATGGGCCTGTGTCGCATGGCCTGTACTAGACCCTGCATGAACATCGCATAGTCTACTGGCGGCGGTGGAGGAAGTACAGTAGGTCCCGTTGGGCTGGGGCCTGCTGCTCATCCCTTTTTCACGCTAGGCTCATCCTCTGGCATGAGCACCTCGCCTGCCACGAGAAGCCATACTACAAAACAGATTAATCACAATTGGAATACACTATCTAATTCCTAAACTATTTTCTTAACTATGGGGACAATCTAGAAGGACTAGTATATATGAAGATGATGGCAGATATATTATATAATAATATATATTTATGTACAATCTCAACCTGGTCTCTCTGATACCAATCTCTATAACGACCCTCCTATACCGGTACGGTTACACCAACCCACGTCGGTATAATGAGTATCGCTACAGTGGGACATTGACCCAACAAATACATTAAGATGAGATGTACACAAATATAGTCATAGAACAGCGGAATTAAACAACAATATTATTCCATCATCCACATTCTATCCACAGTCCAGATAGTAGAAGAAGGAAACTAAAGTTCACATAAATTGAATTCTAAATCAAATTACTTTCTCCACGATGGAATTACATAATGTCCTGACTATATACTTATGAAAAGAAAGAAACAATAGCGTAATCTCACAAAGGTGCTACTCTGCTCTGAGTCACTCTTGACTATCTCTTTCGGAAGAAATAGAGACAACTGCACTTGTACGCCGAAGCAAGAAGAGTCTAATAGACTCACAAGTAAATCATGCACACTATACATACATACATCATATGTACATTTTCATGAAACCTCTATATATTGTGGAATATGACAGAAGCTTTATGTTTCCTTTCACATTAAATATAAAACCTATCACATGCTCTCTAACATTTCTCTTTAACAGCTAAACGATTTTAAAACTCGTTCCATTCATGTTGCAATACATATACAATTTAAGCATGGAATTACATATAAGGAAAAACAATATCCTAGCATTGATTCTATTTACATTTTCACACATGTAATACCATTATAAAGATGATTAGCTTGTTGTTTTAACATGGATTTAATAATTCTAACATGATGTTTCATTAATTCACATGCTATCACATTAACTTTCACAATTTCAATGTTCATCCACACATTCCACAACTGCCCCGCATGCTCCGCACGACGTGCGCCCTGCCGCTCTGAGAAGTCTCACCTGGAAAAAGGACGGGGATGAGCTTCACAACCAAAAGCTCAGTAGGGACTACCAATATCCTATGGCTCTAACAGGTAGAAGAATATATAAACAATTAAATAACAATAGATATATCTTCTGTCTACAAGGGAAAGTGCGGAAGCAAAAACTACTAATTAGTGGATTATACTAATTTTTAGTGTTTAATTCATAATATAGTAATTTTAGACATCTTTTGTCTGTAATAAGGTGCGTATGATTTTAATTTTTATTTCATCAGGAATAAATTTTTGAACATATTAAGTGGAATACACTGTTAGATTTTATTCAAACAAGTCATTGACCAATTAGGTTCATTTTTTCCAGAGGTTTAGAAATGAAAATTATGTAAATTCTATGCATAAATAATTTTTAGAAACATTATAATTTGTAAATAATATATAAATAAATAAATGTTTGATTAAAACATTGTTTTAATCACATTGTGCCACGATGGCATCCCCATCTCCACCATCCTTTAATAAACCTGATACATTTTTTTTCATTTCTCCAAACATTTTGCCTCATCTCACAGGAGGGGAGAAGCTTCGGGAAAAGTCTTTTGGGCGTTTCACCATCTCCCCAACAGATGAGGCAGATCTGAGGGTGGCCAGTTGAGGTGGGCATGCGAGGCTGGAGCGGCTGCTGATGGTTGGCGAAGCAGAGACCAGATCTGGAGGCGGTTTGCGGCTGGGTGTGGTCTCAGCAGGGTCACGGCGGGGTGAGCCCAGGCGATGGCGCCAGGAGGTGAGAGTGGGCTTGGGCGGCTGGGCGTGCGCTGGAAGCTGGCGGCCAGGTCAGGAGTTGAGGCGCCCAGGTGCGATGCAGTCTTGCGAGGGTGCTGCGATGGCAGTCTTGCGATGGGTGCTGAGATGGCGATCTGGCAGGGGTGAGTGCGGCTGCGGTGCATGCAGCTGAGGCGTAAAGGGACCAGGAGGCTGGCATCAAAGGTTTGTGTGTGTGTGCTGTTTGGATGCAGGTGGCGAGGTTGTGTGAGGTGGCATGGGCTGGGCTGTGCATCCATGTTGGGTGATGGTGTGTGTGCTCGTGAGGAGGCGGCTGACAGAGCATGGGTTTGGCTGGAGGAAGCCCGTGTGAGGCAGATGGACCCTGCATTTGGCCCAGCAGGATGTGCGATGCTAGTGTGCAGTGATCGTGTGAACTGATCCAGATGCAGAGGCGGGAAATGGATGCCGTGCGCAGTGCTGGTGCAGATGCAGAGGTGGATCGATCCTAGCGGGGCTTGGTTCGTGCAGAGCAGTGAAGGGTGGGAAGGAGGCTGACGTTGCAATCCTGGTGCTACTGCGTGGTGATCCGGAAGGCTGTCCGAGCATCTATAAAAGGACCCAAGGTCCTTCGAGCCCGGGAGTTAGCTAGTTCAGATTTTAGTTCTTGCTATTTCTTTCTGTATTTTTCTTTTCTCAGATCTGTGAGGATGGGAGGGGTTTTTGGTTCAGAATTGTTGGGTTTTCTTCTGTACTCATGTTGGGTTTCATCGGTGGATGGTTGAGCAGGGCGCTGGTTCGGACTTTTAAGATTTTTTACTCTCTTCTGTTCTTTGTTCTTACGGAGGAGATGGGATTTTTTTATTTCTTGGTTGTTCAGCATTAGTTCAATATTTGTGGAGTTTTTAGTTTTACCTCCTTTTTGTGTAGATGGGGGTCGAATTGGTTTCTCTGTTCTTCTATTCTTAGTGAAATCGAACCAGTGCAATTGCTCAGTCTTCTGTTCTTAGTTAATGGGTGGATTGGGAGAGATCGATCCAGTTAGAGTGTTTCATTTAATTCTGTGTTGATTTTACTATTTCTTTTAAGTTCAAGAGCTAAAGCCAGTGGCGTTTACTACATTCTAGTTTCCAATTTCTTCTGTGTTTAGAAGTCAATCCAGTGAATTTTCGTTTCCCTTCTTCTGCAGATGTGAGGATTGTTGGGAAGGAGATCAAATAGTTCTATTTCCTGTATTGTGGATAATTCTTTTTTCTTCTTTAGTTCGGTTACTGTGAGGATTCCAGAGGTTGTTGGGATCGACGTTCTACCACCTTCCTTCCGGGGAGATTGGTGCTCTCCGGCGTCTGAAGGCAGGTCTGAAGTCTGTGCATGTGGAGCTTCGAGGTAGCAGAAATCAACCAGAAATTGCTTCTTCCTACTGCTGTGTGAGAGGAGATCGAGTTCTACTGTTCACATTGTTCTTTCCTCCTTCTGAGCTAATTTTCATGTATCCTGTGCTGCTGTGAGTTGATAGTTTAGTTTTTCCCTTTTATAAGAGCTGTGGAGATAAATCGAGGTATTCTCTTTTTCTTCTGCTGGGAAGGGCGTTTTAACATCCCTGAGGATTTCTTGTGTTCTTACGGAGTTCAGAGTTCAAGGGATTTGATTGGGAAGGGTTTAGGCTGTGTGAGAGTGAGTGTTGATGCAGAGGATCCAGATATTTTAATTTCTTTCTTTTTTTCTGCAGGTAGCGGTTCATTTCTGCTGTGTAGATAGTCCGATCTAGTGATGTTGTTACATGAATTTCCATTTTGTTTATGCTTTATAATTCACTAGTGGTATTTGATTTCAATCTCTAATTTCCATTTTCCGTGTGTGATTTGTCCATTTCGTTCTGTCTACGGTTTGATCCCTCAATTGAGAGGGTACAGTGATATTAATGCGTTTCATTTCAATTCTGTTGGTTATTTGGTAAATTTGATCGTCGTTGTGGATGTGAGAGAATTGGTCGAAGTGTTTTTATCTTCACTTTTAAGCATTGTCAATAGAGATTTCAAGTCGAAGTAGTTTAATTCAATCTTTATTCGGCTCTCCGTGGATATGACATGTTCTCACCATTGTGCTAGTCTTCTTTTTGTGATTTTAATTCTGTGAGACAGTTTAGAGGAGGTGAGCTGTTGATATGTGCAAGGAACTCTAGACAACGGAATTGCACAATCAAACAATGCGCGCGCTTCATCTTGGCGTCGTTGCCGGGGAGGCATTAGAGTTTGATTTAGATTCTGTTTTGATTTGATTTCATTTTCTTTGGGTTTACATTGACTTGTTATTGGGCTTTCATTTCAGATTTGCAGAAGGAGTGGAAACTTGGAGATTGGGCTTGGCATTTGAGGCCCATTGGAGGAGAGAGCTTGCTGAATTTTTTTTAATTGCTTTAATTCGAATTCTAGATAGAAAGAGTGTGAGTGAACTTTGTAGTGAGGCTTGATGTACTCTCTGTGCATGTACAGAGATTATTTTAGTTGGCATGTAATAATTGGCCTTTTTGGTGGTTTGATTGGTTTGGCATATTCTATAGTACCACTTCATATTTTCTTAGGTAAATTTCATTTCATTCAGTTTAAAAAAACAATAAAAATTCAAAAAAATTCTAAATCTAAAAATTTTCCAAATCGCTCTTTCATGTTAGCCGTTTGTTTGTAAATAAAATTCCATCATCTCAAGATTAGAAACACATGTTTTAGGACATTCATCATTTTAATTGTCATTTCATTTTTTCTTGCATTGAAGAGAGCGGGGGAAAGGTAAGACTTCCACCACTTGTTCATGCATTAGACTTAGCATTAGAAAATCCATTGTTTGAATTTGATATTTGCATTCATATTGAAAAAGGGACTGTTTAAGGGCTTAACCCATTAGATAAAAAGATAAGGTGAGGGATTTCATCACCCTTTCCTTTGCCCAAAAATCAAAAAAAAATTCACATTTTGCATTGTCCTAAACTTTCAATAAAAATCAGTAGACTTGGCCCTAGGGTTCATAATTAGATTTGTTCTTTCTTAATTCTAAAACTTCTCTTTAAGTCTGGTGTTAGGATTAGAGGTAAAAAGCTTACGCTTAAGTGAGCTAGAGGTTACTTAATTGGGTCCTTGCGAAAGCAAGGGGGGCCTCCCTCTACTCCACCTCTTACCTGGCCAGTACAAGAAGAGTTAGAATTGGACTTAAGCAAGCATAAATCTGATTTTGAGAAAAATAACATAAGTCCAAGGAACACTTAGTGGTAGGTTAATTTGATTTGAAAGTGTTGTTGTTTGTGTTGTTTAAAAATTCATCAAAAGTCAATAAAAATCTTAAAAATTCAAAAATCATAAATAGAGGCTTTTCATTGTGCATGCTTGGTAGACGCTCAGATTTGGCTCAACCTATAGACGAAATTGAAAGATTTTCATAGGATGGCCAACCAAAAACCAGAACCAAGTTGCTAGAATGTAGAAGAGGCTGCACCCAGACAAGTGAAGGAATACTCATTCCTTCTGACTATCAACCTGCCACTTGCATCAGGCCGGAAATTCCGGCAAATCATTTTGAGATCAAACCTGGAACCAATCAGATGTGCCATCTTTTATGGCAATACCAATGAAGACCCTTATAGGCATATAGATGAGTTCATAGAGATCTGTTCCACTGTAAGGATCCAAAATTTCACTGAAAATGCCTTAAGGTTGACCCTATTTCCATTCTCCTTAAAAGACAAGGCTAAACATTGGTTGGGAACCATAGGGAGAACTATCACAACATGGCCAGAAATGCAACAAGAATTTTTGAAGAAATTTTACCGATGGCCGAACAAACACACATGAGGAGAGCAATAACTGGATTCTCCCAACACTCGGGAGAGTTACAACATGAATCATGGGAGAGATTGAAGGAGTTGCTTAGAAATGCCCCCATCATGGTTTGTCGAGGTGGCAAATAGTTCAAGCTTTTTATGAAGGTTTAACTGAATCGAATAGGCAAATGGTTGATGCTTCGTGTGGGGGAGCATTCATGACTAAGAGTGAGGATGAGGCATATAATCTTTTTGAAACATTGAGTGAGAACTCTATCAATCATGCCTCACTCTACTCTTATGAGAGAGCGTTAGGACCTGTGAAGAAGGCAGGGATGTATGAAGTAAGAGGAAGAGGGGAATCAGATTCCAGGGTAGAAGATCTGATAGCTAAACTTGATCAGAGGTTGGAGCAGAAGTGGGAACAAAAATTCGATCAATTGTGTCGTTGACTGGGCAAGCCCACCCAAATTTCTCAAACACTTGAAACTTGTGCTATGTGTGCTAGCCCAGCTCACTCCACAAATGCTTGTCCCACTACGCCTGCCCAATACCCCCTTTCATTCAAGAACAAGTGCAAGCTGCACAAGGTTTCAAAAACCCTCTATGATCCATATTCCAACACATACAATCCGGTTGGAGAAACCATCCAAATTTTTCATGGAAAAATCAATCTGAGCAAGTTTCCCAACCTGCTTCAAGCAATCCATGTACGGTCAATCCTATCCCAATCAAAATCGGGATTTGCCAATCTTCTAACTCAAAACCTCCACAATACCAAGGAAATCAAAATTCCAATCAATTTGCTCACACAAATTTCCAACAACCTTCATGAATCAACCACCACCTCCTCAACCTAATGGGATGATAAAATGAACCAACTCCAAAACATGATGGCGACTCTATGCCAAACTGTGCAAGAACAACAAAAACTCAATATCAAACTCAAAATCAAAAATTTCAACAAAATTTGCAAGGTTAGAGTCCCAAATTGCTGATGTATGTCAAAGGAGGGAGTCTGGCAATTGCCAAGTCAAGCTGTAGCAAACCCAAAGAGAAAACACCCCTCGGATTCTAGCAATACCATCAAGTCAGGGGTATAGACCACCACTGCTAAACCAAACGTACCTCCACTTCAAAACCAACAACAAAGCTTTTGTCCAGAATATTCCAGCACCACAATTTCAAAATCAACCTATACAAGAGGACCATCCTCCTACCCAAGCTGGGGGCTCCCAAGTAGAAAATGTGAAAGCTGTGTTAACCTTAAGAAGTGGGAAATCAGAACAAATCCTCACCCTCACATGTCAACATTGAATGAGGATAAAGAAAATGAAATTGAGATTGAGGAAGAGAGTGAAGAAAATATGGAAAAAGAAAAATCCAAGGGAAAAAAGAGAAAATGATTGAAGAACCTCTAGACAAAATCAAAGCCAATGAGGATCCAAGCGCGTTACATTCCAAGAGTTCCTTTTCCTGAAGCATTAAAGCCAAAATCCAAAAACAAACCAACTGGTAATGAAGAACTCTTAGAATTTTTAACAAGTTCACATCAACATTCTCTTCTTGATGCCATCAAGCATGTGCCTACTTATGCCAAATTCTTAAAAGAAATGTGCACTCCAAACGTGAAATGAGAAATAAAACTGAAACAATCATTCTTCCAGAAACTGTGAGTGCCATTATCTTGAACAAACTCCCTAAAAAGCTCAAGGATCCAGGCACTCCACTAATTCCTTGCACCATCGGTGGAGTCACTTTGAGAGCAGTCTTGTGGATCTGGGAGCCAGTGTCAATCTCTACCTTATGCCATTTTTGAGAAATTCAAGTTAGGAGAATTGAAACCCACTTCTGTTGTCCTTCAACTAGCCGATCGTTCTGTCACCACTCCTAAAGGCTTAGTTGAGGACGTTATCATAAAAATCAATGAGTGTTACTTCCTGCCGATTTCATCATTTGGACATGAAAACTCCTCAAGATTTAACTCAGTCCACAGTCATCTTGGGTAGACCCTTTTGGCCACAGCTAGAGCCAACATTAATTGTGCTACCGGGATGATGGATATATCATTTGGGGATGAGCGGGTTAGTATCAACATTTTTAAGGCATCTGGGCATCAGGATGAAGGAGAGAGTTGTCTAGTGGTAGACTCCTTGGAGGAAGCTTGTGAGAAAGAAGCAGTAGACAACCATGTGCTCTAGAGTTTAAGGAAGAGAATAATCCAAAGCCAAAGCCAAAAATTTATAAAGCCAAAGACAAAGCATTCCATGACAAACACATTCATAGAAAATTTTTTCAAGTGCATGATAAGGTCTGGCTATTTAATTCTAGGCTTCGTGGAAATTTGAAGTCCCGATGGGATGGTCCTTACACTGTTGTCAAAGCTTGTGATAATGGTGCTGTCATTATTCTTGACCAAAAAACTGGATATTCATTCATGTCAATGGGCAAAGGTTAAAGCATTTCTTTGAAAGCCCATCTTCGGTAAAATTGATTCTACCAAGTAGCTGAGCCAAATGGAGCCTAATTGCGTCTGGCTGAAGACGATAAACTTAGCGCTTCTTGGGAGGCAACCCAAGTGTACCAATTTCTTTATCAGGTAATTTTTGTCTTACTTCCTGTTCCTATGAATAAGTAGGGGGGAGAGGTAGAATAAGCATGCATTCATAGTCTCCACCCCATCCATGCTTCATTTCATTTCTTAGCTTGTACATAGAAAAATAAAAATTTCACAATGTTTCATCTTTAAATAAATCTTTGAATAAAAATGCTTGTCATTCACAGACTATGTGTCTGATCTTTAACCATTAAAATTTTATGGTTGTCACACTCCTTTGCAAACATCCATGTTAGATAGCATCTAGTAAATGATTACATGTACCTCTTGTCTACCTTATGTAAGGATTTATGGCAGGAAGTTTCATACACACACTACACAGCACATAGACTAGCTGAACCCGAATGTAGCAAATTGTCAAGGCTAGTAGGAGAGAGGCGATTGTTTCTCCCTCCCCTTAAGTGAATTGTGAAGGAAGTGAAGGTGTTGATCAAGGAACCTGACTGTCATCATTCCTGTAAGAGGAAAAGAAAAAGAAAAGCAAAATGCAAAATGCAAAAGCAAAAGCAAAAGAAAAAATCCATGAAAAATGCCCCGGATCTGAGTAAAGGTTGGACTCGCTACTCTTGAAAAGTGATGGTTGTGCAACATTATGGATGAAAAAGAAAAATCTGAGTGCACAAAGTGCAAATAAGGGACAAAAGTCCTCAATCAGAGAAATAATCCTCAAGGAAGATGGGCAGAATGGAACTGAGAGAAACAACCCGATCTGACTGAGCAAGGATCTTATTCCACAATTCTTTTCTTCTCCCTCGATTGATCTAATCTCAATTACTAGCTGAGGCTGAGGAGCTCCAGGAGGGATGATGTGAACTCTTAAGTGAGCTACAATTTGTGCACTAATTTCTTGCCATAAAGCCCTTACAATTAGGAAAGACTTATCTTACATCAATCGTTTACATGATGGCAATTTAGCATGAGACATTGTATCTTCTAGTCCTATATTTAGAATAATTTTTATTGCTAAGGGACTAGCAATGTTCAAGTAGGGGGGAGTGATAATTACTAAATTTTTAGTGTTAAATTTCATACATATAGTAATTTTAGACATCTTTTTTCTGTAAATAAGGTGCGTATTGATTTTCATTTTAAGTTGGAATACACATGTTAGATTTTATTCAAATAAGTCATTGACCAATAGGTTCATTTTTTTCAGAGGTTTAGAAATGAAAATTTATGTAAATTCTATGCATAAATAATTTTAGAAACATTATAATTTGTAAATAATATATAAATAAATAAATGTTTGATTAAAACATTGTTTTAATCACATTGTGCCACGATGGCATCCCCATCTCACCATCCTTTAATAAACCTGATATCATTTTTTTTCATTTCTCCAAACATTTTGCCTCATCTCACAGGAGGGGAGAAGCTTCGGGAAAAGTCTTTTGGGCGTTTCCACCATCTCCCCAACAGATGAGGCAGATCTGAGGGTGGCCAGTTGAGGTGGGCATGCGAGGCTGGAGCGGCTGCTGATGGCTGGCGAAGCAGAGACCAGATCTGGAGGCGGTTTGCGGCTGGGTGTGGTCTCAGCAGGGTCATAGCGGGGTGTGTCCAGGCGATGGCGCCAGGAGGTGAGAGCTGGGCTTGGGCGGCCTGGGTGCGCTGGAAGCTGGCCGGCCAGGTCAGGAGTTGAGGCGCCTAGGTGCGATGGCAGTGTTGCGATGGCAGTCTTGCGATGGGTGCTGAGATGGCCGATCTGGCATGGGTGAGTGCTGCTGCAGTTGCATGCAGCTGAGGCGCTACAGGGACCAGGAGGCTGGCATCAAAGGTTTGTGTGTGTGTGCTGTTTGGATGCAGGTGGCGATGTGTGTGTGAGGTGGCATGGGCTGGGCTGTGCATCCATGTCTGGGTGATGCTTGTGTGCGGGCTCGTGAGGAGGCGGCTTGACAGAGCATGGGTCTGGCTGGAGGAAGCCCGTGCGAGGCAGATGGGTTATGCGTTTGGCCCAGCAGGATGTGCGATGCTCGTGTGCAGTGATCGTGTGGAACTGATCCAGATGCAGAGGCGGGAAATGGATGCCGTGCGCAGCGCTTGTGCAGATGCAGAGGTGGATCGATCCTGGCAGGGGCTTGGTTCGTGCAGAGCAGTGAAGGTGGGAAGGAGGCTGACGTGGCAATCCTGGTGCTACTGCGTTGGTGATCCGGGAAGGGTCCGGGCATCTATAAAAGGACCCAAGGTCCTCCGAGCCCGGAGTTAGCTAGTTCAGATTTTAGTTCTTGCTATTCTTTCTGTATTTTTCTTTTTCAGATCTGTGAGGGATGGGAGGGTGTTTTTGGTTCAGAATTGTTGGGTTTTTCTTCTGTACTCATGTTGGGTTTCCATCGGTGGATGGTTGAGCAGGGCGCTGGTTCGACTTTTAAGATTTTTTTTACTCTCTTCTGTTCTTCCGGAGGAGATGGGATTTTTTTTATTTCTTTGTCTGTTCAGCATTAGTTCAATATTTTGTGGAGTTTTTAGTTTTTACCTTTCCTCTGTGTTTAGATGTGGGGTTCGAATTTGGTTTCTCTGTATCTTCTATTCTTAGTGAAATCGAACCAGTGCAATTGCTTAGTCTTCTGTTCTTAGTTTAATGGGTGGATTGGGAGAGATCGATCCAGTAGAGTGTTTCATTTAATTCTGTGTTGATTTTACTATTTCTTTTAAGTTCAAGAGCTAAAGCCAGTGGCGTTTACTACATTCTAGTTTCCAATTTCTTCTGTGTTTAGAATTCAATCCAGTGAATTTTCGTTTCCCTTCTTCTGCGGATGTGAGGATTGTTGGGAAGGAGATCAAATAGTTCTATTTCCTGTTATTGTGGATAATTCTTTTTTTCTTCTTTAGTTCGGCTACTGTGAGGATTCCAGAGGTTGTTGGGATCGACGTTCTGCCTCCTTCCTTCTGGGGAGATTGGTGCTCTCCGGCGTCTGAAGGCAGGTCTGAAGTCTGTGCATTGTGGAGCTTCCGAAGGTAGCAGAAATCAACCAGAAATTGCTTCTTCTCTACTGCTGTGTGAGAGGAGATCGAGTTCTACTGTTCACATTTGTTCTTCCTTCCTTCTGAGCTAATTTCATGTATCCTGTGCTGCTATGAGTTGATAGTTTAGTTTCTTCCCTTTTGTAAGAGCTGTGGAGATAAATCGAGGTATTTCTTCTTTTCTCTTTTGCTGGGAAGGGGGTTTTACCATCCGAGGATTTCTTGTTTTCTTCCGGAGTTCAGAGTTCCAAGGGATTTGAGTGGGAAGGGTTTTAAGGCTGCTGTGAGAGTGAGGTTGGTGCAGAGGATCCAGATATATATATTTTTTTTTCTGCAGTTAGTGGTTCATTTCTGCTGTGTTAGATAGTCCGATCTAGTGATGTTGTTTACATTTAATTTCCATTTTGTTTATGCTTAGAATAATTCAACCTAGTGGTATTTGATTTCAATTCCTCTTAATTTCCATTTTCCCTGTGTGATTTGTCCATTTCTTTCTGTCTACCGGTTTGATCCCTCAATTGAGAGGGTATAGTGATATTAATGCGCTTTTCATTTCAATTCTGTTGGTTATTTAGTTAAATTTGATCTGTCGTGGATGTGAGAGAATTGGTCGATGTTGTTTTTATCATCACTTTTAATGCATTGTCAATAGAGATTTCAAGTCGAAGTAGTTTTAATTCAAGCTTTATTCGGCCTCTCCGTGGATATGACCTGTTCTCACCATTGTGCTAGTTCTTCTTTTTGTGATTTTAATTCTGTGAGACAGTTTAGAGGAGGTGAGTTTGTTGATATGTGCAAGGAACTCTAGACAATGGAATTGCACAATCAACAATGCGCGCGCTTCAATTAGTAGTGGTACAAAAGGACACCACAGTCAGAAAACTCCGTAGAACTGCACGACGTGACCACCACACGGCTGGCAACACCGACAGAGCGAACTCTGCCTAGACAAGAGACACTAGCTACGGAAAACCCTACCACTAGTAAACTGGTCAAGTGCGTCCACTGACGTCTTATCCTAAACCCAGATCCAAACCTCCAAGTCTCGTCAGAGTGGGGCAAGAACTCAAGCAACACAATAGTAACCGCTATAGTCTGGATGGACTATGGTCCCACGCCTGGCCTCTCTAAGTGGATCAGGGTCCACAAAGAGCGAGGCAGTGAGAAAAAGATTGACTGGCCTATGCCGGGAAGGACACCAAACGACTTCAGCATCCCAGACCAACCAAGAGAGCTATAAAATGACTCAACGCAGCTGTCCTAACCACCGTTTTCCCTACGATTTAGAGTCTGCGACTCGAGCATGACTGCTGTCCGGAGTACTCCCACAACAGGCATGCAGGGACGGGGGTCCTAGGCAATGGTAACAACCTCTCTCACGGGACAAGCCCTCAAGTGCCAAGCATCGGGCGAACGACTAGTGTAGGATCGTACTAGGAACTAGCACTGGTGCCACGGGTACAGAAAAGGACCGAAAATGGTGAAGACTTCACAAGAAATGGAACTTCGTAAAACATACCTGTCTCTACTATTGTTGTGATGCCACAGGCTGTCGCGACCATGCCACGACGCTTTAGAGCCGTTGCGATGATGTCGCGGCAGCCGTGCCGTTTGCGACATCATCACGACTTATATACCAGTCATGATCTCAGTTGAGGGGCGTCCCGGTACAGTCCTCCCAAGGACCTCCCCAAAACCATACAATAACGCATCCACGGGGAGAGGGGAGCATGGGAAACACATAGAAAAGCTTATAAATATGCAAACCACCCTCAAACCCATGAATCAAGTAATAACATGGAGATCTACTCTAAAAGCGGATTACCTCACAACACGGAGCATGGATCTCACTCCCACACCCCAAAACCACGGAGATGCAAAGATTCTCAAGGGGAAGGGAGCATGCTAGGATGTGAGGAGACAAGGGGTCCATACCTCCAAGAGTAGAGCCGACCCGTTTGGGCCTTCACATCGGAATGGCCACCTCCTCCTCACTCCAAGCACCATAAGCATGCTGCCTACACCAAGGGGATGTCACCACCTCGCCCAAACCTCCCAAGAACCGTCAGAGAACAAGTAGCTCGGAGGGGGAGAAGAAGGGAGAAGAAGAAGAAAGGAAAAGGGGAGAAGGGGGAAAGGGGTGCCGGCCTCGGTTTTGAACCGATGGGCCAGAAGATGTGACCGGTTGGGACGGCGCAACACTAACCATGTCACGACGCCCCAAGGCATTGTGACCATGTCGGGACCACCTACCCCGGCGCAACCCCATAAGCAGTCAAACCTCAATGATCGAGAAAACCATAGTGCGACGGCTTGTCAGGTCGCATCAACGTTGTACGCACCTGACACCCGACAAAGTCATTTTGACAGAAAGGACAATGGTCAGATCGGTCAGAAAAGCACTCGCATCGCCTTCAGATGTTGTGACAAGAATGCGACGCCCACCCCTGTTGCGACCATGTCGCGACGGCCACAAGTGTCGTGTCCAAAAGCCTGTCACGACCATGTCGCGACCAGGGTGTCTGTCGTGACCCTGAGGACTGGTCCAAGGGCCGAGTCTTACATCCTACACACCTTAAACAAATTTCATCCTCGAAATTAAAAGAAACTCAATTTCATCAAGAAGCAACATAAAAGGGAAAACAACGTACCAATGACTCAAACAAATACGGGAACTACTCTCTCATCTCGTCCTCGAGCTCCAAAGTGGCCTCGCCACCAACGCGGTTCTCTCAGATGACCTTGACTAGCGGAATCTACTTCCGGCACAACTGTTGCACTCAGCGGTCTACAACTCTGACCGGGTACTCTATCACTGACAAGTCTGGTGCTACCTCAAGCTGTGAGTAGTCCAACATGTGCGACGAATCTGCAACATACCTCCCGAGCTGTGAAATGTGGAAAACACTGTACACGCCTACCAACTCTACCGGAAGAGTCAACATGTAAGCCACCTCGCCGATATTCTCTATGATAGGGAATGGTCTAATATACCTCAAACTGAGCTTCCCCTTTCTGCCAAACCTCATGACGCCCTTGGTCGGTGAAACCCGCAAGAACACAAGGTCACCTACGATGAACTGCAACGGCCTCTTGCGGACTTCTGCATAGCTCTTCTGCCTGCTCTGTGCTGCCGAAGCCTCTTCTTGACTAAACTGACGGTGTCTGCACACTGCTGCACCATCTCTGGTCCCAAAAGCTGCCTCTCACTAACTTCAAACCAGTGAAGTGGGGTCGTACACGGTCGACCATACAAAGCCTCGTATGGTGCCATTCCAATGCTCGAGTGATAACTGTTGTTGTATGCGAACTCTACCATTGAAAGGTATGACTCCCAAGTGCCACTCCAGTCCAAGCAACAAGCTCTCAATATATCCTCCAAAGTCTGAATAGTCCTCTCTAACTGACCATCTGACTGCGGGTGCTATGCTAAACTCAGCCTCAACTCTGTACCAAGAGCTCTCTGCAAACTGTGCGAAAACCCTAAAGTGAACCTTGGATCTCTGACGGAAACAAGAAATTGGGGTTCCATGGAACGGAACAACTCGGTCCACGTACAGTCTGGCAAGCCTTTCCACTAACCAAGACATCCTAACTGGAAGGAAGTATGCTGACTTGGTCAACATGTCCACAATCACCTAGATACCATCATGCCTCTGCGGAGTACGGGGCAAACCAACCAGAAAGTGCATGGTGATGTTGTCCCACTTCCACTCGAGAATGGGCAATGACTACAGCTTACCACCAGAACGCTGATGCTCAGCATTCACCTGCTGACAGGTAAGACACCGAGCGACAAACTCTGCCATGCCCCTCTTCATCCCTGGCCACCAGAAGAACCACCTCAGGTTATGATACATATTGGTGGAACCAGGATGAACAGTATACCTCGAACAGTGTGCCTCTGACAATAGTGCCTAGCGCGCATCACAGGGAACGTACAATCTACCTCTGAACCTGACCTCACTGTCTTCGTCTAGCTCAACATCTGGCTTCTGTAAAATGTCTACCAACTCTGTATCTGTGTCCTATGACTCCAGCACATGACGGTACAGTAACGGATGAACTGACAAACTAGTCATCACTGCACGGTCTCTGTACCTCGAAGGGTAGAAAACTCCTTGAGACAGATCCTCAAACAACCTCTACTGTCTGACTAGCAATGAACTCAGGCGAACCCATCTGCTCAAAGCGTCTGCTACAACGTTAGCCCTTCTCGGGTGATAGGAGAGGGTAAGGTCGTAGTCCTTCAAGTACTCTATTCATCTGTGCTGCCTCAAGTTCAAATCCTTCTGAGTGAAGATATACTGCAAGCTCTGATGATCTCTGAAGATCTCAAACACCTCGCCATACAAATAGTGCCTCCACAACTTCAGAGCGAACACCACTGCTGCCAACTCTAAGTCGTGGGTAGGGTAGTTCTCCTCATGCTTCCTCAACTACCGATAAGCATAGGCAACAACCCCACCATGCTGCATCAGCACTGCACCCAAACTTAACCTCGAAGCGTCGGTGTAGACAACAAAACCTCTGCTACCTGATGGCAAGACCAACACTGGTGCCGAAGTCAACCTCGTCTTCAGCTCTTGAAAACTCCACTCACAGTCCTCAGTCCAAACGAATCTAGCCTCAAGTCTGGTCAATCTAGTCAACGTCTCTGTAATCCTAGAAAAATCTTGGATGAACCTCCTGTAATAGCCTGCCAAACCCAAAAAGCTGCGAACCTCTGACACTGAAGTAGGCTGCTCCTAAGACAACACTGCCTTAACCTTGGCAAGGTCCACTGCCACACCAGAATTGAGATCACATGCCTGTGAAAGTGCACCTCCCTCAACAAAAATTCACACTTGTCGAACTTGGCATAAAGTTGGTGACTTTGCAATGTCTCCAACACGATCCTCAGATGCTCCTCGTGCTCATCCTCCGAAGCCGAGTAGACCAAAATGTCATCTCCAAAGATGACCACAAACCTATCCTGGTACTCACTGAACACTCTGTGCATCAAATCCATAAAAGCTGTTGGCGTGTTCGTGAGCCCAAACGACATCACGATGAACTCAAAGTGACCATACCTCGAACAGAAAGCTGTCATGCCAATATCTAACTCTCTGATCCTCATCTGGTAGTAGCCTGATCTCAAGTCAATCTTCGAAAAAACCTTGGCTGACAGCAACTGATCAAACAAGTCATCAATCCTAGGCAACGGATACTTGTTCTTCACTGTAACCTGGTTTAGCTACCTGTAATCGATGCACAATCTCAAGCTACCATACTTCTTCCTCACGAACAACACTGGCGCACCCACGGCGAATGACTCGGATGGATGAAACCCAACTCAAGCAACTCCTGCAACTGGTGCTTCAGCTCGCGCAACTCAGCCAGAGCCATCCGGTAAGGTGCCTTAGACAAAGGCATCGTACTAAGCAAAAGCTCAATGGAGAAATCCACCTCCCGCTCAGGCAGTAACCCAGCTAGGTCCTCTGGTAAAACATCAAAGAACTCATAAAAAATAGGTACATCAAATACCGACGACCTGCTAGGCTCAGAAGAACAAACAGAAGCATGATATGCTATGCAACCATTGCGGATCAGACGACGAGCTCTATAGAAAGAAATAAAAGGTCGATGAGTAGACCGGATACTTCAGAAGCAGAGAACAGGCACTCCAAGTATCTCAAACCGAATGGTCTTCCGCTGATAATCCACTAAAGCCGAGTGAGCCTCAAACCAGTCCATGCCCAGGATGACGTCAAAGTCACGAAGCTGCAACGCGTACAACCTGGCCGGCAACTGGTGTCTCTGGACCTCAACTATGACACCCTCCAGGTAGCCGAAATAATGCATGTAATCACCAGATGGAAGATCGACTATCACATCACACTTCTCTTAGGAGTGTGATGAACCAGCGACTGGTAAAACTCCTCGGAAGCAAAACAAAGGTAAGCACCGAGATCAACCAAAACACGAGCAGCTCCACCAAGGATAGGAAAAGTACCTATATCCAGGTTTGACACCTCGGCCTACTCCCTGGTGAGAGCCATCACATGACCACGTCCACGCCCACACTGTGGCGCCTGCTGGGGCTGCTGCTGCTGTGGTGGCTGCTGGTGTTGTGGAAACTACTACTGCTGCTGGTACAATTGGAACTCCCGAGGCTGCTGATGCTACTGAAACTGCTGAGGCAGCAAATGATATTGCCCCTACTGCTACTGACGGAGTACCTCCTACTGCTGAGGGTACTAGTACTGCAGCAACTGCTTAGTGTACTGCACTGGATGCTGTGGCTGCTAGACCTGCCCCATCGGGCAATCCCTGCTGAAGTGGCCTGGCAAACCACAAGTGTAACAGACTGCCTTATGCCTTCCCTGCTCGGTTCCCTGTTGGACTGACTACTCTACAAACCTCGACTAACACTTCTACTGCTAGCTCCATCCACCCCCGTGAGTGTTCATCTGCCTGAACTTCGAGTGCAAATCGGAACTGTCCAAACTGCCCAAGCCCGAAGAAGAAGATGTCACACTTCTGCGACTACTTGTGGGACGCTGGTACGGTAAGGTCCTAGAGGAAGCTCCTCCATGCTACTGCTGTTGTTGCTGCTGCTGCTATTTGGGCTGCCAGGTCTCTCTCTCCAAGGTGGTGGCCTTAGCCACGGCCTCTCCCAAAGTGGAACACATGTGAGCAGTCATGCCTCACCTCAAATCTGGCATCAGTCCTGCAATAAACCTCTATGTACAAGCCTGCTCACTGCTGGCAACATGAGGAAAATGCCTCAACAATCGGACGAACCTCTGATGGTACTGGGTAACTGTCAAATCACCCTAAACCAACTCATGAAACTTGATCTCATCTATCATGTCGAGATAGTCAGGAAAGTACTGCCGTGAAAGACCCCCAAAAACCTCTGCCAAGTGATCTGATCCAAACGTTGCCGTGGAAAGTGAGTCTGCCTCTGAACTCTCCACCACTCATGGGCTGGACCCTTGAGCTGATACATTGCCAGTCTTACCTGGTCCTCCTCGGCGCACTCCATGGTCTCGAACGTGTGCTCCAACTCATGCGTTCAACTCTCTGCCTTGTTTGGATCATAGTCGCCGAAGAACATCAATGGTCGGAGATGCAAAAACCTCTCCAAGAGGGCGGTCCTATCCTTAGTGACAGTCGTCCTCCTCCTACCAGCTCGGGTACTCCCAGTATCTAATGCCTGCTGAACTATTGGCTGCTCCACCTACGAATCTTCCTGCTACTCTGGTACTGCTGGGGGAGGTACTAGAGGCTGACCTCCTGTTGCTTCCTGCCCAGGCTGCCATGCTCCCTGGTACAGGGTCCTGAAGAACTGCTTCGCCATGGGGAACCAATCCGCATACTGCTATGGCTGGGGCAGGTACCCTTGCTACTGCTGCTCACCTGCTGCTACTGCTGCTGCCTCCTGAGGCTCTGCCACAGACTCCTCTGCTGACACCTCGTCCTGAACCTGACCCGGTGCTGGCATATCTGACTCACCCTGCTGCTCTATTAGCTCTCTGACCTACCTACGCCTGCGCAGAGCCATATCCTGCACGACACACAACCAACAAGGTTAACGATACCAACTTGGGTGGCTAGCAGTGTACTTGTACTATTGTTGGGACTTCCTGTTGTAGTTTAAATCCACTACAAGTCCCGTTAGACTCTCTCTCTGATACCATCTGTAACGACCCCGAGAACCAGACCCTCGACTCAAGCTGAGGACCAAATTTTCGCTGTCGCCGCCCACAGATCCGGGGATCCGAAAGGGCTAACACAAGTCTAACAGAATATGTAAGGGAAATAAACGTCAACTACTGAACTAGAAGCACACATGCGGAAGCAGAAAGTAGAGCGAGACCGCAGCGTATCGCTCTAGGTATAGTCCCAACACACACACACTAGTACAAGTAAAAAGGGGAAGGACAGAGCCCTTAGGGGCATACCCCGAGGGTGATGTACAACTGAAGGGGGAAACACTATTAGCTACGTGGACGACGACTACCGCCCTGCCTCCTCCGCCCGAAGCACGCCCTGCCGCTATTGAGAAGTCTCACTTGGAAAAGGAAGGGATGAGCTTCACAACAGAAGCTCAATAGGGACTACCAATTGTAATCACGGATTTGCTCCCAAAAAATGATGATTAAAAGCGAAGGAATTGAATGTGATCACCACCAAAGTAGTTGCAAGGAAGATGTGATGAAGATAATATGCTAACTACCTTGAAAAAGGGAAAGAAGGCAGAAGGAGAACCTAATCCTGTGAACGCGACGATGTAAGTGTCGCCTTCTTTATACTTGAACGCGTCGTGTGGTCCGTCGCCTTCTGGATCGCGACAAGATTGTCGTTGCCTTCTACTTTAGAGGATGAGGATTGTGGGTTCTTTTTCTTCCTTCTCCTCAGCTGGCCAAGGGGCAAGAGCGTCATGCTACTACTGTCTTCTAACACCCTGGGGGGCACTTTCTGGTCGTCTGAAGGTTGAGAGGCCTTCTGAGGATTCGCAGCTCTCTGGTAGAGGAAGAAGTAGACGTCGGCCTTGTCCTAAACCGTACTGTATGAAGGGATATATACCTTGTTATTCTTGAACCGGCCGTGAGGGGAATAATGGGCAAGAGTCTGAATCCTGGTAAGTATGATTGTGCAAGGGCGGTCAGAACTTGGAAAGGAAGTATTAAAGAAGGTCTCCTCCAATTTTGGAAGGATTTGGACGCTTGTAGATGAACCAGAAGTCAGATTATTCAAGAATAGCAAGAGTCCAAGTCATGTTAGGAAAGGGTACGTTGCATGAAAACCAGAACATGACGGGCTTGGTGTCACTATCAGATTGAGACGCCTCGATACGCCGCCTCATAGAAGGAAGGGTTTTGAGCATTTTTTGGCAATTTTTTCAGGAATAAAAATGCCAAATGAGAACGCGACATATCGAGGTGTCGCCTTCAGAAGTAGAATGCGACAGGGACATTGTCGCCTTCATGAACTTTCTGCAGATGGCCATACAAAGGGTCTGATCTCCTTGCATGGGTATCGGATTGGCGTACGGCTTGAATCGTTGAACTCTTGACCCAGAGAGCTACAAGATGGTGATGAAGACTGATTGATGTGACTAAGAAGAACCCACCAGGGCAATGGACTAACAAAAAGGATACCATGATCGGAGAAAGCCAACTAGGCGATGGTGAGCCAACATGGGGCATCAATGATATGATAAGGAATTTGGCTCGACTTATGGGTCAGAAATGGGTGTCTATAGATTGCCCCTTCTTGATGCCTGCTTTGCAAGGGAGAGGAGCGATTGTGAAGTAGAGATGGCATGAAATGATGATGTAGTGGAATGAGATGAAATGCGGGCATCAAGGTAAAGAGACACCCATTCTGAGCGAATAAGCAGTGAGAATTATCCGGCGTTCTTCAAACATGGCTGGAACAGAATGCCAGGATGGTTCAAATCTGGGATGAATAAAGATCAAAAGAAAGAAATGATAAACTTCTTGATTCAAGAGGTACCCTGGCTATCTTTAGCGTGCAGGTTGCGTTCATTAGGGGATAGTGCTGCCCGGCAGGTCGATTCGACTCTGGCCTTTGAGCGGTTCATGACTAATGACCAGATCAATGGGGAAAAGGATGACTGTTATATTGAATGGGAATGAGAGGAATCCTGAATAGGAACCATACTGGCAAACTAGACTGAGCAACTAGCTCGAAGAAGACTTTCAAATTTGGAATGGAATGAATATCTGTCTGAGAAATGAAGATCTGGTTGAAACATCATTGCGAAGCTGACTTTATGTAATCATGAAGCATGAAGCTCAAAGATACTAAATGATTCATGCTGGGCTAAAAGGAAAGAAATCATAAAATAAAATGCAAAAAAAAGGAGAAAATAACAAATACTCAAGGATAATATTGATAGACAATACGAACATGGTTCAAGACACTTCGCATCCCCGGCGTGCGATAGAATCCATCGTCCCCAAGCCATACCATCTAACAGCCTATCCAACGATTAAAAGTGTGCACCTAGATCATCCTCGTTTTTGGTGAAGCGGAACTCAGATCCTAGAACACACTGAGAACCTGCCGGTCCTTGAGATGATATAGTAGGGTAGATACCATATAGTATTGCAAGATAAGGGTTAGAAATACTTACCTGAACTTACTTGACGAGCCTTCTTTTGATTTTTTGATTTTTTTGGATTTTTTGCATTTTCTAATTGTTGGATCGAAATGGCAAACTAGATGTCCTAGATGGGGGTGAATAGGACTTCTTGGCTTTTAAAAACATTTCTTCTGAAATGCACAACACTAAATAGATAAGTTAGTACTTAGTGTGTTGTGTGTGATTCAAGTGTGAACTAGGCGGAATACAATCACACAGAAATGCACAAGAATTTATCCTGGTTCGGCCCTTCCCACATGGAGGTCCTACATCTAGTCCTCAAGCCAACCACTTGAGATTTCCACTATCTGCCAATGAATTGGCCTTCTCTCACCCTTGAGAGGAATTACAAACCCACTTGCTCCCAAGCAAGTCTTCCCTAAACAGGGGTACAATTGCTACCTTAACAAAGCCTTCCCTTTATATAAGGAAAGTGCAGAAACACCCTTCTGCACAGGATACACAAGAGAATAAAAAGAGAACTGTTGTTTTGCCTCAGAACTGAGAGCAACACAAACTTCAGAAGGATTCAGTAGATCAGAAATGAGATTCGAATCCTATCTGAAATACAAGGGTGAACTTGAAGAAAATAAGCAATTACAATTGTCACCCTACACAAGACTTCTAGGAGAGCTTCAGAGGATGCTTTCTGAAGAGGAAAAGCTCTCAGACTTTTTGCTAGCAGGAAAGGCTTGTGTAGACTTGAAGAGATTTGAATGAAGCTCACAGAAGAAGTAATAGCTTGTATGCACTTCTTCTTAAAAAAAAAAAAGCTTCTTTTTTCTTTCAAACTTGAGCTCCTTTTATACACTTCAGAATATAGCCGTTTAGAAGATAGCCGTTGGAGTTTGTGACCGTTTGCAATCTGACCGTTTAGAGAGAGCTCTAGTTTCCTTTGAATTTTGATGAGCTTATTATTCAGAAGTCCTTTAATTTTGCTTCTTTCCAAGGTCTTTAGAAGAGGTGCAGTCTTTCTCAGCTAGAAGATAAGCTCTTTCCCTCTCAGAGTAGACTATGAGGGAGACATGCTGAAAACGTGCTCCAAAAAATGACTGTAACAAAGACATGACAAAAAGAAAGAAGAACTCCATACCTTTAAGGTAGGTAAGTCAGATAAGTACAAAAAAGAGTATGGAAACCTCGTATGCACAAGCTTTCAGATAAAAGAAGTAGGCAGGCAGAAATGCTAGAAAGGTAAGTCATGGGTCTTGTCAGAGGTAGGTGAGACATGTCAGATGCCATGCGCTTGTGAATACATAAATGCACTGTGCCTATTGTATCCATGAAAATCCGGAGCAAAACACTTTGAACAACTCAAAGACTAGTTGAAGATATTTCAAAAATAACATGCGCAGGATTTACATGAATATTTTAAGTTTAATATGACTTGTCTTGTCAGAGAAAATAATAAAATAATGATATTTCTGATGGAATAATAAGATATAAAAGATCCATTAAAAATGATGTGAACAGATTAGGAGATAAGCTTACAGTAGGTGTTAAGCCTAAAACAGATCAGAAAAGGTATTAAGTACAGAATTAATAGTGAAGTCGAATTCATACGAACATACAATTCGACTGAAGGAGTAGAAGTGATTCGACTCTAGTAAGGATTAGCAAGGTAATTCGACTTCTAAGAAAAAAACAAGGCTATTTGACTATAGCAGTCGAATACTATATAGATCGATTTTTGAGGCATTCGACTGTGGCAGTTGAAGATGACAGTCGAATCAAGTATTGGATTTTGAAAGGCATTCGACTGTACCAGTCGGAGTCATCAATCGAATTACATATAAAGTTGTGGACTTAGAAATTTTGAAGGTTGTTTAACTTCGTTTCTGAAGGAGTCGAAGTCAATAGCCGAATTCAGTAGGACATAGGGAGAGTCTGTGGACTGAGAAAACTTTTGTGATCAGGATTTTAGCTGGGTATTTATCCGTATATATATATATATATATATATATATATATATTTTGTCATATATTTTCTATGTAGAATATCTATTTAAGTATTTTGTCATAGCAAAATTATAAGTACATTTGAATTAAGAAAATCTTTAAATTTAAATTTCTTATGGGTAGTTGCTCAACAATTCTCCCCCTTTTTGTTAATGACAAAAATATTTAAATAGTCAGTAATAAATATGTCAGTTCTTTTTCCCCCCTTTGTGCATTAACAGAAAGGATAGTCAAGCAAAAGACATTTCATTCATAAAGCAAAGGAAATACATAAGAAAATGTTCATGACATTGACAGAAAACTAGGTAAATACGGAGATCTAAGGATCTTGGCAAGAAAAGGTTGAAGGAGATCCCAGAGCTTCTTCTCATTCTTCTCAAAGTAATTGTCAAACAATGCATAATCAATGTTGTAATCAGGATTGGTGGATGGTAATTTTTTAAGAGATTTGATGTGGCGCCTCCGGAACCAGGTAATCCTATTGTGATACTTTTCTCTGTCTAGGCGAGCTTTGAGGGGAGAAAACTGCTTAGAAGCTGCAAGGTGAAGAAACTCATTGAGAGTGATATTCCAATGCAGACCACTGGACATAGCTGAATCCTTGGGTTGATAATATATCAAGTACCTATGTGCCCACCTATGACCAATGTTCTTTCTTACGTCCTTAAGACTCGTGGAGTAAATCTCATCAAGAGTAAGCTTCAACTTCTCACAATCAGAGTGGTAAGAGGGATAAGCTGCTGCCCATAGATCAATATTGAATCTTTCGGTTTCAGAAAAACATAGTTGAAAATCTACGACATGACGGGGGTTCTTGGAGAGCTGCAGAAATACAAATCTTTGGAAAGATAGTTTGTATTTGTATTTGATTTTGAATCTTGTGGCAATCCGGATATATCTGTTAAAGATAGGTTCAGCAAAGCCTCTTTTGTATGCAACAACTCCTGTGAGGGGAGGATGGAGACCGGAAGGTAGAACCACAGCCATGGAAGGAATAATTTCTCTTTGGCCTCTTAAAAGATTTTCCCATTGGACTTTAGAAACATCATGCAAACCTAATTTGAATCTTTCAAAGTTGAAGATTTTCACTTTGGTGTACTTGGCCTGAGAGTTCCTGAGATGAATTCCAAATAGCTCTTGAAACCTTAGAGACAGGTGATGCTGAACTATCAAAAATTGGTTTCTGGATTGGGTTGTTTGATATCTGGCTGCTTCCTCTGGATAGAGGTCAATGAACTCTTTGGGAGTTAGGCAATGACTTTCCTGAGAGATGAACTGAAGGTCTTCTACTGAGATTTGTGTAGTTCTGAGCAGAGTAGGAAGCCAATGTTCAAAGGTGAACCCCGGCATCTCATGAATTTCAAGGAATGCTCGAACAGAGAGATATGCTCTGAACATATTCATGCAATGCTCAGAGTGGTGGATGAAAGCATACCAAAATGGTGGAAGGAGTAAGGAAGGTTTGTCACCTAATTTGGGTCCACTAGAGGCTGAAAGCTGTATACTTGGAAGTATTTCAGCTAGATGAAGAAGGGTTTTCTTGGAATCAGTTTTGGAGGCAATGGGAAGAGAAGAAAAAAATTGAGGGGGTTGAGTGGAAGGATTTAGAGTGATTGCTTTGAGAGGTTTGAATTGGTATTTCATACGGTAGATGGAGAATTTTATGTCCTGGTAGAATGGATCCATGGGAATGGTTGCAAGTGGAGGAGGATCCGGAGAAGTGGAATGTGAAGGATTCTCAAGAATTGGTGTTGTGGGTGCAGTGGATTGAGTTGTAGTTGGAGTGGGCTCTAGAGGAGGCTTAATAGATGGAGCTTGTGTAGGGGGAGTAGGCCTAGAAGAAGGATGAGGGAAGACAGGGTCACCATTTTTGACCAGTCTGCACTTCACTTTCCTCTTGAAGCTTTGGAGTTCATGAGAGGATTCAAGGGATCTCTTGACCTTAGGCTTCTCTAGGATTGTTACTCTAGCTAGGACTCCTCTACTACTATTGCCACTTCTGCTGATTGCTTTCCCACTGCAAGCTCTTATTGTTGCTCAATTTGTGGTTTAAACAACACCATGGCTAACTGTGCCTCTTGCTCTAGTTCTTCCTGCTGCTCAGGAGGCTCCTCAACCTGTGGCTCAGGCTCTTTGTGCTGATCAGGCACTGGCACATCATGCCCTTGTACGTAAGATTCTGGCTCCTGGTCCTGTTCAGGTTGCTGCTCAACCTGCTGGTCGTGGTGGTGCTGCTCTGCCTGTGAATTTGGCCGTTTTGCTTCCACTGATGGTTGTTCAAGGACTGACTCTTAAGGTTCTGGTACTAGGGTTTCTTGAACACAAACTTCTTGCAGCTCTTGAACTGGAACATGTACTCCTTGCTGCTGAGAGGAAGAAGGCCCTAATGGCCTAGAAGTGCCCTGTTGGCACACCAACTGAAGCAAGAGATCTATTATCTGCTTAACCTCATCCAATTATTAAACTTGGCATCAACAAATTCAACTTGTATCTAAGAACAGAAAGAGTCTCTTGTTTTTTACTTAACAAATCTAAAATGGTAGAGAAGTTATTACTACTCTCCCCCTGAGACCTTGGCCAGGTCTGATACTGAGATGGAAAGGATTGATGATCCCTTTCCTTAAATTCATGTTCCATGGGGGTAAAAATAGGAATATCATCAGAGACAACTCTTTTACCTCTAATGTCTCTTAGAACATCATCAATGGTTTCCTCAGAGCATCTGGACTGTAATGGACCACATCGTTCAAACCCGTTAACCTAATAACGAGCCTGATACGACTCCGCCTCCCGCGAACGAGCCGAAGCTTCGCAAGGGATATCATTCACACATGTCCGTAGAAATGTAAAGGAAACCACAGAACAGAAGTAAACTTTCCATTCCACAAATATTTACATGTGATTTACATAACCAGTTCCTCAACTAAAACCATAAACCAGTACAATAGAACCTAGGACATACCTCGACGTGTACAAAGAGAGAAAATTACACTGCTGGTGGTGGCGCAGACCCTGCTCTGCTACGGTGCGGCCCAGAACTAGAAGATGGATGGGAAGCCTCCTGCTCTCCCTCACCTGAAAGGAGTAGGGGGGTGAGCCTCACTAGTCACTGGCTCAGTAGGGAAACTCTCCGAAAGAAAGTGAGCAAACCACAACTCAAGTAACTAAGCAGGAAACTACGCTATAGCAATTTATAGAATTATCTAAGCAAATATTAAAGCTGTAATTTACTTACCGCTTGCTAACCTCAAAAGTATTGTTAATAAATAAACGGAAAACCCAAACAGGTGTACGAGCTAATGTAGGTAAATGCCAAACTCGGGTCGCATAGCCTGGCTCGCGACACCAGCAACCAACCCGAACAAACACACAGGTCTACCTCTCAGTCTCACAGCCACGGATGAAAGGTCCAGCTGCCGCTCCACGAAACCAAACAAGAACTGTGGAGACCAACCAAACCACCACACCTGCAGTTCACACCCCGCAGGCCCATGCCTGACACCGTTAGGGACTCTGGCCTAAACTCCCTAAAGTGAGGCACTGGAAACAGGACTAGCTGGGGTCCAGTACGTCTACTGGTGTCCGTCCCCCCAACTATGAGCGCGCTACAAGCGACTAAACAACAAACTCTCAAAATTCACTGTCCCTGCCATCTTTCCCTCAGTCGGATGACAACTCACCTCGAGAGGGAGGGTGTCCAGGAAGACGACAAGACCCTGACGGTACCACTGTAATAGGAAAAACCCCGAGCACACCCACGTGCCTGGCTCACCTCGGAACCTGGGGCTCCCAACTGTAGAGGTAACCATGGAAGGCGCAACACTACCTGCCACGCACACGGAAACTCATGCACGCTACGCAAACCACGTGAACACACACGGGTCGCTAAAACCAGTCACACACACAACCACGTGAGCCTACAGCTCACCATGTGAACCGCACTCCCAAGGACCACAATAGGTGCCAAAACACCGCTAACCACTTCTACACGCATCGGTTAATCATACCATGTATTGGTTAAACAAATATAGATACATGCATTAACATTTACATGCAAGAAGTATCCCATGGCTGTGATCGCGACAGAGTCCCAGGTCGCGTTCAGATAATGACGCCCTGAAATGTCGCAACCAAGATAGCGAACGTGACGTATCGTCCTATCACGATCTGATCGCGACAGGGGAGACCGTCGCCTTCGCAGGCGAAAAACCCTATCCGGGTCCCCTTCACCAAAAAACCGTAAAAACCCTGTCAAACATGGTTTCTAATCCATTTTTCATGCTCTTTGTGATGTCCTAGCATGCCATCTACGGTTCTTAAAGCTATAAACACATCACACGACACACACATAGGGATTCCACGAAGAAAAAGGGTAGAATCTCCCTACTTTGATGAAGAACACAAAAATGGGTGATAACCCGACATTTCTCCCGCTCCACACGCGATCCTCATAGCGAGAACACGACCAACTGAAGTCCACGAACTTGAATCGCCCAGAATCACTCGAGCAAAACCTCCCCTGGCCGAGCAGAGCTTGTGAAAGCTCTGTTCTTCCAGGGTTTCTTAAAAATGCAGCTCGGTTGGGAACGCGACGTATCGCTACGTCGCAACGAGGTCGTGACGCGGCTGCCCGTCACGATCTGCCTGTCGATGTCAGCACGCCCATCCCACGTGCGACACACGGCGTGCATACAGACGACGAGCCGAAACAACGGCAACCAGAACGCGACGTCCCCGGGTGTCACGATGAGAACGCGACACGCCCCTCTGTCGCGTTCAAGGACAGTGAACAAACCTGCGTTTTAGGCCAACCAGCCGGCCTACAACGCCCCGAAAACCTGTGAAAGCACCTGCTACTCACAATGTGGGCCACACACTGGCCACCACAATGAATATAAGACGATCTGAACAGTCGATATGCTACATTACTATCACCTAAAAGAAATTTCATCCTCGAAATTTAAAGCGGAACCCGATATCAAAAATTTCTTTTAAAACTAACAGGGTACTATCACCTAAAAGAATTAAAAGCTTACTCAATCAAATATGGATACATCTTCATCATTTCTTCTGCTAGTTCCCATGTATCCTCACCGCCTTGCCTATTTTCCCATCTGACTTTCCCTAAATCAATGTTCTTATTCCTAATCTTTTGGTTCTACGGCCTGTGATATGTACTGGATATTCTGGCATAGTCATGTCTGGCTTTAATTCACTCCTCTGGTAATTAACTACTTGGGATGGATTTTCAATGTACTTTCTGAGCATAGAAACATGGAATACATTATGAACATCTGTGAAGTTTGCTTGCAGATCTAACCTGTAAGCTGCCTCCCCCAATCTTTCTATTATATGGAACGGACCTCCATATCTGGGGCTCAACTTGCTTCACTTGCTGAATCTAAATACACCTTTAGTAGGAGAAACATTCAAAAATACATAATCCCCCACCTCAAACTGCAATGGCCTGCGTTTGTTATCAGCATAACTCTTCTGTCGACTCTGTGCTATCTGAAGTTTTTCTTTCATAAATTTAACTATTTCTGCACATTGCCTGATTAACTCTGGACCCAGAACTTGCCTTTCTCCTACCTCATGCCAATTCAGTGGTGTCCTGCATGGTCTGCCATATAATGCCTCATAGGGTGCCATTCCAATACTTGCTTGATAACTGTTATTATATGCAAATTCAACCATACTCAAATGGCGTTCCCATATTCCTCCCCAAACTAAGCAATAAGCCCTCAACATATCTTCTATTGTCTGGATGGTCCTTTCTGTCTGTCCATCTATCTGCGGATGATATGCTGAACTATATCTTAACTCAGTGCCAATTACTTTCTGCAAACTTCTCCAAAAGCCTGAGGTGAATCTTGGATCTCGATATGAAACAATAGTAACTGGAATTCCATGCAATGGTATTATTCTTTTCACGTATAATTTGGCTAGTCTGTCCACTGACCATTACATATTAACCGGTAACAGTGTGCAAACTTTAGTCAGTCTATCAACAAAAACACAAATGCCATTGTGACATGCTGAGCTGGGCAAACCCGCTATAAAATACAAAGCTATATCATCTCATTTCCATTGTGGTATGGGCAAAGGTTGCAACAAACCTCCTGGTCGTTGATGTTCTGCTTTTACTTGCTGATAGATGGCACATCCTGCTATAAATTCTGCAATTTCTCTTTTCATGCATGGCCACCAGAAAAGACCCTTCATTCCCTGATACATCTTAGTACTGTTTGGATGAATAGTATATCTTGACCTGTGGGCCTCCTCTAACACTTTCTGTCTGATTTCTGCATCAGCTGGAACATACACTCGGCCTTTTAATCTAACTACATTATCATGGCCCAAAGTTACCTCCTCCATTCTTAGAATATTTGCCAAGTTCTCATCTGCTATCTGGGCTTCAACTATCTGTCTGTAAAGAGAAGGTTCAACTGCACTATTCGCCAACACTGCTCTCTACTGACTATTTGGCACATATAAAGAATTATCTGCTGTCTCTTCATATAATTTCCATTCTATGATCATAAGTTGATTCATAACAGCTTTTCTGCTTAGTGCATCTGCCACAACATTTGCTTTACTCGGATGGTATCCCAAACTGAAGTCATAATCTTTTAAATATTCCATCCATCTGCATTGCCTTAAATTCAAATCTTTCTGTGAGAATATATATTTCAAGCTCTTATGGTCTATAAATATTTCATATCTTTCTCCATATAAGTAATGCCGCCAAATCTTTAAAGTAAATACCACCGCTGCCAATTCTAAATCATGAGTCGGGTAATTCTCTTCATGTTTCTTCAACTGCCTGGAAGCATAAGCAACAACTTTTCCATGCTGCATTAATACTGCCCCTAATCCTCTTTTGGATGCATCTGTATATATCGCAAAACCACCACTTCTTGAAGGAATTTCTAATATTGGTGTTGTAGTAAGCCTCTTTTCAATTCAGCAAAGCTGCGCCTGCACTCAGAAGACCACACAAAAGAAACTCCCTTCCTGGTCAACTTGGTCATTGGGGCTGCTATTTTAGAGAAATCTTGAATAAATCTTTTGTAATAACCTGCAAGACCTAAAAAGCTTCTGATCTCTGACACTGTTTTTGGCTCTACCCACTTCAACACTGCTTCCACTTTCACTAGATCCACTGCAACTCCTTCACGAGAAATCACGTGACCCAAAAATTGTATCTCTTTCAGCCAAAATTCACACTTACTGAACATAGCATATAACTGATGCTCTCTCAATGCCCCCAAGGTGATTCTTAAATGGGTTGCATGCTCCTCTTCTGATGCTGAATATATCAAGATATCATCGATGAAAACTACTATAAACTGATCCAGATATGGATGAAATATTCTATTCATCAAGTTCATAAATGCTGCTGGCGCATTTGTTAACCCAAATGGCATTACTACAAATTCATAATGTCTATACTTGGGCCTGAAAGCTAACTTTTCAATGTCTTCCTCCTTAATTCTCAACAGATGATATCCTGATCTCAAATCAATCTTGGAGAACACCTTTGCTGACTGAAGTTGGTCAAACAAATCATCTATTCTTGGTAGCGGATACTTGTTCTTGATGGTAACCTTATTCAACTGCTGGTAATCTATACACATCTTCAGACTACCATCCTTCTTTCTAACAAATAGCACTGGTGCACCCCATGGTGAGTGACTTGGTCTAATGAAACCTTTCTCTAATAACTCCTGCAACTGCTTCTTTAACTCTTTTAATTCTGTTGGTGACATCTTGTACAGTGCCTTTGATATCGGCATACTGTCTGGTTCTAATTCAATAGTGAAATCTACCTCTCTGCGTGGCGCTAGCCCCGACAAATCTTCTGGGAAGACATCAATAAATTATCTAACCACTGGCACAGACTCTATAGATTTATGAGACTCAACCAGACACACAGAAGCAAGATACGCTACAGATCCTGCATTAATTAATCTTCTAGCCTTGAGCGCAGAAATGATAAACTTAGAAGAATAAAAGGGCACACCTTGAAATTCAAAAATTGTTCCATCAGGTCTACAAAACCTGACCCTCTTCTTTCTACAATCTACCAGAGCACCATAAGTCTCTAACCAATCCATACCCAGAATCAAATCATACTCCTTTAAAGACAAAGCATACAACTTTGCCGACAACTGATTCCCATGAATCACAATTGGAACCTCATCTAAATAACCTGAAGTAAGCATAAAATCACCGATATGAATCTCAACCACCAATTCACATTGCCTTTCTCTATATGGGATGAGCCATACTATCCATGAAATCTTCGGAAATAAATGAATGAGAAGCACCCAGATCAATTAATATTCTAGCTGAGAAATCGAAGATCGGTAATATACCTTCAATAAGATTTGATGCTTTTACCTGCGCCTTGGTGATTGCCATCACCCGACCTCGACCTACTCTCTGATCAGGGGTTCCTCTGCCTCTCTCTGCTGACGGCTGATGTGTCTCCTACTGCTGCTGAGTCCCCCTGCCATAACCATATCCTCGAGACAGACAATCTCTGGCATAATGTCCTGGCTGAGCACAAGCATAACATATAACCTCCCGAAAAGTTGCGGGTTGACCTGCGGTACTCTGCTGGGACTCCTCTGGAACCAGTGGCCTAGAACCACGTCCCTACTGAAAACCACCTTGCTGGAAACCCTGTTGCCTGCCTCTACCTTGTCCTCCTCCTTGGAAGAATTTGTTGATCTGCTTACCCCATTTTGCTATCCCAGACGATGATGCTCCTGAGGGTGCCTTTCCTTTGCTGACGCCCTGTGACTACTGGGGAAGTTGAAAGCTGCCAGAACCTCCCACCTGAGACTGACTCTGCCTAGCCTGCAAAGTCCTCTCCAACACAGCTGCATGTTGTGCCGCCTCCTCTACTGTCCTGCACATCAGTGGAGCTACTGCATCCTGCAACTCAGACCTCAATCCCCTAATAAAATACTCCACCATTATTGCATGATCAGTCACCACATAAGGGGCATATCTACTCAATGCCATGAATCTCATCTGATACTCCAACACAGACAATCTTCCTTGCTGTAAAGTTCTAAACTGCTCCCTCTTTGCTTGCTAGATCTGTAGTGGAAAGAACGTGTCATTGAAAACTGTCAGAAACTCTGGCCAAGTAATTTCATCTTCTGTCCTTCCTGGAAAAATAGTCTGCAACATAAGCCTCCACCATTCCTGAGCAAATCCCCTCAACTAATAAATAGCAAGAATGACTCTGTCCTCCTGCGGACACCTCATAGTCACAAATACCCTCTCTATCTCATGTATCCAATGCTCTGCAGTATCTGGGTTAGGGCCACCTGAGTAAGTAGGAGGCTGTAAGCTCAGAAACATCTCAATAAGAACTGTGGGATCCTCTGCGGTAGCTGGCCTCACTGGTACTACAGGGTGCACAGGTACTACAGGAGGTACATCAACTCCTACTTGGGGTAAAATTGGGGCTGCTGGCACTGCCTCCTCAACATCTAGTATTGCTGGCTGTGCGGGTGCTGGCTGATCCATCCTCATACGGATCTCCGTATGACTTTCCCATATCCGCTCAATCATCTGCTAATTATAGGCCAATTCACGTGAGTGATGGCACTTGTAATTATGTACAATATCCTTTGGTAATATTATAATGGTATTTTCTCACTGTATATTCCATGCGTATGTATACTGTGATGTCCATGGGTCTGTGCAATGGGAATTGGATCATGATGAGATGATGATAATGAGGCCGATCCTCTTTAAACACAGATCCTAAATATTCCTAGTCACAGGTTACTCAAGAAGGACATTGAGATGACCGGAAAGACCGGTGTGCCATATACCTGTCCATATGATGGAAGCAGCTGGTTTCATAGCTGCTTGTGTGGAGACACTAGGGATATGGTGTAGGTGCTTATTGGAGAATGAGTTCACTGAATGATCCGTTCTCGGAATGCTATATGGTTAATGATACCTGATTGTCAGATAGAGATTATGTAGTCTCAGTTGTGTAACTGGTCCTTAGACTTAAGACACCAAAGATGTCTTGTTTGAGTACTCCATTCTTTGATACTGGATTTATAGGTCTGGATGTTCCAGGTCTAGTATAGCCAGTCATTGGGAATGGTAGCCAACCTTACGAAGGCAATTATGTGTCAATAAAGGATTATCCACTGTCGGTATCGTGAGAGGAATATCCCATATTGTCTTACTCAGAAAAATCCCTAGCCAGGGTCAATTGGATTTAGTGAGAAGGAGTTCTCCGGGAGAATCTGATAAGAGTTTGACTTTAACAGATTCCATATAGACCTGACAACACCATGCCTAATATATGATCTCTGGGATAATAGATGGATGAGGGACTACAGGTACATGGTAACTGTGGGCAGACAGGTCCAATGGATTTGATCACTCGTATCGTCTGGGGATTATGGCATAGTGGCTTAGTATGTTCATAATCGATGAGTTGAGTGAATTATTATGGAGATAATAATTCACTAAATCAGAAGGAGTTCTAACAAGTACAACTCACGGCCAGCTCGATATTGGGCATAGAGGGTCACATACAAAAGGTGGATAACGCAATGAATAGAGGATTGGATAAAAGTTATCCAATAAGCCTTATTTAACCCATTATGGACCTATTGGGTAAGACCCAATAAGCCTTGATAAGGATCCATTAAGGGAGCATACTTGGATCATGCCACCTCACCCCTTCTGGAAGGAGGACACCTCATCATCATTAACCATGATTACATGACGAGGTGTCCTTGCAAGGTGTCCCTCTTGTCATCATGACATGGTGAGGTGTCCCTGCGAGGTGTCCCTTGTCATGATTACATGACGAGGTGTCCTTGCAAGGTGTCCCTCTTGTCATCATGACATGGTGAGGTGTCCCTGCGAGGTGTCCTTTGTCATGATTACATAATGAGGTGTCCTTCATGTCATCATGACATGGTGAGGTGTCGCTGCGAGGTGTCCCTTATCATGATTACATAACGAGGTGTCCTTACAAGGTGTCCCTCTTGTCATCATGACATGGTGAGGTGTCTATGTGAGATGTCCCTTGTCATCATGACATGATGAGGTGTCCTTTAGGCTCTCTATAAATAGAAGGGGTTCTCTTTGAAGTTTATGGGCTAGAGCTTGAGAAGAGAAACCACCTACTTCATCCCCCCTTCCCGTCTCTCCCTCCTGTGCTCTCCCTAGGCAAGAGGAGAACTTGGAGGGCCAAGCCCTCTTGTTGTTGCTGCTGCTTGCTGCTGTTGGCCGCTATGTAGCGTTGCACGACTAGGAGGAGTGGCACCACCGGTGTAGGAGGGGTCATCGTCATCGCCGATCATCCACTGTGTGGATACCACTAGAGGGAGTCTCGCGAGAGCTCCTTGAAACAAGGACTAGTTCTTTGCTTCAGGGGATATACGATCTCCCCTAGGTGAGATTATCTCACGCCTTATTTGTATGTACATTTACATGCACCGTACATCATAGCCCGATCAAGTACATAGATGGAAATTGATTTTTTATTTTACTTCCACTGCACATGTGATGCCTCAAGTTGATTTCCAACAGTGGTATCAGAGCCAAGGATAGGCTATGATGTTCGTGTTTTGATATTTTGATCGATTCAGATTGATTAAGAGTAATCCATGTATTAGATTAAGAGTTAATCTAATAGTTTTATTAGTTAAAGTGTTTAATTAATTTCTAGTAGCTTATATATATCCATGTGATGTGTATATTATGGGCGGATGATCATGGACCTATGTGTGGATGGTGATTCATTGGGGTCTGCGAGCCCCCTTCTCTTTCTCATTAAAATCGTTGTGTATTTCTACCTCTCCCAATGGTGTAATTTCCCTTGATATGATCAAGGTTTCTTAATTGATTAAATGTACATTTTGGGTCTGCGTGCCTATAGTCATTTGTAATTATTGTAATTATTTGAAATCAGTCTCGGAGGCACGGCGGAAGCATGGAATCACCGACGGAGCTAATGACGAAGAGGAGGATGAACACCGTGCATGGGATGCATTGGGAACACACATAGGGCTTAGTGATCAAGTCTTTTGGCTCAGGCTTGATCACTCTAGAATTTGGTCCATGATCATCTGGTGTGGTTATTTATATATATGATTTATATTCATTTCCGCACCTACTAGGTAAATATTTGCATGCGATGTAAGTATATGCTAAATATATGTGTGGGACGTGTATTATTTAGCTATGAGGCCACTCAAATAAAATAAAAACCCCTCTGCTTTTAATATATTAAGTCGGCAAGTGTGTAGCAATACGATTGACTCACGTGGCCTTCCATCATTATAGGACAGACATCTTTTCTTGATATAGAGTGGGTTGGCGGCGTCACCCGGGCTCACCTATATTGTAATTTGATATCTGGCCTACGACATGGAGATGTTATTGGTGACTTGAGGACAGGGTATGTTTGGCCGAGTCCCTCGGGAACATATCACTGAATCAAACTCATCTAGTAATGATGGTGTTGACTTAACCAAACATCATGGTTGGCGGAGTCCCTTTGGGCCATGGTAATTTGGAGGCCAAATTATGACGGGAATCACAAGAGTTGTGATTGACAAGAGTTGCCTACCATTTGGGCTTGGTATGATTGGTCGAGTCCCTCGAGGTCATGCCAAGATGCCAAATTGGATCCCGATCCCCACTAGGAGTTTGTCGGAAACTTCCAATTCACATGCTAGAGGGTGTCATGTGTCTTGCGAGAAAATAGTGGGATAAAATTGAGATAAAAATCCATGTCTTAATTTTCTACAAATCCGAAAGTCTGCATGTTGTTTATTTCTGCAACATCTTTATGTTTCAGAAAAAATGTCGCGTGCAATCCCACTCCGTAGCATATTAGATGTCAATCGTCTCACTGGTCCTAACTACGCTAATTGGCTTCAGAACCTGAGAATTGTTCTTACGGCAGAGAAAATTGTGTATGTCCTCGATGAGATCGTGGCCGAGGCAGTGGAAGGGACTAGTGAGGAAGTTATTTCTCACTATAAGAAGTATAAGGAAGACTCGGTACTTGCTCAATGTTATATGTTAGCCTCTATGACTCCCGAGCTGCAAAGACAGCATGAAAAGATGGATGCTCAATCCATCATGCTGCATCTTCGCACCTTGTTTGAGGAGCAAGGACGGACTCAAAGATACGAGATATCAAAGAGTCTGTTCAGGATGAGGATGACAGAAGGGGCATCGGTTCAGAACCATGTCCTGAAGATGATTGAGTGGATCGAGAAGCTCAAGTCTAGGACTTGTCCTCGAGGATGACATGTGTGTGGATCAATACTTCAATCCCTTCCAGATTCCTTTTACGGTTCATTATGAATTTCAATATGAACAAGATAGTGGCAACCCTGCTTGAGCTCCTTAATATGTTGAGGGAAGCTGAGGGTTCCATTAAGAAGGAGAAGCCAGTTCTCCACGTTGATGAGATCAACAAGAAGAGGAAGGCACGGAAGACCTTAAGAAGGGCAAAAGCAAAGGCAATAAAGCGGGCAAGGCAAAGGTTTCAAGAAAGACCCAGCCAAGGATAAAGGAAAGTGCTTCCACTGTGGCAAGGATGGGCATTGGAAGAGGAACTGCAAGGAATATCTTGTAGAAAAGGCAAAGCAGAAGCTTGGAAAAGCTTCAGGTATATTCATGATTGATCTCCATTTGTCAGAAAATTATGATAATGCATGGGTATTAGATACCGCATGTGCATCTCATATTTGCAATTCGTTGCAGGTTCTGACAAAGTGTAGGAGACTGTCAAAGGGTGAGGTTGACTTAAGAATGGGGAATGGCGCAAAAGTTGATGCTGTTGCTGTCGCGAAGTCAACCTACTACTACCTTGTGGAGCTGCACTTGTGTTGGATAAATGTTACTTTGTTCCCTCTATCATCAAAAACATCATTTCCATTTCATGTTTGACTAAAAATGGATATAAGTTTGTTTTTTAGAACAATGGTTGTTCACTGATTTTGGATGATGAGATCATTAGTAAAGGAACATTGTTCAATGGTTTGTTTACATTAGATGTTGCTTCACATGTCATGAATGTTAGTACGTCTAAAAGAAAGAGAGATGAGGTGAACGAGGCTTACCTATGGCATTGTAGGCTAGGTCATATCCATGAGGGTAGAATTCAAAGGTTGTTAAAGGAAGGATATTTTGACCCATTTGATTATGAATCATATGCAACCTGTGAATCTTGCCTTCAAGGAAAGTTGACCAACTCTTCATTTAGTGGAACTGGAGAGAGAGCTTCTGAGTGACTAGAACTCATACATTGATGTATGTGGACCTATGTCCATACAAGCCAGAGGAGGATATTCTTACTTCATTACATTCACTGATGACTTCTCAAGGTATGGACATGTGTACTTAATGAAGTACAAGTCTGAGGCCTTTGAAAAATTCAAAGAATATAAGAATGAAGTAGAAAATCAGACTGGAAAGAGTATTAAGATTCTTCGTTCAGATCGAGGAGGAGAGTACATGAGTACAGAGTTCACCCAATTTCTAAAGGACCATGGGATTCTATCCCAATGGACTCCTCCTCATACACCTCAGCTCAATTGTGTATCGGAAAGGAGGAATCGCACACTGTTGGATATGGTGCGATCCATGATGAGTTTTGCCAACCTACCCATGTCATTCTGGGGATATGCCCTACAAACTGCAGCTTACCTTCTGAACAGAGTTCCAACTAAGATGTTAGTGTCAACTCCATATGAAATATGGCAAGGGAATAAGCCCGATCTTAAGTTATTAAGATTTAGGGCTGCCCTACCCACGTTAAGAGACACAATCCTGATAAATTGGAATCAAGGTCAGAACGGTGCATATTTGTGGGATACCCCAAGGAAACTTCTGGGTATTATTTCTATCACCCCGAGGACCAAAAGGTCTTTGTTGCCAAAAGAGCAATGTTTCTTGAGAAGGAACACATTCTTGGTGGAAATAGTGGGAGTGTGATAGAATTGAGTGAGGTTGGGGAACCTAGCTCAAGCACCATTCTGCAAGAAGAGTCTGTTCAGGTACCTATCATACAAATTCCAAATTTTCATAGGTCAAGTAGAGTTCCTATCCGTCCTGAAAGATATGTGGGACATATCAAGGGACAAGACTCGAAGATATTGATCCTCAACCTACGAGGAGGCTATTATGAGCATAGACTCTAGGAAATGGCAAGAGGCCATGAATTCTGAGATGGATTCCATGTACTCCAACCAGGTTTGGAACCTAGTTGATGCACCTGAGGGTATTGTACCCATTGGGTGCAAATGGATCTTCAAGAAGAAGATTGGAGTAGATGGAAAGGTAGAGACCTTTAAGGCAAGACTTGTGGCAAAAGGATATCGTCAAAGGCAAGGTATTGACTATGATGAAACTTTTTCGCCTGTCGCCATGCTAAAATCTATCAGAATTTTATTGGCCATTGCAGCATACCATGACTATGAGATCTGGTAGATGGATGTAAAAACCGCATTCCTTAATGGCAACCTTGAGGAAGAGGTGTATGTGATATAGCCAGATGGATTCATTTCTGAGAAAAGTCCAGATAAGGTGTGCAAGTTGCTTAAGTCTATTTATGGACTAAAGCAAGCTTCCTGAAGTTGGAACATAAGGTTTGATGAGGTAATCAGATCTTATGACTTCGTTAAGAACGAAGATGAGCCTTGTGTATATAGGAAGGTAAGTGGGAGTGTTATCATTTCTTGGTGTTGTATGTGGATGAAATTCTCATCATTGGAAATGATATTGGATGCTATCCACAGTTAAGACTGGTTATCAAAGAACTTCTCCATGAAGGACTTAGGGGAAGCATCCTACATTTTGGGGATTCGGATCTATAGAGATAGATCTAAGAGGATGCTTGCTTGTCCCAGTCCATGTACATAGACACCATAGTCAAAAGATTTGGCATGGAAAATTCCAAACGAGGTCTCATACCACTGAGACATGGAATTTCTCTTTGTAAGAGTATGACTCCAAAGACTCTAGAAGAAAGGACATACATGGATAGAATACCCTATGCGTCTGCTATAGGATCTATCATGTATGCAATGTTATGTACTAGACCTGATATAGCGCATGCTCTAAGTGTTACGAGCAGGTATCAGGCAGATCCAGGTTTGGAACACTGGAAGGCAGTAACGTGTATCCTTAAGTACTTAAGAAGGACTAAGGATCTTTTACTAGTATATGAAGGAGGTAGCCTCAAGGTTGAAGGCTACACGGACTCAAGTTTCCAGTCTGATATCGATGATAGTAAGTCTAACTTAGGGTATGTTTTTACCCTGAATGGAGCAGCAGTAAGCTAGAAGAGTTCCAAGCAAGAGACTACTGCTGACTCGACTACCGAGGCAGAGTATATTGCTACTTCAGAAGCAGCAAAAGAAGCTGTCTAGATGAAGAAGTTCATCATAGATTTAGGAGTGGTGTTTGGCCATGAAGAGCCAATTTCTTTGTTATGCGACAACAACGGGGCGATTGCTCAAGCAAAGGAACCTAGGTCTCATCAGAAGTCTACGCATGTTCTAAGAAGGTTCCACTAGATCAGAGAGATTGTAGCCCGTGGTGATGTAGCAGTAAAAAGAATTTCATCTGATGATAACATTGCGGATCCACTGACAAAGCCACTGACTCAAATTGTTTTTGAGCGACACCGAGGTCTGATGGGAATCAGAAATGTAGGTCATTGGTTTTAGGTCAAGTGGGAGATTTCTAATTATAGGTGCCCTGCAAGCGAATTCACGTGAGTGATGGGACTTGTAATTATGTACAATATCTTTTGGTAATATTATAATGGTATTTTCTCACTGTATATTCCATGCGTATGTATACTGTGATGTCCATGGGTCTGTGCAATGGGACTTGGATCATGATGAGATCATGATAATGAGGCCGATCCTCTTTAAACGCAGATCCTAAATATTCCTAGTCATAGGTTGCTCAAGAAGGATATTGAGATGACCGGAAAGACCGGTGTGCCATATACCTGTCCATATAATGGACGCAGCTGGTCTCATAGCTGCTTGTGTGGAGACACTAGGGATATGGTGCAGGTGCTTATTGGAGATTGAGTTCACTGAATGATCCGTTCTCGGAATGCTATATGGTTAATGATACCTGATTGTCAGATAGAGATTCCGTAGTCTCAATTGTGTAATTGGTCCTTAGACTTGAGACACCAAAGATGTCTTGTTTGAGTACTCCATTCTTTGATACTGGATTCATAGGTCTGGATGTTCCAGGTCTAGTATATCCAGTCATTGGGAATGGTAGCCAACCTTACGAAGGCAATTATGTGTCAATAAAGGATCATCCACTCTCGTTATCGTGAGAGGAATATCCCATATTGTCTTACTCTGACAAATCCCTGGCCAGGGTCAATTGGATTTAGTGAGAAGGAGTTCTCCGTGAGAATCCGATAAGAGTTTGACTTTAGCAGATTCCATATAGACCTGACAACACCATACCTAATATATGGTCTATGGATAATAGATGGATGAGGGACTATAGGTACATAATAACTGTGGGCAGACAGGTCCAATGGATTTGATCACTCATATCGTCTGGGGATTATGGCATAGTGGCCTAGTATGTTCATAATCAATGAGTTGAGTGAACTATTATGGAGATAATAATTCACTAAGTCAGAAGGAGTTCTAACGAGTACAACTCATGGCCAGCTCGATATTGGGCCAAGAGGGTCACACACAAAAGGTGGATAACGCAATGAATAGAGGATTGGATAAAAGTTATCCAATAAGCCTTATTTAACCCATTATGGACCTATTGGGTAAGACACAATAAGCCTTGATAAGGATCCATTAAGGGAGCATACTAGGATCATGCCACCTCACCCCTTATGGAAGGAGGACACCTCATCATCATTAACCATGATTACATGACGTGGTGTCCTTGAAAGGTGTCCCTCTTGTCATCATGACATGGTGAGGTGTCCCTGCGAGGTGTCCCTTATCATGACTACATGACTAGGTGTCCTTGCAAGGTGTCCCTCTTGTCATCATGACATGGTGAGGTGTCCCTGCGAGGTGTCCCTTGTCATGATTACATGACGAGGTGTCCTTGCACGGTGTCCCTCTTGTCATCATGACATGGTGAGGTGTCCATGTGAGGTGTCCCTTGTCATCATGACATGATGAGGTGTCCCTGATGAGGTGTCCTTTAGGCCCTCTATAAATAGAAGGGGTTCTCTTTGAAGTTTATGGGCTAGAGCTTGAGAAGAGAAACCACCTACTTCATCCCCCCTTCCCATCTCTCCCTCCTGTGCTCTCCCTAGGCAAGAGGAGAACTTGGAGGGCCGAGCCCTCTTGTTGTTGCTACTGCTTGCTTCTGTTGACCGCTGTGTGGCATTGCACGACTAGGAGGAGTGGCACCACCAGTGTAGGAGGGGTCATCGCCATCGCCAATCATCCACTGTGTGGATACCGCTAGAGGGAGTCTCGCGAGAGCTCCTTCAAACAAGGACTAGTTCTACGCTTTAGGGGATATACGATCTCCCTTAGGTGAGATTGTGTCACGCCTTATTTGTATGTATGTTTACATACACCGTACATCATAACCCGATCAAGTACATAGATGGAAATTGGTTTTTTGCTTTACTTCCGCTACGCATGTGACGCCTCAAGTCAATTTCCAACATCATCCTCTGGGTCGGATCCTCCGGATCATCACCACCTCCTCCCCAATCTCTCCGATCGGCCATTTCTGATCTTACACAAACAATTTTCCAACCACACAATACAACACTTATCAACACAAAAACCCAGGGTCAACTACCAGCAGTGGGTTTAAGTAAAGAATTGGCTATGTAAATTTCCTGGTCCTTAACATTTATACGGACTATGCTCTAATACCAACTGTGATGGACCACATCGTTCAAACCCGTTAACCTGATAACGAGTCTGGTACGACTCCGCCTCTCGCGAACGAGCCGAAGCTTCGCAAGGGATATCATTCACACATGTCCGTAGAATTGTAAAGGAAACCACAGAACAAAAGTAAACTTTCCATTCCACAAAATTTTACATGGGATTTACATAACTAGTTCCTCAACTAAAACCATAAACTAGTACAATAGAACCTCGGGCATACCCCGAGGTGTACAAAGAGAGAAAATTACACTGCCGGTGGTGGCGCAGACCCTGCTCTGCTACGGTGCGGCCCGGAACTAGAAGACGGATGGGAAGCCTCCTACTCTCCCTCACCTGAAAGGAGTAGCCGGGTGAGCCTCACTAGTCACTGGCTCAGTAGGGAAACTCCCCCAAAGAAACCAAGCAAACCACAACTCAAGTAACTAAGCAGGAAACTACGCTATAGCAATTGATAGAATTATCTAAGCAGATATTAAAGCTGTAATTTACTTACCACTTGCTAACCTCAAATGTATTCTTAATAAATAAACGAAAAACCCAAACAGGTGTACGAGCTAAAGTAGGTAAACGCCAAACTCGGGTCACGTAGCCTGGCTTGCGACACCAGCAACCAACCCGGACAAACACACAGGTCTACCTCTCAGTCTCGTAGCCACGGATGAAAGGTCCAGCTGCTGCTCCACTAAAGCCAACAAGAACTATGGAGACCAACCAAACCACCACACCTGTAGGTCACACCCCGCAGGCCCATGCCTGACACCTTTAGGGACTCTGGCCTAAACTCCCTAAAGTGAGGAACTAGAAACAGGACTAGCTGGGGTCCAGTACATCTACTGGTGTCCGTCCCCAAAACTACGAGCACGCTACAAGTGACTAAATAACAAACTCTCACAAGTCGTTGTCCCTGCCGTCTTTCCCTCAGTCGGATGACAACTCTCCTCGAGAGCGAGGGTGTCCAGGAAGACGACAAGACCCTGACGGTACCACTGTACTGGGACAAACCCCGAGCACACCCACGTGCCTTGCTCACCTCGGATCCTTGGGCTCCTAACTGTAGAGGTAACCACGAAAGGCGCAACACTACCTGCCATGCACACAGAAACTCATGCATGCTACGCAAACCACGTGAACACACACGGGTCGCTAAAACAACTCACACACACAACCACGTGAGCCTGCAGCTCACCATGTGAACCGCACTTCCAAGGAGCACAACAGGTGCCAAAACACCGCTAACCACTTCTACACACATCGGTTAATCATACCATGTATTGGTTAAACAAATACATGAATTAACATTTACATGCAAGAAGTATCCCACGGATTTGATCATGACAGAGGCCCAGGTCGCGTTCAGATAGCGACGCCCTGATATGTCGCAACCAAGATAGCGAACGCGACGTATCGTCCTATCGCGATCTGATCACGACAGGGGAGACCGTCGCCTTCATAGGCGAAAAACCCTATTCGAGTCCCCTTCAGCAGAAAACCCTAAAAACCCTGTCAAACATGGTTTCTAATCCATTTTTCATGCTCATTGTGATGTCCTAGCATGCCATCTACTGTTCTTAAAGCTGCAAACACATCACACGACACACACACAGGGATTCCATGAAGAAAAAGGGTAGTCTCTCCTTACTTTGATGAAGAACACAAAAACGGGCGATAACCTGACGTTTCTCCCGCTGCACACGTGATCCTCGCGGTGAGAACACGACCAACGGTAGCCGACAAACTCGAATGGCCCAGAATCCCTTGAGCAAAACCTCCCCTGGCCGAGCAGAGCTTGTGAAAGCTCTGTTCTGCAAGGGTTTCTTAAAAAACGCAGCTCGGTTGGGCACATGATGTATTGCTGTGTCGCGACCAGGTCGCGACGAGGCTTCCCGTCGCGATCCACCTGTCGACATCAGCACGCACGTCCCGCGCGTGACACGCGGCGCGCATGCAGACGACGAGCCAAAACAATGGAAACCAGAACGCGACATCCCTGGGTGTCGAGATGGGAACACAACGTGCCCCTCTGTCGCATTCAAGGACTGAGAACAAACCTACATTTTAGGCCAACCAGCCGGCCCACAATGCCCCAAAAACCTATGAAAGCACCTGCTACTCACAATGTGGGCCACACACTGACCACCACAACGAATATAAGACGATCTGAATAGTCGATATGCTACAATCTTGTTCAGGAAGGAAGGAGGAAACATGAAACTGATCTTCTTGCTCTTGGATCTGAACTGGGGCTTCAGATCTTACTTGGACTTCTGGTTCTCTATCTTCTGCTGCTGGACTTCTTCATGTTGAATGTCTTGAGAGGATAATGAGATGAGAGGTTCATCAAGAAAAATCTCATGATCACATTCTGGTACTGAATCCTTGAACCATACATTTTGTTTTTAGCTAACCAAGGAATAGTGACTCCTTCTCAAGGTAAAGATTGCAATTGTTTCCTTGATTCCAACAGAGATTTCTCCTGATAGTTCTACTAAGAATCTCTTGAAAATTAGAGTGAGTAGAGATCCATAAGGAAGGGATTCCTGCAAATCCTTTGAAGTTGTCATCTTTTCTAAAATAACTGCTGGCAAATTTACTCTATGCCTCTGAACAACCCAAAAAAGTAGATTTCCATCCCTAGCAGTTATGGAGGAGTGAGTTCTTGCTCTAGGGGTCACAATATTTGTAATAACTGAGTGGACCAGTCTCTTTTCTGCTGATAACTCATTCACTAAGAGCCCCTTCTTACTGATAGTGGCCAAATTGCCTATAATCCCCAATTTTTGCTTTTCAAGGGGAACGAACTCACTGAGTTTGTATCCAGAACTTGGACAATCCAAAATCTCAACCAATAATTCTTCTGATATGGTAATGTTGGTTCCTTTGACATACCCAAACACTGAGTTTTCAGAAGATACTTGCAGAGACGCATAGAAGGCTCTAATGGCGTTTTCCACAGAGGGCACAGAAATCTGACATAGCTTGGTCCCGCCCATGGCATTGAGGGTGTCTTCTACCCAAGACAAGTTGCCACTCCAATGAGAAAAGTCAATGGCCTTCCCTGGATAGATAGGGATCTTAGCAAGACGCTGGAGTTGATCAGGGGTCAACTGGACAGTATCCGGAACCCTAGACGAAGCCATCTAGAATATGGAAATGGTAATGACTCAGGGAACCAGTAAAGGAGAGAGAAATGTTCAAGAGAGTTCCAAGATCCTACCTTTCTTCGAGGAGGATGGAGATTTCACGGTTCTTCATAAGTCCTTCGCCGGAGAATAGTAAGGGCACGAAGAAGCAGAAGAAGATAAGGGAGTCGAAGACGGATTTCGAAAGCGTGTCTTCTAAAGAAAAAGGGGTTTTCTTATATAAGGAGGAAAAGAGTAACTGGCCCGAGATTTCAGGACGAACGGTCGGGATCAAGTGAATTGACCGTTGATACATTTAAAAGGTTTTTATTGAAAGCGCTCCCTTTTTAAAAAAAAAATCACAGTAAGTCGAATTATGTAATCGATTGCATCAGTCGAATGAGATATTTATAACATGATTCGAATGCATTGTTTCTACAAGAGTCGAATGTCTGGGACTTAGAATTTTTTAGGATGGTTTTCACAGACAGTTCAAACAGCAGTATCTAACAAACAATTCAAGTGTCATTTTACTTTGATAAGTTAATCAGGATTACACATACCTATTTCTCTTCTAATAGATGTGAATCTATCCTAGGAAGAGGTTTTGTAAAAATATCTGCAAGTTGATTTTGAGTAGATACAAATTCAAATAAAATATTGTCATTACTTACATGGTCCCTGATGAAGTGATGTCTAACCTCAGTGTACTTCGTTCTTGAGTGTTGGATAGGATTCTTGGTCAAATTTATTGCGCTTGTATTGTCACATAGCATTGGAATTTCTTGGAGCTGATGACCATAGTCTTCCAATTGGTGTTTGATCCACAAGAGTTGAGTACAGCAACTCCCTGCTGCAATGTATTCAGCTTCTGTGGTTGATAAAGCTACTGAGTTTTGCTTCCTTGAAGACCAAGATATCAAGCATCCTGCAAGAATTTGACAAGTGCCACTGGTGCTTTTCCTATCTATTTTGCATCCAGCATAGTCAGCATCACTATATCCAATTAACTTGAATTCAGAACATCTGGGAACCAAAGTCCTAATTTACTGGTATTTATAAGATATCTAAAATTCTTTTAACAACTTGAATGTGATTCTTTTGGATCAACTTGGAATCTTGCACATAAACAAACACTGAATTTATATCTGGTCTGCTAGCAGTAAGATAGAGCAGTGATCCTATCATTCCTCTATAGATCTTCTAATCTGCCTTCTTACCAAGAGGATCACTATCTAACTTAATGCCTGAGCTCATTGGTGTTCCTAAAGGCTTACACATGTCAAGACCATACTTAGAAAGTAAATCTGAAATGTATTTGGCTTGACAAATGTGAGTCCCTTCCTTGGTCTGCTTGATTTGCAACCCAAGAAAATAATTAGCTCACCCATCATGCTCATTTCAAATTCACTTTGCATCAATTTTCAAAAAACTTGCAAAGTGATTCATTAGTAGAACCAAAGATAATGTCATCAACATAGATCTGCACAATTAAGATTCCATCTGAAAATTTCATTATAAATAATGTGCTATCTACTTTACCTCTTACAAAGTCTGTGATATAAGATAAGCACTTAATCTTTCATACCAAGCTCTAGGAGCTTGTTTCAAGCCATACAGTGCTTTCTTCAAACGGAAAACATGATTAGGATAAGTAGTATCTTCAAAACCTGGTGGTTGCTCAACATATACTTCTTCTTTAATAAAACCATTCAGAAAAGCACTTTTAACATCCATCTGAAATAATTAATATTAAGAGAACAAGCATATGCTAATAAAATTCTGATTGCCTCTAATCTAGCTACTGGAGCATAGGTTTCATCAAAGTCTATGCCTTCCTCTTGGAATATCCCTGAGCAACAAGTCTGGCCTTGTTTCTAGTGATTACCCCTTATTCATTTATCTTGTTTCTGAAAACCCATATGGTTCGAATAACTGGATGATCAGAAGGTCTAGTCACAAGAGTCCATACCTCACTACGTTGGAACTGATTAAGTTCCGCTTGCATAGCATGGATCCAAGATTCATCTCCCAGAGCATCATCGATTGTCCTAGGCACTATTTGAGAAACTAAAGCAGAAAATTCACAAGGACTTTGCATACCTCTTATTCTTACACTATCTTGAGAATCACCTATAATGTTTTCTCTTGGATGATTCCGGTGATACCTTAATTCTCTAGGTAGCCCTTCTTGTGGTCTTCTAGTTGTTGAAGATCTTCTAATAGAGGGTCTTCCTTCTTCATCCTTTCTTTCTTCTTCAAGAGAAGTCTTTTCTAGATCCCTGCATAGATCATCAACACATTCTTCTTCTTCTTCTATCCTTTTGATAGAAGGTTAGACTCATCAATAAGATATGTATAGATTGTTCTATGGTTAATGTCTTTCTATTGAATACTTTATAACTTCTTGTTTTGAAATGTATCCTAGCAAAAATCCTTCATCACTTTTAGCATCTAATTTTTCTAGATTATCCGTACCATTATTTAAGATAAAGCACTTGCAGCCAAAAGGTCGAAGATGACTGATGTTGGGCTTCTTTCCCTTGTAGAGTTCATATGGAGTCTTCTTTAGAATGGGTCTGATCATGCACCTATTGATGATGTAGCAGGCTGTATTGACTACCTCTGCCCAGAAATATTTTGGCAAATTATACTCATTCAGCATTGTTCCGGTCACATCCAACAGTATTCTGTTATTTCTTTCTGCTACTCGATTCTGTTGAGATGTTCTTGGTGCTGAGAAGTTATGCTCAACCCCATTTTCTTCATAGAACTTCATGAATTCTTCATTCTTGAATTCACCTCCATGATCAGATCTAATGCTTGTAATCTGGAATTTCTGATTTTTCTGAACTATTTTGCTAAACTTCAGAAATGCTTGAAAGGCTTCAGATTTGGCTTCTAGAAAAGATACCCAAGTGTACCTTGAGTAGTTATCAACTAATACATAGCCATAGACTTTACCTCCAAGACTAACTGTCCTCATAGGTCCAAATAAATCTATGTGAATTAACTCCAAAGGCTTGGAAGTTGTAACAATTGTTTTGGACTGAAATGAGGTCTTGGTTTGTTTTCCTTTAGCACAAGCTGAACAAATTCCAGATTTCTTAAGTTTCATCTTTGGAAGCCCGTCAACCAGATCATGCTTCATTAATTTCTTGATTACTGAAGTGCTTGCATGACCAAGTCTTCTATGCCATAAGACATAAGTTTACTTCCTTCAATCTACTAGTTGCAATGTGTACAGGTTCTTTACTGTTTGAGCTTCAAATACTATCTTGTTATATTTCTGGATGATACACTTATCATTTGAAAATTCACTGAATGCCCTTTATCACATAACTGACTGATGCTAATTAGATTATGCTTCAAACCTTCAACATACATAACATCTTCAATAGGTTCTTTTCCTTAGTACCAATGGTTCCACATCCTAGCATTTTTCCCTTCCCATTATCACCATAGGTTACTTGACCAACCTCATCTCTAAATGTGGTGAATAGCTTCCTATCTTCTGTAATGTGCCTTGAGCATCCACTATCCAAATACTATTTGGATGCCCTCAGTCGACCCTGCAAACAAAATCAGGTTGTAACTTTTGGTACCCAAATTTTCTTGTGTCCTTGATGGTTAGTTTTAGGAATCCATCTTAAATGTCTAGTGGTGCATGTGCTAATGATGTCTCCTAATTGATTACAGTGACTGCAGCATAGATCAAAAGCATTCTTCTTATTATTGTTGAATTTCTGTTTTTGTCTATACACATGCTGATTTATCTTTTTAGCATTTTTGATTTTGTTTTTTGCTACAAATTTAGGGGTGGATACACTTTAGGATGAATAATATTTTCTTCATTTGGAGGAGATGTGTATCCTATCCATATTCTTCCTTCCTATTCTAGAGCCTTTTATATTAACAAATAAAGAAGTTTGCAGTAGAAATCTTTTCTTTGGTGGCTTTTAGATAATATTTTCCTCTTGCAATTTTTCTTCATTTTTGAGTTCCTTAAGATTTGATTCTATTTCCAAAATCTTGTTGTTTTTATTTTTCAAGTCTTCGCACAACAGTTCATTAGTTCTTTTAGTTTCACTTAAACTTTTGTTTAACCTTTCTGCTTCATTTTTAAGAAAGGTATTAGCCTTATATTTGTTTAGTAGATTTAGTTTAACTATTTTCATTTGTTTTACTACTGTTTTATATTTTTCATAGAGTTCATTGAAGGCATCTTCAAGGCTATCAGAGTCGGATTCAGAACAAGAAGTAAAGGAGGTTTATGAGTTTACCTGCTCTAGTCCTGCCATGAGGGCTAGATTTGCCTTCTCTTTTTCTTCGGATTCTGAGCTGGAGGATTCTGAGCTGGTTGCTTCTTCGTTGTCCCATGTTGCTGTTTTGTTTAATTTTCTGAACTTCTTTTCCTTGCGTTTATTCTTGTCTGATCTTTCTACTTAATCCTTCTTCTTAAGCTTGGGACATTCAGATTTGTAATGTCCTAGCTGATTACACTCATAGCAAGTTGGCTCCTTTTCTTTCTTCTTTCTTGAAGAACTTTTTGAGCCAAACTTCTTCTTCTTTGCAACTTTCTTGAGAGCATTGCCTCATCATCACTGTCATCTGATTTTTCTTTGGAGTCTTCGAATGAAGAGAATCTGCAATCTTTAAAACATTGATGATTTTTCTTTTTTGAAGTTTTCAGAGAATCTTTCCATATTAATTTCATGAGCAATAAGGGATCCAATTAGTTTATCAATAGACAATTGGGTTAAGTCATGGCTTCCTCTATGGTTGTAACATTAGGAGTCCATACATTAGTTAGTCATCTCAGGATTTTCCTAACTGTTTCTTCATTAGTTAGGACCTTTCCTAAAGCACTTAATCCGACAATTATGTGTGAAAATTTGTTATACATTTGAGTTATATTTTCATTAGAGAGCATTTTGAACTGTTCATATTGGGATACAAGTATATCTATCCTTGTTTGTACCCTATTTGTACCTTCATAGGTTACTTGAAGCTTATCCACACATTTCTTTAGTTGTTTTACAAGCTGAAAGTCTATTAAATTCTCCTTTAGACAAAGCACAGCAAAAGTAATTTTTTGCCTTCTAATTTAAAGACATATTTCTTTTATCTGCAATGGAAAGACCAGAAGAAGATTTCACCAAGGATTTGACAGTCACCTTGTTCTATTACCTGCATAAGTCGAAGTCAGTACCTCTGATGAAGCATTCCATTCGCATCTTCCAATATTCGTAATCTTCACCATCAAAGAATGGTAGCCTTGTAACTGATTGGCTTTCATAGATGTGAGCTTCCAATGCCATTTCTTCTCAAATCTTTTGAATTTTTTTTTGAGAAGACTCCACTCTGATACCACTTGTTGGATTGAAATGGCAAACTAGATGTCCTAGAGGGGGTGAATAGGACTTCTTGGCTTTTAAAAAAATTTCTTCTGAAATACACACACTAAATAGATAAGTTAGTACTTAGTGTGTTGTGTGTGATTCAAGTGTGAACTAGGCGGAAAACAATCACACAGAAATGCACAAAATTTATCTTGGTTCGGCCCTTCTCACATGGAAGTCCTACATCTAGTCCTCAAGCCAACCACTTGAGATTTCCACTATCTGTTAATAAATTGGCCTTCTCTCACCCTTGAGAGGAATTACAAACCCACTTTCTCCCAAGCAAGTCTTCCCTAAACAGGGGTACAATTGCTGCCTTAACAAGGCCTTCCCTTTACAGAAGGGAAAGTGCAGAAACACCCTTCTGCATGGGATACAGTAGAGAAAATAAAAGAGAACTTGTGTGTTTGCCTCAGAACTGAGAGCAAACACAGACTTCAAAAGGATTAGTAGATCAGAAATAAGATTCGAATCCTATCTGAAATACAAGGGTGAACTTGAAAATAATTGCAATTGTCACCCTACACAGACTTCTAGGAGAGCTTCAGAGGATGCTTTCTGAAGAAGAAAAGCTCTCAGACTTTTTGCTAGCAGGAAAGGCTTGTGTAGACTTGAAGAGATTCGAATGAAGCTCACAGAAGAAGTAATAGCTTGTATGCACTTCTTCTTCAAAAAAATAACTTCTTTTTTTCTTTTAAACTTGAGCTCCTTTTATACACTTCAGAATATAGCCGTTTAGAAGATAGCCGTTGGAGTTTGTGAACGTTTGCAATCTGACCGTTTAGAGAGAGCTCTAGTTTCCTTTCAATTTTGATGAGCTTATTATTCTGAAGTCCTTTAATTTTGCTTCTTTCCAAGGTCTTTAGAAGAGGTGCAGTCTTTCTCAGCTAGAAGATAAGCTCTTTCCCTCTCAGAGTAGACTGTGAGGGAGACATGCAGAAAACGTGCTCCAAAAAATGCCTGTAACAAAGACAAGACAAAAAGAAAGAAAAACTTAATACCTTTGAGGTAGGTAAGTCATATAAGTACAGAAAAGAGTATGGAAACCTCGTATGCACAAGCTTTCAGATAAAAGAAGTAGGCAGGCAGATATGCTAGAAAGGTAAGGCATGGGTCTTGTCAGAGGTAAGTGAGACATGTCAGATGCCATGCGCTTGTGAATACATAAATGCACCTTGTCTATTGTATCCATGAAAATCCGGAGTAAAAGACTTTGAACTATTAGTTATGGGTGTCCTCAAGCCAATCATAACTTGTACATTCCTATTCTTTAATAATAATAATAAGGCTTTTATATTCATTATGTGTAATTTGTTTATCGTTTCATTATGAAGTCCATGAATATGTGCAATGGATACTAATTATGATGAGATCATAACAATGGGATTAATATCCTTTAAGCGTATATTTTAATTGTTCCTAGTCGGAGGATATTCAAGAAGGACATCGAATATCCGGTTAGACTAGAACAGGTTGCACCTGCTCATATGATGAGAGTGACTGGTCACGTATTCACTTGTGTGGAGACACGAAGGTGAATTTGTAGGTGCTCATTGGAGAATGAGTTCACTGAACTGATCCGTAATGAATCGCTGGATGGTAATGTTACCTAACTGTCAACCAGCTAGATTCATTGTCACAGTGGCATGATTGGTCCTTAGACCTGAGACACCAAGGACACCTTGTCGGTGGACTTCTAGATTTTGACCTTAACTTATAGATCTCTAGCCATGGGGTCTTAATAAGTTAAGTGTTCGGATCTAGCGGAATACCTTCGAAGGTGATTGTGTGGTCAACATGGGATCGCTCACTCTCGGTAATAAGAGAGTGAATGCTCAAGGGAAAGATGCCTGATAGTCCCTGGCCAAGGCATACTACTTATCAGAAAATGAGTTTTCTGATATTGTTATGCGGCATCTAATCCAAGTGAGTACGCGTATAAGGGTTTTACAGTTGACCATACCCTAAGTGCACTCGGGAGCATTGTACGAGCGAAGGACTATAGTCACGTGGTATCTGTTGACACAAAAGGTTCCTTGAATGGGTTCCTGAACCCCAATACTTTCCAGGATCAAGTGGTGTTGCTTGGCACCCAACTTGATTGGAAGCTCGGTCAGACGATAATTGATTGTGTAATTAATTAATATGAGATATTAATTAATTACAGTAAGTCAATAAAGAGTTATTGGCATTAATGGGCTGAAAATTGGACTAGCACATGGGCCTAGAGGGTAACACAGAATAGAGTTCCGAGCAGACTGGGCAGGATGACCGATATGGACATTAACTGGGTTTTTGTGAGAAATCGCAGAGTCTATATATACACGTGGAGAGTTAAACCCTGGCCCAAGCTCCAGGCTCTCTCCCTGGCCGCCACCTCCTCTCACTCTCCTTGGGCGCCCCCACCTTCTCTCTCCTCTATCTCTGGCACATGGTGGAGTTGAGATCCAGGAGACGCGTGGAGACTGAGGAGATCCCGTCGTCGTCCGATGCTCGTGTGGATACGTCTAGAGGCCGGACACCTGAACGGCTTGAAGCACCAGCGCCTCCAGCGCTACCTCCTCCCCGGATTTGGGAGTTTCGCAACCCCGCAAAGGTAAAGATCGGATCTTCCTACATGCAGGTTCTCTGTTTTTGTTCGATTACGACCGCCGGCAACGATATCTACTGGACGGAATCGCGTTTCCACTGCGCTCTATACGATTCCTTACAGTGGTATCCCAGGTTGCTGGTTCGATCGAAATCGACACCATGTGAACGTCATTTCATGCTTTTTTGTCGATTCGCATTCTGCATGAATAGCCAAGTTTGCCGCGTTCTTAGGTCGCACATGGGATGTGCACTTCCTGTTTGGTACATGGAAGTTGTTCCTGGTACCAAAGGCTTCACGAAGAACCCTTTGTGGCGACGTTCGGCCCTCTGTGGAGGCCACACGACACCCTGCAAGATGCCGCCGCCATGCTTCTTAGACAGTCCAGGAAGGGGCACTTTCTGCCATTTTTGGGGTTTTTCCGAGATTTTATGGGCATTTGGGGGACATGGGAGGCGGCCTCCGGCGCCGCCGCGCGCTGTCTGCGGCTGCCGGTGGCGGCATAGGGGCCGACGAGTCCGCCCTCCGCCGGAGGGCGGCGGCGGCTAGGGTTTCACCCTAGCTGCGCACCCCATCCGTTCGGGAGGAGGGGGCAACCCCGCGCGGGTCGCCCGCGGGCAGCGCGCGGGTCGCCTGCGGGCAGCGCGTGGTCCGCCCGTTGTAAGTCGCGGGCAGACCCCCCGCGGGTCCCAGGCAGGCGGATCCGGTCCGTGCTGGATCCGACCGGACCGGATCCGCTAGACCCAAATCCCCTTTCCCATTGTTTTAAGTTTTTAAATAGTTTAAAAGCTAGAAAAAATTCATAAAAAATCCAAAATTTATGAAAATTAGTTTTAAGAGTTTTAAAATTGTTTTAGCTCTCTGTAAATTATTTTTCAGATGCTTGGCCAAATATTTAATTAGTTTAAGGGAATTCTAAAATTGTTTTAGTTATTTCCTCTTATCTAATTAAAGCATGTTAATGAATTTAAGAATGTGATTCTTGTGAAATTAATTAACAGTAAATTCTGGCGGATTCATGCAGCAACGCTGAATGGCATTTATCTAAAGTTGTTTAGATGTTATCCATGTTAGCTAAATTGTTTAGTTAAATGTTTTTTCAAAATATAATTATTATATTTTTGAAATAAAAGTTATTTCATAAGTAATTATGTGATAATTGTCTATTGATGCATGTGATGTGTTGATGTGTGGATGGATGATCATGGACCTAGATATCATGTGATGATTTTTATGGTTTATGGCATGTGATGTAATTTATGAGGACTGCGTGCCTCCCTATCTCCCTCTATTAAATCCGTGTTGTACATTCTATCTTCATCCTGTTATGTACTCCCCTTGACTTGTTCAAGGTTTCTTATTGTTATCTGATGTATATTTATGGGCATGCGAGCCCAATTTAATGTTACTTGTAATTTTAAGAAGTGGATTGGCGGAGATGGAGGAGAGTATCATGCAAGACCTTCATGGAGATAGAGTTACATCAAGCAAGAGCATACGATCCGTGGCTGCCATATGTTTGCCATATTTGTGGATTACCAACTGGCTCTGGTAATGCCACTCTAGGTTAAAGTCCATGATCATCTATCGTTTTTCTTCATATATATGATATATGTGGAATTGCTATGATATATATAATTAAGTATATGATATTCCAAATTCTATATATCAATAGCACGCAGATATAGAGACCAAGATAGAATATGTCGAAATCCCGCCTCGTTTAAATTTTAAGCCTTAGCGTAATCATTAAGAATGAATTACGTGCCCTCCATCATTATAGTTTTAGGATTGCCATTAGATCGGGCAAGTTTGTTGTGATATCCACAAGGCTTGCCAAATCTGATGACAGACTAAAACTATGGCATGGTGATGCATTAAACGGGGTAGAGGAACGGTGTAGCTTTGTTGTGTTATCCACAAGGGCTACATCCAAATCTATGCTCGTTACGTAATGATGGTACTGCTTAGACTGGATTTAATGACTTGTTGTGTTATCCACAAGGTCATTAAAATTCAGGGGCCAAAATAAGATCGGATATTGCAAGAGTTGCAAGTGTCAAGAGTTGACCACTTTCAGATCATAGTATGATTTGTTGTGCTATCCACAAGGTCATGCTATGAGTCTGTAAGATTCCGATCCCCACTAGGAGACCGTCGGAGTCTCCCACTCTGTATATTTGAGGGTTATACAGTCTGTCGAAAAATAGTAGGAGCTAATCATGATTAAAGTCCTAATCTAGATTTAATTATTATTATGAACATCTGCTAGTTGTGTTTACATTTCCTTTATAGGCAAAAATGTCGTCGGGTACCCACTCCGTGGCATACTAGATGCCAACAAATTGACAGGCCCGAACTACTCGGATTGGCTCAGGAACCTGAAGATTGCCCTCAGGTCTGAGCGCATTGCCTATGTCCTGGAAGGTGAGATCCCCACTGAACCACCTCTAGATGCACCTGAAGGGGAAACACTTGAATTTGCGAAGTGGAAGGAGGATTCCACTCTGGCCCAATGCTACATGCTTTCCTCAATGAGCAATGAGTTGTAAAGGCAGCATGAGAACATGGATGCTAGATCCATCATGCAGCACTTGCAGGAGCTCTTTGAAGAGCAGAGCAAAGTAGAGAGATATGAGATATCCAAGGCCCTATTCAGAGCTCGCATGGCAGAGGGGTCTTCAGTACAGACTCATGTGCTGAAGATGATAGAGTGGATTGAGAGGCTCGAGGGGCTTGGTTTTCCTCTTGACAAGGAACTGAGCACCGACCTCATTCTCCAGTCACTTCCAGATTCATATTCCCAGTTCATTGTAAACTTTACAATGACAAGATTGAGGTGAGTTTAGCTGAGATGCTCAACATGCTGAAGACTGCTGAGGGCAACCTTAAGAACGAAAAGCCCACTGTTCTCATGGTTGGAAAGTCCAACAAGAAGAGGAGAGCAGTGCAAGCCTTTAAGAAGGCAATGCAAAGAAGCAGTCCAAGCAGAAACAAAAGAAGGACATAAGCAAAGGAGAAGAAAGGCGAGTGCTTCCACTGCAAGACGAAGGGGCACTGGAAAAGAAATTGCAAGGACTACCTTGCAATGAAGGCTCAGGAGAAACAGAAGCTTGGCAAAGCTTCAGGTATGTATATTGAGATCTTCACTTGTCTATAGAGATTCTACATCTTGGTTTTAGACACTGGATGTGCTTCTCATGTCTGCAATGATGTTCAAGTGCTGACAAGTAGAAGGAAGCTGAGCAAGGTGAGGTGAACTTGAGGCTTGGAAACGGCGCAAGTGTTGCTGCACATACTGTGGGGACAGTGAAGCTCATGTCACCCTCAGGAGATTTACTTTCATTAGATGATTGCTACTTTGTGCCTAGCATTATCAAGAACATTATTTGTGTTTCCTGTTTAGACAGAATTGGATACAAGTTTACCATTGAGAACAATAGTTGTTCAGTTTATTTGAGAAATAAACTAGTTGCTTTAGCAAATTTGGTGAATGGTTTGTATCTACTTAATGTTTCTTACGAAAATCTCCATGTTGATGTTTCTCCTAAGAGAAGTAAGAATAGTGTGAACACTGCCTACTTGTGGCATTGTAGGCTTGGTCACATTGGCGAGAATAGGCTTCAAAAGTTGCATAACAATGGATACTTGGAAGCCATGTCCACCCTGAAAGATATGTTGGACATATCAGTGAAGGCATGTCTTATAATGAGGATGATGATCTAAAGACCTACCAAGAGGCTATTGATAATCCTCAGTCAGGGAAATGGCGAGATGCCATGAATTCTGAGATGCAGTCCATGTACACCAACCAAGTTTGGAACTTGGTAGACTTGCCTGAAGGTATGTACCTTGGGGTGCAAGTGGATCTTAAGAGAAAGATCGGTGCAGATGGACAAATCGACACTTATAAGGCAAGGTTGGTGGCAAAGGGTATCATAAATGGCAAGGAATTGACTATGACGAAACTTTCTCACCATTGCCATGATAAAGTCGATCAGAATTCTTCTCACCATTGCTGCATACTTGATTACGAGATCTGGCAGATGGATGTAAAAACTGCTTTCCTCAATGGAAACATTGAGGAAGAAGTGTATATGATACAGCCTGAGGGTTTTACATCCAAAGAGTGTCCAGACAAGTATGCAAGTTTCAAAGGTCCATCTATGGATTGAAGCAAGGTTCTCGTAGTTGGACATAGGGTTTGATGAGCTATCAATCTTATGACTTCATTAAGAATGAAGATGAACCATGTGTGTACAAGAAAATCAGGTGGGAGTGCTATCACTCTTCTCAACTTTACGTTGATGACAATCTTGCTCATTAGGAATGTGTAGGGATGTTAACATCAGTAAAGGTTTGGTTGTCAAAGAACTTCTCCATGAAGGATTTGGGAGAAGCATCCTACGTATTAGAATACGTATCTATAGAGATAGATCTAAGAGGATGCTTGGATTGACCCAATCCATGTACATAGATACCATTGTCAAAAGGTTTGGCATGGAAAATTCCAAGAGAGGTCTCATACTAACGAGACATGGGATTAATCTCTCTAAGGAGGAGTCCCTAAGACTCCTGAAGAGAGGGCAGTCATGGATAGAGTCCCCTATGCCTCGGCTATAGGGTCTATCATGTATGCCATGCTATGTACAAGGCCTGATAGCATTTGCTCTAAGTGTTACGAGCAGATATCAGGCAAATCCAGGTGAAACACACTGGATGGCAGTGAAATGTATCCTTAAGTACTTGAGAAGGACTAAGGATATATTTCTGGTTTATGGAGGAGGGGACTTGAAACTTTGGGCATATACTGACTCGAGTTTCCAATCAGATCCAGATGATAGCAAGTCTACATCTGGGTTTGTGTAAACCTTAAACGGAGTTGCAGTGAGCTAGAAGAGTTCCAAGTAAGAAACCACTGCAGACTCAATGACAGAAGTTGAGTACATTGTTGTAGCTGAAGCCGCCAAGGAGGAAGTGTGGATGAAGAAATTCATCACCACCTTGGTGTGGTGCCAGGTGACTTTGATCCGATCCCATTGCTGTGTGACAATAATGGGGACATTGCGCAAGCGAAAGAGCCACGGTCTCATCAGAAGTCGAAGCACATTCTGAGGCGATTTCACCTGATCAGGGAGATTATCAATAGACGAGATGTACTGGTGGAAAGAGTTCCTTCAGTTGACAACATTGCAGATCCACTGACGAAGCCTCTGACTCAAATTGTGCTTGAGCGCCACCTAGAGTCTATGGGTTTAAGACATAAAGGTGATTGGCTTTAGTCCAAGTGGGAGATTGTTAGTTATGGGTGTCCTCAAGCCAATCATAACTTGTACAATCCTGTTCTTTAATAATAATAATAAGGCTTTTATATTCATTATGTGTAATTCGTTTATCATTTCATTATGAAGTCCAAGAATATGCGCAATGGATAATAATTATGATGAGATCATAACAATGGGATTAATATCCTTTAAGCGTCTATTCTTAATTGTTCCTAGTCAGAGGATATTCGAGAAGGACATCAAATATCTGGTTAGACTAGTACAAGTTGCACCTACTCATATGATGAGAGTGACTGGTCTCATAATCTCTTGTGTGGAGACACTAAGGTGAATCTGTAGGTGCTCATTGGAGAATGAGTTCACTGAACTGATCCGTAATGAATCGCTGGATGGTAATGTTACCTAACTGTCAACCAGCTAGATTCATTGTCACAATGGTGTGATTGGTCCTTAGACCTGAGACACCAAGGACACCTTGCCGGTGGACTTATAGATTTTGACCTTAACTTATAGATCTCTAGCCATGGGGTCTAAATCAGTTAAGTGTTTAGATCTAGCGGAATACCATCGAAGGTGATTGTGTGGTCAACATGGGATCGCTCGCTCTCGGTAATAAGAGAGTGAATGCTCAAGGGAAGATGCCTGATAGTCCCTGGCCAGGGCATGACTACTTATCAGAAATTGATTTTCTGATATGTTATGCGGCATCTAATCCAAGTGAGTGCGCATATTAGGGTTTGACAGTTGACCATACCCTAACGCACTCGGGAGCATTTACGAGCGAAGGACTATAGTCACATGTATCTGTGACACAAAAGGTTCCTTGAATGGGTTGCTGAACCCCAATGCTTTCTAGGATCAAGTGGTGTTTCCTTGGCACCCAACTTATAAAGCCCGGTTCGATTATCGTGAGACAATAATTGATTGTGTATTTAATTAATGAGATATTAATTAATTGCAGTAAGTCAATAAAGAGTTATTGGGCTTAATGGGCTAAACTGGACTAGCACTTGGCCTAGAGGGTCATACGCAATTGAGTTCCGAGCATATTGGGCAGGATGATCGATATAGACATTAATTGGGTTTTTGTGAAAACCGCAGAGTCTATATATACACGTGGAGAGTTAAACCATGGCCCAAGCTCCAGGCTCTCTCCCTGGCCAACACCTCCTCTCTCTCTCCCTGGGCGCCCCCACCTTCTCTCTCCTCTCTCTGGCACATGGTGGAGTTGAGATCCGGGAGACGCATGGAGACCGAGGAGATCCCTCTGCATCCGGAGCTCGCGTGGATATGTCTAGAGGCCGGACACCTGAATGGCTTGAAGCACCAGCGCCTCGAGCACTACCTCCTCCCCGGATTCAGGAGTTTCGCAACCCCACAAAGGTAAAGATCAGATCTTCCTACGTGCGGGTTCTCCGTTTTTGTTCGATTCCGACCACCGGCAACGTTACCTGAACCTGAGGGAATCACGCTTTCCACTGCGCTCTGATCGATTCTTTACATAAATAACTCAAAGACTAGTTGAAGATATTTCAAAAATAACATGCACATGATTTACATGAATATTTTAAGTTTAATATGACTTGTCTTGTCAGAGAAAATAATAAAATAATGATATTTCTGATGGAATAATAAGATATAAAAGATCCACTAAAAAGGATGTGAAAAGATTAGGAGATAAGCTTATAGTAGGTGTTAAGCCTAAAACAGATCAGAAAAGGTATTAAGTACAAAATCAATAGTGAAGTCGAATTCATACGAACATACAATTCGACTGAAGGAGTAGAAGTGATTCGACTCTAGTAAGGATTAGCAAGGTAATTCGACTTTTGAGAAAAAAACAAGGCTATTCGACTATAGCAGTCGAATACAATATAGATCGATTTCTGAGGCATTCGACTGTGGCAGTTGAAGATGACAGTCGAATCAAGTATTGGATTTTGTATGGCATTCGACTGTACCAGTCGGAGTCATCAATCGAATTACATATAAAGTTGTGGACTTAGAAAAGTTTGGAGGTTGTTTAACTTCGTTTTTGAAGGAGTCGATTTAGCAGTCGAAGTCAATAGCCGAATTCAGTAGGACATAGGGAGAGTCTGCAGACTTAGAAAACTTTGTGATCATGATTTTAGCTGTGGTATTTATCTGTATATATATATTTTTGTGATATATTTTCTTTGTAGAATATCTATTTAAGTATTTTGTCATAGCAAAAATAATGAGTACATTTGAATTAAGAAAATCATTAAATTTAAATTTCTTAGGGGTAGTTACTCAACAATTCTCCCCTTTTGTTATGACAAAAATATTTAAATAGTCAGTAATAATATGTCAGCTCTTTTCTCCCCCTTTGTGGCATTAACAGAATGGATAGTCAAGCAAAAGACTTTTCATTCAGAAAGCAAAGGAAATAGATAAGATTGACAGAGAACTAGGTAAATACAGAGATCTAGGGATCTTGGCAAGAAAAGGTTGAAGGAGATCCTATAGCTTCTGCTCATTATCTTCTCAAAGTAATTGTCAAACATGCATAATCAATGTTGTAATCAGGATTGGTGGAGGGTAATTTTTTGAGAGATTTGATGTGGCGCCTCCGGAACCAGGAAATCCTATTGTGATACTTTTCTCTGTCTAGGCAAGCTTTGAGGGGAACAAACTGCTTAGAAGCTGCAAGGTGAAGAAACTAATTGAGAGTGATATTCCAATGCAGACCACTAGACACAGCTGAATCCTTGGCTTGATAATATATCATGTACCTCTGTGCCCACCTATGACCAATGTTCTTTCTTAAGTCCTTAAGACTCTTGGAGTAAAACTCATCAAGAGTAAGCTTCAACTTCTCACAATCAGAGTGGTAAGAGGAATAAGCTGCTACCCATAGATCAATATTGAATCTTTCGGTTTCACCAAAACATAGTTGAAAATCTAGGAGATGACGGGGGTTCTTGGAGAGCTGCAAAAATACAAATCTCTGGAAAGACAGTTTATATTTGTATTTGATTTTGAATCTTGTGGCAATCCGGATGAATCTATTAAAGATAGCCTCAGCAAAGTCTCTTCTGTATGCAACAACTCCTATGAGGGGAGGATGGAGACCGGAAGGTAGAACCACAGTTATGGAAGGAACAATTTCTCTTTGGCCTCTTAAAAGATTTCCCATTGACTTTAGAAACATCATGCAACCTAATTTGAATCTTTCAAAGTTGAAGATTTTCATTTTGGTGTACTTGGCCTGAGAGTTCCTGAGATGAATTCCAAACAGCTCATAAACCTTAGAGACAGGTGATGTTGAACTATCACAAAATTGGTTTCTAGATTGGGTTGTTTGATATCTGGCTGCTTCATCTGGATAGAGGTCAATGAACTCTTTGGGAGTTAGGCAATGACTTTTATGAGAGATGAACTGAAGGTCTTCTACTGAGATTGTGTAGTTCTGAGCAGAGTAGAAGCCAATGTTCAAAGGAGAACCCTGACATCTCATGAATTTCAAGGAATGCTCGAATAGAAGATATTCTCTGAACATATTCATGCATTGCTCAAGTGGTGGATGAAAGCATACCAAAATGGGTGGAAGGAGTAAGGAAGGTTTGTCACCTAATTTGGGTCCACTAGAGGCTGAAAGCTGTACCTTGGAAGTATTTCAGCTAGATGAAGAAGGGTTTTTCTTGGAATCAATTTTTGGAGGCAGTGGGAAGAGAAGAAAAAATTGAGGGGTTGAGTGGAAAGATTTATAGTGATTGCTTTGAGAGGTTTGAATTGGTATTTCATAGTGTAGAAGGAGAATTTTATGTCCTCGTAGAATGGATCCATGGGAATGGTTGCAAGTGGAGGAGGATCCGGAGAAGTAGAATGTGAAGGATTCTCAAGAATTGGTGCTGTGGGTGCAGTGGATTCAGTTATAGTTGGAGTGGGCTCTAGAGGAGGCTTAATAGATGGAGCTGGTGTAGGGGGAGTAGGCCTAGAAGAAGGATGAGGGAAGACAGGGTCACCATTTTTGACCAGTCTGCACTTCACTTTCCTCTTGAAGGTTTGGAGTTCATGAGAGGATTCAAGGGATCTCTTAGCCTTAGGCTTCATCTGGGATTGTTTCTCTTGCTGGGACTACTCTATTGCTGCTGCCACTCCTGCTGATTGCTTTTCCACTGCAGGCTCTTACTGTTGCTCAATTTGTGGTTGAAACAACACCATGGCTAGCTATGCCTCTTGCTCTAGTTCTTCCTGCTGCTCAGGAAGCTCCTCAACCTGTGGCTCAGGCTCTTTGTGCTGATCAGGAACTGGCACATCATGCCCTTGTACGTGAGATTCTGGCTCCTGGTCCTATTTAGGTTGCTGCTCAACCTGTTGGTGGTGCTGCTGCTGCTATTTATGAATATCTATTTTATATGTGGACGTAGAAAACTTTGTGATCAAGATTTTAGCTGTGGTATTTATCTGTATATATATATTTTTTGTGATATATTTTCTTTGTAGAATATCTATTTAAGTATTTTGTGATAGCAAAAATAATGAGTACATTTGAATTAAGAAAATATTTAAATTCAAATTTCTTGGGTAGGTGCTCAACACTAATTTCTATGGATTTTCAAAATAAACAAAAGGATACAACTTGGAATGCACTAAAACAATTGAAGGATTAAAGCATAAGTGCAAACACATCTTGAAATGGTCATGTCAATGTGAAAGAAATAGGCAGCAAAATTCAAACATGGAACGCGACAGGAAGTCTGTCGCTACTCGATTATGAATGCGACTCATAAGCTGTCGCTACCTAAAGGTGACCTGTCGATACGTCGCGACCACAGGATCCACGCCAAAAACACAAAAGGCAACCCGAGAGCTCCATGTTTGCCTCCCACTTGGACTCCTAGAGCCTTCTAATTCATGTCTAACTCCCATTAGCCCTTCTAAACTTATTCCCAACATGAATAGGAGTCTTAGATGTCTATAAATAAGGGGTGAGAGGCCCAAATTCGAAGTTCACACCCTCCCTTCTTCTCTTCAAGCTCCCAAGTTTTCAATGGCCATGAGGAGAGCTCCAAGTGCTCCCATGGGTGTAGAGGCTTCCTATGGAGGTCCCAAGCACGCCCGTACATCCTATGGAGAGTTCCTGAGGCTGATGGACGTCCCCAACCATCTAAGTAGCAATGCCAATGTGAGAGAGGTATGTAAGATGATCTTTTCATTTTATGTGATTTTCAACTCCGAATTTCTACATTAATCCATGTTCTTCTTCTTCTTCTCTCTTTTCCTTTTTCTTCTTCTCCTCTAGCTCTTTCTCGGCTCCTCGCCGATACTCTAAGTTCACGTGGATCGCACCCATGATCAAGTCCTCCCCATGCATGTGATCCGTTCTTTGAGAGAGGGGGTTTGGGGGGTGTTTTGATAGCCGCCCACAATTATCACAAAATCTCCTTTGATTGGCATAGCATTACCACCTTGATAGAACTTTGGCATCCACAAACCCATACTTTTCTTTTCCCAATGTTTGAGGCCACAATCTTATTGGAAAGGTGGAAGCGTTCATGGCCTTACCTAAGACCAAACAGGGAGATGAGCAAAAAACGTGTTACACCATTGAGCCTATCAACACAAAACTCACCCTAGGCGAATTCATGATGGATCTCGAGGATGTGCATACCATGATTAGCCCACAACACATTCACCTAGTCCACTTGACTAAGTGGGTCATATCTCACTGTAAGAATAAATGCGGGAACTTCCATGAGATAGCCAAAGCCATGGCTATATGCTTGTGTGGGGTGGTACTCTTCCCATCTGGAGATCACCTCTTAGATTATGCGAGCTTGAGTGCCATTAGCGGGGTATGGCGGGGACTCTCCCTCTCTCATGCGGACCTAGCCTATCTCTACGCGGGACTCACATCGGCGGCTACGGGGGGGCCACTTTATGGCTCTATGATCCTCCTATAGTGCTGGTTGGGAGTGAGGATAAAGTTAAAACCTGTAGAAATTCCCACTTCTGAGAGTCGGATCTTTGGGCGCCATCCATTGTGCTTCATCGGTGGAGCGGCCAAGTTCTCCGATCACGTTGTGTGCAGGACGGCAGACAAGAAGACTCGGAGTGCATGGCGGCTTTACCTCAACACGCTTCCGATAGAGCACTTCGCCATGGATATAGCGGCGCTCCGTGGAGTGGATATATGGCTTCCCCTTGGGCACGGACTGGACCTATAGCTTGTGGGGAACATGGCAATGGTTCTCTATAATCCACACAGGTGCTATCTTCAAATCGGGAAGCCAAGGACAACGCTACTTCAACCATCACACCTGCTTCCTATGAAGAAAAGACACTTGGGAGATCCGGAGGACGAGCAGGCCGTGCGGAGCGCATTAGAGATATGGCGCATGTGTGCCACTCACGCCCTACCACCCATGGTGCACGGAGAGTGCGAGACATACAAGGCGTACCTTAGAGAGTACTGGGAGATCCGGCCACGTGGGGACCGAGAGCTTGCAAGAGAGACCTGATTTTATTTTTTTTTGGAATTTTGGGAGATTTGATGTGTTGAGAGGATGATAGTGATGTATCAGACATTATATGATGATTTTCAGCTTTTATTTGATGTATTCATTTTAGATTTGCAATGAAAATATGAATTTTTAGGTGTTCTGTGAACAAACTGAGAAGGCGACAGCATGCGCGTCGCGACCTAGAACGCGACAAGTCAACTGTCGCGACCACGCTTCTTAACACGACGGGGAGTCTGTCGCGACCTGAATAGAATGCGACGAACTCATTGTTCCGACCACAGGATTAAGGCGGTTTGAATTTGGGGCCCCCCACGCCTCTTTCTCTCTTCCCCTCTTCTTCGCTTCTCCTCTCTTCTCCCCTTTCTTCGTCCGGCGACAGGGACCTCCCCCCGTGTTCTCTTTTTTCCGGCGACCTCCGGCCGGTGACGGCGGCGACCACCCTTCTCTTCTCTCTCCCCGCGTTCCTCTCTCTCTATCTTGCTTCTCTCCCTCTCTTCCCCCGGTGACTTACGGTGATGGAAGGTGGCGAAGGAGGCCAAGGAGGCGACGGGGACCGGCGGAGGTCTAGGAAGACCATCCCACGGCAGCAAGGGATGAAGCCCCAGACATCCCCATGGAGGTGGATCCTCCGGAGGCACCGGGCGAGGAGGAGGCTGGCCCCAAGAAGGTAGGCCCTCAAACCATAACTGAGTGATTGGATGTGTGGGACAAGGCGACAAGGTGCTAAGCACCTATGTAGGGCATTTGCCCAAGGGTGGAATGACTGGGGAACTGCTACAGGCGGCCCCCGGTCACCCTGTGAACGCGACAAGTTTCCTGTCGCATTACCAAGGTGAACGCAATGCAATGTCCGTCGCATTCAGAAGGTGACGGCTCGACCCGTCGCAATAAGGAGCTTGATTGTGTTGCCCTTAGTGTCGCATTCAGAAGGTGACAGGGCCCCTGTCCCGATTTGATCAGACTGTTTGTTTTGTGGGATTTGACTGATTTTATGCTTTTCTATGGCTATTTTGCAGGGCGAGCTACGGTCCCGACTGGGATGGGAAGTTGTCCGGGCGGTTTACCAGAGGCTGTCGGACATCCAGAGGACGTGCCTGGAGGAGATGGGGTTCGGCCGCTTTTTGAGACTGGATGAGCTTACGCCGAACGTAGCACTGATCCAGGCGCTGAAGGTTAGGTGGGACCCCGGGTGCCACGCCTTCCTCTTCCCGTGGGGTTACGTGATCCACACACTAGAGGACGTGGCACAGATCACCAGCCTGAGGGTAGACGTCCAGGTGGTGACGGAAGTGACCTACACGAGCTATAAAGAGATGGCAGAGAGACTCCTAGGACTGGAGGTGACGAGGGAGAGGTCGTCCCTCATAGCGAGGACTAGGCTGCAGGCGAGCCTCGGGGTGGCGGACGCTCACCACAAGACCAAAGAGAGCCAGGCCGAGTACATGGCCCGGCTGACGGCGGACACTCGAGCAGCGTTGGCAGAGGAGGAGGTGGCAGCGGCAGATAGGTACTTGAGGCGCTTCTTGATCCTCATGATCAGGAAGCTGATCCTGGGGACAAGAAGGGATCCAGTGAGCTGCCGGTGTCTACCCCTGCTGGAGGATCTGTCCCAGGTGGGCAGTTATGCGTCGGGTGCGGCTCTCTTAGCCCACCTCTTCGACAGCCTGGGCACCTCCGGTAGGGAGACCAGGGTAGCCGGCTTCTTTCCCTTTCTCCAGGTACGCCTCTCACCTTAACTTTTTATTGCTTTTCTTCTTATTTGATTAATTGTGGCACTAACTGAGTTGTTTTGCAGGTGTGAGCATATCTCTACCTCCCCTCCCTTGGCCGGGGCGTGCCGAGGCGAGCGGGTGCTATACCACTTCTACAGCACTGGAGGTTTCGTCGTGATGAGCAGTCCCTGTGCCTGCAGGTGACGCATATCCAGGACGAGCTAGATGTCGTCCCTTTCGGACATTTAAGTGTTTCTGCCCTCATACTCTTTCATTTTCTTATCACTGACCACTGTCTAATGATCTTCCATTTGTGATGTGCAAGTTGAGTGGACTCCCTATGCTGGGGAGGATGACACAGACCAGCCGTGGGTGGAGCAGGGCCGCCCCTACTTCGGTAGGGAGATCTGGCTCCACGCCTTCAACACGGTGGTCCCACTCCACCTCTGGCTGGTCGCGCGGACACTGGGACTCCACCAGGTGGCAGTGGAGTTCTCGACCCGGCAAGGGTGTGGGAGAGGCTAGGCCATAGCTTCCGGGGCCCTTAGCAGGTCACGGACTGGAGGGAGCAGGTCCAGGAGCAGTTGGAGGACTGGAACCAACGGGGCCAAGTGGTGACCTCCGAGGCCACCAGCGACGAGGACTACTTCCGTGCCTACACACGGAGGTACGGGGCCCAGGTGTACAGGGGGACCCGACGACCGGTGAGTGTTACTAGCTTAGCCCCTTCTAAATATTTGCAATTGTTAATCCTTTGGCTAACCTGACTTGTGTTTGCAGTTTGACCCCGAGGGCCGGATCGCCTCCCTCGAGGGTATCCTCCACTCTACGATCCAGTAGAGGGATGACCTCCAGCGGACCGTGACAGAGCTGGTGAGCATTCTAGTACCTACCCCTTCTACCCTTAGTTTCAGTTGACTGACTCCTGTGCCTTTTCTTTGTAGCGGGCTGAGCTGGAGCGGGTGCAGCAGATGGTAGGGGGTGCTTTGTCCTCCCGAGACGAGCCTGGTCGCTCCGTGCTGGAGGGTCAGTTGGCGGCAGCGGTGACCCAGGCGGAGGATGCCATGGCCTAGCTACGCGAGCGGGTGAGTTATTAATTACCTGCCCTTGTTTCCTTATTTCCCTTATTGAGAAATGCTTGACTTGCAGGAGGCGGAGTCGAGAGACGCACTAGCGCGGATGACTGCGCTAGAGGCAGAGATGGGAGAGTTACGCCTATGCCCTCAAGCAGATGAGGTGATAGGACTGCGTTGAGAGGTGGAGGAGCTTTGCTCGCAGTTGGGGACCAAGTGACATCACCACGAGCTGCTGAGGTCGGAGATGAGGGGGCTTGAGAGAGCTTTGGCACTGGTCGGGCGCAACCGCTCATCTGCCAGTAGGAGCGGCATCCCTAGTGGGTCGGTCGGGCACTACTTGACGGATTCCTCCGGACGACGGAGGAACGAGGAGGAGGGACGACGACGCGAGGGAGCGGCCGAGGGGAGCACGATGGGACTGAGGGAGATGGCCCCTCCACCTTCTCACCCACTTGTGGGTATAGGGGAGAGTGGTTGAGGGCTTGTACTTTGCCCCTTTTGTTCGTGATGTATCATGATGATGATGTAGATATGGAATAGAATAGAACGGAATCTTTTGTCTATGGTCTGTGATTGTGTGACAACGATGAGTGAGATATGGGTGCCGCTCTTCTTCCACTGCGACCTGCACACTTAGGACAATCATGAAGACAAGTTAGATCCATTCTTCGACATAGCCACTTGCCTTAAGCGTAACAAGTGACCAATCTCGATAAATGGTCAAGGGGCTAAGCCTTATTAAATAGGTGAAAAGACATAAATAAATAAAATAAATGACATGCATGAATGAATGAGTAAGAGTGTTGATTTTGAAAAGATTTTTTTGGAGTTTTGAAATATTTGATTTATTGGGGTTTTGAAATATTTGATTTTTTGGAGTTTTGCAATATTTAACTTTTTTGGAGTTTTGAAATATTTGATTTTTTTTAGTTTTAAAATATTTGACTTTTTTGGAGTTTTGAAATATTTGATTTTTTGGAGTTTTGAAGTATTTGATTTTTTTGGAGTTTTGAAATATTTGATTTTTTTATAGTTTTGAAATATTTGATTTTTTTGGAGTTTTTAAAGGACGCCTAAAGCCGACGTTAGCCCTTCCTAAAATAAGACGTGTGAGATGGAAGGGACTCGACCTTTTGGGTCACAACACATAGACCAGGTCAAACCGCTGGTTTAGGAGTCTTGGTGTAAGGCCTTCGAATTTTATTGCATTATTGTATTGCATGTAAATAATTCATGTTGTGTATGTACGTATGTAACTATTTACGTAAGTACTAGTATTATACTATTACCTGCATGTGTATAAGCTAAATGTAAATAGTGTATGAATGATATGATGGTAGTGTGTACATGATAACATATACATATGGCATGCATATAGGTGTAAAATGGGCATGGTTTCTACATGTTTGGGGTTTTGGCTGAAGGCCAGATTGGCGTCAATATCAATGGACACTTGAGTTGAGTAGGCGTCAACCCCATGGACGCCAACACTAACCCCAGCGTCCAGCGATGTGGATGCCAATGAGAGCTTCTCCGGCCATTTAGATCCCTTTGGTGTTTTTACAAGAGGCAAGTACCCTACCCATAGTGTTCATGTATGTGTCTAGGATGGTTTTACCATTTTTATACATTTTTCCCTCGTGTCCTAGACCCCCAAGTTCACCCCATGTTTGGAGCTCGGGTATGTGTTCTACACGGACCTGACATTAACGCAATATCCCTTGCCGCTAAGATCATGCTTAGCATCCAGAGATTATGTCGTTGACATTGAATTAGTGGCCAGAGACCGCCGCCAAGTTCATTTGAGCAGAACAGCAAGCTGTTCTGCCCTTCTATATGATTAATTTCGATGTGTTTTGCGATGAGGATATAATGTAACTCTTATATACTATGTACACTAGCTAATGTGATGAATTGCGAGAATGAATGTACATCTATTTTGTGGGTGGTTGAGTTTGATTGTTACCTAATGTGTATGCGAAAAGAATGGCCATATGTATTCACCATGATCCTAATGATCAGTGGCAAAGTTTTGTTGCCCAAATTTGTTAGACCACGTATGCATGTTACTATCTGTGCTCTGAGTTTCTGACATTTTTCCCATGCTTGTATGATATTTAAAAATTCTGTTTTGGGAAAAATAGAAATCGTGCGTAGGTCATGTTAAATTCCAGTAAATTGCGTGTTGCTCGATAAATTCGGGAACAAATTCTGTGACCCTGGCATGCTAGGGTGCAGACAGTGAGCTATTAAAATTTGTGATTTTGTTTAACTCCATGTTAAATTGCATTATGAATATTAGTGTGGACTGGATGGTTAATTTTAAGAAATTTCATTTTGAGTCAGAAAAATTTGAAATTTTGCATGTGGGATCCTAAGCCCGAAATTAGTTTGTGGTTAACATTTCAGGTCATTTGGACTAGTACACGATGCAATATGAATTTTCCATGTAAAATGTGAAACTAATGCATGCCCTTGTAAAAGGATTTGATTTTGTATATAGAAACCTGATTAGTGAATTTCCTGAGTGCTAGATTCTGTAATTGTAGTGCCATGTTAGGAAAAACAGAGAAGTGTGCATGTGAGTGAGAAAGTGAAGAAATGAGAGTGACATGTGTAAACCTCTGTGTTAAAATCGGTAAAAATGTGTAATGTGTAATTGTGCCAAGTGTGACATTGCTTCCACAGAGGGCAGTGGAACCGTATCAGGGAAAAGTCCCCCTGAGAAGGTTCAATGTGTAGTGACCCTAAGGGCATTAGGGGGAAATCCTGGAGGTGGACAAGTACCACTGGTTAGGGTGGAGACTTGTTCTCCCGGTCTGCGCAGTCCAAGAGTCGCCATTGTATTGCCTAGATGGCGTCTATGTGATGTGATGTGTTGTGTCCTTCTTTGGTGGTTTGGACTATGTGTCACGGCACTAAATGTGAATGTGTAAATGTGTATGTGTCCATGTGAAAACAAAATGTGAATGTGGTTGTGATCATGTGCAAATTGTGTAGTGTGAACGATGTGTAAACGTGCAATTTGTAATGTGTTAAAGATGTGAACAAGAAATTGTGTAAAAATGTGAAACTTAAATGTGAGGATGTGAGATTGAAATCCATGATAGGAGGATCTGAAATCATGTTAGAACTGCAATATAGATGTGGTTAAGATCATGTCTTACATGTGTACAATGCGTAGAATCCATGCTAGGGACAATCCTTACTTATGTGTAAATCATTCCATGTATGTTTACTTTCACATTGTGGTTTGAATGAGAATGTAGCTTTCATGTGTTAGATTGCAAAGTGTTAACCAACATCAAAACAGCAAGCTTAAAGTATGAAAATGGTCATGTATATGCGTAGGAATGTGTAGATTCCATGTTAGGTATGTGTCCTTTCATGCATGTTCGGAAATTTATGTTAATGGTTTCATGTCTTAGTTGGTTGAAGGTAGATTTTTATGTGAGAAATGAATAGAAAGCATGTGATAGGTGATTCTATTTCTGCAAATCTGAAAGCATAGTCCATGTGTTTAAATTGTAGATTCACCATGATAGGTTGTAAAAATTAATGTCGAGCATGCTACATGTTGTGTCTAATGAATGTGTATGTAAAACCTACCATGATATGTGCATGTGCGGTATGTGTAGAATACTTGCGGAGTCTTTTAGACTCACTACTTGCTTCGGCGTACAGGTGTAGTTGGTGACGAGACACTAGTAGAGGAGACGTTGGAGACCAACTCCGAGCGTGGAGATTAGAGCGTTGTGGAGTACTTGTGACTTTTTGTGATTTTCATAGTATGTAATTTGAACATTGAACTATCTTTATCATGGAAGAATGTATAAGTTTGGACATTTATGTACTTAATTTTCAGCAATTTGAATTATGTAGACTTTTAGTTCTTTAAATGTTATCAAATCATGTATGTTAAATGTGGATGATGAATGAATGAAGACAGTGGTTCTTTTACTTCCGCTACTCTGTTCTTATATTCACATGTATCTCAGCTGAATGTCATTGTTGGGTAAATGTCCCACTGTGATGACGCGCGCTATACGGACGTGGGTTGGTATAACCGTACCGGTATAAAGAGGGTCGTCGCAGAGATTGGTATCAGAGCGACCGATTGAGATTGCACATGAATATAGATAAGTCATCATCTTCATTGCATGCTAGGAATGTCCACATGTGTAAAATTGATTAATAATGAATGAAAAATAGATAAGAATATGGTTAGGAAACTTAGTAACCTAGCTCTAATAGTGGCTGAAATTTATTACAGCCATGGCTTCGAGAGGTAGGCGTGGCGGAGCGCCAACCCGTGAGGACGAGCCGCGACGTGACGAGCGGGCGGAGCAACAGGCCCCGGCACCGCAAGGTCCTATACTTCCCCCACCGCCGCCTGTGAACTATGGAGTATTCATGCAAGGTCTGGTGCAAGCCATGCAGACGTAGGCTCATACCCAGGCAGCACTCCAGGCTCAGTTGGAGGCTCAGAAGGCTCAAGTACCAGCTCAGGACCATGGTGGACCTTCTACCATGGAGAGATTCAAGAGGATGCTGCCACCCTCTTTTAAGGGGGAGAGCGATCCTTTATTGGCTGAAAACTGGATGAGGGAGATAGAAAAGATCTTCTGAGCCATCAGGTGTGCAGATGAGGATAAGGTTACATTGGCCACCTACATGCTACATGAAAGAGCTGATGTATGGTGGGCTTCATTGCTGCGTACCCGGTTTGAGGACAGAGCTATCGACGTTGCTTGGGATGAGTTCGTGAGGCTCTTTCGAGCCAAGTTCGTCCCTGAGCATGTGCAAGATCGGATGGAGCAGGAATTCCTATCATTGGCTCAAGGCTCCATGACTGTGTTGGAATATGAGGCAAGATTTTCTGAACTCTCTAAATATGCACCTCATATCATAGCAGACGAGCGCAGGAAGACAAAGAAGTTCGTGATGGGACTCAAGCCATCACTGCGGACGAGACTCGTGGCATTTGATCACCGCACGTTGGACGAGGCCCTCAGTGCAGCTTGTAGACAGGAGGGAGAAATGGAGCAATACCTGGAAGAAAAGAAAGCTTCGCAGAAGAGGCCAGCAGCGACATTCCAACGGCAAGACAAGAAGAAAGTAGTGTACCAGACACCGCAGCGATCCGTGGCAGTCGGCAGTTCTCAGGTACCCTCTGTACGTTCCCCTGGTGTGAAGAAAGAGTTTCCCCACTGTGGGAAGACACATGGTGGTACCGAATGTTGGATGATTACGGGCAAGTGCTTGAAGTGCGGAAGCAGCGACCACAAGATCAAAGATTGCCCAAGACTTCAGAAGGGAGTCCAGCGCGGAGCGCCAGCCCCAGCAGTAGCGGCAGCAGCGCCAGCTACAGGAAGACCAAGAAGGCCTCGAGCCCCAGCTCGAGTGTTTGCTTTAGCTCGCGAGGACGCCGAGCAGGCGGAGCATGTCACCGAAGGTATGCTTTTGCTTTTAGGTGTGCATGCTCGGGTTTTGTTTGATACGGGTGCTACTCACTCGTTCATTTTCGAGCGGTTCTCTAGGCAGTTAGCCTTAGAGTCAGGTATAGAGTCTGAGGATTTAGAGATCCCTTTGTCTGTGCACACCCCTGCGGGTACGGTATCGACTAGGAAGTGCATTCCGTCGTTACCTGTGTTCATTGAGGATAGAATCCTAGATGGGTGTTTCTTCTTGCTAAAGATGAAGGACTATGATGCTATTCTTGGTCTGGATTGGCTAGAGGAGCACTATGCGTTAGTGGATTGTCGTCGGAAGAGGATTGTTTTTCGCATTCCTAGTGAGGACGAGTTCTCTCATCCCTTGCCAAGGAACTTGGCGGGAAAGTTAGTCATCTCTGCCATGAGAGAGATGCGCATGGTGAACAAGGGTTGTGACGCTTTTCTTGCCAGCGTGGTACTAGTGCCAGAGGCTGATGAGTCACCTACTCTTGCAGAGATTGAGGTAGTGCAGGATTTTCCAGACGTTTTTCCTGATGATTTGTCTGGTTTGCTACCGGATAGAGAGATAGAGTTTACCATAGAGTTGCTACCAGGCACCTCTCCTATCTCGAAGGCTCCATATCGGATGGCACCTGCGGAGTTAGCCGAGTTGAGGAGGCAGTTGCAAGAGTTGCTTGATAAGGGATTTATTCGCCCTAGTGTTTCCCCTTGGGGCGCACCTGTATTGTTCGTCAAGAAGAAAGACGGGTCACTTAGGTTATGCATTGACTACAGGAAGCTGAACCAAGTGACTGTGAAGAACAGGTATCCCTTACCTCGTATTGATGATCTGTTTGACCAGTTGCGGGAGGCATTAGTCTTTTCTAAGATTGATTTGCGATCTGGTTATCATCAGTTGAGGATTCGGAGTGAGGATGTGTCCAAGACGGCGTTTAGAACCCGTTATGGACATTATGAGTTTTTGGTCCTTCCTTTCGGATTGACCAATGCCCCTACAGCGTTCATGGATCTCATGAACAGGGTGTTTAGGCCTTATCTAGATAGCTTTGTCGTAGTGTTTATTGATGATGTGTTGGTCTATTCTCCGGATGACGCCACGCACCGTCAGCATTTGAGGTTAGTGTTAGAGGTTCTTCGTGAGCAAAATTGTACGCAAAATTCAGCAAGTGCGATTTTTGGTTGTGCGAGGTTCATTTCCTCGGGCATGTTATCTCCGGTGCTGGTGTTGCAGTGGATCCAGCGAAGGTCCAGGCAGTTATGGATTGAGAGATTCCCAAGACCCCTTCGGAGATTCGTAGTTTTATTGGTTTAGCTGGTTACTATCGGCGATTTATTGAGGGATTTTCATCCATCGCTGTCCCTTTGACTCAGCTTACCAGAAAGGGAGTGAAGTTCGTTTGGTCTGAGAAGTGTGAGAGTAGTTTTCAATTAATGAAGACTAAGCTCACGACAACCCCGGTGTTAGTCTTACCGAGCGGTGTAGAGGGTTTTTCTATCTACACGGATGCATCTCGGATTGGGTTAGGCTGTGTGCTAATGCAGTAGGAAAGGGTAGTGGCTTATGCTTCACGTCAGTTGAAGGAGCATGGGAAGAACTATCCGACTCATGACTTGGAGCTCGCAGCAGTGGTTCATGCACTAAAGATCTGGAGGCACTATCTTTATGGTGTCAGATTTGAGGTGTTTACCGACCACAAGAGCTTAAAGTATCTTTTCTCTCAAAAGGAATTAAACCTGAGGCAGAGGAGATGGATTGAGTTCTTGAAGGACTATGACATCGACCTTCAGTATCACCCTGGAAAGGCGAATGTTGTAGCGGATGCGCTGAGTAGAAAGAGGCCATCTCTCCAGCAGGATTGGAAGATGCGGCTTGCGCGTTGACTGAGTTAGAGCCATCGCTATGTCAGGCTTTTGTAGCTCAGTTATCTCTTAGGTCCTCCGTTTTGGATGAGGTGATCGAGCAACAGGGAGCCGACCCTAGACTCTTAGAGTTAGTGGGCAAGGCAGGCATTGCTCGTGATGAGGGCGGTGTGATTAGATTTCAGCACCGTGTTTGTGTCCCCGATTTAGTAGATGTCCGTGAGCATGTGTTAGCGGAGGCTCATAGATCGTGATTCTCTATTCATCCGGGTAACACGAAGATGTATCAGAATTTCAAGAGATCATTTTGGTGGTCCGGCATGAAGAAGGATGTAGCGGATTATGTGTCTAGGTGTTTAGTGTGTCAGCAAGTGAAGGCCGAGCGACAGCGACCATCCGGCCTTATGCAAAGGATGGACATCCCATTGTGGAAGTGGGAAGCTGTCACTATGGACTTTGTTTCGAGTTTGCCTCGATCTAGAAGGGGCAATGACTCGATTTGGGTAGTTGTAGATAAATTCTCGAAGACTGCTCATTTCTTGCCTATGAAGAAGAAGCAGTCAGTAGAGAGTTTAGCTAGATTGTATGTTAGTAGTGTCATTAGATTGCATGGTGTGCCGAAGTCGATCATTTTGGATCGAGATCCGAGATTTACTTCGAGGTTGTGGAAGGGTCTTCAGGATAGTTTAGGTTCGGAGCTGAAGCTCAGTTCGGCGTTTCATCCCCAGACTGATGGACAGTCCGAAAGGACTATCCAGACGCTCGAGAATATGTTGAGAGCGTGTGTGCTAGATTGGAAGGATGATTGGGAGCGTCATTTACCTCTAGTGGAGTTCGCATACAACAACAGTTTTCATGCGAGTATTGGTATGGCTCCATTTGAGGCGTTGTATGGTAGGCCCTGTAGATCTCCGTTATGTTGGGAGGAGACTGGTGATAGGCAGCTGATCGGTCCGGAGTTAGTTCAGGAGACTTCAGATAAGGTCCATCTTATCAGGAAGAGGCTTGTTGCGGCTCAGGATAGGCAGAAGAGTTATGCCGACAACAGGAGGAAGGATCTTGAGTTCAAGGTTGGCGATCATGTCTTCTTGAAGATATCGCCTACTCGAGGTGTTGTCAGATTTGGCAAGCATAGTAAGTTGAGCCCTAGATTCATTGGCCCATATGAGATTCTCAGACGTTTGGGCAGCGTGGCATATGAGCTAGCATTACCCCCAGCTTTGGCTAGTGTTCATCCTGTATTCCACGTTTCGATGCTCAGGAAGTATGTCCGAGATCCGTCTCATGTGATTAGTCATGAGCCAGTGGAAATTCAGCCAGATCTATCGTATGTCGAGCAACCATTAGCTATTCTTGACCGGAAGGTTCAGCATCTCCGGAACAAGAGTATTGCGTCGGTGAAAGTTCTCTGGCGGAACTTCTCACGAGAGGAGGCTACTTGGGAGCTTGAGGATACGATGAAAAATAAGTATCCCCTTTTGTTTGAGTAGCGTCGTTCTAACTTCGAGGATGAATTTTCTTTAAGGGGGAGAGGGTGTAAGGCCCTCGAATTTTATTGCATTATTGTATTGCATGTAAATAATTCATGTTGTGTATGTACGTATGTAACTATTTACGTAAGTACTAGTATTATACTATTGCATGCATGTGTATAAGCTAAATGTAAATAGTGTATGAATGATATGATGGTAGTGTGTACATGATAACGTATACATATGGCATGTATATAGGTGTAAAATGTGCATGGTTTCTGCATGTTTGGGGTTCTGGCCGAAGGCCAGATTCGCGTCAATATCAATGGACGCTTGAGTTGAGTAGGCGTCAACCCCATGGACGCCACACTAACCCCAGCGTCCAGCGATGTGGATGCCAACTTCTCTGACCTGCATGCGTTGCAGAGCCCAGAATTCCGGGAGCAAGCTAGCTCACCCATTGGGGAGCTGTCCCCAACGCTCTGAGCCTTGCCCATCACCACTCCGGGGTCCCCAAACCCCTCTGCTGTAAAACCAACTCCCCCTGCACCAGAAAACCTCTCTAGACTCTTTGCAAAGAGGAGAGAAAACCCTAGTTCGGAGTTGTGCAAAGACTGAGCTTTGGAGGCTTCAATCCTGCGATCCAAGGCTTCATCTGGTGTTCTTTTGCAACTGGAGGCTAGAGGGAACCAAGGAGAAGGCTTCCCCACCGCTGGCTTAGCACCTGCATCGACCAAGAACCCGGAGGAGAGCTCTTTTGGAGGCTTCTTGGGACTGCCCAAGGAGAGCTTCTCCGGCCATTTAGATCCCTTTGGTGTTTTTACAAGAGGCAAGTACCCTACCCATAGTGTTCATGTATGTGTCTAGGATGGTTTTACCATTTTTATACATTTTTCCCTCGTGTCCTAGACCCCCAAGTTCACCCCATCTTTGAAGCTCGGGTCTGTGTTCTGCACGGACCTGACATAAACGGCAATATCCCTTGCCGCTAACATCATGCTTAGCGTCCAGCGATTATGCCGTTGACATTGAATTACCGGCCAGAGACCGTCGCCAAGTTCATCTGAGTAGAACAACAAGCTGTTCGGCCCTTCTATATGATTAATTTCGACATGTTTTGCAATGAGGATATAATGTAACTCTTATATACTATGTACACTAGCTAATGTGATGAATTGGGAGAATGAATGTACATCTATTTTGTGGGTGGTTGAGTTTGATTGTTACCTAATGTGTATGCGAAAAGAATGGCCATGTGTATTCACCATGATCCTAATGATCAGTGGCAAGGTTTTGTTGCCCAAATTTGTTAGACCACGTATGCATGTTACTATCTGTGCTTTGAGTTTCTGAAATTTTTCCCATGCTTGTATGATTATTTAAAAATTCTATTTTGGGGAAAATAGAAATCATGCGTAGGTCATGTTAAATTCCAGTAAATTGCGTGTTGCTCGATAAATTCGGGAACAAATTCTGTGACCCTGTGCATGCTAGGGTGCAGACAGTGAGCTATTAAAATTTGTGATTTTGTTTAACTCCATGTTAAATTGCATTATGAATATTAGTGTGGAATGGATGATTAATTTTAAGAAATTTCATTTTGAGTCAGAAAAATCTGAAATTTTGCATGTGGGATCCTAAGCCCGAAATTAGTTTGTGGTTAAAATTTCAGGTCATTTGGACCAGTACACAATGCAATATGAATTTTCCATGTAAAATGTGAAACTAATGCATGCCCTTGTAAAAGGATTCGATTTTGTATATAGCAACCTGATTAGTGAATTTTATTGAGTGCTAAATTCTGTAATTGTAGTGCCATGTTAGGAAAAATAGAGAAGTGTGCATGTCAGCGAGAAAGTGAATGAAATGAGAGTGACATGAGTAAATCTATGTGTTAAAATCGGTAAAAATGTGTAATGCGTAAATTGTGCCAAGTGTGACATTGCTTCCACAGAGGGCAGTGGAACCGTATCGGGGTGAAGTCCTCCTGAGAAGGTTCAATGTGTAGTGACCCTAAGGGCATTAGGGGGAAATCCTGGTGGTGGACAAGTACTACTGGTTAGGGTGGAGACTTGTTCTCCCGGTCTACGCAGTCCAAGAGTCGCCATTGTATTGCCTAGATGGCGTCTATGTGATGTGATGTGATGTGTTGTGTCCTTCTATGGTGGTTTGGACTATGTGTCACGGCACTAAATGTGAATGTGTAAATGTGTATGTGTCCATGTGAAAACAAAATGTGAATGTGGTTGTGATCATGTGCAAATTGTGTAGTGTGAACTCTGTGTAAACGTGCAATTTGTAATGTGTTAAAGATGTGAACAAGAAATTGTGTAAAAATGTGAAACTAAAATGTGAGGATGTGAGATTGAAATCCATGATAGGAGGATCTGAAATCATGTTAGAACCGCAATATAGATGTGGTTGCGATCATGTCTTACATGTGTACAATGCGTAGAATCCATGCTAGGGACAATCCTTACTTATGTGTAAATCATTTCATGTATGTTTACTTTCACATTGTGGTTTGAATGAGAATGTAGCTTTCATGTGTTATATTGCAAAGTGTTAACCAACATCAAAACATCAAGCTTAAAGTATGAAAAATGGTCATGTATATGCGTAGGAATGTGTAGATTCCATGTTAGGTATGTGTCCTTTCATGCATGTTCGGAAATTTATGTTAATGACTTTCATGTCTTAGTTGGTTGAAGGTAGATTTTTATGTGAGAAATGAATAGAAAGTATGTGATAGGTGATTCTATTTCAGCAAATCTGAAAGTATAGTCCATGTGTTTAAATTGTAGATTCACCATGATAGGTTGTAAAAATTTAATGTCGAGCATGCTACATGTTGCATCTTATGAATTTGTATGTAAAACCTACCATGATATGTACATGTGCGGTATGTGTAGAATACTTGCGGAGTCTTTTAGACTCACTACTTGCTTCGACGTACAGGTGTAGTTGGTGACGAGACACTAGTGGAGGAGACGTTGGAGACCGACTCCGAGCGCGGAGATTAGAGCGTTGCTGGAGTACTTGTGACTTTTTGTGATTTTCATAGTATGTAATTTGAACATTGTACTATCTTTATCATGGAAGAATGTATAAGTGTGGACGTTTATGTACTTAATTTTCAGCAATTTGAATTATGTGGACTTTTAGTTATTTAATGTTATCAAATCATGTATGTTAAATGTGGATGATGAATGAATGAAGACAATGGTTCTTTTACTTCCGCTACTCTGTTCTTATATTCACGTGTATCTCAGCTGAATGTCATTGTTGGGTAAATGTCCCACTGTGATGACGCTCGCTATACCGACGTGGGTTGGTATAACCGTACCGGTATAAAGAGAGTCGTTGCACTTGGTCGCTTTCCCTCTTTACTAAAGACTTTACTAAGATAGGACGTGCTTTTCAGGGTGACATGCCTTGGGTGACTGCCCCTGGTTGATAGTGTAGCTACTTAGGCCATACCTAAGAGATGATCTGATCTTTTAGATGGAAGTGGCAGACTATATAAGGAAAGTCTAATGTAGGTTTAAGGATGTTGGGCTCGCTTCTTCCCGCAACATTCCCTTCAGAGATTAGGTCTGTTGCAGAGGGACTTTGTGGTCTTTTCTATGGGTTTGCGCTGTTTGGGGCATGCGTACGACCGGGCTCATGAGCATCCCATGGGGACTTCGCCACTCTTTGCCATGCCCCTATTCCATCATATAGTTTTTCATTATTTTTCATTCTTTTGTTCTTTTGCCCTTTTATTTGACCGCCCCTATTTGAGGCTTCCTCTCGTAAGGGTATGTTTAAGGTTGACAACCTTGCCCTTACGACCCTTGCCCCTACATTTCGCTGGATTTAGAAGAGAATGACCATCACATCGCTAAAGCAGGGCCTATCTAGCCACAGTATCCACTAACACGGTTACCCGGGCTTGCCGTGTGTGTGTGTTGATCCTAACTTAGGTCAATCCTTGATGAATGGGGAGGAGACTTCGGACTCTTAACATGGGGTTATCCCTAATCTAAGTGTTGTGGCCTCACACCTAAAGACCTAGGGATAGAATCTTTGAGGTACAACCCATTCCACGGATGTGACAATTCTACGCCCTCAGCATTGGTTAGGCGGTAGGCATTTCTCGGATACACTTCTCTCACGACGTACGGACCTTCCCAATTTGGTTGCAATTTAGACCTCGGACCTCCAGGTTTGATAAAATACATTTTAAGACCATATCACGCTCTTGGAATTTTCGATCAATGACCTTCTTTGCAAAAGACCTTGAGATTCGCCATTGATATGAGAGTACATGATCGGCCACCATGAGTCGCCTTTCATCAAAGAGTTCCAGTTGAACTAGTAACGCCTCTAGACATTCGTCAAGATTGAGTTCCTTATCTAATTGGACTCTTAGTGAAGGGATAAAGATCTCATATGGAACTATCGCCTCCATCCCATAAGTGAGAGCATACGGGGTTTGCCCCATGGGAGTACGGACGGAGGTACGATAGGCCCATAGACCCTCTATTAGCTTTTCTGGCCAATCAGCAAATTTATGCGATTCATAAGTTTTCTTCAAGATTCTAAGAAGGGTTTTATTAGTTGCTTTAGCTTGGCCGTTGCCTTGTGGGTAATATGGAGATGAATGATGCATGGTGATATTGTATTTCTTACAGAGGTCTTGGAGTTCTTGTGAGATGAATTGTGGCCCGTTATTCGTGACGATGCTGCTTGGCACTCAGACCACGAGATGATATTCTTCATGATAAAGCGGCACACTGTGGATGCTTTGATCTCTACGAACACTTCTGCTTCTGCCCACTTGGTGTAATACTCAGTTGGTGTGAGGATGAAGGATTTTTGTTTGGTTTGAGGATTAGGATCACCAAGGGAGCCAACAATATCAAAAGCCCACATGGAGAATGGCCAAGGTGTGGAGAGTGGATGAAGTGAGGATGAAGGAGTGTGAATTTTATCAGCATGGAGTTGGCATTTGACACACCTACGGACGTAGATGGCACAGTCTTCTTCTAGGGTTGCCCAGTAGTAGCCCTGCCTAATGATCTTCTTAGCAAGCATCTGACTGTTGACATGCCCTCCGCATTCACTAGCGTGGACTCCTTCTACAACTTTCCAAGCTTCGTCATCATTGAGACATCTCAAAAGAACTCCATTAAGAGCCCGCCAATACAGAATTTCTCCAACGACTGTGTATCTTAAGGAAGCTCTTCTTATGGCCTTGCGATCCTCCGCATTAGCCTTTTCGGGATACGACCCATCCTTACAGTATTGCTCAATCTCAAAATATCATGGAAATTCCTCTTCATCTAAGATTTCCTCTAGTACAGCTAGCATGACTTGTTGCACTTCTCTCTTCCTAGCCCTTTCTTCTAAGAATGTCCTATGGTTTTTGAACTAAGGATCTTAGGCAGATGGAACATCCAGCCATTGGATGACAATTGTCTCAGTCTGGCGATTCAGAGGGAAGCATAGAGAAGAAGCTAGTGACGCCAAGGCGTCATCTAGGATATTCTGTGAGCGAGGAGTGTGGACATAGATGAGCTTGCAGAACTGCCTTGCGAACAACGTGACTAGATCTTGATATGGTTTAAGCTTTGGGTCACGAGTGCGGTAACTTGAGAGCACCTGCCGCAGAACAAGCTGAGAGTCCCCTATGATTCTGAGGTGGGATGCACCTAAGATATAAGCGCGCTTAAGACCAGCGAGGAGAGCTTCATACTCAGACATGTGTTAGTGGCGGAAAAGGTGAGTTGAAAAGCGATGGGGATAGTGATACCCTCCGGGGTGAGCAGCATAGCTCCAATGCCCGTCTCTGAGAGTTGAGCACACCATCAAAATGGAGGGACTAGAAGGGATCTTGGAAATGACTGAGAACTCCTCATTGGGGAATTCTTCTCGGATGGAATCGCTATGAGGGAGTGGCAAATGGGAAAGGTGCTCAGCGATGACATATCCTTTGATGGCCTTTTGGACCACAAAAGAAATGTCAAATTGTGAGAGGAAGCTCTGCCAGTGCACAAGCCGATTAGAGAGGACGGGCTTTTCTAAGAGATATCTGAGCGGATCCATCCTCGAGATCAGCTTGACCTCGTGGGCAAGAAAGTAATGCTTGAGCTTTTGGACTACCCACACGAGCGTGACACAAGTTTTGTCCGCAGTGGTGTATTTGGATTCTGCGGTGTTGAAAAGCCTAGAAAGATAGTATGCTGCCCTTCTTTTCCAGATTCATCGTGTTGTGCAAGGACAGCACCTAGGGAGTCCTCAATGACTAAGAGATATAGGATTAATGGTTTCCCGGGTACAGGAGGTTGCAGAAATGGCGGATTCATGAGATACCTCTTCAAATCATCAAAGGCTTCTCGGCACTTGTCATTCCATTCAAATTTGGCCCCTCCCTTTAAGAGATCATAGAATTGGCAGCATCTTTGTGAGTGCTATGATATGAATCTTCTAATGAATTGCAGACGCCCAATCAAGCCTCTTAGTTGTGAAATGTTCTTTGAAGGCGGCATTTCTACAATAGCCTTGGCCTTGTTTGGATCAATCTCAATCCCCTGCTTACTAACTATGAAGCCTAGAAACTTCCCTGATGATACCCCGAACACACATTTCTTCGGATTCATTCTCAGCTTGTACTCCCTTGACCTTTGCAACACCTTGGCGAGTATCTCGGGGTGTTCTCTCCTGGTTCTTGACTTCACCAAAATATCATCCACGTACACTTCTACATAGACGTGCATCATATCGTGGAATATGGCCATCATCGCCCTTTGATAGGTAGCCCCAGCATTCTTTAGCCCAAATGGCATGACTACATAACAGTATGTTTCCCAGGGCATGGTGAAGGATGTTTTCTCTTGATCTCCAGGAGCTAGACGGATTTGGTTATAGCCTGAATATCCATCCATGAATGAGAGGGTTTCATACCCAGCCGTATTATCAATTGGCACATCAATGTGAGGAAGTGGGAAGTCATCTTTTGGACATGCCTTATTTAAGTCCTGGAAGTCAATACAGATTCTGACTTTTCCGTCCTTCTTCATGACCGGGACTATATTTGCTACCCAGTTTGAATAGAGCACTACCCTGATGAATCTAGCATTGTGGAGTTTATCTACTTCGTCCTTCATCTTCAGGGCCATAAGTGGGTGGAACCTTCTGAGTTTCTGCTTTATGGCCTTTGCCCCTTCTTTCAACACTAGTCGGTGTTCCACTAATGAGGGGTCTAGGCCGAGCATGTCCTCATACGACTAGGCAAATGCATCCTTGTACTCCTTCAGAATTTGCACCAGTTCCTCTTCTTCATCAGGAGGGAGATTAGCTGAGATAATCACAATCCTGAGATTTTCTTTTGTTCCAAGATTGACTTCCTTAGTAGGTTCATCCACTGCCGTTGTAGGTTCATCGAATATTCCTACGCCACTCGCGTATATCTTGGTAGAGTCATCTACTTCGCTATCCTCTTCATCGATTGGGTCCTCATCATTCATGATATCATTGATGCCAAACCCGTCGTCTACGAACACCCCATCCTGCTCAATTTCTTCTTCTAACACCAACGCGTCCTTTGTGAACTCCTCTATTAGCAACAATTCTTGACATCGCCGAGCTAACTCTTGAAGGTATCATCAGGGAATAGCCTTGCCCCGTTGCTTCCTGGGGTGACATTTGGACTTGGCGGGTGCTGGGTTAACCTGACTCTCTACCCTAGACTCTCCTAGACTAAGGCTAGACTCTTCTAACCTAGACGATCCTAATTGGCTAGACGACTCTACTGGACTAGGGGAGGACATTGTGTCCTCAAAGAGGATGGATCATAATGAAGGAGCGAGAGGGGAAGCCCCAGCTGAGGGGTGCCCCAAATCAGGAGGGTGAAGGAGGTATGCTGGCTCCTCGACCTCAATGTGCATTTGAAGTTTGGCATTTTTTTTTGGAGATTGGGATCAGTGGAGAGCATGCAGCACGAGAGAGTGATCTCATGGTCACTCAGATTAGATTGCAAAGCAGAGAGGACTGCAGGGGAGGATCAGGAGTGAGGATGCTGCGTGCAGCTGTCAGGAGTTGGGGAGACAGCCAAATGAGTAAGGGAGGGGATGAAGGAACGAGGCTGGGGAGGAGAGAACGCAGGAGTGATGGTTGAATGGCCAAGCATGTACCCCTACAGAGCTCGTCTACAGTCTTCCCTTCCTCGTAGGGGATGTCTGGCTCTCCCACGTCAGTGGCGTCGCTCATCAACTGCCTCTTAGATGTGATGGAGGTGGGTAGATCTACCAGTTTGGCTGCAGCTGGCGGCCATGTTCTTTCTTCCTCCTAGAACAGACGGCTGAAGGCTATTGTGATGTCTTCTATATCAAACCAATGGTACCATTCAGCCTCTGGGTCCCCTGTCTTCCTTCTCTTTCCGGGGCGGAGTGCTTCCAGCGTCATATATGTAAGTATGGGGGCCATGTGCTGGGAGAAATTCATGCCATGAACATCTTGTTGTGACAGTTCTGCCTTGACCACCACAGTGTTATACCCAGGTTGGGTAGGGCCTCTGACAAAGTGACACCAGAGTGTCCAGGTGAGTGGTTCGCGATCGGCCTTGAGAGTGGATGTGCTAGTTGACCATGTCTTGGACTTCTCCCTGTAGCCCAGTCCCCATCTGCTTTTCATCACGATGTCAGGAATAGGCTTGGTGATGCCCTGCAGTTCTGCCCCTAGGCCCTTGCCTTCTTCATATCCCAGCTTCATCATGATTTGCCACCCCTTAGTGTTTAGTGGCTCCTTCCTCTTGACTGTGTTGACTTGTGCCGAACTGGCCTCTTGTTTTGAGTGGAATGAGTAGGCCCAAGGGTAGTTAATGTCCAGTACTGAGATAATGGGCTTGTTGGCGAGCCACACGGCTGGGAGTAGAGTATCATGGATGACATCAACTGTGTGGGCAGTAGCTATGCTTTTGACCTTGATGATCCGTCCTTGGAAAGGGAATTTCAGACACTGATGTGCAGTGGACGGTACAGCTCCCAGCACTTCTAACCATGGACGCATTAGGATGGCCTTGAACATAGGGTCGATGTCAAGTACATAGAAATCGACACCGACGGCCAGTGGCCCCAGTTTAGCTTGTATAGTTACCATGTTGTGACAGGATCTGCAACAGTTGTTGTTGCTGCTATTGTGGAAGGGGTGGTTGGCACTGCTGCCTCTGCTGTTGCTGCTGCCTCTGTCTTTCTTTGATGTCTCCGATCACTTGTCGGAGAGCCATCCAGTCCAGTCTGTTCTGTTCATGCAGATCATATACCAGGTCTTTGAATGTGAAGCACTGCTCTCAATAGTATGATCTGGCTGCCGATGGAACATGCAGTATCTTGTCTAGTCCACACTTGGATTCAATGGCCTTTCCAGAGGTAGCTTGATGGCATCTGTGGAGACCAAGGCCAAGAAGATGTCGGAGAGCGTCTCGGGGAGTGGTGGGTACTGAGTTCTCCTTGGACCTAGGGGATGCCTTTGTTGGGTGCCATCAGAAGGTGGTACTTGGTTGTATTGGGGTTACTGGCCTTGTGGACGATTAGTGCGGTTTTGACCCTAGGCAGTGTAAGGTTGACGGTTGTTGTTTTGACCGGCAGGGTTGAATGCACTCACTTGCTCATTTACTTGGACAACCTCGGTGACTGGCCCCTGAGGTTTTGTTTGGAAGCGGGACTTCTGGGGTTTGAACATGGAGTGTATGGGGGAGTCCTTGAGTTGGGTTTGGATGAACTAGACCCGACTGTAGAGTTGGTGCATAGTGGTGATATCATTCATTGCTAGGATGTTTTTATAGGCAGGGGTTGCATTGGAAATGATGATTTTGACCTTTTCTCCCTCTTGAAGGTACCCAGGGACTCGCGTGGCCATCTGCCTCCACCTGTCGGCATATGTAGCAAAATCTTCATCTGACATCATCCTTTCAGCCATGAGATCCGTAAGAGAATATTCTGGCCCAACTCTATCTTGGAATTGTTCAAGGAATTTTTCTTTCAGTATGGCGAAGTCCTTTGCATCCTCGAGTAGCAAAGAATAGAACCAATCTAGTGCCGGCCCATCTAATGACCGGCAGAACAGGTACGCCATTAAGCGGCTATCATGCTGATAGGGTGCAGACTCATAGATGAAATCATTGATGTGAATATAGGGGTTGCCAGAGCAATTGTACTTATTGTACTTGGGCAGACAGGACCCATAGGCCATTGAAGTTAGGCATGTGGACATCATCGTGCTGCCTAGGGTCGACCTGCCTTCACAGCTTTTGGAGTTCTTTCTTGATGGACGCCCACTCAGACATCATGTCGGGAGCGGCAGATGGTTGAGCATACAAGGAGGAGGCACGGGATGCCGGCCTGGTGTGTGGCTATGGTGGATGGAAAGGGAGGTAAGGGGGATACCGGGGCTTCGACTCACGTGGATGATAATGCTCAGACTCGAAAGGAGTGAATCGAATGGCCCATGGCCGGATAGGGGTATTGTTGTGACGGCCCTCATTATACCGGTACGGTTATACCAACCCACGTCGGTATAGCGAGAGTCCTCACAGTGGGACATTTACCCAAACGATACATACAGCTGAGATACACGCGAACATACAACAGAGTAGCGGAAGTAAAAGACAACTGTCTCCATTCATTCATCATCCACATTTAACATACATGAAGTTTGTAATTAACAATAAAGAACTAAAAGTTCACATAATTTAAATTGCTGAAATAAAAATACATAATGTCCACATTTATACATCCTTTTCATGATAACTCTAATACGATGTTCATATTACATACTATGAAATGCACAAGTCACAAGGAAACTCCAAAGTCTAATCTCCGCGCTCGGAGTCCGTCTCCACTGTCTCCTCCAACGGTGCCACGTCACCAACTACACCTGTACGCCGAAGCAAGGAGTGAGTCCAAAGACTCAGCAAGCAACACTACTCATAACATACACGTATAAGTCATAGTGGTTTCTACATGCACATTCAAAATTTTCAACACATGGCATGCTAATCGTTGAAGGTTTCAACCTATCATGAAAGTTTTACAAATTTATACATGGATCATGCTTTCAGATTTCTAAGAATAAAACTTTCCTATCACATGCTCTCTATTCAATTTACTCGTGAAATTTTGCCTTTAAAGAACCAAGACATGAGAGCTACCAACATGAACATTGTGCATATATGAAAGGAAAACACAACTAGCATGGATCTTACATGTTTTTAAACACATACATAGACATTTTCGCATGCTTTAAGTTGCTGGTTTCACATGGTTTAATGGATGTAAACCTACACATGAGAGCTACAATATTGCTTAAAACAATCATGTGAACAACCAATCATGCTACTTGCATACGTACTCATCAATTATCCCTAACATGGATTCTAGACATTTTTGCACATATAAACATGATGATAACGACATGAATTTACTGATTTCACATGGTTTCAGATTTGTCTCACATGGATTTCAACAACATATTCTCACATCTTTAGTTTCACATTTTCTTTACACAAGATTCCCATTTCGCATGGTTGCACTTTACACATACACATTTTACACTGTTCACTTACACATTTACACATGAACACATACACATTACACATTTTAGGTGCCGTGACACATAGTCCAAACCACCAAAGAAGGACATATACACATCACAATACACATAGACGCCATCTAGGCATTCCAATGGCGACTCTTGGACTTGCAGACCGGGAGAACAAGTCTCCACCCTAACCAGTGGTACTTGTCCACCTCCAGGATTTCCCCTAATGCCCGTAGGGTCACTTACACACTGAACTTTCTCAGGGGGACTTTCCCTGATACAGCTCCACTGCCCTCTACGGAAGCAGTGTCACATTGGCACAGTTACACATTTACACATTTTACCGATTTACACATGGTTTTACACATAGCACTTTTCATCTCATTCACTTTCTCACTCATATGCATTTCTCTGTTTTTCCTGACATGGCACTACAGATTTCAGGAGTTTAACACACAGTAAACTTCGCCAATCAAGTTGGGTTTAAGCAATATCTAATCACATTATGATATCATACGTAGATTACTATATTTCACATGGAAAATACATAACTTCTTATATACTGGTCCAAATGACCTGAACTTTTAACCACATGCTATTTTCGGGTTCTAGATCATACATTCAATTTTTCAGATTTTTCTGAGCTAATTGGGATTTACAGTAAATAAAATACCTTTTTCGCATGCCATTCACAATTTAGGTTGACATAGAGTTTAACACATCATGCATTTTTACAACTTACTGTTTGAACAGAGACTATTGTTATATACATGATTTGAAACTACAGAATTATCCTAAATCATACATCTATAGATTGATCACCACAAATCATTCTGCATGCCGTTTTATTTACCGACCCGAGTTTATTAGCAATTTATACAGCATGGACAATTTATCAAAACTGAGTACATGTATACTGATCCACTAATCTTCATGATCTAATAAAACTGAGGCATTCAGACTAATCCTAATCATAAAACATAAATTTGGCAAGATCATCAACAAGTCATGCTTACAATTCATGGAATACAATCTTCTAACATCCATCACCACACATCACACTCATCCACACACAACATTTAACAATATACATAGTGTATAGGGTTACCATATATCCTCATCACGGAAACCATACCGAAAATAGTTGTATAGGAAGGATAGAACAAGTCATGTTCTGTCCAGAGGAACTTGGCGGCGGTCTCTGACCGCTGACTCAGGGTCAGCGGCATGGTCGATGGACGCCAAGCATGATCTCAGCGTCCATTGACCTTGCCGTCAATGCAGGTCTGTGCAGAAACACAGACCCGAGCTCTCATGTTTGGAGAATGTGAGGGTCTAGGACTCGAGGGAAAATTCATAAAAATAGTAGAAACGACCTAGACACATACGGGGACATTATGGTTAGGTCACTTGCCTTTTAGAAATGCTCAAATGATCAAAGGTGCTCGGTGAATCCCTCCTTGGGCAGTCCCAAGAAGATGCAGAACTCCTCCTAGATCTTCTTCCTCCGGGCTCCTGGATGATCTTCACACCAAGGGGATGTCGGGAAGCCTCCTCCTTTGCTCCAGCTATCTTCTTGTCGTGGAAGAAGGCGGATCTAGCTCCAGGAAGTCGGATCCTTGGGTGCAAAGAGTGGGGTTTCTCATTTTTTCTTTTAGGGTTTTCTTTCTCTCTTTTCTCCTCTTGCAAGGTGAAGAGAGGAGTGGGAAGAGGCAGATCCGGGTTCAGACATAAGGGGAGCCTCTCTCCCACTCACAAGGTGACATGACAGCTCTCAGAGCCGTTGGGGACAGCCCCCAATGGCTGAGCTTTCTTGTTTCAGAGTATCTGGCTCTACTGTGCATGCAGGCCAGAGAAATAGGCGTCAATATCGCTCGACGTCAGGATTAGTGTTGGCGTCCATGTCTGGACGCTGACACTACCTCAACGGCTAAAGGTTGACGCCAAGGTGGCCTTCGGCCAGAACTCTAAAATATGCAGAAAACTATGCATACCATGCATATATACATGCAATATGTATATGGAGTGTATCCATACTATCACCATTCAATACATGCATATTTACATATAGTATAAACACATGCACACGTAATTGTACTAAGTAAAACGTACGTAAGTATGTATATACATACACAAGCACAGGTATACACACACACAATACAATAATGCGACGGAAATTCGAGGGCCTTACACCCTCTCCCCCTTAAAGAAACTTCATCCTCGAAGTTAGAACGACACTACTCAAACAAAAGGGGATACTTCTTTTTCATCGCATCCTCAAGCTCCCAAGTAGCCTCCTCGCGTGAGAAGTTCCGCCATAGGACCTTCACCGACGCAATTCTCTTGTTCCGGAGATGCTGAACCTTTCGGTCAAGAATGGCTACTGGTTGCTCGACATACGAAAGATCTGGCTGAATCTCCACTGGCTCATGACTAATCACATGAGACGGATCTCGGACATACTTCCTGAGCATAGATACGTGGAATACAGGGTGAACGCTAAGCAAAGCTGGGGTAAAGCTAGCATATGCCACGCTGCCAACACACGTCTGAGAATCTCATATGGGCCAATGAATCTAGGGCTTAGCTTGCTATGCCTGCAAAATCTGACGACACTACTAGTAGGCGATATCTTCAAGAAGACATGATCGCCAACCTCGAACTCCAAATTCTTTCTCCTGTTGTCGGCATAACTCTTCTGCCTATCCTGTGCCGCAACAAGCCTTTTCCTGATAAGCTGGATCTTATCCGAAGTTTCCTGAACTAACTCGGTCCGATCAACTGCCTATCACCAGTCTCCTCCCAATATAAGGAGATCTGCAGGGCCTACCCTACAATGCCTCGAATGGAGCCATACCAATACTAGCATGAAAGTTGTTGTTGTATGCGAACTCCACGAGAGGTAATGACGCTCTCAATCATCCTTCCAATCCAGAACACACGCTCTCAATATATCCTCGAGCGTCTGATAGTCCTCTCGGACTGTCCTCGGTCTGGGGATGAAACGCCGAACTGAGCTTAAGCTCCGAACCTAACGCATCCTGAAGACCCTTCCACAATCTCGAAGTAAATCTCGGATCTAGAACCAAAATGATCGACTTCGGCAAACCATGCAATCTAATGATACCGCTAACATACAATCTAGCCAAACTCTCTACTGACTGCTTCTTCTTCATGGGCAAGAAATGAGCAGTCTTCGAGAATCTATCTACAACAACCCAAATCGAGTCATTGCCCCTTCTAGATCGAGGCAAACCCGAAACGATGTCCATAGTGACAACTTCCCACTTCCACACTGGGATATCCATCCTCTGCATAAGGCCGGATGGTCGCTGTCGCTCGGCCTTCACTTGCTGACATACTAGACATCTAGACACATAATCCGCAACATCCTTCTTCATGCCGGACCACCAAAATGATCTCTTCAGGTCTTGATACATCTTAGTGTTACCCAGATGAATAGAGAATCGCGACCTATGAGCCTCCGCTAACACATGCTCACGGACATCCACTACATTAGGGACACAAACACAGTGCTGAAATCTAATCACACCGTCCTCATCACGAGCAATGCCCGCCTTACCCACTAACTCTAACAATCTAGGGTCGGCTTTCTGCTGCTCAATCACCTCATCCAAGACTGAGGATGTAAGGGATAGCTGAGCTACAAAAGCCTGACACAGCGATGGCTCTAACTCGGTCATAGAGCACGCTGCGTCCTCCAACATCTTCCAATCCTGCTGGAGCGAAGACCTCTTCCTACTAAGAGCATCTGCTACGACGTTCGCCTTTCCAGGATGATACTAAAGGTCGAAGTCATAGTCCTTCAAGAACTCAATCCATCGCCTCTGCCTCAGGTTCAATTCCTTTTGGGAGAAAAGATACTTTAAGCTCTTGTGGTCGGTTAACACCTCAAATCTGACACCATAAAGATAGTGCCTCCAGATCTTTAGTGCATGAACCACAGCTGTGAGCTCCAAATCATGAGTCGGATAGTTCCTCTCATGCTCCTTCAACTGACGAGAAGCATAAGCCACTACCCTCTCTCGCTGCATGAGTACACAGCCTAAACCAATCTGTGATGCATCCGTATAAATGGCAAAACCGTCTGGACCACTAGGCAATACCAATACCGGAGCAGAAGTAAGCTTAGCCTTCAATTGCTGAAAGCTACGCTCACATGCCTCAGACCATACGAACTTCTCACCCTTCCTGGTCAGCTTTGTCAAACGGGCGGTGATGGATGAGAAACCCTCAATGAATCGACGATAATAACCAGCTAACCCAATGAAACTACGAATCTCCGAAGGAGTCTGGAGAATCTCCCAATCCATAACTGCCTGGACCTTTGCTGGATCAACAGCTACACCAGCATCGGAGATGACATGCCCGAGAAAGTGAACCTCGCGCAACCAGAACTCGCACTTGCTGAACTTCGCATACAGCTTGGGCTCATGGAGAACCTCTAAGACTAACCTCAAATGCTAACGGTGCGTGGCCTCATCCGGAGAATAGGCCAACACGTCATCAATGATCACAACAACAAAGCTATCTAAATACGGACTAAACACCCGGTTCATGAGATCCATGAACGTTGCAGAGGCGTTGGTCAATCCGAAAGGAAGGACCAAGAACTCATAATGTCCATAACGGGATCTAAATTCCGTCTTGGACACATCCTCACTCCTAATCCGCAACTGATGATAACCAGATCGCAAGTCAATCTTAGAAAAGACTGATGCATCCTGCAACTGGTCAAACAGATCATCAATCCGAGGTAAGGGGTACCTGTTCTTCACAGTCACTTGGTTCAACTTCCTATAGTCAATACACAACCTAAGTGACCCGTCTTTCTTCTTGACGAATAATACAGGTGCGCCCCAAGGGGAAACACTAGGGCGAATGAGTCCCTTATCAAGCAATTCTTGCAATTGCTTCCTCAACTCGGCTAACTCTGAAGGGGCCATCCGATATGGGGCCTTCGAGATAGGAGAGGTGCCTGGAAGTAACTCTATAGTGAACTCTATCTCCCTATCCAGTGGCAATCCAGACAAGTCATCGGGAAAGACATCTGGAAAATCCTGCACCACATCGATCTCTGCAAGAGTCAGTCACGAACCAGCATTGGTACTAGCATAACGTTGGCAAGAAATGCGTCACAACCCTTGTTCACCATGTGCATCGCCTTCATGGCAGAGATAACTAACTTTCCTGCTAAGTTCTTTGGCAAGGGATGAGAAAACTCGTCCTCACCAGGAATGCGGAAAACAATCCTTTTCCGACGACAATCCACCAACGCATAGTGCTCCTCTAGCCAATCCAGACCAAGAATAGCATCATAGTCCTTCATCTTTAGCAAGAAGAAACACCCATCTAGGATTCTATCCTCAATGCACACAGGTAACGACGGAATGCACTTCTTAGTCGATACCGTACCCGCAGGGGTGTGCACAGACAAAGGGACCTCTAACTCCTCAGACTCTACGCCTGACTCTATGACTAACTGCCTAGCGAACCGCTCGGAAATGAACGAGTGAGTAGCACCCGTATCAAACAAAACCCGAGCGTGCACACCTAAAAGTAGAACCGTACCTTCGGTGACATGCTCCGCCTGCTCGGCGTCCTCGCGTGCCAAAGCAAACACTCGAGCTGGGGCTCGAGGCCTTCCTGGTCTTCCTGTAGCTGGCGCGGCTACCGCTACTGCTGGTGCTGGCGCTCCACGCTGAGCTCCTTGCTGAAGTCTTGGGCAATCTTTAATCTTGTGGTCGCTGCTCCCACACTTCAAGCATCTACCCGCTACCAACCAACACTCGGAACCACCGTGTGTCTTCCCACAATGGGGACACTCTTTCTTCACACCAGGGGAATGTACAGAAGGTACCTGAGAGTTGCTGACTGCCACTGGTTTCTGCGGTGTCTGGTACACCATTTTCTTCTTATCCTGCCGCTGGAATGACACTGCCGGCCTCTTCTGCGAAGCCTTCTTTTCCTCCAGATATTGCTCCATTTCCCCCTCCTGCCTGCAGGCAGCACTGAGGGCCTCGTCTAGCGTGCGGTGGTCAAACGCCACGAGTCTCGTCCGCAGTGATGGCTTGAGTCCCATCACGAACTTCTTGGTCTTCCTACGCTCATCCTCTACGATATGCGGTGCATACTTAGAAAGTTCAGAAAACCTTGCCTCGTATTCCAGCACGGTCATGGAGCCTTGCGTCAGGGTGAGAAATTCCTGCTCCATATTGTCCTGGATATGCTCTGGAACGAACTTGGCTCGAAAGAGCCTCACGAACGCATCCCACGTCACGTCTACTGCTCCGTCCTCAAAGCGTGTACGTAGTAAGGAGGACCACCATACATCCGCTCTCTCCTGCAATACATCTTCATAAGTACCAACTAACAATTTCTAACATAAGCACAAACACACAACATACAAAATTAAAAGTCTACCTGCAGTATGTAGGTGGCTAATGTCACCTTATCCTCATCAGGGCACTGATTGATCTCGGAAGATTTTCTCTGTCTCCCTTAACCAGCTTTCTGCCATTAATGGATCACTCTCCCCCTTAAAAGAGGGTGGGGTCATCCTCTTGAATCGCTCCATGATGGGAGGTCCACCATGGTCCTGAGCTGGTGCCTGAGCCTGCTACATTCAACAATAAACAATATACGATAAACACAATATCATGAAATTTAAATAGCAAACTACTTAGTTGTTATATTATTCTACCTGGGCCTCCAACTGTGCCTGGAGTGCTGCCTGGGTATGAGCCTACGTCTGCATGGCTTGCACCAGACCTTGCATGAATACTCCGTAATCCACAGGCGGCGGTGGGGGAAGTACAGGGCCTCGTGGTGCTGGGGCCTATTGCTCCGCCTGCTCATCACGTCGCGGCTCGTCCTCACGGGCCGACGCTCCACCACGCCTACCTCTCGAAGCCATGGCTGTAATAAAATTTCAGCCAGCATTAGAGTTAGGTTACTAAGTTTTCTAGCCATTTTCTTATCTATCTTTCACTTCTTATTAGTGTTTTCTACACATGTGGACATACTTAGCATGCAATGGGGATGATGACTTAGGTATATTCATGTGCAATCTCAACCGGTCGCTCTGATACCAATCTCTGTGACGGCCTCATTATACCGTACGGTTATACCAACCCACGTCGGTATAGCGAGAGTCCTCACAGTGGGACATTTACCCAAACGATACATACAGCTGAGATACACGCGAATATAAACAGAGTAGCGAAAGTAAAAGACAACTGTCTCCATTCATTCATCATCCACATTTAACATACATGAAGTTTGTAATTAACAATAAAGAACTAAAAGTTCACATAATTTAAATTACTGAAATAAAAATACATAATGTCCACATTTATACATCCTTTTCATGATAACTCTAATACGATGTTCATATTACATACTATGAAATGCACAAGTCACAAGGAAACTCCAAAGTCTAATCTCCGCGCTCGGAGTCCGTCTCCACTGTCTCCTCCAACGGTGCCACATCACCAACTACACCTGTACGCCGAAGCAAGGAGTGAGTCCAAAGACTCAGCAAGCAACACTACTCATAACATACACGTATAAGTCATAGTGGTTTCTACATGCACATTCAAAATTTTCAACACATGGCATGCTAATCGTTTGAAGGTTTCAACCTGTGACGTCCCTCATTATACCGGTACGGTTATACGAACCCACGTCGGTATAGTAAAGGTTATCACAGTGGGACATTTACCCAAACACTATCACATGATTGAGATATACACAAATATAGACACAGAGTCGCGGAAGTAAAGGACTAACTGTCACCACATTTCATCATCCACATTTCCATACATGATCCATATAGCAAATTAAAGGACTAAACTTTCATAATTGAAATTAAACCAAACTACATTGTCCACAAGATTAAAGTTCTACATTTAATACATAATTTGTCCACAATTACATAAATGATAACTCTAATACAAACTACAATTTACATACTATGAAACAAAAAGGGACACAACGTCAACTCCACAAGCTACTCTCCACGCTCGGAGTCGCTCTCCACGGTCTCCTCCAAAAGTGTGTCACCAACTAAACCTGTACGCCGAAGCAAGGAGTGAGTCTAAAAGACTCAGCAAGTAACTCCATACACATCATTCATGCATACATCATATTAGGTTCTACTATTTCAATTTGCCAGGCAATCATACGGCATGCTTGAACATCAATAAGAGACAACCTATCATGGTATTTCTACAAAGTCAAAACACATGGTACATGGTTTAAGATGTTTCACATAACACTCCCTATCACATGTTTTCTACTCATTTAATCACATGAAAACTACACTTCCAATTTGACTATAACATGATGGCAATTTACATGGAATTAGAAATATCATAGCATGAATTATCGTCTCATACTCTAACACATTCACTTCACATGGTTACACATTCCCATATTTCACATGGTTCATTTTTCAAACATTTCACATGCACACATGTTCACATTCTAACATAAATAGTTCACATGATTTCACATTTCACATTCACTTGTTCACATATACACATTTTACACATGTTCACATTCACATTTCACAATTTATTTGCCGTGACACATAGTCCAAACCACCACTAGAAGGACACATCACATACACATAACACATAGCACATCACCTAGGCAATACAGTGATGACTCTTGGCACTGCGCAGACTGGGAGAACACGTCTCCACCCTAACCAGTGGTACTTGTCCACCTCCAGGATTTCATCCTAATGCCCTTAGGATATCTTAACACATTGAACCTTCTCATGGGGACCTTTCCATGATACAGTTCCACAGCCCTCTATGGAAAGCAGTGTCACACACGGCACATTTTACACATTACACATTCCGATTAACACACGTTTTACATATGATATTCACACTTTCGTGTTTATGCACATGGTTCTGTTCTTCCTAGTATGATGCCACTAATAACAGAAATCAAGCATTTAGTAGCCCTCATGGATTAATTGGAACGCACATCATTTAACCTTAATCATGGTACAAGTATTTATAACTCATTTTCATATGGAAATCTCATAGTGCAGGCTACTGTCATCAAATTTTCCTGAAAATTTAACCACATACTGTTTTCGGGTATAGGAACACACATACAAATTTTCACATTTTCAGAATTCACATGCATTTATAGAAATTAAAACATTCAGTTTCATGCCATTCATAAACTAGGTTAACATAGAACACGACATGGATTTCAGATTTGATCATGCACAGTCATGAACCACACATACATATTGGCACAAGAAAATTTTCCCAATTTTATTCCCAACACACGATTTACTAAAATTTTCACAAGGTCTACACATGCTTTCTATTTCTCATTGTAGGAATTATAAAAATCACATGAATATGGGAAAATTCCCAAATTTGCAGGGCACGGACTGATACCTACAAACATAGTTCATAAAATTCTACAGTATTTAATTCCTCAGGAATCATGGGAAAAAATTTAACATGCATAATCTCTTTCCTACACATGCTTTTCAATAATTCTAATAAATTATGCCATCTACAGAAAAATACAGAAATTTCACACACATCATATTATCTATTTTACATAACATATAAAATTTACATTATCCTCATGCGTAGAAATCCGGAAATTAAAGATATAGGGCAGAACAGTTCACTGTTCTGTCAAGAAGAACCCAACGGCATACTATGGACGTTTACAAGAGTTGGCGGCAACATCGTTGGCCGCTGACTCAAGATCTCAACGGCAATAGATCTGGCCGTCGAGTTCGGACCTGTGTAAAAACACAGTCTGAGCTCTAAAGAATGGTGAATGTAGGGGATCCAAGACACGAGGAAAATCCATAAAAATGATAGAAACCTCCTAGACACATACATGGACAAGGTGAAAGGGTTACTTGCCTTTGGAAAAACTCCTAAAGGGATCAAAATGGTTGGAGAAGCTCTCCTTGGGCAGTCCCAAGAAGCCTCAAGATGTCTCCACTCCGGCCTCTGTGATGCTCCCCTCTGAAATCCAGGGTCGGGGATGTGTAGCCGGATGTGTTGTCTCCCTCGTTGTCGAAGTAGATCTCCAGATGAGGCCTTGGATCGCCGAATCAAAGCCTCCAAACTCCAAGTTTTCTCACAGCTCACTAGGGTTCTCTTATCTCTTTGCAAAGAGCCAAGAGAGCTCTAGAGGTTGCAACAAGGGCTCTTTAAGAGAGGACCCTCTCACCCCACGCAAGAGGTCGGTTGGAAGGCCAAGGAGCGTTGGGGAGTGGTTGGTATCTCCCATCAAGGCATGGCACACCATGCTGCTGCAGACTGGTCTGTCAGGATATAGACGTCGACCGATATGGCCGTCGACTGAATAATCGACGTCCACCTATATGGACGTTAACAATAAGTGAACATCCATTCATGTTGACGTCGACTAACCCTTCGGCCAGAACCCAAAACCATGTAAAACCCTAATTTCTAAGTTCATGCATGCAATACATAGGGTGTAATGCACACATCACTATGTCACGAAATCAACCGATATATACATACAACTAAGTTTTATACATACATTCATAAGTACACCAAGATAATATATACATAATACTTACACGATAATGCATATACATACATAAGCATAAAATTGCACACAATAAAATAATAAGGGAAAAATTCGAGGGCCTTACACAACCTATCATGAAAGTTTTACAAATTTACATGGATAATGCTTTCAGATTCTAAGAATAAAACTTTCCTATCACATGCTCTCTATTCAATTTACTCATGAAATTTTCCTTTAAAGAACCAAGACATGAGAGCTACCAACATGAACATTGTGCATATATGAAAGGAAAACACAACTAGCATGGTCTTACATGTTTTAAACACATACATAGACATTTTGCATGCTTTAAGTTGCTGGGTTCACATGGTTTAATGGATGTAAACCACACATGAGAGCTACAATATGCTTAAAACAATCATGTGAACAACCAATCATTCTACTTGCATACGTACTCATCAATTATCCCTACATGGATTTAGACATTTTTGTACATATAAACATGATGATAACGACATGAATTTACTGATTTCACATGGTTTCAGATTTGTCTCACATGGATTTCAACAACATATTCTCACATCTTTAGTTTCACATTTTCTTTACACAAGATTCCCATTTCGCATGGTTGCACTTTACACATACACATTTTACACTGTTCACGTACACATTTACACATGAACAGATACACATTACACATTTTAGGTGCCGTGACACATAGTCCAAACCACCAAAGAAGGACATATACACATCACATTACACATAGACGCCATCTAGGCATTCCAATGGTGACTCTTGGACTGCGCAGACCGGGAGAACAAGTCTCCACCCTAACCAGTGGTACTTGTCCACCTTCAGGATTTCCCCCTAATGCCCTTAGGGTCATATACACACTGAACTTTCTCAGGGAGACTTTTCCTTGATACAGCTCCACTACCCTCTATAGAAGCAGTGTCACATTGGCACAGTTACACATTTACACATTTTACCGATTTACACATGGTTTTACACATAGCACTTTTCATCTCATTCACTTTCTCACTCATATGCATTCTCTGTTTTTCCTGACATGGCACTACAGATTTCAGGAGTTTACACACAGTAAACTTCGCCAATCAAGTTGGGTTTAAGCATATCTAATCACATTACGATATCATACGTAGATTACTATATTTCACATGGAAAATACATAACTTCTTATATACTGGTCCAAATGACCTGAACTTTTAATCACATGCTATTTTCGGGTTCTACATCATACATTCAATTTTTCAGATTTTTCTGAGCTAATTGGGATTTACAGTAAATAAAATACCTTTTTCGCATGCCATTCACAATTTAGGTTGACATAGAGTTTAACACATCATGCATTTTTACAACTTACTGTTTGAATAGAGACTATTGTTATATACATGATTTGAAACTACAGAATTATCCTAAATCATACATCTATAGATCGATCACCACAAATCATTCTTGCATGCCGTTTTATTTACCGAACCGAGTTTATTAGCAATTTATACAAGCATGGACAATTTATCAAAAACTGAGTACATGTATACTGATCCACTAATCTTCATGATCTAATAAAACTGAGGCATTCAGACTAATCCTAATCATAAAACATAAATTTGGCAAGATCATCAACAAGTCATGCTTACAATTCATGGAATACAATCTTCTAACATCCATCACCACACATCACACTCATCCACACCACATTTAACAATATACATAGTGTATAGGGTTACCATATATCTCATCACGGAAACCATACCGAAAATAGTTGTATAGGAAGGACAGAACAGGTCACTGTTCTGTCCAGAGGAACTTGGCGGCGGTCTCTGACCGCTGACTCAGGGTCAGCGGCATGGTCGATGGACGCCAAGTATGATATCAGCGTCCATTGACCTTGCCGTCAATGCAGGTCTGTGCAGAAACACAGACCCGAGCTCTCAAGTTTGGGAGAATGTGAGGGTCTAGGACTCGAGGGAAAATTCATAAAAATAGTATAAACGACCTAGACACATACGAAGACATTATGGTTAGGTCACTTGCCTTTTAGAAAATGCTCAAATGGATCAAAGGTGCTCGGTGAAGCCCTCCTTGGGCAATCCCAAGAAGGTGCAGAACTCCCTCCTAGATCTTCTTCCTCCACGCTCCTGGATGATCTTCACACCAAGGGGATGTCGGGGAAGCCTCCTCCTTTGCTCCAGCTATCTTCTTGTCGTGGAAGATGGCCGGATCTAGCTCCAGGAAGTCGGATCCTTGGGTGCAAAGAGTGGGTTTCTTAGTTTTTCTTCTAGGGTTTTCTTTCTCTCTTTTCTCCTCTTGCAAAGGTGAAGAGAGGAGTGGAAGAGGCAGATCCGGGTTCAGACATAAGGGGAGGCCTCTCTCCACTCACAAGGTGACATGACAGCTCTCAGAGCCGTTGGGGACAGCCCCCCAATGGCTGAGCTTTCTTGTTTCAGAGTTTCTGGCTCTGCTGCGCATGCAGGCCAGAGAAATAGGCGTCCATATCGCTCGACGCCAGGATTAGTGTTGGCGTCCATGTCTAGACGCTGACACTACCTCAACGGCTAGGGGTTGACACCAAGGTGGCCTTCGGCCAGAACTCTAAAATATGCAGAAAACTATGCATACCATGCATATATACATGCAATATGTATATGGTAGTGTATCCATACTATCACCATTCAATACATGCATTATTTACATATAGTATAAACACATGCACACGTAATTGTACTAAGTAATACGTACGTAAGTATGTATATACATACACAAGCATAGGTATACACACACACATATACAAATAATGCGACGAAAATTCGAGGGCCTTACAATTGTCGACTGGTCCCGTGATGATGCACGGGCCAGAGGTAGACGCCATGGGGCGTGAGGTGCCCGCTCTGGGTGAGATCGACGAGGCAGCCTTTCCTTTGAGGGCCGTCATGAGATTTTGGATTTGAACTGGATCAAGCTGAGGAATTAGGCACATGAGTTGAGCAACTTGATTGTCTGCCTGAGGAGGATGGACATTTAGTGACGGGCCACCATCGTCGGGATGATGACTCTCACTAGCATGGACCGTGGCTACCCAAGGGCGGGTCGACTCCCCGAAGAGATCATGAGGAAGAGATTCCTCGTAGTCTTGGGAGGTGTAGAAGGCAGTGTCCTGATTCTCATCATAGACCGGTTTTAGGTAGGACTCCTTATTTGGAAAGTGGGAATCATTGATGCACCAAAATAAAGGAAGCCTATCTAGACCTAAGAGACAACCTAACCTAGACTGACACCAAGTTTCCTAAACAAACAGCCCTATGCAAGCAAAGAAAAGGAAAACATCTCACCCAAATCAAGTAGTTGGCAATGATTATGGTTTATTTTATTTGGTTTAAGTTTGCCTTTTAATGAGTTGATTTTTAGCAAGTTCCCTCAGAGGAAGGGTTTCCTAAAGGGAGAGAGCTTCCAACTTCAAGTGTGACTAGGATTTCCTCAAACTTACAAATGGATGAACCCTAACTCTAGGTGGCAATCGGTACAACCAGCCCGGCGGCCGTGTGGGAATCCACGGTCAGCGGGGACTTACAGAGGCCCTCAAGCGAGTGCTCTAGTTAGACACAAGGAACATGTGGCTGAGAGAGAGCAGGCGTCGCTGAGGAGGACAACCTAAACTACAATATGGAAAGATGTATGCTCGCCCTATGTGCAACGGAGTGCATGCAAAAAATCTAACCTAAGACTAACATAACAGAAATCAAGCCGACCTGCTCTCATAAGTAGAAGGCGATGGCGAGCCTGTCGCGACCAAGATCACAACAAGAAGCGCATCGCGTTCCTCTTCGCAGTGGACAGAGGACAGGTGAGACCCGATTAAGCACAAAATCCAAACAACCCTATAGCATGGAGGACTGACAGACTCTCACAGGCATGTAACAGGCATCAAACAACTCAAATCATGGATGGAATACCTGAAATAAGCCCAAAAGAACAGGAATAGATGGAATCGAAGGCACTGACCTGATCGCGACAACCTCCGTATCGTCGTCCTTATAGCGACGCTTGCAACGTCGCCTTCCAACCCAGCACACAGGACTCAAAATAGCATTAAAAAAATGGACGGGCAGACAACACTTACTTGATCGCGATGTTCATCCGGTCGCCTTCTCTATCGCGATGCCTTCAACGCCGCCTTCCAGACCAGTACAGTAGAACATAGAAATAGCATGAAAAAAATGAACGCTGATATACTGACCAGATCGCGACGTGCACCTTGTCGCCCCCTTTATCGCGACGCTCTCAACGTCGCCTTCCCACCTAGAGCAGCAGAACTCAAAACTGTAGTAAAAGTAAACGGAAAAATGTGAAATTTATGGAAGAACATGGATGACTAGAGAAGGCAGGGAAAGACAGTAACAAGCATGATGGGCACTAGATGTACCACCGTGATCGCCAAAAAGTGTAATCACGGGATTTGTTTCCCAAAAAATGATAATTAAAAGTGAAGGAAATGACCGTGATCGCCACCAAAGTAGTTGCAAGGAAGATGTGACGAAGATAATATGCTAACAACCTTGGAAAAGGGAAAAGAAGGCAGAATGAGAACCTGATCCTGTGAACGCGACGATGTAAGTGTCACCTTCTTTATACTTGAACGCGACGTGTGGTCCGTTGCCTTCTGGATTGCGACAAGATTGTCGTCGCCTTCTGCTTCAGAGGATGAGGATTGTGGGTTCTTTTTCTTCCTGCTCCTCAGTCGTCCAAGGGGCAAGAGCCTCGTGCTGCTACTATCTTCTAACACCTTGGGGGGCACTTCCTGGTCGTCTGGAGGTTGAGAGGCCTTCTAAGGATTCGCAGCTCTCTGGGAGAGGAAGAAGCAGATGCTAGCCTTGCCCTAAATCGTGTTGTATGAAGGAATATATACCATGTTATTCTTGAACAGGCTGAGAGGGGAATAATGGGCAAGAGTCTTAATCCTGGTAAGTATGCTTGCGCAAGGGCGGTCAGAACTTGGAAAGGAAGTATTAAAGAAGGTCTCCTCCAATTTTGGAAGGATTTAGATGCTTCTAGATGGACCAAAAGTCAGATTATTCAAGAATAGCAAGAGTCCAAGTCATGTTAGGAAAGGGTACGTGCATGGAAACCAGAACGCAACAGGCTTGGTGTCGCTATCAGATAGCGACGCCTCGATACGTCGCCTTCCATAGAAGGAAGGGTTTTGAGCATTTTCAGGTGATTTTTTCAGGGAATAAAAATGCCAAATGAGAATGCGACATATCGAGGTGTCCCCTTCTGTTGGAGAACGCGACAGGGACATTGTCGCCTTCATGAACTTTCAGCATATGGCCTTACAAAAGGTCTGATCTCCTTGCATGGGTATCGGATTGGCGTACGGCTTGAAGCGTTGGACTCTTGACCCAGAGAGCTATGAGATGGTGATGTGACCAAGAAGAACCCACCAAGGCAATGGACTAATAGAAAGGATACCATGATCGGAGATAGCCAGCTAGGCGATGGTGAGCCAACATGGGGCATCAATGATATGACAAGGAATTTGGCTCGACTTATGGGTCATAAATGGGTGTCTACACCAATCTCTTACTGGCTCTAACAGGAAGAAGAATATATAAACAATTAAGTAACAACAGGTATATCTTCTACTCTACTAGGGAAAGTGCGGAAGCAAAACTACTAACTAGCAATGGTGCGGAAGGACACCACGGTCGGAAAAGTCTGTTGAACTGCACGTCGTGACCACCACATGGTTGGAAACATAGATAGAGTGAACCTTGCCTAGATAAGAGACACTAGCTACAGAAAATGCTACCACTAGTCAACTGGTCAGGTGCATCGTCTTATCCTCGACCCAGGTTCAAACCTCCACGTCTCGTCAGAGTGGGGCAGGAACACAAGTAACACAATAGTAACCGCCATAGTCTGGCCAGACTATGGTCCCATGCTTTGCCTCTCTAAGTGGTTCCAGGGCCACAAAGAGCAACACAGTGAGAAAAGGACTGACTGGACTGTGTCAGGAAGGACTCAAAACGACCTCGGCGTCCCAGACCAACCAAGAGAGATCTGCAAATGACTCAACGCCACTGTCCTAACCACCATTTTCCCCTCTGCTCCAGAGTCCGCGACTTGAGCACGCCCGCCGTCCAGAGTACTCCCTCAACTGGCGCATGGGGATGGGGGTCCCAGGCAATGGTAACAACCTCTCTCATGGGACAAGCCCTCAAGTGTCGAGCACTGAGTGAACGACTAGTGTAGGACCATACTAGGAACTAGCACTAGTGCCACAGGTACAAAAAAGGACTGAAAATGGGAAAGACTCCACAAGGAATGGAACTTCGTAAAACTTACCTATCTATGATGTTGTCGCGATGCCGCAAGATGTCGCGACCATATCGCGACGCCATAGGCTATCGTGGCACTGTCGCGACGGCTCAAGTTGTCGTGACACTGTCGCGACGGCTCAGGCTGTCGCGACCATGTCACGATGCCTTAGAGCCATCACGATCATGTCGCGGCAGCCGTGCCGATCGCGACATCATCGTGACCTCTATACCAATCGCGATCTCAGACGAGGGGCGTCCCGGTACAGTCCTCCCAAGGACCGCCCCAAAACAGTATAATAACGCATCCATGGGGAGAGGGGAGCGTGGGAAACGCATAGGAAAGCTTATAAACATTCAAACCACCCTCAAACCCCACGAATCAAGTAATAACGTGGAGATCTACTCTCAAAGGGGAAAACCTCACAACACGGAGCATGGATCTCACTCCCACACCCCAAAACCATGGAGATGCAAAGATTCTCAAGGGGAAGGGTGCATACTAGGACGAGAGGAGACAAGGGATCCCTACCTCCAAGAGTAGAGCCGACCCATTGGGGCCTTCACGTCGGAATGACTACCTCCTCCTCACTCTAAGCACCATGAGCACGCCGCCTACACCAAGGGGACGTCACCACCTTGCCCAAACCTCCCATGAACCGCCGGAGAACAAGTAGCTCGGAGGGGGAGAAGAAGGGAGAAGAAGAAAGGAAAAGGGGAGAAGGGGGAAAGGGGCGTCGGCTTCAGTTTTGAGGCGATGGGCCCCAAGACGCGACCGGTCGGGCTAGCGCAACACTAACCATGTCACGATGCCCTAGGGCATCACGACCATGTCACGACCACCTGCCCCGGTGCAACCTCAAAAGCGGTCAAACCTAGAAGATCGGGAAAACCAGAATGCGACGGCCTGTCAGTTCGCGTCAACACAGTACGCACCTGACACCCGACAAAGCCATCTTGACAGCGTGTCCAAAAGCCTATCGCGATGGGCTCCCCTGATGCCACCATGTCGCGACCCTGAGGACTGGGCCAAGGGCCCAAGAGGACCAGGTCTTACACTGCATGTCTTATGGTTTGATCCATATCTTCTACCTTCTTTCTATACACTTTACGATAGTTGGTTTCGTCTATATACTTGTTATTTTGTTGTGCATCTAGCTTAATAGGTTTGCTTGTTTAAGTCTAATGTATTCTATGTGTAAAAGTTTTTATTGGGTGTTAACCAATTCACCCCTCCCCTCTTGGTTATCCATCGCATCCCCACACTTCAGACCAGATGTTATCTTTAGTGTATGCCTATGCGTTAGATTTCAGGCAAATCTTAAGGAATCTCATTTAACTACAATAAAATGTATTTTTAGATATTTATGTTTAGGTCTTTGGTTTCTTAAAGAATTATGATATCAATTTAGTGGGTTATAGTGATGCTGACTATGCTGGTTGCATGTTGAATAGAAAAGGCACCAGTGGGACATGTCCATTTCTTATAGAATGTCTAATCTCATGGTCTTCTTGAAAACAGAACTCAGTAGCCTTATCCATAGCAGAAGCTGAGTACATGGCAACAAGTAGTTGTTGTGCCCAACTTTTGTGGATACAACATCAACTGGAGGATTATGGATATCAACTTAAAAACATCCATTGATGTGAGACAATACAAGTGCCATCAACTTAACAAAGAATCCCATTCAGCATTCACACACCAAAGACATTGAGATCAGACATCACTTTATCATAGATCATGTAAGTTTAGATATCATTGTTATTAATTTTGTTGATTCTTTACATCAATTAGTAGATATCACTAAACCTTTACCTGAGGAAAGATTTTTAACTATTCGAAGAGAAATTGGTATGTGCAATATGTAATAAATTTCAAACTTAAAATCCTTCTCTCACAATTGTTGAAACCTTCTCTCTAAAAACAACCGAAGTCAATTTATCAGTTGAAGTTTATATACTTACTTATGACCAATCAAAGTTATACATAATTGATTACTGGAAAGCTTCTATCTATTAGTGTTTAAAGATTCTATTGATTACTGTTCAACGATATCGATTGGAAAACAAGTGCCATACCAGTCGAAGTAGACAACTTCATCATTCGCGACTCTCTTCATATCAGTCAGAGTTTGAGCTCTTTGTCATGCGATATGATTCTTCCTTGTCATTCGAAGTCTATCTTGCAGAAAAATGAAATATTTCTTTAAACTGACATTACCCTTTATATACCTTCACAAACTCATAACCCCATCACTTCTCTTTCAAAGCCTCTCTACTCCACTTCCCACATACGTTTTTCGCTCCTCACTTCGCATCTTTAGCCACTAACATTCCAGCATCACCGGTAGGAATTTCTTCATATTGCTATCATTCTAGCATTGCCTTTCTCAAACTACTTCTCAAAATCGTTGCCCTCTTCTCTACTTCACCCTACTCAGATGGCTCACTTTGGCACATCAAACCCTACTTTCTTCACTCGTCAGTAGCTAAAAATGTTTTAGGAGACTCCAATTAGTTACAGTGGCTGCAAGTATGTCCAATTTGAAGAACTGAGGCAACATAATCTGGAAGAAGTTGAATCTATAGTTGTTTAGATGCACTAGGTCGTTGTCGGCTCAAATAGAAACCATTTTTACCCCGATGTTGTGAATGCCTTTTACACAACGTTAAAGGTAAATTCTGAAAATCCACTGCACATTTCTGAAAAGGTAAAAGGCATAAGAGTCAAGATCACTCCATCCCTCTTAGAAGAACTCTTTGGGATTTCAACCTTTGACAAATCATCTCTGAAATTGTTCCATAGGAACACAAAAATTAGGGATTATCGGCCCCCTGTGTCAATTGAAAAGAGGCACTATTGATGTGACCCAGCTCACTGCAATAAAAAAACTAATTCATCCTATGATCAGTCATATTATTACCCAGATAGGGAAATCATGCTGTCATTATCCAAAGGGATGAGAGTTTTCTATTTTGGACAATACAAGGTCGTAAGATAGATTTTGCCACCTTTATTATTGAGAAAATGAAGTTTGCTAAAAAATTAGCTATTGCCTTGCCCATTGGGGTGTCAAATCTGTGAAGGAGTCAGTTCAAAATAGTTAATGGTCATTGGAAAAAGGAGAGTCTAACAAATTGTACAGATCAAATTTTTAAGGACCAAGGCCAAGCTGAAGAACATGTTGAAGCACTAGTCGAAGCTCCAGTTGAAGACCAACCCACAACCTCAGTTGAAGCCTGACCTGAAGCACCAGTTAAAGCTCCCGTCAAAGAGCAAACTACTGCATCAGCTGATGCCATAGCTGATCAGTCATCTACTCTAGAAGGAATTCCTCCTTCAACTTTTCAAAGGATATCACAACTGATTTTTGAAGCCTTTTTTGACTTAGCTAGGGGTTATGCACCTTAGGGGAAGCCTAGCAGCCATCAAGAGCAGATATCCTCAGCAACAACTCTTGAATCTACACATCCTCCCACTCTAGAGGAACTTGTAGCAACTCAACAACCACCACCTGAAGACCCTTTAATGCTTCAGGGAGAGACCAATGGTGAAGAATTAAGGTCTGAGTCAGACAAAGTCCAGACAAAAGGGGAAGAATTAAGGTCTGATCAGTCACACAAGCAGGAGAATTGGAAAAAGGACATCTCTGAAATAAAAATTGATGTGATAAGAATGGGACATGCAATGGAGTCTATGAGGTCAGACATCTACCAAAAGATGGGATCTTTACGCGAGGATTTGAGGCAACTAACCAATCTTGTAAAAGAAGCCCTGTCTCCCTCTACTCCAGCCCCCCAACCTCTTGCTCCTATGACCCAACCTCTTACTAGAAATAAATCCACTGCCAAACGGCCCAGCAAAAGGAGCAAGGAGCATGATGAACCCTCTTCCCCAGCACATGAAACTTTTCCTGCTTCAGCTTCACAACCCGCTCATGAGACATCTCCAACACCAGATTCACCAGCACTTGAGCCCACAGCCCAACCAGTTCAACCACAATAACCTCCTCCAACCCACACATCATCCACAACAATAGCCACACCCTCCCAACCTACCTCCTCCAGTATGCCTCAACCTGAAATCAACTTGAAGACATTCTATTTGATGTTTCGTTGGGTCCTCAAACCTCCTCCTCAAAGAAAAGGAAATCAAAGAGAAAGCAGCCTGAAGAGAGTGAACCCAAGTACCCGCCACTGTCTTATCACTTCATTCGTCATCTAGGAAAAGACATTCTCTCATAATATCTAGACATCTGGTCATATCACAAGATGCTTGAATTACCAGACTTGGATTTCAAGGAATAATGGTATACTTGAAGCAATTTGACGAAAATGAGCTACCATAAATACTTGAGAATATAGAAAATCTCACTTACATACAATGGCCCTGCCAAAATCCTGATGCTGCTAGATCATTCCTGAGAATCAATGAAAGACGGGCCAGAGAAGCAATACAACCACTAAGTTTGGATGAGTGCTTTGTAAATCAGGTTCACAGTACTGCAGGTGACCATATTGATCAAGCAAAAGCATTTTATGAAAAGCTACTCAGATTTAATAGGCAGTGGTTTGATCTTAAACTATATTGTATCTCCTATTATCAATATGAGCATCTTTTAAAATTCCACTTTCATCCTGATCCATCCACATATCAAATTCTTGAAAGCGACAAATATCCTTCTCTCATTGGAGCTATCGCAGCCATCTCCAATTCCTCTAAGATTTTTGCTCTTGCAATTAGAACTCAATGCATGAAGCTTGTTAAATACAACAACTCTCTCTCCCTATTTGAATGTCTACTTCTTATTGTTAGAAAATACTCCACTCTTACTCATTCCATTCAACCTATTTTGGCTCAGATAGAGAGAGTGTCTCTGTATCATTGGCATAAATGTTATCCTACACTTGCTGAAGAATATTCTATTTTTGTGGGTGACATTGATGCCTTCTTTGCCTACAATTATGAAACACTAAGTGGAAATCGCAGCCCCATCTGGAATGAACACTTTAATCTCTACTATAAAGCCAAGCAAGATGCTTAGGCAGAATGTTTTCTATGGGACATGACATCGACTTTCCTTTTCCTTTAGTGCAAAAACAAAGAGCTTCTATTCATCAAATATCATCTTCAAAATCAAACCCATGTCACTCTCAGAACTCTTTATAAGAGGCATCTTGCTTTTCTTAAATGCACCATCCATCTTGACTATCAAATGGATTTCATTTTGTTTGAGCGATGCCTTCAACACAATGAATCCAATCTTCACAAATTTCTCCTTCCCTATTATGAATCTTTTCCCTTTCACCTATATCTAATTGATGATGAGCTATTACTCCCTTTTCATTGATTGACAAAAATAGAGAGAGATTCCATACAGACTCTATAATGTGAAATGGGGAGAAAAATATATATGAAAGGGGAAGAAAAATAAAAAACAATTTGTTCATCTTTTCTCTATGATTGCATTTATTTATTTTCATATCTTATGTTTTGTCATCAAAAAAAATGGAGAGATTGTTGACCACTATTCAAACATATAGAAATCTTCACAAATCAATCCGTAGTATTTAATTAATTTTTGATAAAATAATAAATGAAAATAATATCTTCAAATAATATCATGATATTTAAATAGTTTTGATGATGACTAAATAATAAATGAAAATATTGTCTTCAAATATATTGATTTTTCCAAACTCTATCTTTGTCTAGTTTTCAAATATAATGACTAACTCTAAACTATCACTTCATCGATATATGAAGCTTACCTCGTGTTATTTGAAGCTTCTCTTCATCAATATACGAAGATAACTTCGTCATATCTGAAGCTTCACTTCGTTGATATATGAATCTTAATTCGTCATATCTGAAGCTCACGTTGTCATATGCGAAACTAACTTTATCATATCCGAAGTTCCACTTTGTCGATATACAAAGCTAACTTCATCATACATCGACGATATATGAAGTCCCACTTCGAATGATTACGTTATATTTTGGATCATCCAAAGTTCCACTTCAACTGATTCTCTTATTCTCTGATCTAGTCGAAGTTCCACTTCGTCATATACGAAGTTATATACGAAGTTCCACTTCGACTGGTTACATTATAGTTTAGACCAACCGAAGTCCCACTTCGACTAATTGCCATATTCTCTAATCCAGTTGAATTTTCACTTCGTCATATCCGAAATTTAACTTCTCTATATACGAAGTCATATGCGAAGTCCTACTTCGATTGACTGCGTTATATTTTCTACCAGTCGAAGATCCACTTTGATTATATGCAAAATAGCACTTCGTATTTCACTATAACTTCACATAAACCAAGTCATTATTATTTGTTACCACATTCTATCACTATCATGATTAAAATATAATAATCATCATCATCATCAGAGCCTTATCCCATTATTTGGGGTCGGCTACATGAATTCTTTTCCCCCAAAAATTTCTATCAAGTGCTATATTCTTGTTTAAACATAAGAAGTCCAAGTATTTCCTAATAACATCGCACCATCTCATTATAGGCCTTCCTCTAGCTCTTTTACTAGTATCCACTAAGATTTTGTCACATTTTTTAACCAACGCTGAGTTAGGGCGATGATGCACGTGTCCAAACCACCTAAGTCTATTTTCTCTCATTTTTCTATCAATTGGAGTTATCCTCAAATCCTCACAGAAGTGCTCATTCCTAATCTTATCTTTCTTAGTCTTACCACACATCCATCTCAGCATCCTCATCTCCGCCACATACATTTTGTTAATGTATTCTTTTTGCACTGTCCAACACTCGGTACCATATAATAAAGTAGGTCTCACTGCCGCTTTATAAAACTTTCCTTTAAGTTTTACTGGTATATGACGATCGCAGAGGACTCCTGATGCACTTCTCTATTTTTACCAACTTGTCTTAATCTTGTATGACACATCGTCATAAATCTCCCCATTCTCTTGAATGATAGACCCTAAGTATCAAAAGCTACTACTCTTAGGAATGCCTTGTCCATCAATTTGAGCAATATCTTCCTGTAACGCCGTCTTATTATTATAATTACAATGCATAAACTCTGACTTACTCCTACTAATTTTAAAACCTTTAGATTCCAAGGCATGCCTCCAACTTTCTAGCTTGGCATTTAAACCATCAATACTCTCATCAATTAAGACAACATCATCTGCAAATAACATATACCAAGGGATAACATCATGCAATTTCTTAGTTACCTCATCTATAAACAGAGCAAAGAGATACAGGCTTAGAGGAGAACCTTCATGCAAACCTACTATGACCGAAAATTCATAAGTCTCTCCAGCAATAGTTCTTACACTAGTAGTTGCACCTTTGTACATATCCTGGATCAAGTCAATATATTCTTAAGAAACTCCCTTCTTTGTTAATGTCCACCAAATCAAATCTCTCGGTGCTCGATTATATGCGTTCTCCAAATCAAGAAAAATCGTATATAAATCTCTTCTTATCTCTCTATACTTCTCCATTAACTGTCGTAATAAGAAATAGCTTCTGTAGTAGATCTACTTGGCATAAAACCAAACTGATTTTTTGATACTGTAGTCATACATCACATTCGTTTCTCGATTACTCTTTTCCAAAGTTTCATAGTGTGACTCATAAGCTTAATTCCATGGTAATTATTACAGTTTTGAATATCCCTTTTTTTATAGAAAGGAACCATGACACTTTTTCTCCATTCTTCTGGCATTCTCCGTTCCTTCAAAATTTTATTGAAAAATTTAGTTAACCACTTAATACCAATATCTCCTAAGGCTTTCCACACTTCAATAGGTATGCCATCCGGTCCTAAGGCCTTGCCCAATTTCATTTTTCTTAAAACATTACCCACTTCAGACATCTTAATATGCCTAAAATATTGATATTTATTACATTTTGTTGACTCATGATTCTCTTCTAAAGAGACATCGTTAAAGCCATCTCCATTAAGTAATTTCTAAGAATAGCTATACCATCTGTCATTAACCTCTATATACTTAAATAAAACCTTTTGATCTTCATCCTTAATGCAACGAACATGATCTAGATCTCTACTTTTCTTTTCTCTTAATTTAGCAAGTTTAAATATATCTCTTTCACCCTCTCGGGTTCCTAGTTTATTATTATTTTTTTAACACTTTTGATTTAGCTTCACTAACTATTCTTTTAGCCATCTTTTTAGTTGTTTTATAAGCTTTTAAAGTTTGATTATTTTTGTTACTTTTCCAAGCCTTAAAACAATCTCTTTTAACTCTAATAGTATTTTGAATTTCCTCACTCCACCACCAAGTCTCTCTTTCTACATTCCTTTTGCCTTTAGATTCACCTGAGAGTTGTTTTGCTACATTCTTTATACAATTTACAACATTATTCCACATTACATTAACTTGTTGGTCTAAATTCCAAATATTTTCTTTTGCTAGAAGATTTTTAAATGTCTTCAAATTCCACCACTTAATCTTAGTGCAATTATTTATGATGGTTTTTCTTTTAAATGTTGGGATATGGACATCTATTACTAGTAACCTATGTTGTAGGGTTAAACTCTTTCCAGGGATAACTTAGCAATCTTTACACAAAACTCTATCAGTATTTCTAATAAGAAAATAATCATTTTGACTCTTATGTGTACCACTCTTATATGTTATTAGGTGTTCATCTCTCTTCTTAAAGAAGGTATTAACAATTACTAGATCATAGGCTATAACAAAATCAAGAGTACTAGTGCCCATGTCATTTCTCTCGCCAAAGCCAAATCCTCCATGAATCCTCTCATCTCCTCTATTGTCGCGTCGCTTCCGGGGAACACCCTAGCATTAGCACAAATATTTAGATTAGAATTCATGTAAGGATTTGAGATTATTTTTACTGCTAGCTGTCAACCTAACGCAAACCCTCCTCCTTTCTCACCCGGGCTTGGGACCGGCAATGGCGAAGTTATGATTAAAATATAATATCTTGTAAAAATGACCTACATTTTAATCTCAATAATTCCAGTCAAATATTTCTTGAGAATATTATTTTGTGACTTATGATGTGACTACTCTTCTGAAGATATTTTATTATAAATTTTCTATGCAAAGTCTATGTACTTAATATCTCATTAAATAATCTGAAATATCTTGAACTCACTCAAGCCCTTTGTAAACATAGATTAAAATGGTTTATTGTTTGAGAAATCTAAGTCATGTCTGAAATTTGACCCTTTGGTCAAACACCACATAAAAGTCTTCTAACATGCGCCGAATACCATCTCTCTGTCCTTTGTCAGAACCGCTATGCACATTCTCTAACAACTACGTATTCTATCTTATTTATATAAACTTGTGTTGACTTTTTATGTAGAACATTTATTGACATTACGTAAAGTTGGTAGACACCAATATTTGAAATCTCTCAAGTATCTATGTATTGATCAACTAGACCCAGTCAAGTATATTTCTTGGTACTTGTCATATTTTAGGTAAAGAAAAGAATAATTAATTGCAAGATTCTCTGAACGTGTGAACACCCAGACATGCATGTCATCCTTGAAAGGACCATGCAACGTTCACTTCTTCAAATGGCTACATTTAAATGGTCTGAAGCAATGGATACAATTTTTTTATTTTTTATTTTTTATTTGATTGTAATCAAAAGTGGTCCTCAGGTTCAAGGACTGGGAGAGTGCACCCTCCCCAGAAGGGGAGAATGGACCCACTCCACCAGTTAAAAACCTGGGCAGAAATTTTATAATCAAATGATAAGGAACAATACATGGAAAATAAGTGGTCATACAGACCGAACATGAAAGAGACCCAATCTATCCAAGACTATGGGACCTTTACATAGGTGAGGGACGTTACCATGTCCCCAAAATACCTGGTTTTTCTTTGTCAAGATACCATGGTTAGCTAAGTAATCCACCACTTGGTTACATTCGCATAATACATGATTAAGCAAGAACGATTTTTCCTGAATGAACACATCAACAACCCGCCACCACTGGTATGCAAACCACGGACATCTCCTCAACTTGAAAGAATTAACCAAAGTTGAAGAGTCGGAATTAACCATTGAAAGCCAAATGCCAAGGTTATCTGCATGCCGGATGCCATCGCAAAGGGCTCTAACTTCTGCAGTTATGCTGTTGACAGGGCCATAGAAATGTGCAGAAGCGACTAACACTGAACCCTTGCTATCTCGGATGCAACCTCCTCCTCCACAGTCTCCAGGATTGCCCTTACAAGCGCCATCCACATTCAAGCAAAAATCTACTATAGGAGGAATCCAACGGATGAGCTTCAAATGCTTGAGAGAGAAATGAGGAGTAAAAGCATACCACTGTAGAACCTTGAGTTCAGCCGAGGAGGGAGCTTGCTTGAACTTAGTATTGGTAAGAGAATGGGCAACCATAGCTTTAATGTTGTTTATAGTCGTTCCGGCAGAATTTTTTTTGGACTCAAATCTAGCACTACATCTGTCCTTCCAGATTTTCCAAAGAAATAGTATAAAGTAGTAGATGGAAATGAAACCAAAGGGATCAGAACCGTTCAATGCAGTCAACACATTCTATATTCTCACCGTGATATGACTGTGGAGGTTAACCTTGGGGTTGCAGAGAGGGAGAAACCTGTTCCAAAGGGAGGAGGCCAGTTCACCATTGATAAAGAGATGATTATAGTCCTCAATACTTGCAGAAGTACAACAGGAGCAGGAAGAAGCCATTGGAATACCACATTCAGCAACCCGTTGATCAACTGGGACAGCTCTATTCCTAAGCTTCCAACAAAACACCGAAGCTCTTCTATTAAAGCTATTATGCCAGATTTTTTTCAGAACTATTCTCTTAACCCCCACAGAGCGGACCAGGTTATAGGCAGACTTGACAGAAAAACAACCATCTTGAGCAGGACTCCAGATGCGTTGGTCGCTGTCCTCACTAAGAACAACCCCCTGGAAGGTCTTCCTGGGAAGGAGGCTTATAATTGGGTGATTAGCATTGGAGATGACCTCCTGAAGAGTGATAATGTTCTCCCCATAAGGAGAGGAGATCTGATCAGCAAAGGCCCATCCCTAAGCTAGACATCCGATAAAACATCAATATTAGAACCATTCCCATGCACCCACCTAGTATGGTCTAGAACAAGCTGATGGGCCACAGACTAGACTTTAGATGAGATGCCTGGAATGCCAAAGATCCTGGAGTTCCCAGCATGAAGAGAGCGACTTCTAGCGTACTGAGGCCAAAGAGAGGAGCCATGATAGACATTCCAAATTTGCTTCACCGCCAAAGCCATCTGAACCTTTTTTATGTTCTGAACTCCCAGACCACCTTCATCAATGGGGCGCTGAATGTTGGCCCAAGCAACCCAGTGACCCCTCCTCATACCATCAGTACCATCCCAAAAGAAGTTAGCACATGTTCTATCAATGTAATTCAGAATACTAATTGGAATAGAAGAGGAAGTAGCCAGGTAAAAAGGAATAGAGGCCAGCACCGAGTTGATCAATGTTATTCTTCCAGCTTGCAATATAAATCTAGGCTTCCAAGAAGCCATTTTGCCATTAACTTTCTGAATGAGTTGGTGGAAGTCAGAAGCAAGGACTCTCCCTGGACGCAATGAAACTCCTAGGTAAATGAGCGGCCCTCCTTGCCTTTTGAAACCAGTCACATCTTTAATCTTGTTAACCGCCTGAGCAGAAGCCTTAGTTGAGATCATGAAGCTACTCCTCGCTGCATTAATTTCCTAACCGGAGGAAGTGGAGTATTGATTGAGGAACTCAATCAATCGCTTCACATTACGAATTCCTCCATTGAGAAAGATAAGAGTATCATCTGCATACCAGAGATCGGATATCAATGGACTACCTCTCGGCCCAGCATAAGGGTTATGACCCACCTGAACCAAATGCTTGATGCCTGTGCTGAGAGCTTCTTCCATAATGATGAAAAGAGCTGGGGCTAGAGGATCCCCTTGTCTGAGACTCCGAGTAGAATGAAAGTATCCATCAGGCAATCCATTGAAAAGAATAGAAAACCGGCAATTACTGATCAACATACCAATATAAGATATAAATCTGTTAGAGAAACCAAATTTACCCAACACTGCAAAAAGGAAATCCCACCACACGTTGTCATAAGCTTTTTTAACATCAAGTTTGAACAGAACATTGTTGCCTCTGACCCTTCTACCAAGGTCTCTTACAAGTTGTCTAGCAAGAGAGATATTATCCAAGATCATTCTGCCTTTAACAAAAGCCCTTGCTCTTTAGAGCTAATTTGAGGAAGAATATGACCAACCTGTCACATAGAATTTAGGAGTATGGATCTAGGAGACCAACGCAATAAGAGAGGAGGTCACTGCTCTAGGCATAGGTAACCCATTAAAGAAACCAGTGACTGCATGTACCACGTCTTGGTTGTTGGGTTGAGTGTAATTTCATATCATTTTCCCTCCTATTTTGATGATGACAAATGTGATTTGAATGCAAATTATTTGAAACACGACAAACACATTTCACCTGAATTACATATTCAAAAAGTATGTTTCAAAGCACACTTATCATTTGTACTCATAATAAAACATTTTACTAATGATATATGTGTTTAATTTTCAGGTACAAACACTTTTTGCAAAAGAAGTGTCGACACACCCTTCAATGGTGTCGACATAACACCTCAGTCTCAAAGGCAAAAAGCTGAAGAAATACTGAGACTGTGTCGACACAAGTCAAAGAGTAGGTCGACACGAGTTGCAAATTCCAGGAATTAGACTACTTAGGTCGACGCACTCTTAGGGCAGGTCGACACTGGACTCAGTTCCCAGAACAGCCTGTTTGCAGAATTGGGACAGCAGGTCGACGCAGGACCAGAGCAGGTCGACACTAGACTCAGTACCCAGAACAGCCTGTTTGCAGAATTGGGACAGCAGGTCGACGCAGGATCAGAGCAGGTAGACACTAGACCTCGTTCCCAGAACAACATGTTTTCAATTTGGGACAGTGTGTCGACACCACCACCAGGGCAGGTCGACACACTACGGAAAGATTGCAACTTAAATTGGATGTTTGCCATGTGTCAGCCTAGGGCGATGGTGTATCAACCTAGGATCGTGTGCCCTTGTACCTAAAGGGTATCTTTGGAATCTTTTGGGTATAAAAGGCCCCCAATTGGCCATCCATCATAAGTAAGACCCCACGAACTCTCCAAGCCTCCAGAAAAGATCCCTTTGGCGGCGAGAAGAGTTCATCTCCCTCTTCTGCTCTCCTGGTGTCTTCTGAAGACCAATTCTCACCAATTCGATTGTGAGAATTGGAGTTTGATCCTTGAAGAAGAAATTGAAGCGGCTCAAGGAAGCAGATCAAGTAGGAGCATTCGTTGGAGAAGATTTCAAGGAAGATCCCCAAGTTCAAAAGTACAGAGCATCGCTTGGGACTTCAAGAATTCAAGCCTCTTCCGAATCTGAGCTTCTACAAGGGAGTACACTGAAGAACAAAGTCTTTTCATATAACTCTCAATGTACTTTTATTCTTCTGAGACATCTTGAGATTGTGCAAGTGCTTCTGCATAATTCTCATGAATGCTCTCATGTTCGACATGATTTGCTGCTAGAAAATCTATGTCTTGTGTTGGTGTCTAGCAAGTTATTTGTGAGCCATCGTGCTTAGTTTGAGTTGTCAAACTCAAAGTGGTTGTTGAGCAGTCTTGCTCAGGGATCTAGAGTAGTCTTACTCTAGAGGTGTGTGAGTTTTAAACTCAGGTGTTGGAGTTGTCTGGCTCCAGTGGGTGTGTTACACAAGTTTTTTAGTGAATCCTTACTGGGTGTGAGGGGTGGATGTAGGAATCACATGGGTGATTTCCAAACCACCTAAAAATCTCTGTGCACTTGCCTATTTGTGGTTTGATTCTATCATCCGTTAGATGCTTGCATAGGATCGATCAAGATTCACTTAATCAACTGGTTTTCATATCTATTTTATCAACTCACTTAACATTTCATCAGATCTGTGTTTTTCACTGTTAAAATTGCCTTTGATTCTAAAGTATTTTAAATTGCCTAAGCTTCCGCAGAAAGTGGCATAGATCTATTCATCCCCCCCTTCTAGATCTTATCCACACCTTTTCCTCGATCCTTCGTTGGTGAATAATGTCCCAGCATGGAGTGTAAAAATGGCGTGTAAACCCGTTAGGTCCCGGGGCACTGTCCGCCTTCAAACTCCAGACTGCCTCTTTTATCTCTTCCTTGGTAGGAATAATAGTAAGGGACTTGTTCTGATCCTCAATAATGCTAGGGGGAATGACATTAGGGAGGGAGTCATCAATATCATGAGCAGAAGACTGGAGGAGAGTCCCAAAGTAGTTAACCGCCTCCTGCTTGAGGATATTCTGATCTTCACATTAGGAACCGCCCACCTTGAGCCTATTAATATTGTTACACCTTCTATTACCCTTGACAACTGCCTGATAAAATGCAGTGTTCTTATCCCCATTCTATAGCCATTGCATCCGAGCTTTCTGTGTCCAGAACTGATCCACACAGCTAATAGATTTCCTTAATCTGGCATTAGCAGCACCCAAAGCAGACCTGTTACCCAGAGAAGGGTCAACATCAAACTCATGTTGAGCATCCTTGGCTAGCTCTTCATCCCGAGGGAGATTATCATGAACATTACCAAAGGTAACCTTATTCCAAGTGTGCAGCGCTCCTCTGACCCCCTTAAGCTTCATGTGCAGAACAACAAAGGGGTTATAATGCCAAGCAGTTGGATTCTCTTAGGCAGTTTTAACTATATTCTGAAAAGATTCATGAGAACACCACATGGACTGAAAAATGAACCTAGCAGGAGGGCGAGAAGTGGCTTGGAATGTGAGGAGAAGAGGGGCAAGATCCGAGGGATCCCGCGGGACATGTCTTACAAGAAGAGCAGAATAAGTTTCCCCACACAAATGGTTACACAGGAATCGATCCAGCCTGTCCTTTACTGAAGCCAGTCCAGTGTGATTATTTGACCAAGTGAAATTAGTTCCAGTAAAATCAATGTCAGACAAAGTTGCACCAAAAATGAAAGAGTTGAAATCCATCATTCCATGCAAGTTAGCAGGACTGCCACCGTGCTTCTCTGTAGGGGTGGAGACACAACTAAAGTCGCCCCCTACAAGCCATGGAACATCCACATGCGTGGAAAAAATCTGTAGCTCATCAAACAACATGCAACGACGGACAGGAAGGTAGCTAGCATACACAACCGTTATTAGAAGGAAAGTTTTATCATCTTTCACAGTAGCCATAGTAATTTGCTGGTCAGAACACTGAACCATATGAAAATGGTAGTTTCTCCAGAAGACCCATAATTTAGCATTGTCCCCACTAGTGCTAATGATAGACTCCATCCTAAGAAAAGAACGAACTGAATCGGCCCTATCAATAGAAACCATGGGCTCAGCAACTACCAGGAAATCAATGTTATTCTTTTTAATATGTCTTCTAAGGGAATGCCTAGAGGCAAGATTTGCAATGCCTCTTATATTCTAGAATAATATGGAAGGAGTCATAAGGACAGATGGCGAGGAGAAGAACGAACCACAGCCTTTGCTTTAGAACGAGTCGTTGTACCCTTCGCTTTTTCCTGACCCTCCTTATTAAGAGCAGCCATGACAGGCATGAACTTGTTTTCCATAGTTGCAAGAATCGCCGCCTTTTGGAGGACAGAATCCGGAGGAACACAAATGGAAACATCAATCTTTGGCATGTCCTCTTCCTCTCTGGCGGGTGCCACCGGAGAAGCCAAGACAGTAATCTCCCCATCCGCCAGAGTTTGAGAAGTAATAGAAGGGCTACCCTCATGCACTTCCTGAAGAACCTGCAAAACCTTGAAATTAGGATGCTCCTCTTGCAGTTGAGACCCAAAACTACCATGCAAACAGATTGGAGAGCTTCCATGCAAACCATGCAGACCAGTTGATGTAGGGTGTTGCTGCTCCATCACATTCTGAACTTCCTGTGAACCCAAAACCTCTGAGGAACGAACATGGTTGAGACAACCCTGAGAACTTGAACCAGGCATCGAAGGATTAAGGGCCTCCTCCGGCCCTCTGATATCTTCAAGATAGGGAACATGTATAACAGTAGAAGGAACACATGACGTCCCCGAAGCATTTGCATTAGCTTCAGGTTCCACACCATCCTTACCATGGACCATCTGATCAACAGTAGGTTCCTTCTGTCGCCAATCTTGATGGGCAACCTCCCCACCTTGCTTGACAGGAAGAAGGTTATGACCCTAAGGAACAGTCGCCACCCCTGCATCCTTAGCTTTCTTAAGGCACTCCGACTGTACATGACCCAGTTTCTTACAGAAATCACAGACTGTTGGCACCCTATAATAGTTTATTATCTGCCAAAAACATTCCTGCCCACAGCCTATCCAAATCCTCTCGTGCCTGACCTTATCAATATCCATTTCAACGTAAACAAAAGCCTCCTGTGTCTGGGTAAGAGCCATAGTGGGTTCATGAATTCTAAGAACTGTGCCAATATTCCAGCAATAGACTTAAGAAAATCCGGGTAATAATAATTCACACGTAGCATTGGCAAACCAATCCAAATCGGCATAACAGTTGGATCTGCATGGAAATCAATGTTTGCATCCCACTTGAAAATTTTGAACAGAAAACCTTTGATGTAGTGACTCCTTCTTAAAATCACCTTCAGGTAATCCTCCTCTTCTTCAAACCAAAGAAGAAGATGTCTCGCGTTTAGCACACTTACAATATAATCTACTTTGAGACCCAGCCTTTGAGATAAACAATTTTAAACTCCGGTATAGAGCTCCTACCATAAGCACACCTCACTATAACTACCCGATTCAACATGACAATGGACTTACCAACCTCTTTCCGAGAGAAGAAGATTGCTGGTTCACCCGCATCTGTAAAACCTGGAGCTTTGATACCTATGTTCACCTGGGGAGGCATCTTTGACTCAACAATGATATGTGCATATGTTCTCCTACCCGCCGCCGAAGTCACCTGCGCAGCCTCCCCACCAGACACTGAAGACGACATCGCACCAAACAGGAGAAGCCTCGCCGGCCCAAGGCCGGCGGCCAGCCTCCAGTGAGCACCCCTTTGTGCAAGAAACCCAGAGCTTCTCTCTCTAGAATCTAGAGAGAGAAACCTTCGATCAAAACTCCATCACTTGTTGTGGACCTGACATAGCCACTGAATACAAATTGAATTCTATAAAAGAAGGAAGATTGAAGATGGATAAAAACGAATGAACCTAACCAATCAAAAGAGATAGAGAATAGAGATAGAGCAAGAAATAGAGAGCATCCATAGAGCTATCCATTAAGTGAGTGAGACATACACATACTGGAGAGATCTACAAGATTTACAAGAGTGCAACACAAGCTTCCTCTCTTAAGCATCCATGTGAACCTGATCTGTTGAAGCCTCTTCTGTCTCCACTTGAGTGAATCCATCTAGGGAATGTATTGCTAAAAGTCCTCCCCTCAGATCTTGGGTTGTTACTTCAAACTACTAGTTTCTTATATATCTCTTATGTCTGAAGTTCTGCTGAGCCTTGTACTCACTATAATAGATCCTCTCAAGTAAGTATACCCCTTATAGAATAGAAGACATGTTGAGCAGGGTGTGTAGCCCTATGGAAGAGGGAAGGCCAAATTGGTTTTGACGGTTCTTTTCCCTTTGTAGAAGGGAAGGCTAGTTGTAACTAGCAGTGTAGTTCCCCTTGTATAGAAGGAAAGATCGGTTGTAACCAGGTGTTGTATCTTTTACAAAGATAGTGAAATTCTAAGTGATTGGATTAGGAACTGGACGTAGGACTTCTGATAGAGTGAAGATCCAAATGAGAATAAAACTCTGATGTTTGGTCTGTGGTTTGTTTGCACTAACACATTTAACGTCTTTTAAAACTTCTTAATTTTAAAAAGTTTAGCTTTCGCAAAGAAAAATACCTATTCTCCCCACTCTAGGTGAAACGCACTACTGCCACCGTTCCAACAGGAAGGACATATTTATATCGTTGTTGTGAACTCAGATCAAGGATCTCGAGAGGCCAGAAGGAGGTTCCTTTCATAGAGGGAGAGCATGAATACTAGACTTTTAAGTACATGTGCATTTTTTTTATTTTAATTTTAGCCAGTTTTACGTAGCTCTTATATGTATGTCGACCCATTTAAACATTCTTTGAATGTGATCTTCAACAGAGAGAGAGAGAGATTTTGTATGTATGAGCGAACTCCTGGGATGACCTTTCTCTATGACAGTACTACACCCCAGGCAGATGACTATATTTTCTATTTATCATAGAAAACCAGTTGTAAACTCAACAATAAACACAATGCAAATGTTATTTAAGTTGGTAGCTTGTGAGAATCTTTACCTTTCAAAAGTCTTTAATTTTCTTTCCATCCAAAAACACCTGCAATGTTTAGGCACCTAACTCCCAGGTTTACTGGGAATTGTCTAGTCTTAGCATATCAAGAACACCAACATTACACAATGAGGTTAGATGGTTAATGGACTAAAGAAAGGTTTCTTACCTTGTCAGGAGAGCTAGGAAAGAACTCATCCAGTGCCCAACAACTCCTTCTCCGAATGACCTCATGGGTCTTGCCTCAAGCATTTTCAAAGAGGAAGGGCAATGCATAGTCTTGATGGAGCTCGAGTTGGTATAGATGAGCCCTCAGCTCATTGGCCAGGGGGCCTGCATGATAGGTCTTACTCCAGAAACTCCCTCTTTGGCTTGTTCTCATTGGCCCTTAATATCTTTCGACAGTGGCCGATTAAAGAATGTCCCACTTTGGGATGATCTCATTGGTTCGTGGCTGTGGTTAGTGGATGCTAGGGAAGATCGCCCTGGCTAAAGACATCCTATTGGTCTGGAATGTCATTGGCAGACTCAGGTTAGGGCTTGCCTGCTCTAAAATGTGCCCATTGGTCCACAATATTGGAGTAGGTGGACATTGTTGTGAACATTTATGCTTTTAGGTTGTGAATATTCAAGACATGACCAGAAAAGTTTTGAAGAAAATAAAAAGGTAAAAAAAATAATTCAAAATTAATGGTAAGTCTCTTTTCAAAACCTTATGAAAATGCCTTCTTTGTGGAAAGTTAGATTTTAGGTGGTATGTCACATCAAAGTTGGTTGATCAATCCATAGAAATAATGTTTCTGTGATCAACCCCCTTGTGTTGAAGATTCAGATTTTCATGATCATGATCTCAAATTGCTAGTGCTGTAAATGGTCTTAATCATGCACTTAGAGAATTGGAAAGATTGACAATAGTTATTTATGATCATAAATGTTTTAAAAATAAATCTCCGCAAATCAAACTCTTTCTCACAAAAACTTTACTTTAAAGAAATTTGAGATGTTCAAGTGTATATAAATAAATTTATCCTTGAATTATAAGTCAAATCTTAGATAAAGAATTCTCTGAGCTGTGCATGAAGAATCTGAGATAGGAAATGTGTCAACTAAGCATCTTCATTTGATTGGAAATCAAACAAAGAAAGGGGTATGTTCTTCAAAAAGACACAATACATTTCTGAATTGATGAGAAAGTATTTCTGAAAACTTCAAAGCTAAGACTGATTTTATGTTTCTCTTGACTTCTAATAAGTATGATATTCAAATGTCTATGTGCATTCGTGCTAGAATTAACGTTTTACAGATTATGAATCTCATCCAAAATCTACAAGAGAATTTTGATATCTTGTTAAAAATGTTGATCATGATGTATGGTTGCATGTTGACTGTGGATTGAAATAAATTGAAATTTTTCTGTTGCTGAATTCAATGATGAGCCTAAATGTGTGATTGTCATAGGTGATAATACTAGTGCATAAATCTTATAATTCTTGTCCAACATACATGCTCTAACCTTATAGAAGTCAGAGTTTGCTTCTTTATGTCATTATGTCATAACAGAGGTTTTTATGCTGAAGTTCATAGAGGTCTTGCATTAGGTCGGTGTAGGATTAAAATCTACTTAGTTTCATTGTGCATGAAACATAAATTACATGAATATACTTTTACTTGCTGCATGTACATAAATTAAAATGCATCTCCCTTAGTTTTCATAAAAAAATCTTTTGGACAGTAATTAAATAATTATAAATGGTCCTTTCATGTACTTTCAAAAGTGCAATAAATATCACTCTTCGTAGATCAGATAATGTCCTTCTTGGGCTTAACTGTAATAACCGTACGTTCGGATCGAGGTTTACTGGGATTGGAGGCCAGTGGTGGCCATTGTTAGACCATGGAGGTCTAAGAGTGTTTTTACAACTTTCCTTGGTCAGATGGTAGGTAGGTGGGCTTGGCATCCCAGCTCCTTTTGGGCTCTGTCGGGCTCTTTGAGATTGCGTCGCATATAGATGATGCGATTCTCATGGGGTTATCGCGTCCGGTATCCTCGACGCAATTAAGATATTAATCGCAGTCGCTATATGGGACGTGAATTCAAACCACTGTTACGTGGCCATCTCTGTATGCGCACCATGTGGCGCATGCAGGACCTCTGGGGTTTAATCTCCTCGGCAACATCGGACGCGTTTATTAATGCATCGGGTATGTGCGACACGATTTGGGTTATGTAATGTTTAGTGTATCTTCCCCTAGCCTAATAGTGCAATCTCACTGCTCAGTTGGGGAAGATGCTACTGCGGCTATGAAGAGAAGCTGGGGCGATTTTGGTGCAATTTGAGGTTGTTCGGTGTAATTCCGGCATGAGGGCGGGCGTCGAAGCATGAGGAATCTGTTGGTAGCATTGGAAGTGTGCTCTCTTAGTTGGTAGGGGAACTCTACCATGGTTTCTACCATGTTTGAATGTTGAATGGTTTGTGTGGTGCATGGATAGGGGTTCTATTTGTGGGAATTGCATGGGCATGGCAGTGAGCCTGTGTAGGAACCCGTCTGCATGTTTATTTTCAGCCTTACATGACTATAGGACTGGGTGGTATGATTTTCGGATGGGTTTGTGGGGTGTATTCCTGAGCTCTGAAAGGCATCTGGTACAGTGGACGCGTTCTTGTGAATGCGTCCCTTACACCCGATGCAATTTAGAGTTGAATAGCGTCCTTTATGTCTGACGTGTTTTCAATGTGTAATGGCAACGTCTATTCTGGACGCGATTAAGAAAGTGGCCACCCGAGCACTGGTGAGTTGTGGTCAGTTTGTTCGGTTTATGTCCCACTATGCATGGGCTGTGTTACCAAGGCAATGTAGGGACTGTATGGGTTGTGTGGACCCGCATTGTGATTAATATCGAGGTATTTTGTGTGGGTTTGTGTGCATAGCAAGTTAGGTGTTACGCCCTTCGTAGTTACCTCTCCAGTCAGTTACCCTAGCACCGGGTGCATAGGGTTTGTCTCAGTACGGAAGTACCGTAGAGGTTTTTGTCGTCTCCCTGGACACCCTCACTCCTGTGTTTGAGTAGTACGTCTTGCTGAGGGAATGACAACAGGGGATAACGGTTCGTGTTTGTGGGTGTGCGGCCATTTGTAGCGCACTCTTGGTTGAGGGACGGACACTGGTAGACTTACTGGTCCTCAGCTAGTCCTGTTCCAGTGCCTCACTTTATGGTTCTCGGCCAGAGCCCCTAAAGGTGTCAGGCCTGGTCCTGCAGCAGTGTTGCTTGTAGGTGTGGTGTGGTTAGTCTCCATAGTTCTTGTCTTGTTGAGGTGGAGCGGTAGCTGGACCCTTCATCCGTGGCTGCGAGGTTGAGAGGTGTACTTGTATACTTTGTATGAGTCTGCGGCTAGTGTCGCGAACAAGTTCTCGTGACTCGTGTTCAGCGTACCATTTCCTTTAGCTTGTGCACTCGACTGGTGTTGCTGTTTATTTATTTGTAACTGTAGTATCATGCTTAGGTGTTTACATGATTTACAACTTTAATATTAATTGTGTTTTCTCGGTTTGGGGGAGTTATCCTACTGAGCCGATGACTTGAGAGACTCACCCCTTTTCCTTCCAGGTGAGGGAGAGTAGGAGGCTTCATGTCCCTCAAGGAATTCGGACCAGCCTCATAGCGGAGTCAGGCCGTCACCACTAGCAGAGTAAAGTTCATACTTGTGGAGCCTTGGGAGTTGTCCCAGACTGTGTTTATGTTTATGTTGATTATGTAAGGAACCTGATATGTACTTTTCTTATGAACATGTATGAGCAACATATCGTATATGTGCTTAATGTGGTTCTTTTTTATTTTCAAGGACATATGTGTTTGATATCCCTTGCGAGGCTTCGGCCCGATCACTAGAGACAGAGTCGTGTTGTGACGGCCCTCATTATACCGGTACGGTTATACCAACCCACGTCGGTATAGCAAAAGTCATCACAGTGGGACATTTACCCAAACGATACAAACAGCTGGGATACACGCGAATATACGAACAGAGTAGCGGAAGTAAAAGAACTACTGTCTTCATTCATTCATCCACATTAAACATACATGAAATTTGCAATTAACATTAAGAGCTAAAAGTTCACATAATTAAATTGCTGAAAATTAAGTACACAATGTCCACACTTATACAATTTTCTCATGATTTCTAGTACAATGTCACTTTTACATACTATGAAACAAAAAGGGGTACACTGCTCCAACAATCTAAACTCCACGCTCGGAGTCCGTCTCTACCGTCTCCTCCACGAGAGTCTCGTCACCATCTATACCTGTACGCCGAAGCAAGAAGTGAGTCTTAAAGACTCAGCAAGCAACACTACTCAAAACATACACGTATAAGTCATAGCGGTTTCTACATGCACATTCACAAATTTCAACACATGGCATGCTAGTCATTTGAAAGTTGCAACCTATCATGAAAGTTCTACAATTTAATACATGGATCATGCTTTCAAATTTCTAAGAATAAAACTTACCTATCACATGCTCTCTATTCCATTTACTTGTGAACTTTTGCCTTTAAAGAACCAAGACATGAGAGCTACCAACATGAACACTGTGCATATATGAAGGGAAAACACAACTAGCATGGATCTTACATGTTTTTAAACACATACATAGACATTTTCACATGCTTTAAGTTGCTGGTTTCACATGGTTTAATGGCTGTAAACCTTCACATGGTTTAATGGCTGTAAACCTACACATGAGAGCTACAATGTTGTTTAAAACATACCATGTGAACAACCAATCATGCTATTTTGTACACGTGCTCATCAATTATCCCTAACATGGATTCTAGACATTTTCGCACATATAAACATGATGATAACAACATGAAATTACTGATTTCACATGGTTTCAGATTTGCCTCACATGGATTTCAATGTCATATTCTCACATTTTTAGTTTCACATTTTCTTTACACAAGTTTCCAATTCACATGGTTGCACTTTACACATACACATTTCACATTGTTCACTTACACATTAACACATGAACACATACACATTACACATTTTAGGTGCCGTGACACATAGTTCAAACCACCAAAGAAGGACATATACACATCAAATTACATATAGATGCCATCTAGGCATTACAATGACGACACTTGGACTGCGCAGACCGGGAGAACAAGTCTCCACCGTAACCAGTGGTACTTGTCCACCTCTAGGATTTCCCCCTAATGCCCTTAGGGTCACTTACACATTGAACTTTCTCAGGGGGACTTTTCGCTGATATAGTTCCACTACCCTCTAGGGAAGCAGTGTCACATTGGCACAGTTACACATTTTACCGATTTACACATGGTTTCACACATATCACTTTTTATCTCATTCACTTTCTCAGTCACATGCATATCTCTGTTTTCCTAACATGACACTACAGAATTCAAGAGCTTAACACACAGTAAATTCACCAATCATGTGACGGCCCTCGTTACACCGGTACGGTTATACCAACCCACGTCGGTATAGCGAGAGTCCTCACAGTGGGACATTTACCCAAACGATACAAACAGCTGAGATACACGCGAATATACAACAACGTAGCGGAAGTAAAAGACAACAGTCTCCATTCATCATCATCCACATTAAACATACATGCAGTTTGCAATTAACGAAAAGGAACTAAGAGTTCACATAATTTAAATTGCTGAAATGGAAATACAAATGTCCACACTTTTACATTCTTTTCATAGTACTCTAATACAATGTTCGATTACATACTTATGAAATACACAATCTCAAGAACTCCAACTAGCTAGTCTCCGCACTCGGAGTACGTCTCCACCGTCTCCTCAAGCGGTGTCGTGTCACCAACTATACCTGTACGCCGAAGCAAGGAGTGAGTCCAAGGACTCAGCAAGAAACACTACCCATAACATTCACATACAAGTCCTAGTGGTTCCTACATGCACATTTACAATTCGCAACACATAGCATGCTAGTCGATTAAAGATTCAACCTATCATGAAAGTTCTAAAATTTTGTACATAAATCATGCTTTCAGATTTCTAAAATAAAATTCACCTATCACATGGTCTCTATTCAATTTACTCATGAACTTTAATCTTTAAGAGCTAAATCATGAGAACTATCAACATGAACATTTTACATACATAGAAGGGAACACAACTAGCATAGATTTTACATATTTTTAAACATATATATGACCCTTTTCACATGCTTTAGGTTGCTGATTTCATATGGTTCATGGCTGAAAACCTAGGCATGAGAGCTACAATAATGCATAAAACATATCACATCAACAACCATTCATGCTATCTTGTGCCCGTGTTCACTAATTATCCCTAACATGGATTCTAAGCATCTTTGCACATTAAACATAATGATAATAATATGAATTTACTTAATTCACATGATTTCAGATTTGTCTCACATGGTTTCAATAACCTATTTCCACATCTTTAGTTTCACATTTTTATTTACACAAGTTTTCTCTTTCACATGGTTCACTTTACACATACACATTTACATTGCCACTTACACATTTACACATGGAAACATACACATTACACATTTCACATTACACATTTTTAGGTGCCGTGACACATAGTCCAGACCACCAAAGAAGGACATATACACATCACATTACACATAGACGCCATCTAGGCACTCCAATGGCGACTCTTGGACTGCGCAGACCGGGAGAACAAGTCTCCACCCTAACCAGTGGTACTTGTCCACCTCCAGGATTTCCCCTTAATGCCCTTAGGGTCACTTAACACAATGAACTTTCTCAGTGGGACTTTTCCCTGATATAGCTCCACTGCCCTCTACGGAAGCAGTGTCACATTGGCACAGTTACACATTTACCATTTTACACACGGTTTTACACTTTACACTTCATCACATTCACTTTCTCACTCACATGAATATCTCTATTTTTCCTAACATGGTACTACAGAATTTCAAGAGTTTAACACACAGTAAACACACTAATCATGTTGGTTTTAACCATAACTAATCACATTACGATCATATGCACGAATTATCACATTTCACATGAAAAATACATAACTTTTTATTTACTGATCCAAATGACCTGAAATTTTAACCACATGCTGTTTTCGGGTTCAAGAAGATACCCTCAATTTTCAGATTTTTCTGAGCTTCATGGAATTTACAGTAAATAAAACCCTAATTAGCATGCCATTCACAATTTAATTTATCATGGGGTTTAACACATCTTGTAACTTGCCACTTACTGTTTTAAACATAAGTTACTAACATATGCATGAATTTAGAATACAAATTACCCTAATTCATACATCTATGGATTGGTCACTACAAACCATTCTTGCATGCTTTCATTTTATTCTACCGAATCAGATTTGTTAGCACGTTACACTAGCATGGATAATTTACCAAATTTGCAAAACACATATACTGACCCAGTGACTTTCATGATCAGACCAAAACCAAGGCCTTCATACAATTCTAATCATGAAAACTAAATTTGCAAGAATCAACAATCCATGTTCACAAGTTTAAGGAATACCATTTCCACATTCACCATCACACCCCACATTCATTCTCACACCACAATTTACAAAATACATAGAGTATAAGGTTTACCATATATCCTCATCACGGAATCATACCGAAGTTAAGTATAAGAGGAGAACAGCTCACTGTTCTGTCCAGAAGAACTTGGCGGCGGTCTCTGGCCGCTGACTCAGGTCAGCGGCATGGTCGATGGACGCCAAGCATGATCTGGGCGTCCAGGGACCTTGCCGTCGAACCAGGTCTGTGCAGAAACACAGACCCGAGCTCTGAATCTTGGGTGAATTGGAGGGTCTAGGACTCAAGGAAAATTTCATAAAAATCATAGAAACCACCTAGACTCATAAGGGAACACCATGGATAGGTCACTTGCCTTTCAAAAATTCCTTCAAGGGATCTAGGACTTGGTGAAGACCTCCTGGGCAGTCCCAAGAAAGTTGCAGAACTCCCTCCAAAGATCACTTCCTCCGGGTTCTTGGACGAGCTCCACAGCAAGGGGGCGATGGGGAAGCCTTCTCCTTTGCTCCAGCTAGCTCCTTGTCGGGGAAGATGGCCGAATCAACCTCCAAGGGGTCGGATTTTTGGGTGCCAAGGTGGGGTTTTCTCACAGTTTTCCTCCTAGGGTTTTCCTCCTCTTTTTCTCCTCTTACAAGGGTGAAGGGAAGAGTGGGAGAGGCCAATTCGGGTCCAGGATTGAGGAGGGTCTCTCTCCCACTCACTAGGGTGATAGGACACCCTCAGAGCCGTTGGGGGACATCCCCCCAATGGTGGCCATACCTTGTTTCAGAAGCTTGCAGCTCTGCTGCGCATGCAGGTCAGAGAAATTGGCGTCCATATCGCTGGACGCCAGGATGAGTATTGGCGTCCATGTCTGGACGCTGACACCAGCTAAACGGCCTGGGCTTGACGCCAAGGTGGCCTTCGGCCAGACTCTAAATTATGCAGAAAACCATGCATACCGGGCATATATACATGCAATATGTATACGGTATTGTATCCATACTACCATCATGCAATACATACATTATTTATGTTTAATATAAACACATGTACACGTAATTATACTAATTAATGCGTACGTAGTTATGTACATACATACACAAGTACAAACATACACACACAAATACAATAATGCGACAAAATTAGAGGGCCTTACACCCTCTCCCCTTAAAGAAACTTCGTCCTCGAAGTTAGAACGACACTACTCAACAAAAAGGGATACTTCTTCTTCATCGCATCCTCAAGCTCCACGTAGCCTCCTCACGTGAGAAGTTCCGCCATAGAACTTTCACCGACGCAATACTCTTGTTCCGGAGATGCTGAACCTTCCGGTCAAGAATGGCTACTGGTTGCTCGACATACGAAAGATCTGGCTGGATCTCCACGGGCTCATGACTAATCACATGAGACGGATCTCGGACATACTTCCTGAGCATAGATACGTGGAATACGGGTGAACGCTAGCCAAAGCTGGGGGTAATGCTAGCTCATAGCCACGCTGCCCAAACGTCTGAGAATCTCATATGGGCCAATGAATCTAGGGCTTAGCTTGCTATGCCTGCCAAATCTGACAACACCTCGAGTAGGCGATATCTTCAAGAAGACATGATCGCCAATCTCGAACTACAAATCCTTTCCCCTATTGTCGGCATAACTCTTCTGCCTATCCTGTGCCAAACAAGCCTTTTCCTGATAAGCTGAATCTTATCCGAAGTTTCCTGAACTAACTCGGTCCGATCAACTGCCTATCACCAGTCTCCTCCCAACATAAAGGAGATCTGTAGGGCCTACCATACAACGCCTCGAATGGAGCCATACCAATACTAGCATGAAAGCTGTTGTTGTATGCGAACTCCACAAGAGGTAAATGATGCTCCCAATCATCCTTCCAATCCAGAACACCACGCTCTCAACATATCCTCGAGCGTCTGGATAGTCCTCTCGGACTGTCCATCGGTCTGGGGATGAAACGCCGAACTGAGCTTAAGCTCCGAACCTAACGCATCCTGAAGACCCTTCCACAATCTCGAAGTAAATCTCGGATCCGATCCGAAATGATCGACTTCGGCACACCATGCAATCTAATGATACCGCTAACATACAATCTAGCTAAGCTCTCTACTGTCTATTCTTCTTCATAGGCAAGAAATGAGCAGTCTTCGAGAATCTATCTACAACTACCCAAATCGAGTCATTCCCCTTCTAGATCGAGGCAACCCGATACGAAATCCATAGTGACAGCTTCCCACTTCCATACGGGATATCCATCCTCTGCATAAGGCCGGATGGTCGCTGCCGCTCGGCTTTCACCTGCTGACATACTAGACATCTAGACACATAATCCGCAACATCTTTCTTCATGCCGGACCCCAAAATGATCTCTTCAGGTCTTGATACATCTTAGTGTTACCCGAATGAATAGAGAATCGCGACCTATGAGCCTCCGCTAACACATGCTCACGGACATCTACCACATCGGGGACACAAACACGGTGCTGAAATCTAATCACACCGTCCTCATCACGAGCAATGCCCGCCTTACCCACTAACACTAACAATCTAGGATCGGCTTCCTGCTGGTCAATCACCTCATCCAAGACTGAGGATCTAAGGGATAGCTGAGCTACAAAAGCCTGACACAACGATGGCTCTAACTCGGTCATAGAGCACGCTGCATCCTCCAACATCTTCCAATCCTGCTGGAGCGAAGACCTCTTTTACTAAGAGCATTTGCTACGACGTTCGCCTTTCCAGGATGATACTGAAGGTCGAAGTCATAGTCCTTCAAGAACTCAATCCATCTTCTCTGCCTCAGGTTTAATTCCTTTTGGGAGAAAGATACTTCAAGCTCTTGTGGTCGGTAAAACCTCAAATCTGACACCATAAAGATAGTGCCTCCAGATCTTTAGTGCATGAACCACTGCTGCGAGCTCTAAATCATGAGTCGGATAGTTCCTCTCATGCTCCTTCAACTGACGAGAAGCATAAGCCACTACCCTCTCTTGCTGCATGAGCACACAGCATAAACCAATCTGAGATGCATCCGTATAAATGGCAAAACCTTCTAGACCACTAGGCAATACCAATACCGGAGCAGAAGTAAGCTTATCCTTCAATAGCTGAAAGCTACGCTCACATGCCTCAGCATACGAACTTCTCACCTTTCTGGTCAGCTTTGTCAAGGGGGCGGCGATGGATGAGAAACCCTCAATGAATCGCCGATAATAACCAGCTAACCCAAGGAAACTACGAATCTCCGAAGGGGTCCTGGGAATCTCCCAATCCATAACTGCCTGGACCTTTGCTGGATCACTGCAACACCAGCGCCGGAGATAACATGCCCGAGAAAATGAACCTCGGCAACCAGAACTCGCACTTTCTGAACTTCGCATACAGCTTGTGCTCACGGAGAACCTCTAAGACTAACCTCAAATGCTGACGGTGCGTGGCCTCATCCGGAGAATAGACCAACACGTCATCAATAAACACAACAACAACAAAGCTCTAAATACGGACTAAACACCCGGTTCATGAGATCCATGAACACTGCAGGGGCGTTAGTCAATCCGAAAGGAAGGACCAAAAACTCATAATGTCCATAACGGGTTCTAAATGCCGTCTTGGACACATCCTCACTCCTAATCCTCAACTGTGATAACCAGATTGCAAGTCAATCTTGGAAAAGACTGATGCCTCTCGCAACTGGTCAAACAGATCATCAATACGAGGTAAGGGATACCTGTTCTTCACAGTCACCTGGTTCAACTTCCTATAATCAATACACAACCGAAGTGACCGTCGTCTTTCTTCTTGACGAATAATACAGGTGCGCCCCAAGGGGAACACTAGGGCGAATAATCCCTTATCGAGCAATTCTTGCAATTGCTTCCTCAACTCGGCTAACTCTGCAGGGGCCCTCCGATATGGGGCCTTCGAGATAGGAGAGGTGCCTGGAAGCAACTCTATAGTGAACTCTATCTCCCTATCCGGTGGCAATCCAGACAAGTCGTCGGGAAAGACATCTGGAAAGTCCTGCACCACATCGATCTCTGCAAGAGTCAGTGACGAACCAGCATCGGGTACTAGCATAACGCTGGCAAGAAACGCGTCACACCCTTGTTCACCATGCGCATCGCCTCATGGCAGAGATAACTAACTTTCCGCTAAGTTCTTTGGCAAGGGATTAGAGAACTCATCCTCACCAGGAATGCGGAAAACAATCTTCTTCCTACGACAATCCACTAACGCATAGTGCTCCTCTAGCCAATCCAGACCAAGGATACAATCATAGTCCTTCATCTTTAGCAAGAAGAAACACCCATCTAGGAATCTATCCTCAATGCACACAGGTAACGACGGAATGCACTTCCTAGTCGATACCGTACCCGCAGGGGTGTGCACAGACAAAGGGACCTCTAACTCCTCAGACCTCTAGGGCTAACTGCCTAGCGAACCGCTCGGAAATGAACGAGTGAGTAGCACCCGTATCAATCAAAACCCGAGCGTGCACACCGAAAAGTAAAACTGTACCTTCGGTGACATGCTCCGCCTGCTCGGCGTCCTCACGAGCTAACGCAAACACTCGAGCTGGGGCTCGAGGCCTTCCTGGTCGTCTTGTAGCTGGCGTGGCTGCCGCTACTGCTGGTACTGGCGCTCCACGCTGAGCTCCCTGCTGAAGTCTTGGGCAATCCTTGATCTTGTGGTCACTGCTCCCACACTTTAAGCATCTACCCGCTACTAACCAGCACTCGGAACCTCCATGGGTCTTCCCACAATGGGGACACTCTTTCTTCGCACCGGGGGAACGTACAGAAGGTACCTGAGAGTTGCTGACTGCCACTGATTTCTGCGGTGTCTGGTACACCGTTTTCTTCTTATCCTGCCGCTGGAATGTCGCTGCCGGCCTTTTCTGCGAAGCCTTCTTCTCCTCCAGATACTGCTCCATTTCTCCCTCCTATCTGCAGGCTGCGCTGCGGGCCTCGTCTAGTGTGCAGTGGTCGAACGCCACGAGTCTCGTCCTCAGTGATGGTTTGAGACCCATCACAAACTTCTTGGTCTTCCTGCGCTCATCCTCTACTATATGTGGTGCATATTTAGAAAGTTCAGAAAACCTTGCCTTGTATTCCAGGACGGTCATCGATCCTTGCGTCAGGGAAAGGATTCTTGCTCCATCTTGTCCTGGATATGCTCTGGGACGAACTTGGCTCGGAAGAGCCTCACGAACGCGTCCCATAACACATCAATGCTCTGTCCTCGAAGCGCGTACGCAGTAGGGAGGACCACCATACATCAGCTCTCTCCGGCATCACACCTTCATAGCACCAACTAACAAATTCTAACTTAACAACCAACATTCAAGCATAAACTAAAGCATACTGTAGCATGTAGGTGGCAATGTCACCTTGTCCTCATCAGGACACCTGATAGCTCGGAAGATTTTCTCCGTCTCCTCATCCAGCTTTCTGCCATTAGCGGATCACTCCCCCTTAAAAGAGGGTGGGGCCATCCTCTTGAATCTCTCCATGATGGAAGGTCCACCATGGTCCTGAGCTGGGGCCTGAGCCTGCTACATTAAACAATAAAAATTCAATAAACACAATATCACACAATTTAAATAGCAACCTACTAGGTTGTTTCATATTCTACCTGGGACTTCCAACTGGGCCTGGAGTGCTGCCTGGGTGTGGGCCTGCGTCTGCATGGCTTGCACCAGACCTTGCATGAATACTCCATAGTCCACTGGCGGTGGTGGGGGAAGCACAGGACCCTGTGGGGCCGGGGCTGCTGCTCCGCCGCTCCTCACGCCTCTGCTCGTCGTCGCGAGCTGGTACACCTCCACGCCGTCCACGGGAAGCCATGGCTGTAATAAGATTTCAGCCACCATTAGAGCTAGGTTACTAGGTTCTCTAACCATTTTCTTATCTATCTTTCACTTCTTATTAGTGTTTTCTACACATGTGGACATACTTAGCATGCAATGGGGATGATGACTTAGGTATATTCATGTGCAATCTCAACCGGTCGCTCTGATACCAATCTCTGTGACGGCCCTCGTTACACGATACGGTTATACCAACCCACGTCGGTATAGCGAGAGTCCTCACAGTGGGACATTTACCCAAACGATACAAACAGCTGAGATACACGCGAATATACAACAAAGTAGCGGAAGTAAAAGACAACAGTCTCCATTCATTCATCATCCACATTAAACATACATGCAGTTCGCAATTAACGAAAAGGAACTAGAGTTCACATAATTTAAATTGCTGAAATGGAAATACAAATGTCCACACTTTTACATTCTTTTCATAGTACTCTAACACATGTTCGATTACATACTTATGAAATACACAATCTCAAGAACTCCAACTAGCTAGTCTTCGTGCTCGGAGTCCGTCTCCACCGTCTCCTCAAGCGGTGTCGTGTCACCAACTATACCTGTACGCCGAAGTAGGAGTGAGTCCAAGGACTCAGCAAGAAACACTACCATAACATTCACGTACAAGTCCTAGTGGTTCTACATGCACATTTACAATTCGCAACACATAGCATGCTAGTCGATTTAAAGATTCAACCTATCATGAAGTTCTAAAATTTTATACATAAATCATGCTTTCAGATTTCTAAAATAAAATTCACCTATCACATGGTCTCTATTCAATTTACTCATGAACTTTAATCTTTAAAGAGCTAAATCATGAGAACTATCAACATGAACATTTTACATACATGAAAGGGAACACAACTAGTATAGATTTTACATATTTTTAAACATATATATGATTTTCACATGCTTTAGGTTGCTGATTTCATATGGGTTCATGGCTGAAAACCTAGGCATGAGAGCTACAATAATGCATAAAACATATCACATCAACAACCATCATGCTATCTTGTGCCCGTGTTCACTAATTATCCCTAACATGGATTCTAAGCATCTTTGCACATTAAACATAATGATAATAATAGAATTCTTAATTCACATGATTTCAGATTGTCTCACATGGGTTCAATACCTATTCACATCTTGAGTTTCACATTTTTTTACACAAGTTTTCTCTTTCACATGGTTCACTTTACACATACACATTTACATTTCACTTACACATTTACACATGGACACATACACATTACACATTCACATTACACATTTTAGGTGCCGTGACACATAGTCCAAACCACAAAGAAGGACATATACACATCACATTACACATAGACGCCATCTAGGCACTCCAATGGCGACTCTTGGACTGCGCAGACCGGGAGAACAAGTCTCCACCCTAACCAGTGGTACTTGTCCACCTCCAGGATTCCCCTAATGCCCTTAGGGTCACTTAACACAATGAACTTTCTCAGGGGGACTTTTCCCTGATACAGCTCCACTGCCCTCTACGGAAGCAGTGTCACATTGGCACAGTTACACATTTACACATTTACCGTTTTACACATGGTTTTACACTTTACACTTTCATCACATTCACTTTCTCACTCACATGAATATCTCTATTTTTCCTAACATGGTACTACAGAATTTCAAGAGTTTAACACACAGTAAACACACTAATCATGTTGGTTTTAAACCATAACTAATCACATTACGATCATATGCACGAATTATCACATTTCACATGAAAAATACATAACTTTTTATTTACTGATCCAAATGACCTGAAATTTTAACCACATGCTGTTTTCGGGTTCAAGATGATACCCTCAATTTTTCAGATTTTTATGAGCTTCATGGAATTTACAGTAAATAAAACACCTAATTAGCATGCATTCACAATTTAATTTAACATGGGGTTTAACACATCTTGTAACTTGCCACTTACTGTTTTAAACATAAGTTACTAACATATGCATGAATTTAGAATACAACATTACCCTAATTCATACATCTATGGATTGGTCACTACAAACCATTCTTGCATGCTTCATTTTATTCTACCGAATCGGATTTATTAGCACGTTACACTAGCATGGATAATTACCAAATTGCAAAACACATATACTGACCCACTGACTTCATGATCAGACCAAAACCAAGCCTTCATACAATTCTAATCATGAAAACTAAATTTGCAAGAATCAACAATCATGTTCACAAGTTTAAGGAATACCATCCACATTCACCATCACACCCACATTCATTCACACACCACAATTTACAAATACATAGAGTATAAGGTTTACCATTATCCTCATCACGGAAATCATACCGAAGTTAAAGTATAAGAGGGACAGAACAGCTCACTGTTCTGTCCAGAAGAACTGGCGGCGGTCTCTGGCCGCTGACTCAGGGTCAGCGGCATGGTCGATGGACGCCAAGCATGATCTGGGCGTCCAGGGACCTTGCCGTCGAACCAGGTCTGTGCAGAAACACAGACCCGAGCTCTGAATCTGGGGTGAATTGGAGGGTCTAGGACTCGAGGAAAAATTCCATAAAAATCATAGAAACCACCTAGACTCATAAGGGAACACCATGGATAGGTCACTTGCCTTTCAAAAATTCCTTCAAGGGATTAGGGCTTGGTGAAGACCTCCTTGGGCAGTCCCAAGAAAGTTGCAGAAGTCCCTCCAAAGATCACTTCCTCCGGTTCTTGGATGAGCTCCACAGCAAGGGGGCGATGGGGAAGCCTTCTCCTTTGCTCAGCTAGCTCCTTGTGGGAAGATGGCCGGATCAACCTCCAAGGGGTCGGATTTTTGGGTGCCAAGGTGGGGTTTTCTCACAGTTTTCCTCCTAGGGTTTTCTCCTCTTTTCTCCTCTTACAAGGGTGAAGGGAAGAGTGGGAGAGGCCAATTCGGGTCCAGGATTGGAGAGGGTCTTCTCCCACTCACTAGGGTGATAGGACACCCTCAGAGCCGTTGGGGGACATCCCCCAATGGTGGCCATACCTTGTTTCAGAAGCTTGCAGCTCTGCTGCGCATGCAGGTCAGAGAAATTGGCGTCTATATCGCTGGACGCCAGGGATGAGTATTGGCGTCCATGTCTGGACGCTGACACCAGCTAAACGGCCTGGGCTTGACGCCAAGGTGGCCTTCGGCCAGAATCTAAATTATGCAGAAAACCATGCATACCGGCATATATACATGCAATATGTATACGGTATTGTATCCATACTACCATCATGCAATACATACATTATTATGTTTAATATAAAACACATGTACACGAATTATACTAATTAATGCGTACGTAAATATGTACATACATACACAAGTACAAACATACACACACAAATACAATAATGCGATGGAAATTAGAGGGCCTTACAATCAGGTTGGGTAAACGATATCTAATCATTTTACGATGACATGCGAATTTTACATTTCACATGGAAAAGTACATAATCCTTATATACTAGTCCAAATGACCTGGAAATTTAACCACATGCTATTTTCAGGTTCAAGATCATACATTCAATTTTTCAGATTTTTCTGAGCTAAATATAATTTACAGAAAATCAAAATACCTATTTAGCATGCCATTCACAATTAAGTTGACATGGAGTTTAAACATCATGCATTTTTGCACTTAAGTTGTAACAGAGCTAATTGTTATATGCATGATCTAAAAATATAGAATTACCCAAAATCATACCATAAATCGATCACAACAATTCTTCCTTGCATGCCTTTTTATTTACCGAACCGAAATTAATAGCAATTTATGCAAGCAGGACAATTTATCAAAATTTGGGTACACATACACTAATCCACTAACTTCATGATCTGACAAAACTTAGGGCACTCAGACTAGTCCTAATAAAAACATGGATTGGCAAGAATCATCAACAAATCATGCTTGAAATTTCATGGGATAATAATCTCTAAACATTCACCACCTCACATCATAACTCATCCACACACCACATTTACCAGTGTACATAGTATATAGGGTTACCATATATCCTCATCACGGAAAAACCCATCGAAAATATCGTATAGGAGGGCAGAACAGTTTACTGTTTTGTCCAGATGAACTTGGCGGCAGTCTCTGGCCGCTAATTAAAGTCAGGCATAGTCGATGGACGCCAATCATGATCTCAGCGTCCATGGACCTTGCCGTTAATGCAGGTCTGTGCAGAACAAAGACCCGAGCTCTCAAGATAGGGTGAATGGGGTCAAGGACACGAAGAAAAATACACAAAATTGTTAAAACCGTCCTAGACTCATATGGGAACCTTATGGTAGAGTCACTTGCTATTTAGAAACACTCCTAAGGGATCAAAAGTGCTAGTGAAGCCCTCCTTGGGCAGTCCCAAGAAGTGCAGAAAGTCCTCAAGATTCCTTCCTTTGGGCTCTTGGATGATCTCCACAGCAAAGAAGTCGGGGAGGCCTTCCTCGATGATCCCTCTAGCCTCCAGTTGCAGTAGAACGCCGGACAAGCTTCAGAAGCTCGGATTTTAGGCTGCAAGGATGGGGTTTTCTCACAGCTCAGAAGCTAGGGTTTTCTCCTCTTGTTTCTCTCTTGCAAAAGGGTGAAGAGAGGGTTGGGGAGCAGATTGGGGTGGATATATGGGAGAGGCTTCTCTCCCACTCACAGGGTGACAAGATGGCTCTTAGAGCCGTTGGGGACAGCTCCCCAATGGGTGAGCCTCCTTGTTTCCAGAATTTATGGCTCTGCAACGCATGCAGGTCAGAAGAATAGGCGTCCACATTGTAAGACGCCAGGATTAGTGTTGGCATCCATGGGTGGACGCTGACACCACCTTAACGGCTAGGGGTTGACGCCAATCTAGCCTTCGGCCAGACTCTAAAACATGCAGAAAACTATGCATGCATGCTATATACATGCAATATGTATATGGTAGTGTATCCATACTATCACCATTCAATACATGCATTATTTACATCTAGTATAAAACACATGCACACGTAATGGTACTAATTATACGTACGTAAATATGTATATACATACACAAGCACAAATATACACACACACAAATACAATAATGCGACGAAAATTCGAGGGCCTTACACCCTCTCCCCCTTAAAGAAACTTCGTCCTCGAAGTTAGAACGACACTACTCAAACAAAGGGATACTTCTTCTTCATCGCATCCTCAAGCTCCCACGTAGCCTCTTCACGTGAGAAGTTCCGCCAGAGAACTTTCACCGTGCAATACTCTTGTTCCAGAGATGCTGAACCTTCCATCAAGAATAGCTACTGGTTGCTCGACATACGAAAGATCTGGCTGGATCTCCATTGGCTCATGACTAATCACATGAGAGGGATCTCGGACATACTTCCTGAGCATATATACATGGAATACAGGTGTGAACGCTAGCCAAAGCTGGGGGTAATGCTAGTTCATACGCCACGCTGCCCAAACGTCGGAGAATCTCATATGGGCCATGAATAGGGCTTAGCTAACTATGCCTGCCAAATCTAACGACACCACGAGTAGGCGATATCTTCAAGAAGACATGATCGCCAACCTCGAACTCCAATCCTTTCTCCTGTTGTCGGCATAACTCTTCTGTCTATCCTGCCCGCAACAAGCCTCTTCCTGATAAGCTGGATCTTATCCGATGTTTCCTGAACTAACTGCGGTCCGATCAACTGCCTATCACCAGTCTCCTCCCAACATAACGGAGATCTACAAGGCCTACCATACAATGCCTCCAATGGAGCCATACCAATACTAGCATGAAAGTTGTTGTTGTATATGAACTCCACACGAGGTAAATGACGCTCCCAATCATCCTTCCAATCCAGAACACACGCTCTCAACATATCCTCGAGCGTCTAGATAGTCTTCTCGGACTGTCCATCGGTCTGGGGATGAAACGCCGAACTGAGCTTTAGCTCCGAACGTAGCGCATCCTGAAGACCCTTCCACAACCTCGAAGTAAATCTCGGATCTCGATCCGAAATGATTGACTTCGGCACACCATGCAATCTAATGATACCACTAACATACAATCTAGCTAAACTTTCTACTGACTGCTTCTTCTTCATAGGCAAGAAATGAGCAGTCTTCGAGAATCTATCTACCACTACCCAAATCGAGTCATTGCCCCTTCTAGATCGAGGCAAACCCGAAACGAAGTCCATAGTGACAGCTTCCCACTTCCACACTGGGATATCCATCCTCTGCATAAGGCCGGATGGTCGCTGTCGCTCGGCCTTCACTTGCTGACATACTAGACATCTAGACACATAATCCAACATCCTCTTCTGCCGGACCACCAAAATGATCTCTTCAGGTCTTGATACATCTTAGTGTTACCCAGATGAATAGAGAATCGCGATCATGAGCTTTTGCTAAGACATGCTCACGGACATCTACTAAATCAGGGACACAAACACGGTGCTGAAATCTAATCACAACGTCCTCATCACGAGCAATGCCGCCTTACCCACTAACTCTAACAATCTAGGGTCGGCTTTCTGCTGCTCAATCACCTCATCCAAGACTGAGGATCTAAGGATAGCTGAGCTACAAAAGCCTGACACAGAGATGGCTCTAACTCGGTCATAGAGCACGCTGCATCCTCCAACATCTTCCAATCCTGCTGGAGCGAAGACCTCTTTCTACTAAGAGCATCCGCTACGACATTCGCTTTTCCAGGATGATACTAAGGTCGAAGTCATAGTCCTTCAAGAACTCAATCCATCTTCTCTGCCTCAGGTTTAATTCCTTTTGGAAAAAAGATACTTCAAGCTCTTGTGGTCAGTAAACACCTCAAATCTGACACTATAAAGATAGTGCCTCCAGATCTTTAGTGCATGAACCACTGCTGCCAGCTCCAAGTCATGAGTCGGATAGTTCCTCTCATGCTCCTTTAACTGACGAGAAGCATAAGCCACTACCCTTTCTTGCTGCATGAGCACACAGCCTAAACCGATCTGAGACGCATCCGTATAAATGGAAAAGCCCTCTAGACCACTAGGCAATACCAATACCGGAGCAGAAGTAAGCTTAGCCTTCAATAGCTGGAAGCTACGCTCACATGCCTCAGACCATACGAACCTCTCACCTTCCTGGGTAGCTTGTCAAGGGGGCGGCGATGGATGAGAAACCCTCAATGAATCGCCGATAGTAACCAGCTAACCCAATAAAACTACGAATCTCCGAAGGGGTCTTGGGAACCTCCCAATCCATAACTACCTGGACCTTCGCTGGATCAACTGCAACACCAGCGCCGGAGATAACATGCCCGAGGAAATGAACCTCGCGCAACCAAAAATCGCACTTGCTGAATTTAGCATACAGCTTGTGCTCACGAAGAACCTCTAACACTACCTCAAATGCTGACGGTGGGTGGCCTCATCCGGAGAATAGACCAAACACATCGTCAATAAACACTACGACAAAGCTATCTAAATACGGCCTAAACACCCGGTTCATGAGATCCATGAACGCTGCAGGGGAGTTGGTCAATCCGAAAGGAAGGACCAAGAACTCATAATGTCCATAACGAGATCTAAATGCTGTCTTGGACACATCCTCACTCCGAATCCTCAACTGATGATAACCAGATGCAAGTCAATCTTAGAAAAGACTGATGCATCTTGCAACTGGTCAAACAAGTCATCAATGCGAGGTAAGGGATACCTGTTCTTCACAGTCACTTGGTTCAACTTCCTATAGTCAATACACAACCTAAGTGACCCGTCTTTCTTCTTGACGAATAATACAGGTGCGCCCCAAGGGAAACACTAGGACGAATAAATCCCTTATCAAGCAACTCTTGCAACTGCCTCCTCAACTTGGCTAACTCCGCAGGTGCCATCCGATATGGAGCCTTCGAGATAGGAGAGGTGCCCGGAAGCAACTCTATGGTAAACTCTATCTCTCTATCCGGTGGCAATCCAGAAAGTCATCAGGAAAGACATCTGGAAAATGCACTACCTCAATCTCCGCAAGAGAAGTGACTCATCAGCCTCTGGCACTAACACCACGCTGGCAAGAAAAGCGTCACAAACCTTGTTTACCATGCGCATCGCCTTCATGGCAGAGATGACTAACTTTCCAGCCAATTCTTTGAAAGGGATGAGAGAACTCGTCCTCACCAGGAATGCGGAAAACAATCCTCTTCCGACGACAATCCACTAACGCATAGTGCTCCTCTAGCCAATCCAGACCAAGAATAGCATCATAGTCCTTCATCTTTAGCAAGAAGAAAACACCCATCTAGGATCTATCCTCAATGCACACAGGTAACGACGGAATGCACTTCCTAGTCGATACCGTACACGCAGGGGTGTGCACAGACAAAGGCCTCTAAATCCTCAAACTCTACGCCTGACTCTAGGGGTAACTGCCTAGCGAACCGCTCGGAAATGAACGAGTGAGTAGCACATGTATCAAACAAAACCCGAGCGTGCACACCTAAAAGCAAAATCGTACCTTCGGTGACATGCTCCGCCTGCTCGGCGTCCTCGCGAGCTAAAGCAAACACTCGAGATGGGGCTCAAGGCCTTTCTGGTCTTCCTATAGCAGGCGTGGCTGCCGCTACTGCTGGGGCTGGCGCTCCACGCTGAGCTCCCTGCTGAAGTCTTAGGCAATCCTTGATCTTGTGGTCGTGCTCCCGCACTTCAAGCATCTACCCGCTACCAACCAACACTCGGAACCACCATGTGTCTTCCCATAATGGGGACACTCTTTCTTCACACCAGGGGAACGTACAGAAGGTACCTGAGAGTTGCTGATCACGGATCGCTGCGGTGTCTGGTACACCATTTTCTTCTTATCTGCCGCTGGAATGTCGCTGCCGGCCTCTTCTGCGAAGCCTTCTTTTCCTCCAGATATTGCTCCATTTCTCCCTCCTGCTGCAGGCAGCACTGAGGGCCTCGTCCAACATGCGGTGGTCAAACGCCACGAGTCTCGTCCGCAGTGATGGCTTGAGTCCCATCACGAATTCTTCGTCTTCCTGCGCTCATCCTCTACGATAAGCGGTGCATACTTAGAAAGTTCAGAAAACCTTGCCTCGTATTCCAGCACGGTCATGGAGCCTTGCGTCAGGGAGAGAAATTCCTGCTCCATCTTGTCCTGGATATGCTCTGGACGAACTTGGCTCGAAAGAGCCTCACGAACGCCCCACGCCAAGTCTACTGCTCCGTCCTCAAAGCGTGTACGTAGTAGGGAGGACCACCATACATCCGCTCTCTCTCTGCAATACACCTTCATAAGCACCAACTAACAAATTCTAAATAAGCAAAACATACAAACATATAAAATTAAAAGCCTACCTGTAGCATGTAGGTGGCTAATGTCACCTTATCCTTATCAGGGCACCTGATGGCTCGGAAGATTCTCTGTCTCCCTTAACCAACTTTCTGCCATTAATGGATCACTCTCCCCCTAAAAGAGGGTGGGGTCATCCTCTTGAATCGCTCCATGATGGGAGGTCCACCATGGTCCTGAGCTGGTGCCTGAGCCTGCTACATCAAACAATAGGCAATACACAATAAACACAATATCATGCAATTTAAATAGCAACTACTAGTTGGTTCATTATTCTACCTGGGCCTCCAACTGTGCCTGGAGTGCTGCCGGGTATGAGATGCGTCTGCATGGCTTGTAACAGACCTTGCATGAATACTCCGTAATCCACAGGCGGCGGTGGGGAAGTACAGGACCCGGCGGTGTCGGGGCTGCTGCTCGCCGCTCGTCACGTCGCGGCTCGTCCTCACGGGCCGACGCTCCACCACGCCTACCTCTCGAAGCCATGGCTGTAATAAAATTCAGCCACTATTAGAGCTAGGTTACTAAGTTTTCTAACCATTTTCTTATCTATCTTTCACTTCTTATTAGTGTTTTCTACACATGTGGACATACTTAGCATGCAATGGGGATGATGACTTAGGTATATTCATGTGCAATCTCAACCGGTCGCTCTGATACCAATCTCTGTGACGGCCCTCATTATACCGGTACGGTTATACCAACCAACGTCGGTATAGCAAGAGTCATCACAGTGGGACATTTACCCAAACGATACAAACAGCTGAGATACACGCGAATATAAGAACAGAGTAGCGGAAGTAAAAGAACTACTGTCTTCATTCATTCATCCACATTAAACATACATGAAATTTGCAATTAACATTAAGAGCTAAAAGTTCACATAATTAAATTGCTGAAAATTAAGTACACAATGTCCACACTTATACAATTTTCTCATGATTTCTAGTACAATGTCACTTTTACATACTATGAAACAAAAGGGGTACACTGCTCCAACAATCTAAACTCCACGCTCGGAGTCCGTCTTTACCGTCTCCACCACGAGAGTCTCGTCACCGTCTATACCTGTACGCCGAAGCAAGAAGTGAGTCTTAAAGACTCAGCAAGCAACACTACTCATAACATACACGTATAAGTCATAGCGGTTTCTACATGCACATTCACAAATTTCAACACATGGCATGCTAGTCATTTGAAAGTTGCAACCTATCATGAAAGTTCTACAATTTAATACAGGATCATGCTTTCAGATTTCTAAGAATAAAACTTACCTATCACATGCTCTCTATTCCATTTACTTGTGAACTTTTGCCTTTAAAGAACCCAGACATGAGAGCTACCAACATGAACACTGTGCATATATGAAGGGAAAACACAACTAGCATGGATCTACATGTTTTTAACACATACATAGACATTTTCACATGCTTTAAGTTGCTGGTTTCACATGGTTTAATGGCTGTAAACCTACACATGAGAGCTACAATGTTGTTTAAAACATACCATGTGAACAACCAATCATGCTATTTTGTACACGTGCTCATCAATTATCCCTAACATGGATTCTAGACATTTTCGCACATAAAACATGATGATAACAACATGAAATTACGGATTTCACATGGTTTCAGATTTGTCTCACATGGATTTCAATGTCATATTCTCACATTTTTAGTTTCACATTTTCTTTACACAAGTTTCCAATTCACATGGTTGCACTTTACACATACACATTTCACATTGTTCACTTACACATTAACACATGAAACAATACATTACACATTAAACATTACACATTTTAGGTGCCGTGACACATAGTCCAAACCACCAAAGAAGGACATATACACATCACATTACACATAGACGCCATCTAGGCATTACAATGGCGACTCTTGAACTGCGCAGACCGGGAGAACAAGTCTCCACCCTAACCAGTGGTACTTGTCCACCTCCAGGATTTCCCCTAATGCCCTTAGGGTCACTTACACATTGAACTTTCTCAGGGGGACTTTCCCTGATACAGTTCCACTGCCCTCTACGGAAGCAGTGTCACATTGGCACAGTTACACATTTACACATTTTACCGATTTACACATGGTTTCACACATCACTTTTATCTCATTCACTTTCTCACACATGCATATCTCTTTTTCCTGACATGACACTACAGAATTTAGGAGCTTACACACAGTAAATTCACCAATCGGTTGTGTTTAAACGATATCTAATCATTTTACGATGACATGCATAATTTTTACATTTCACATGGAAAAGTCATAACTCCTTATATACTTGTCCAAATGACCTGGAAATTTAACCACATGCTATTTTCGTTCAAGATCATACATTCAATTTTTCAGATTTTTCTGAGCTAAATAGAATTACAGAAAATCAAATACCTATTTAGCATGCCATTCACAATTAAGTTGACATGGGTTTAACACCATCATGCATTTTTGCCACTTACTGTTTGAACAGAGACTAACTGTTATATGCATGATCTGAAAATATAGAATTACCCTAAATCATACAACCATTAATCGATCACAACAATTCTTCCTTGCATGCCTTTTTATTTACCGACAAAATTAATAGCAATTTATGCAAGCATGGACAATTTATCAAAATTTGGGTACACATACACTAATCCACTAACTTCATGATCTAACAAAACTTAGGGCACTCAGATTAGTCCTAATCATAAAACATGGATTGGCAAGAATCATCAACAAATCATGCTTGAAATTTCATGGCATAATAATCTCTAACATTCACCACCTCACATCATAACTCATCCACACACCACATTTACCAGTTACATAGTGTATAGGGTTACCATATGTCCTCATCATGGAAAACCATCGAAAATTATTGTATAGGGGGCAGACAGTAGTTTACTGTTCTGTCTAGATGAACTTGGCGGCGGTCTCTGGCCGCTAATTCAAAGTCAGCGGCATAGTCGATGGACGCCAATCATGATCTCAGCGTCCAGGGGCCTTGCCGTTAATGCAGGTCTGTGCAAAACACAGACCCCCGCTCTCAAGATAGGGTGAATGTGGGGTCAAGGACACGAAGAAAAATACACAAAAATGTTAAAACCATCCTAGACTCATACGGGAACCTTATGGTAGGTCACTTGCCTTTTAGAAACACTCCTAAGGGATCAAAAGTGCTGGTGAAGCCCTCCTTGGGCAGTCCCAAGAAGTGCATAAATGTCCTCCAAGATCTCCTTCCTCCGGCTCCTTGAATGATCTCCACAGCAAAGAAAGTCGGGGAGGCCTTCCTCGATGATCCCTCTAGCCTCCAGTTGCAGTAGAACGCCGGACAAAGCTTCAGAAGCTCGGATTTTGGGCTGCAAGATGGGGTTTTCTCATAGCTCAGAAGCTAGGGTTTTATCCTCTTGTTTCTCTCTTGCAAAAGGGTGAAGAGAGGGTTTGGGGAGCAGATTCGGTTGGATATATGGGAGAGGCTTCTCTCCCACTCACAAGGTGACAAGATGGCTCTCCGAGCCGTTGGGGACAGCTCCCCAATGGGTGAGCTTCCTTGTTTCCGGAATTTCTGGCTCTGCAACGCATGCAGGTCAGAGAAATAGGCGTCCACATCGTTAGACGCCAGGATTAGTGTTGACGTCTATGGGTGGACGCTGATACCACCTCAACGGCTAGGGGTTGACACCAATCTGGCCTTCGGTCGAACTCTAAAACATGTAGGAAACTATGTATGCCATGCATATATATATGCAATATGTATATGGTAGTGTATCTAATAATCACCATTCAATACATGCATTATTTACATCTAGTATATAAACACATGCACACGTAATGGTACTAATTAATACGTACGTAAAATATGATATACATACACAAGCACAAATATACACCACACAATATAAATAATGCGACGGAAATTCGAGGGCCTTACACGTGTCAAGCTTGTTATAGTGTTAACGGGTTTGAATGGCATGGTCCGTACAGTTGGTATCTGAGCAAGGTCCGTGTAAATGTGTAAGAACGGGAAGAGTACATAATAGTATATTATCATGGTCCCCTGCTGGTAGTTGGTCTTGTTTTTGTAATAATATACTTGTTGTGTTGTGTGATGGGAATGTGTATGTGGAGGCTTATAATGGCTGATAGGCAAGATTGGGGGGAGGAGGTGATGACCCTGAGGTGTCTACTCACCAAATGATAGAGAAAATGTGGGAAAGGTTTCGCATATCCGGACAAGGTTAGATCAGCAACTACCAGGGCAATCTTCTGGGGTAGCACACCGGTGACGGAGGAGATATTGTCGGCACCACAGTACCACATTATGGAGTAGAGGCACCCCCCTGCAGCACCTTTACCTCTAGTGGTACCGGTGAGGCCAGCAAGTGGGAGTTCACAATGATGGTGGAGAGATTCTTGCGTTTGCAACCACCAAATATTCGGGAGGCCCAAATTCGGATATAGCTGAGCAGATCCATGAGATTGAAAGGGTATTTGTCCAAATGAGATGTCCCCAGGCGGAAAGAGTCATCTTAGCAACATATCAGTTGAGGGGTTTTGCACAAGAATGGTGGAGACTTAAGATGCAGACCATGTTTGCCGATAGAGCTGAAGAAACAATTACTTGGCCCGAGTTTCTTGAGGTTTTCAATAACACTTTCTTTCCGGTACAAGTTCAGCAAACAAAAAGTGAGCAATTTAGAACATTTCAGCAAGGGAACTTGTCAGTGTTGGAATATCAAATGAGATTCATGGCCTTGAGCAGGTATGGCCCGTATGTAGTAACCAACAATGCAATGATGGTTAAGTACTTCATTTGGGGATTGAGGCTAGAGTTGCAAGATGCGATTATTCCTATGATGTGTGGTACAGTGGAAGAGGTAGCCCAAAGAGCAGCAATACTTGAAAGAACTGTGCAAGCCAGGCAGTCTAGCGGGTCGGGATCAAGTGGTGGTAGTTTCTGACTTCCACAGCAGTCTGCGGGTGTTAGCAAGGGAAAGGCACCATCGGGAGGATCGTCTTCTTCAGGCTTTGGCAAACGGGGCAATAAGTTGAAGAAGATATTTAGAGGCCAAGGAGGTGGCAAGCAGCAAGGATTTCAGCAAGGGCGTGGTTACAAACCGGAGATGGATGAGTATCAACAAAGCACGGCAAGGCAGCTTGGGGAATTCCGGTGTTACAATTGTGGTCAGCCGGGGCATATGGCAAGAAATTGTCCATACCCAAGGAGAACTAATTATGGTAGAGGAGCACCACAACAACAACAACAACAAGCACAATAGCCACCATCGGCAGGGCAAGGAAGAGGAACACCTTACCAAAGGGGAGGAGGACGAGTTCGAGTAATGGCGATTACCAGGGCTCAAGCAGAAGCATCGAATTTGATTGAAGATATTATACCGGTCTTTGAATTTTCATCAAGAACATTGATTGATCCGGGTGCATCCTACTCTTTCATTTCCAAAGATTTTCTTGATGTTATGGTGCATCCTTTTGAGGAGAGGCAATGTCAGCTTATGGTGGAGGTACCGTCGGGGGATTTCATGCTTACCACATGTTACTTGGAAGTGGTACCTTTTATGATTCAGGGTAATCAGTTGCCGGCTAGGCTTTATGATTTACAGTTAAAGGAGTATGATATGATATTGGGTATGGATTAGTTAGAGGCATATGGAGCTGGTGGATTGCAGGAAAAAGAAAGTGAGGTTCAGCTATTTAGGAGAAGATTTATTTGAGTTCCAAGGTATGCCATTCTACACTCCTAAATTCATTATCTCTGCCTTAAAGGCTAGGAAATTGATTAATGCAGGGTGTGTAGCCTAGTTGGCATCTGTTAGTTTGGTTGAGGCAGAAAAGGCAGTGGATATGGTACCTGTTGTGAGGGAATTTATGGATGTGTTTCCAGAGGAGTTACCAGGGTTGGCACCGCATAGAGAGGTGGATTTCACTATTGAGTTGCAGCCGGGTAGTATGCCCATTTTTAAAGAACCATACAGGATGGCACCTGTAGAATTGAAGGAGTTAAAGAAGCAATTGCAGGAGTTACTTAAGAAAGGGTTCATTAGGCCGAGTCATTCACTATGGGGAGTGCCAGTCTTGTTTGTAAAGAAGAAATATGGAAGTATGAGAATGTGTATGGATTATCGCCAGTTGAATCAAATTACCATAAAGAACAGGTATCCACTTCCATGTATAGATGATATATTTGATCAATTGCAATCAGCAAAGGTGTACTCCAAGATGGATTTGAGATCGGATACCATCAATTGAGGATCGGGAGCAGACATAGACAAGATGACATTTAGAACAAGGAATGGGCATTATGAGTTTGTGGTTATGCCATTTGGGCTAACCAATGCACCGGCGGCATTTATGAACTTTTGAATCAGAACGTTCATCCTTATTTAGATCGGTTCATTATGGTATTCATGATGATATTTGAGTATATTTAGCCTCAAAAGAAGAGCATGCAAATCATTTAAGAATTACATTGCAAACATTGAGGGAGCACTAATTGTATGCAAAGTATAGTAAGTGTGAGTTTTGGCTTAAGGAGATTCAGTTTCTGGGGCAAATTATTTCAGGTGAGGCTGTTGTTGTAGATCCAGCAAAGGTGGAGGCTATTATGAAATGGGAGGAGCCAAAAAAAGTGTCAGAAATTCAGAGTTTCCTTGGAATGGCTGGATGTTATAGGCGGTTTATTCAAGATTTCTCAAAAATTGCAGCACCATTGACAAGGCTTACAAGAAAAGGAGTGCCATTTGAATGGTCTTCCGATTGCAGGCGTAGTTTCATGGAATTGAAGAAGCGGCTTACTTCAGCCCCAATATTGGAGATACCGTTAGGACAAGGTGGTTTTGTGATTTATACGGATGCATCCAGGAGAGGACTTGGGGTGGTACTTATGCAACATGGGAAGGTGGTGGCGTATGCATCTAGACAATTGAAGCATCATGAAGAAAATTATCCCACTCATGATTTGGAATTGGCAGCGGTTGTCTTTGCATTGAAAATATGGTGGCATTATTTGTATGGAGAAAGGTTTGAGATATTCAAGGATCATAAAAGTTTGAAGTATATCTTCTCTCGGAAGGACTTGAATTTAAGGCAGCGCAGGTGGATGAAATATCTCAAAGATTATGATTTCAGTTTGGCATATCACCCAAGTAGAGAAAATGTGGTGGTGGATGCTTTAAGTAGAAAGGTGGTTGTGAGTCATATTATGATGGAGGAATGGAAATTGTATGAGGATGTGGCAAAAAGTTGTTTGTTTTTACCAAGCAACTGATGAAGAGCCGTGTTGGCTAATAGTGCGGTGGAACCATCATTGTATTGGCAAGTTGTGGAAGCTCAAAAGGAAGATGAATACTTGGCCGACATTGTGAAGATGGAGGATGTTACCATTGATGATGATTGTGTCGTGCGGTTTAGGCACATGTTGTATATTCCAAATGAAGGTGGGGTAAAGCAGAAAGTGTTGGAAGAAGCACATTGGTCTAGGTACACTATACATCTAGGAAGTACTAAAATGTACCAAGATTTGAAAAGGAATTTTTGGTGGCCAAGCATGAAGAAGGAGATAGCTGAGTTTATAGCAAGGTGTGCGGTGTGTCAACAAGTTAAGGTGGAGCATTAAAGGCCAGGTGGTTTATTACAACCACTACCCATACCACAATGGAAATGGGATGATATTTCAATGGACTTTGTTGCAGGTTTGCCCAGGACAGCTTTGGGTCATAATGGTATTTGGGTTTTTGTTGATCGGTTAACCAAAGTGTGTAGGTTGTTACCGATTAGGATGTCATGGGCAGTGGATCGGTTATCAAAGTTATATGTTGAAAGAATTGCGCCATCGCATGGGATACCGGTTACTATTGTTTCAGATCAGGATCCTAGGTTTACATCGGGTTTTTGGAGGAGTTTGCAAAGGGTTGTGGGCACACAACTGAGGTATAGCTCCGCATACCATCCCTAAACTGATGGACAAACAGAGAGAACAATCCAAACCATTGAGGATATGCTCCAGGCGTGTTGTTTGGCTTGGGGAGGTGGATGGGAACATCACCTTAGCATGGTTGATTTTGCCTACAACAATAGTTATCATTCAAGTATTGGCATGGCACCTTATGAGGCACTTTATGGAAGACCTTTTAGAACACTGTTGAATTGGCATGAAGTGGGTGAAAGGCAGGTAATGGGACAAGAATTGGTTCAGCAATGTGCAAAAGTGGTCAAATTCATTAAGGAGAAACTCCAAACGACACAAAGTAGACAAAAGAGCTACGCAATGTCCGACGTAGGCCCTTACAGTTTGAGGTTGGAGAGTATGTGTTTTTTAAAGTTTCCCCGATTAAAGGTGTTCTAAGGATCAGAAAGAGGGGCAAGTTCAGCCCTAGATTTGTGGGTCCTTTTCGGATCTTGGAAAGAATTGGGGAGACGGCTTACAGGTTGGAGCATTCGGTGGATTTCATGGATGCTCATGACGTCTTTCACGTCTCATTGTTGATGAAGTATATCCGAGATCCTTCTCAAGTTGTGAGCTATCAGCGGGATGATTTGAAGCCAGATATTACCATGCCAGAATATCCGGTGATGATCACAGGCTGACGGACTCAAAGATTAAGGAATAAAAACATCGAGTTGGTGAAAGTTAGGTGGGAAAATCGTCAAGGTGGTGAAGATACTTGGGAGTTGCCCAAAGAATGTTCAAGACATATCCGTATTTGTTTCAGTAAGTAGCACTTCTCTTTTTAGGTGATAGTTGCATATGCTTTGAACTATGTTTTGTTTACCGCTTTAATTTCGAAGATGAAATTCTTTTTAGGTGATAGTAATGTAATAACCAGTACGTTCGGATCGAGGTTTATCGGGTTTGGAGGCCAGTGTGTGGCCATTGTTAGACCATGGAGGTCTAAGAGTGTTTTTACAACTTTCCTTGCTTAGATGGTAGGCAGGTGGGCTTGGCATCCCAGCTCATTTTGGGCTCTGTCGGGCTCTTTGAGATCGCATCGCATACAGAAGATGCAATTCTCATGGGGTTATCGCGTCTAGTATCCCTGACGCGATTAAGATATTAATCGCGGTCGCTATATGGGACGCGAATTCGAACCACTGTTGCGTGGCCATCGCTGCATGCGCGCCGCGTCGCGCATGCAGGACGTCGGGGGTTTAATTGCGTCGGCAACGTCGGACGTGTTTATTAACGCGTCGGGTATGTGTGACACGATTTGGGTTATGTGCTGTTTACTGTATCTTCCCCTAGCCAAATAGTGCAATCCCACTGCTCAGTTGGGGAAGATGCTGATGCGGCTAAGAAGAGAAGCTGGGGCAATTTTGGTGCAATTGGAGGCCGTTCGGTGTAATTCCGGCATGAGGGCGGGCATCGAAGCACGAGGAATCCGTGGTAGCGTCGGAAGTGTGCTCTCTTCGTTGGTAGGGGAACTCTACCATGGTTTCTACTCTGTTTGCATGTTGAATGGTTTGTGTGGTGCATGGATAGGGGTTCTATTTGTGGGAATTTCATGGGCATAATAGTGAGCATTGTAGGATCGGATATGTGATGGACCTGATCTAGAAGGGGGGGATGAATAGATCTAGTACCAATTAATGCGGAAGCTTAACCAATTTGAAAAATACTTTGAATCAGAGATCAATTCAGAGTGACAATTCACTGATCTGATGTATGAAATTGTGAATTGAGTGAATAGAGTGTGTGAGTAGATCAATTTGTAGTGTGAGTGAACTCCCTATGCATGCATCTAGCACAGAATAATATCAAACCACAATTCAAACCACTTGCACAGAGGATTTTTAGGTGGTTCGGAAATCACACAGTGATTCCTACATCCACCCCTCACACAGTGAAGCTCCACTACTTAACCCGAGTACAACACACACTGGAGCTTGACAACTCCAACACCACTGAGTTAGACAACTCACACACCAACTCTAGAGCACAACTACTCCAAAGAACTGAGCACACTTGCTCAAGCGCATGCACTAAGAGTTCAACTCAACACAACTGAGCACAAAGGCTCACAAGAAACATGCCAGATCAAGAATAACACAAATCAGATCCCTAGCAATGATCTGATTCAGAATAAGTTCATTCACAGAGACTCGTGCAACAATTTGTGCACAATCTCATGAATGAATCAGAAGAATACTTAAAGAATTGAGGGAATAGATACAGATCATGTTCTTCAGTAGAAATCCCTTGCAGAAGGCTGAATTGAGGAAATCCTTGTAGCTTTGAGTCACTGGGCGATGCTCTGCAACAATTGCCTCTAGATCACCTTTGAATTCTCCTCAATTGATTGCTTCTGCTGGATCTGCTCCTTTGAGAAGTGTTCTCACCTCTTCTTCAGAGATCCACTTCACCTTTTGGTGCTCTCCTAGGATGTAGAAGGATCACCAAGCACCTAGAGGAGCAGGAGCGGGAGAGTCCTCTTTCTTGCCGCCAAAAGGCCTTTACAGGAATGCTCTGGAGGAGTTCTACTGCTTGGGGGGCGATTAGATAGGTATTTATAGCCCAACATGGCTAAAAGAACCCTTGGAGTGCGTGGGCACATGATCCAAGGTCAATCCAATTGATCCCTAGAAGGCCACGTGTCCAGGTGAAACTTAAGTTGAAAAATTAGCCGGAGTGTGTCGACACTATCACTGAGTGTGTCGACACATTGTCCCAATTGCACAAAATAGGTCTTCTGGGAGATGGGTCTAGTGTCGACACACTCACTGGCTGTGTCGACACACTGTCCCAGTCTGGCAACTGGGTCTTCTGGAGATTGGGTCTAGTGTCGACACTGTCAGGGACTGTGTCGACACACTGGACCTTGTCTTCATGAAATTGCTTCAGGGATTGACACCCAGTGTCGACACCATCAATGGGTGTGTCGACACTACCATGACAAGAAATATATGTCCCTGAGAATTAAACACATAAATTAGTACAAGGGTATCATGAAGGTATGTGATCTAATGTGTTTGGAAACATGCTTTTTGAGCATTGTTATTATATAGTGATGTATGTAAAATGTTCCAACCATTATGCATTAAAATCACAACATGTCATCATCAAAATTATGAGGAGAAAAATATTAAATCCACACTCAACCCAACATTCTCCCCCTTTTTGATGATGGCAACATTAAGTCAACATGAAGGTTTGATTTTCAAAGAGATGTAATTTTAAGCCATTCATTCACACAATATCCAAGCACATACATTGAATGACAATGAATTTCAACAACTCCATTGACTTCATCAAATGTCATTGAACAAGATTTAGTAACATGTGACAAATTTCATAGTCAAGACACAATGTTACTAACAACCAAATCTTTTCAAAAATAACCACAAGAGCCATACAAACTGTGACATTTACATTCAAAAGGTGTTTGCAAACAAACATCCATTCATCCATTCACAAAAAGGAACATTCCTTATCCACCTTTGACTTCATCAAAATACAATAGCCATCAAGAGGATGGATGCGGAGGAGGAATCGGATGTAGAATAGACTCGATGGACTTTAGTCTTGTCTTCATGGTAGACAGATTGGATCTCAGCTGAGATTGCATAGTTTCCAAATGAGTATGCAGGAGTTCTTCCAATCTCTGAGAATTGTCATACATGTTGGCTTGAAAAGCAGTAAGATCAGCTGACATAGGTTGGGAGGATGAAGATGAGCTAGCAAAGCCACCATGTCTGTTGAGCATACGAAGCTCACTCTTGAGAGCAGACATTTCTTGATCAATATGAGCTGACAAGTTCTTCATACCTTCCATGTCATCCACCAGGTGAGCAAAAGATAGTCTGCTCTTAGATATTTGAGTGACAGCTTCTTGACTGTTGAAGAGATTTTTTTGAGTGTTTGCAAAAATCCCTTGAAGAACTGTTTCAAGCTTGTCTTGGTGTTCTTTCAACTCAATAGAAGCATCACCTAATGTGCCAATCAGTCTGTTGAATCTCTGGGTTGCATGATCAGCTGCCTCTTTTTGCTTGATGAACTAACCATTCACTGAGTTTTCCAATCTTTGAATGCGAAGTTCAAAGTTTTCTGACATATGTTGGATGGAGGAGGTGATGGTGCCAAACTTGTCTTCCAAGAACGAATATAACTCAGGTGGAACAAAAGGTCCACCAGTGGAAGTGGAAGCTGATCCATGGTATTGGGAATGAATGAAGGAGGTTCCACATCAGGAATGAATGGTGAAGAGGCATGAAATGTAGGTGACTGAGGGTTATCCTGAGGGATTGGGGCTCCAATCTCAGATGGATGCTCATCCTCTTGAGCATTCTGATCCTCTTCAGCAGGAGGAGGGTCCACTTCCTCAGGTGCAGCTGGGGCCTCAATAACTGGACCTCTTCTAACCTGATCACCCTCAATTCTAAAACCCATGAATTTTTGCAAATGCTTCAAACAGTAAATGTTGGATTTTGGAATTGTCTGAGCTTTGTCATTTGCAAAGGACACACCAAAGTGTTGAAAGACTGCAGTGAGATGAGCATCATAGGGTAATGATCTGTGAAGATCCTTCCTTGTAGTTTCTGACATGATTTGATACATTAGCACATGCAAATTTATCTTGATGTCCTTCTTCATGCAGTAGATTATAAATCGCTGAATGTCAGTCAATCTATCTCTTCCACCACCCTGTGGTGTGATTATTGTAGTGAGAATGTAATGGATCAGTCTTAAGACAGGTGGGAAGGTGCTGGTGTTGAACCTAGTAACATAGGTCTGCTTGGAATCTGACTCATCAGCAGGGAGTCCAGTAAGTAGAGAATATGCTTCATGCAAATCAAATTCAAAAGCATGATAATCCTCACCCTCATCTGGAACCTTGAACAATGTAGAATCTAGCTCAGTAGATAGCACAAAGGAGACTCCTTTAACCTCTGACTGATATCCCTCTGGCAAGACAGTTAAGTTCTTGTAGAACTCTTGCACCAATCTAGGGTAAAAGTCCGAAAGTCAAAAATGAAAGGCAGCCAGCCTTGAAACTTGAAGAAATGAGAGACATCAGGAAATGTAGTGGCAAAGTCTTCATCAGTCAAATCAACAGCCCTGGGCTTGAGAATAGATTTGCCTTCAGAAAGAACCTTGGAGGGTGTAGCATTAGACGATTGAGATGATCCATAAGAAGTGGAGGAGGATGCTTCAGAAGATTCTGGAGAGGTAGACAAGATCTTCCTCCTAGGATGAGGAGACGGCCTCTGAGATGATCCACGGCTTTAGGAAGGCATCCTACCTCGTTTGGATTGAGTAGGAGAAGGGGAAGACAAACCCTGCTGCTCAGCCGTATCACGGCGGTGCTTGCTCTGCCTCTCAGTTAGAGGTTCCTCAACAGCAGCCGCCCTGGCAGTTGCCCTAGACCTGGCGCCTCGACAAGGGGTCTGCTTGGGAGGCATCGTCCAGACAGAGATGGAAGCAAGAGATGGAGGCAAAGGGAAGTAGAGATGGCAGGAAGATGGATGCAGAGAGAGGAGGTGCCTGTCATTTGCAATGGGGAAATGACGGCTGTTGGTCGACCTGGGAAAGAAAAAGGGTGGGGGGGGGGGGGGGGTAAGATGATCTGGCGGTGCGGTTATCCCTAACCGGTGCCCTTTAAAAGAATTCGTCTGGAATAGCTGTTGTGTCGACACAGGATGAGGTTGTATCGACCTGGTCAAGGATTGTGTCGACACATGAAGGGGAGTGTGTCGACCTGTGCTGAAGGAAAGTGATGATATGTGAATGAGGAAAAGTTGTAAATGAAATGAACTCTTTAAAATGATGAAAGATGGATAGAATCAACTTGACAAGGATGTTTAAGATGCCAAAGAATTCATTTGATATTTTTTCACAAAAATTCAAGAGTGACTCGAGTGTTACACATCAACCTACAAGATATGGTCATTAAGTGAGTTGAAACACCGAAATGACAGTTTGAATGATATAGGACATTCAACATAGTCAATAGAAAACTTTCAAATTCTTCAAATCCAAAGAAATAAAAATATCTTTTAGATTGAAATCAGTTGTGATGAGATTAAACAGTATTAAGCAAACTGATGTTGTTTTTGAGTAATTCTCCTTGGTCACACATTTATTTATTTATTTAATCAAACTATCAAATGTAGTAAATCTTGTTCACTCAAGAACTAATGTTTTTTACACACCATAGTCCCTGGTTACTAATGATTTGCTCATTATCCAGTTTCAAGGGTCAAATGATAACCTTTTGATGTGAAAATATACGTTTATAACATGCCAATATTTCTAGTTACTCAGTTATCATTAATATTTTCAGAAAATCTTTTCTTTTATGTTTGTGATGAGTTAACCCCTTTGAACAGAGATAGCAGAAATACCTCATGACATACATAGCACTTCATTCATTGTGAAGGTTTGTAGTTTCTCAGCATTTGTGCCATTGCTCTATTGAATAATAGATTAAGGAGAATATTATAAAATTGAGAGCAATCTTTTCCCACATCAGTTGCAAAAAGAGTCGTTCAAAGTCAATACACACATGATCCTTCAATCTTTGAAAGAGATTTGAATTGTTGTAGGATTGTAGAATATAGTTGAGAGTTGACTGTAAAAATGTTGTAGATCAGTCAAAAAGTCATTTTGGAGTTTCTTTAACAAACTGAATACACATATCATGAATGGGAGTTGTGATAACTCAAGGATGAATCCTGAATTTTAAAAGTGAAGAATTCTTTAACTCCCCCTGAGTTGTTGATTCCAGAAATCTTTCATCAGAATAAAGAGATTCAAGAATTTTGAAAAATTGAAATGATTCTTTTTGAAGAACAAGGACTCCCCCTAAACAATTGTACAGTTGATTCTTGATACTTGGCGGAGACATATGCTCTCGCATAGTGAAAGTGTCCAGACAAGCAGAACTTGTCCTTCTTCAAATCACCATTTGATATACCAAGAATGTCAATACTGTCACGCCCCGACGCGGAATATCGGAGCGCGAAGGCAGTTGCAAGAAAAAGGTATAGAGCAAATACTAGACATCAAACCATTGCACATTGAATAATACTATAGTAAATCTTTCTCATTAATAACTTTTCAAATGTCTAGTTACAACCACTAATATCAGAGCCATTCTATAGGGCCCAATTACATTGCAATAGAAGGAAATAACTGACTACAACTCTAAGATAACATAATGACTCGAGGGTACTCTTGGTTTCACTCTTGGTCATTCCCTTCCTCCTGAGTGTATGTGTCATCCTCGGTCTCACCTGAGAACACAACATCAAATAACGTAGGGTGAGCAATAACGCCCAGTAGGACTTAAATCTCAGGCTCAAGCAGGCTTTAAATAATTAACGCATTTAATGGCAGAGTGTCTAAAGATAGCAGTACAATAGAGTCAAAATATAGCAAGAGATAACACATAGCATGAGATCGAGTATAGTTTCCAAAAATAGCACAAGTATCGAGTATAGAACGAATAGCAGGATGGCCATAGCACAACTAGCACAAGTATAGTAATAGCACGACGAGTATAGCACTTGTTTGTCATTCTAGACATCGAGAGAGTATAGCACGTTTTGTGTTTTGATTGTCATATAGATAGTCGAGATAGATAGCACTTGAGTGTAATGCCAAACACTCTGATCATTTAACTCCCATGGGCACTAGCACTTTCGGGCGCACATCCCAGGACCAGATCGGGCCCTTTATATATTGCCAGGCATTGGTTATATTGTTTATCTTTAGACAATCAGTCAATGGCCAATATAGAGTACCAAGAAGTAAATGAGAGCACTAGATGAATAGACGAGACAGTAGAGTGAGCGTGAATAGACAAGCGAGTAGAGTACAGATGAGAGCTAATGGACATTGTACGTAACACGTCGAGTAAACAGGCGATAGTAACAGTTGCACAACATGCGCACGTCGTATTGGCAGTCAGGTGGAATTCACGATCTTCCACTGGCCATGTTATGCACAAGTCCAGAGGTTCGACGTGATTCAAGGTAAGAGCGAACTTTTAATAGCCGTTTGGATCATATCGATCCCTAAAGATGTAATGGGTGTTAGGGTACAACCCGCTCGTCGACCATGTGGAATCCATGATCAGAGGAGACTTACGGAGGCCTTGTGCAAGGGTTCACTAGTCTGGCGAAAGGAATATCCGACGAGAGTTCACCACAAGCCAAGTAAAGTGTGTATATAAAACAGGTGCTCGACGTTCCAGAGAAATTCTACAACAGTGGAGCGTCGATATCGGTATATAAACAACGCAAAAAACGTATACAAGTCCTTTAAATAAGGCAATTAATATACTTCATTGCAATAAATTACCAATACATTATAAGATATTTTATGCCAGATTTCAGCCATATATGGATGGTTCATGTGTGTGCATGTGTAAGAGAAATCATAGATAGAAAAGAAGTCGTGAATATTTATTTTAAAACATTCAATATAGCTCTATTTTAAAGCAAGGTTTTTACTGGGGGGTATAATGGTAAAAATTCTTCTGAAGGCGACGTACCCCATACGGGTCACGACAGGGTTAGGGCAGAACGCGATAGGGCCTAAAAAGGGTCGCGACATGGCTTGCAGATCGGGTTCTGAGAATGCGACGGCTCACCTGTCGCCTTCTTGAATGCGACAGGTAGGCTGTCGCAATCGGAGTCCAGAAAGCGACATATCGAGGTGTCGCCTTCTGGTTGTCTGCGCCTGACTCTGACAGGAGTCAGACCAAACATTGGATTGCAGACCAGAATATTCAAATTTTGATATAGGGTCATTTAGAAAATCATAACTAATTATATACATGATAAAAATTCACAAAATCAGTGGCAAATGAAACTAGACATGCGAGTGTACTTCCAGTAAATAGGAATTCGAGAAAGAGCATGATTTGAATATGGTTTGAGAATGAACAAAAACGAGTAACATAAAACATGATATAGAGAGCAAGATTGATTTAATTCGAGCAACATGCTTGATAAAAATTAGGGCTTTTAGGGGCGAAAGTTCCCTAATGATCATCAGTATCGCCCATAAAAATTTCAAGGCATGAGATTTAGTAATCATGGAGAACAAGAATTATGAAGAGGGTTGGGGTCAAGGGAGTTGTAGAACTTCAAAATTCAAGAAGAAAATATTGGCTCGATGGAAAATTATGAAACTTGAGGGTTTCATTCTTGATAGAAGAGACATCCTACAGAAAACGTTTCATGGTTTATGCTTGTGAGAATGCCGACCTTTGACTCGATTTATCTTCTAGGGCTTAGAACTCCAAGAACGAGGAAGAAGCTCCAAGAACTCCTTCTTCCCACGAGATTCTCTCCTCCTTGGCCTCTTCTCCACGTCCAACAACCTTTGGCAACGAGCTAGGGTCGGCCAAGAGGGTTTAAGAGGTGTATTTATATAAATACAAGTTCTTATTCCTAGTACTACTCTAATTGCTCTTATTACGAGATTTCCTAACTCCAACCTTCCTTCCTTGCTTTCCAATCTCTATTTAGGCTAGGAAGAGATCCAAATTCGTGCTAAACCATATGGGGTAGGTTTAGGAATCTAATTCCAACTCAAACTTCCTATTTAATGCATTAAATACCCCTTTTTTATTTAGGTAATAATTTAGTTACGAATTTAGGGTATTTTCTTATTATTCTCCCTTTGTAAATTCATATGTTGACCCAATAAATTCTAGAGGGTCCATTAAGCAAAGCCCATTACTCTTTTCCATTTAATGGGTTTTATTTAATGCTCTTTTCATTTAAATATCTATTTAGCTAGGTTTTAATTCTTTATTTAATTAATTTTAAAAAAAAATCTTAAAAATTTAGGTTGCTACAAATACAATGTGAGATTGAAGAATTTAGTTGACAAAAAGAAATGGAAATTAGCTTATGAGAGATTTGAACATCATGAATCAAGAAAACAAATAAGAAGAAGGGAATATTTTCAAGATGAAGCAATGACTCCCCCTCAAAAAATGCCTAAACACTCAACCCAAATAAAGAGAGGTTAAGAGAATTGTGGACATTTGCATAACCCAAGCTCTTTCCTTAAGGATGAAAATCTGCTGTCAGGAAGAGGTTTAGTGAAAATGTCAACAATTTGTTTTTCAGTTTCAATGAAAAGTAGTTCAAAGGATTTCTTGGCTACCTCATCCCTCAAGAAATGATGCCTTATTTCAATGTGTTTTGTGCGAGAGTGCTGAATGGGTTTTTAGACAGATTTATGGCACTTGTGTTATCACAAGAATGGGAATGCAATCTAACTCATGGTTATAATCTAGGAGCTGATGTTTCACCCAAAGAATTTTGGTGCCATAACGACCAGCTGCCACATACTCAGCCTCTACAGTGGATAGAGCAACTAAATGTTGCTTTTGGAAGCCCAAGAGATTAGACATCCACCTACATATAAAGACATGCCACTTGTACTCTTTCTATCAAGCTTACAACCCACATAGTCAGCATCACAATAGGCAATCAAATTTTGATTCACAACCAGTAGAATACCAAATGCCAAGTTCCTATGTTCCAACAAGATATTTGAAAATTCTTTTAATAGCAAGCATGTGACTTTCATTAGGATTAGCTTGAAACCTTGCACACAAACATACACTAAATTGAATATCAGGTCTAGAAGTAGTGAGATAGAGTAGAGATCTAATCATACCCTTGTATGTCTTTGGGTCTACTGACTTACCAAGTGAATCTTCTTCTAGTTTTACATTCACTGCAATTGGTGTGCTTGAGTGCTTGAGGTTTTGGAAGTCAAACCTTTTTAGAAGTTCTTTGACATATTTTGTTTGACTTATAAAGATCCCCTCACTGGTTTGGTTAACCTGCAGTCTGAAGAAAAATTGTAAGTCACCCATCAAGCTCATTTCAAATTAGTTTTCATTTGATTAGCAAATTCAGTGCACAACTTTTATTTGTGGATCAAAAAATTATGTCATCAACATAAATTTGGACAGTAATTATTTGTTTATTTACAGTTTTTGTGAACAAGGTTTGATCAATCTTACCTCTAGAGTATCCTTTCTCCAACAAGAAAGAGCTCAAACGGTCATACCAAGCTCTTGGAGCTTGCTTAAGACCATAAAGAGCTTTATGAAGTTTGAAGACATGATCAGGAAATTTTTCATTTTCAAAGCCTGGAGGTTGTTCTACAAAAATATTTTCATTGATGTATCTATTTAAAAAGGCACTTTTGACATCCATTTGATAAACATTAAATTTCAAACATGATGCAAAAGTAAGAAAAATCCTCACAGCTTCTAGTCTAGCTACAGGGGCATAAGACTCTTCAAAATTAATTCCAAACTCTTGATTATACCCCTTGGCAACTAGTCTAGCTTTATTCCTTACAACCTGGCCATTTTCATTCAGTTTATTCCTAAATACCCATCCAGTGCCAATGACAAATTGGTCACTAGGTCTAGGTACTAATTCCCACACTTGATTTCTGTCAAATTGATGAAGTTCATCATGCATTGCATTGATCTAATCTGCACTCATTAGAGCTTCATCAATTGATTTTGGTTCAATTTGGGAGATTAGTGCTAGAGGGTCTTCATGGATTGCATTCAAAAAGGATGATCTTATTCTCACTCTATCATGCACATTGCCAACCACATTCTCAATTGGGTGATCTCTCAAAAATCTGTGTTCAGAAATTACCTCTTGAGGTGCATTTAAGTTTGGAACAATATTACCTGATCCACTTGGGGTAGGTGAGTGATTGTTCTGATTTTCACATAAGTCTTCATTCTCCTCACTAGCTGGTGAAGAATCAACAATGAAGTCGTCCTCTTCATTATCTTGAGAGTCCCTACAAGATTTAGAATAGTGAGTTGAGAAAGAATTTTCATCAAAGACTACATGTGGAGATTCTTCAACAGTTTTATTTTTGAGAGTATAAACTCTAAAAGCTCTTGAGATTTCAGATTAACCAAGAAAAATGGCTTCATGACTTTTAGCATCAAATTTGTCAAGATTTTCTTTGTTGTTATTATGTACAAAACATTTGCATCCAAAGACTTTAAAATAAGAAAGAGTTGGCTTTTTGTTTTTCAACAGTTCATAAGGGGTTTTTCTGATTTTTGGTCTGACCAATGCTCTGTTGAGATATGATTTGCCGTATTTACAGCTTCAACCCAGAAGGATTTGGGCAATTTACTTTTCAATAGTATGGATCTAGCTATTTCCACAAGAGTTCTGTTTTTCCTTTCCAGAACTCCATTTTATTCTGGAGTTCTTGGAGAAGAGAATTTGTGGAAAATGTTTAGTTCAGCACACAAATCAGAAAAAGCTTTATTTGCAAATTCTCCCCCATGATCAGTCAAAATGGATTTTATTTTATGTGAAAAACCTGTTAAGACAGTGGTACAGAAATTCCTGAATTCTAGACAAGCATCACTCATGTGGGATAAGAAAATAACCCATGTGAATCTAGTAAAACCATCAATGATGACAACCCATATCTTTGGCCACTAAGATTGAGAATTCTTGTTGGCCCAAAAAGGTCCATATGAAGTAATTCTAGTGGCTTTGATGTGAGTACATCATTGAAAGTTTAAAAGATTTTCTGGTTTGTTTTCCTTGGGCACAAATCCCACAAAGTTGATTTTCTATGTTTGGAAAAGATTCTGGAAGTCCTTTTACCAAATTTAGCCCTAAGAGTTTGTTTATTGTGTTGAAACTTGCATGAACAAGTCTTTTGTGCCATGTGCATGCAATTTCATCTTTATTTGCAACTAAACAAATGTTTTCGGCAAAATTTTTATCAAGGTTGATCATGTAGACATTATTCTCTCTCTTTCCAAAGAATTTTATCTTGTCAGTTGAGGAGTCAATTATTTTGCAAAAATCTGATTCAAACACAACTTAGTGACCTTTGTCACATAGTTGGCTAATGCTCAACAACTTATAGTTCTGACCATCAACTAACAAAACATTTTCAATTGAGTTTGAGGAAGATTTACCAACCTTTCCAGATCCAATGATTTTTCCTTTATTTTTACCTCCAAATGTGACAGATCCTCCCTCCTTTTCAATAAAAAATGAGAACTTTATTTTGTCTCCTGTCATGTGTCGTGAACACCCACTATCAAGAAACCAAACATTGGAGTTGGGTGCACGACCTTCCTGCAAAATTCAAATCGTAGAAGAGAAAATTTTGGTACCCAAACATTGTTGGGACCATCAGTTTGTTTGAACATAGACAATAGATCTTTTCTAATCTAAATTTGATTTATTTTTTGCATTTGTTTTGTTTCAGAGGTGATTTTTGTCTTTTTCAATTTAGCATTTCCTTTAGGAATGAAGACACCTGTGTTCTTTCTTTCATGAGCATGGAGGTTATGCATTTGGGCATGATCATTCATGTGTGGAGATCCAAACCAAGGATTCTGTTGGTACATTGGGATATTTGGATAAAAGAATTAAGAATGGTACCAAAAAGGATTATGATACCATTGGTTCCAAGAATTAATCCAATCAGTTTGATGTGTTGTCTTAGATGTCCAAAGTCTATCATGAAAGTTTCCTTTTGTGTTTTTGTTATTTTTCAGGTTTTTATTTGATTTTTTGTTTAATTGATTCTTGATTTTCAGATTTGGAGAGGTCGACCTGTGTTGGACTTGTGTCGACTCAACAGCTACAACTTTCATCTTTTGCTTGTCTGATGTTGACTAATTTGATTTATTTTTGTTCTTATTCTTGACAGTTTTAGATGTTTTATTTGATACTTGGTTGTTGTTATTTTCTTGGCTTGAACTTTTAACAATCTTTATCAAAGGAGTATTTGAGGGTTTTTCTTTCATTTCAACAGATTTATTTTTCAAGGATTTTTGTATGGTGAATCCTAGCCCATATTTTTTAGATCTCATGTTTGCTCCCAACAGAGCATCAAGATTGTCTTTTCCTTTTATGAAAGTTTCAATGACTTGTTCCTTTTCTTTCAGCAGGTTTTCTAGATTCTTAAGTTCATCAACAGCTTGTTGTTTTTCCCTTTGTTGCAATTCCAATTTTTCAGAAAGTTTTTTAAAATCATCATTGGCCTTTTGAGATATAAGTTTGAGCTCATCATTTTCATTTAAAAGGTTTCCTTTTCTTCATTAAGTTCAGATAGTTCATTTTCCAGTTCAGAAATTCTTCTGTTTGAGGAATTGTTATGCAAGAGATTTTCAATTTTCTTCTTCAGATGCCTATTCTCTTTTCTTGTTTTAGAATATTTTTCAACCAATTCAGCATAAGCTTCTTGCCAATCATCAATGGTATATTCTTCAAAAGAAGTGCTTACCTTTCCATCATTGCTGTTAGCCATGAAGCATATTTCCTCATTTCCAGAACTTGAGGTCTTCTCATCTTCATCCTCACTTGGATCATCATCTGTCCAAGTTGCTACCATGGCTTTAGGCTTCTTCATTTTGTTGATCTTCTTGTACTTATCCTTTTTATTCTCAAGTCATTCTCCTTTCATGTGTCCTGGTTTGTTGCACCTGTAGCAGATAATAACTTCACCAGTTCTTTGATTTCTATTTGAATTGACATTTGAAAAAGAGGTATTTCTTTTCCCAGATGGAAATTTCTTCTTCCCAATGAATTTTCCTTTTCTTGATTTTAGAAATTTTCTGAATTGCCTAGTCATGAGGGCAAGTTCATCCTCATTTGACTCAGACTCTTCAGAACTTGATTCCTCTTGATTTTTGTCTTTGTTACTTGATGAGGCTTTAAGTGCTACTGGTTTGGTCTTGATTATATGCTCTACATTTCTTTTCAAGTTTATTTCGTATGTCATTAAAGATCCTATGAGTTCATCTAAAGAGATTTTGGATAAATCTTTAGAATTTTCAATAACAGTGGCCTTAGTGTGCCAGATAGATGAAAGAGAGCGCAAGATCTTTCTTACCAAATCAGCATCAGTGTAGTCTTCACCTAGAGCTTTCAGTCCATTGACAATTATCATAAACCTAACAAACATTTCAAAATGGATTCATCAGATTTCATCATGAATAATTCATATTCAGAAACAAGTATGTTTGCTTTGGTTTCCTTAACTTGGGATGTTCCTTCATACAATAATTCAAGTTTATCCCACATCTCTTTAGCAGATTTACACATGGATATTCTTAAATATTCTTTAAGATGGACTGCACACTTAAGCATGTTCATGGCACTGTAGTTAAGGGTGGCCCTCCTAATTTGTTCTCTAGTCCAGGTTTCCTCTTCTCCCTAGTTTTCATAAGGACCTACCTCAACTACCCTCCAGATTTCATAATTTTGGGCTCTAAGAAAGACTTGCATGCGATTTTTTCAATAATAGTAATCAGTCCAATTGAAAAATGGTGGCCTATTGATGGAATGGCCTTCAGCAATAAAGGCTCAAGAATCCATTAAGCAAGATGAAAAGCAGTGATAGAAACACTCAAACAATTCAAGCAAGTGGAACCCAGAGATCAGACAAACACTCAAATCAGATCAGATACAGACATGGGCCCACTTTGATACCAATTGTAGGATTGGATATGGGATGGACCAGATCTAGAAGGGGGGGGGGGTTGAATAGATCTAGTACTAATTAATGCGGAAGCTAAACGAATTTGAAAAATACTTTGAATCAGAGATCAATTTAGAGTGACAATTCACTGATCTGATGTATGAAAGTGTGAATTGAGTGAATAGAGTGTGTGAGTAGATCAATTTGTAGTGTGAGCGAAATCCCTATGCATGCTTCTAACGCAAAATAACATCAAACCACAATTCAAACCACTTGCACAGAGGATTTTTAGGTGGTTCAGAAATCACACAGTGATTCCTACATCCACCCCTCACATAGTGAGGCTCCACTACTCAACTCCAGTACAACACACACTGGAGCTTGACAACTCCAACACCACTGAGTTAGACAACTCACACACCAACTCTAGAGCACAACTACTCCAAAGAACTGAGCACACTTGCTCAAGCGCACACACTAAGAGTTCAACTCAACACAACTGAGCACAAAGGCTCACAAGAAACATGCCAGATCAAGAACAACACAAATCAGATCCTCTAGCAATGATCTGATTCAGAATAAATTCATTCACAGAGACTCGTGCAACAATTTATGCACAATCTCATGAATGAATCAGAAGAACACTTAAAGAATTGAGGGAATTAGATACAGATCATGTTCTTCAGTAGAAATCCCTTGCAGAAGGCTGAATTGAGGAAATCCTTGTAGCTTTGAGTCACTGGGCGATGCTCTGCAAGAATTGCCTCTAGATCACCTTTGAATTCTCCTCAATTGATTGCTTCTACTGCATCTGCTCCTTTGAGAAGTGTTCTCACCTCTTCTTCAGAGATCCACTTAACCTTTTGGTGCTCTCCAAGGATGTAGAAGGATCACCAAGCACCTAGAGGAGCAGGAGCGGGAGAGTCCTCTTTCTTGCCGCCAAAAGGCCTTTGCAGGAATGCTCTAGAGGATTGCTACCGCTTGGGGGCCGATTACATAAGTATTTATATCCCAACATGGCCAAAATAACCCTTGGAGTGCGTGGGCACATGATCCAAGGTCAATCCAATTGATCCCTAGAAGGCCACGTGTCTAGGTGAAACTTAAGATGAAAAATTAGCCGGAGTGTGTCGACACACTGTCCCAATTGCACAAAACAGGTCTTCTAGGAGATGGGTCTAGTGTCGACACACTCACTGGCTATGTCAACACACTGTCCCAGTCTGGCAACTAGGTCTTCTGGAGACTGGGTCTAGTGTCGACAATGTCAGGGACTGTGTCGACACACTGGACCTTGTCTTCATGAAATTGCTTCAGGGATAGATACCCAGTGTCGACACCATCAATGGGTGTGTCGACACTACCATGACAAGAAATATATGTCCCTGAGAATTAAACACATAAACCATTAGTACAAGGGATTATCATGAACTTATGTGATCTAATGTGTTTGGAAACATGCTTTTTGAGCATTGTTATTATATAAGTGATGTATGTAAAATGTTCCAACCATTAAGCATTAAAATCACAACATGTCATCATCAAAATTATGAGGAGAAAAATATTAAATCCACAGTCAACCCAACAAGCATGTGTAGGAACCCATCTGCATGTTTATTTTCAGCATTACATGACTGTGGGAGTGGATGGTATGATTTCCAGATGGGTTTGTGGGGTGTATTCCTGAGCTCTTAAAGGCATCCAGTACAGTGGACGCGTTCTTGTGAACGCATCGCTTACACCCGACATGATTTAGAGTTGAATAGCGTCCTTTATGTCTGACGCATTTTCAATGTGTAATGGCAGCGTCTGTTCTGGACACGATTAAGAAAGTGGCCACCCGAGCTCTGGTGAGTTGTGGCCAGTTTGTCCGGTTTGTGTCCCACAATGCTTGGGCTGTGTTACCATGGCAATGTAGGGACTATATGGGTTGTGTGGACCCACATTGTGATTAATATCGAGGTATTTTGTGTGGGTTTGTATGCATAGCAAGTTAGGTGTTACGCCTTCCGTAGTTACCCCTCCAGTCAGTTATCCTAGCACCAGGTGCTTAGGGTTTGTCCCGGTACGAGATTACCGTCGAGGTTTGTGTCGTCTTCCTGGACACCCTCACTCTTGTGTTTGAGTAGTACGTCTGGATGACGGAAAGACGACTAGGGACAATGGTTCGTGTTTGTGGGTGTGCGGTCGTTTGTAGCATGCTCTTGGTTGAGGGATGGACACCAGTAGATGTACTGGTCCTCAGCTAGTCCTGTTCCAGTGCCAGTGCCTCAATTTATGGTTCTCGGCCAGAGCCCCTAACGGTGTCAGGCTTGGTCCTGCAGCAATGTTGCTTGCAGGTGTGGTGTGGTTAGTCTCCACGGTTCTTGTCTTGTTGAGGTGGAGCAGCAGCTGGACCCTTCATCCGTGGCTGCGAGGCTGAGAGGCATACTTATGTACTTTGTCCACGTTTGTGGCTGGTGTAGCGAACCAGTTCTCGTGACTCGTGTTCGGCATACCTTTTCCTTTAGCTTGTACACTTGACGTATGTTGCTGTTTATTTATTTGTAACTGTAGTATCATGCTTCGGTGTTTACATGATTTATAGCTTTAATATTAATTGTGTTTTCTCGGTTTGGGGGAGTTATCCTACTGAGCCGATGACTTGAGAGGCTCACCCCTTTTCCTTCCAGGTGAGGGAGAGCAGAAGGCTTCATTTCCCTCCAGTAGTTCGAACCAGACTCATAGCGAAGTCAGGCCGTCACCACCAGCAGAGTAAAAGTTCATACTTGTGGAGCCTTGGGAGTTGTCCCGGACTGTGTTTATGTTTATGTTGATTATGTAAGGAACCTGATATGTACTTTTCTTATGAACATGTATGAGCAACATATCGTATCTGTGCTTAATGTGGTTCTTTTGTATTTTCACGGACATATGTGTTTGATATCCCTTGCGAGGCTTCGGCCCGATCTCGAGAGAAGGAGTCGTGTCAAGCTCGTTATAGTGTTAATGGGTTTGAATGGCGTAGTCCGTTAAAGTTAAAAAATTTATGTAAAAAGATCTTCTAGTGATAAAAGTCAACTCCCCTGTAAGAAGTTGACTCTTTCTAGTTTCATCCTTCAGTATGACCTATTAAACTTTTTCCAATGTCATTCTCCAGTGTGAATTCTAATGTCATATTTCAGTATGACTTGTTTCTAGTGTCAACACCACTTTTGAGTAACAATTGTTCTATACTAATGCTTTGTTGAAAATAATCCTTATTGATTCTTCTAGAGATGCAATCTTTTGAATAGTAATGAACAAATAAGATTAGTATGTTACCGTTTTAGCGTTATTTCTTTAAATATATCTAAATTTTCATTGAACTTAACACATTGTGCATTGTACTAAATCATTAGTATCATTCGTGAGGGTGATGAAAGGGATCAAAGAAAACAATAATTATAGATTGATATCCCACATGCTTAATGCTAAGGTATAATTGTGGAGTTGGGGTACTCCATGTGTGTTGATTTATGTATGGGTTAATTGTTCCCGTGAAAAAACAAGTGTGTGTGTTTTGGGTTTTTTTTTTTGTACCACACTGTAAATAAAACCTAGTGGTGGGTTTGATATTTTATACCTATTGAAAACAAAATAGTGCAATGTTAAGCTTCACACACCATGAGGGGTGGATGTAGGATACACACAGGTGTATTCTGAACCACCATTAAATGACTTTTTGTCACAATGGTTTGATGTGTTTTTCCTATACTCATATCATCTTTACATTTCTATGAGCACAAAGGTTTTGAATGCCACATTAATTCTATCTTCTCTTGTTTAAATTAATTCAAGATTGAGCCAATGATAAGGAAATCTCAGAATATATGTTTGTGTAAGTATTAAGTAATTTCAAATCTGTCTTGAATTGTTTTCTAAAGGTTAAATTCAAAAGGATTTCAGATTTTATTATGATTAATTAAAAATTTTAATTGTGTTTTAATGTTCTGTTTGAAACCTAAATCCTTGTTAAGAAATAGAAAATGTCTGTCAAATCAATTTAACTCCTCTTCTTGATTTGCCATAGGATTAAGAATATGTTACATGATTAAGTTTCATTCAATAATCGATTCATTACAATGTACGCGTGGAATTTCAATGACTAAGTATTATTCTAGATAAAATCTACACATTTTTTAGGCGGTTTAAAAGAAGACCTTGAAGGTTTGGTTTGAATGGGTGAACCACATCAGAATTTGAATAGAGTTCACAGTGAAGACCAACTTGTGTAAAGATTTACTTTAACTTAGGATCCGTTTGGTTGCTTGTAAAATATGTTCATAAGGAAAAAGTTTTCCAAATATTAACTTTTATAGAAAAATTAGAAACATAATTGTCCATTTAGTACCCACGTAAATGTTTTCATTGAAAAGATTTTCTAATGTTTGTTTCCAAGTAAAATATTTATTAGAAACAATTTAAAAAAAACTAAAAAAAAAGTATATTTCGCATGTCAACCACCCGATCGTCAAGTCATCGGTTCGGTCGCCGGACGCCGGTCATCAAGTTGTCAGGCACCGACCGTCAAGTGTCGACTGTCGATCGCCATGTCGCTAAGCGCCGGCCGCTAAATGCCAGACGTCGAATGCTAGGTCGTCAGGCGCTAGGTCACTAGGCGCCGACATCACGTCGCCGGGCACTAGATAGCCAGACGCCGACCACTGGACGCCGGATGCTGAACATCGAACATTGTAGTGGAGATTGTAGTCACACTTATAAAAGTACTACATTTAAAAGAAATCCAGGAAAATGATTTACAGAGTTTCATCGAAGATGCTAAAATTCCTAATTTTATGTAAAAGATTATTGTGAATTAACTTTTCCTTAGTACCAAACAAACAATTACATGAAATTTTTGTGGAAAATCTTTTCTGACATGTGATTTTACATTGAAACAAACGAACCCTTAGTGTTAAGATTTACTTTAAACTATTCTAGGCAAGGTAGTTTTGTTAGTTTAAATTTTCATAATGTTATGCCAGCCGATGTATGAATTGAAAGATGTAATTATAAAATTCTATATTATAAATGAATCAAGTATTGAGATTTGAATGAGAAATTGAATATATATGTTATGTGTGTAGTGTGTACTCTTTGTTTTAGATAAGTAATTGGCTTATTCCCTCTATACTTTTTGGTTTTGTGAAGAAAATAATTCCTCGATTTGAGGGGTGACATATCAACCACATTATCGGATGTTCCAAAAATATCAGTGAGAAAATGTCAATGTCATAAATGGCAGATCAATGGTTGAGACTTGATCGACTGGGAAGTCCCATCCATGGCCTCAGTGCTAAAATCGAGGAGAAGATGATGGTACAAGGTGCAGGCCAGCGTCCGCAGAGTTTCAGTTTGCTACTTGGCATCGATTGGTAATATTTAAGGGATTTTTAAAATCTCAAATCTTCTAAAAAAAATTTACATTAATTTTTAAAGTTTAAAATTTAATATATCATTATTATATTTTCTCTCTCTACCTTTCTTCTCTCTCTTAAAATATAATTTTACACAATTTAAAATCTATTTTACCTATTTGATAATTAGAAGGAGAAAAAATACATTTCAATCATTAAATGATTGAAATCTACACTTCAAAAGTGTTACGAAACGATGTTGTGTCAAAAGAAAAGAGAAATAATACACTTTTGAAAAGGCTAGTGAAGTTATTTGTCTAATCGATTTATCATTTTTATCTTTTTGTGTCAATCTTAGTTACTGAAGATGATAAATATATTCAAATTATTATTTTTAACTTTTAATTGTTATTTCTTGAACAGGTAGTTTTTATTACTTGTCATGTCCATATTATAAATACTAAATATTTTTCTTAAGAGAATAACCATTCAATAGATATAAGATAGCGCAATGCAATACATGTGCAAACTATATATATATAATATAATATAATAATTCTCAGTTCTTAAAACTACCACGTGTTAGCACCAGAGGTATTCTTTTCCCACTAAACTCCCTCTTTTTATATGTCTTTTATTTCTCTCTCTTTACGACCACCTTTGCCACCTTTGTTTGAATTCTTTTGGGAAGTCTCATTGCCATCCAAATTCAAATGGAATGCTACGACGTTCCAGCTTTCATGAAAAATTGAACAAGCAGCACTGTAAGCGAGGGACTCCTCCATGGTAAGCACTTGACCACTTTAGCAGGGTGTACTTCTGGTTCCTCGATAAGGAGGGAGCCTCTCTAAGCGCCGCCTCCGTTACTTCTTGCTCACCTCCTGCCATTGCTTGCTCTCACTCACAATGCAATATCAATCCCAGGACAGCATCACACCAGTTTACTGCTCACCTCCGGCATCTACTTCTTCTCAGCATTAAGGTAGAGTAAGCTCTCTCTCTCTCTCTCTCTCTCCTCTCTTTGTACTTACTATGATGCATATTCAACCTTCAGTCCTCTCCTACCTAGCCCTCTCCCACCTACTTCGAAGGACGAGGTTCACTGGCGGGCATCGGGTGCTATTGTACCTGGACCCTTTGAAGCCCAACCACATGATGTTGAAGCAGTTGTTGTTCGACGAGCGGGAGTTGTAGTTTGCCAATACCTCGCGATGTCTGACTTCAACACCCTCAACGACGAGCACTATTTTATTCAGATGCCGCTACCATCTTCATTTGTTCCCCGCCCCTATGTCGGCAATCTGCTCGTCCCCCCCTCACCGGCCTCCTTTAGCACCACATCCCACCTCTTCTAGCTCCCTCACCTCCCTTGCGTTAGGCTTCTCCCGTGAGCTAAGGACTTGGGCTTTCTACTCGCCCCCTGAACCTGGCCAGAGGAACCTACTGTACCCTATGATGGTGGACATCCCTACCTCCTCTCCTCGTGCACTAACCTCACCCCCATTCACCTACACGTCCTATTACCTTCCACCGGTGTAGTCAGAAAACCATCTAAAATTGCTCCTTCCCACCCCTGTGTTAGCGACCTACTCGACCATATCACCAGTGTTGTATACCTTTCCAAGTCCTGTAAGACCATTAGTTATATCAGTAAATCTGCTATACATCTGGGTAATGGTCTCACCTGTCAGCATTTGGAACTTCTCGTACTGTATAACCAGGATATCAATCTTAGTTTCCTTTACTTTGTTTGTTCCTTCGTATGTGTGTTTCAACTTGTCCTACAATTTTTTTTGTAGATTTGCATGCTAAGATCCTGTTGAATTCACTCTTTGTCAGGGCACAGCATATAAGGTTCTTGGTTTTGCTATTATGAGAAAGCATCTTTCTGTCATTGTCTGTCCACTCTTCTCTTAGGTTGAGAACTACCAGATCTCCTTCTTCAATGATAGTCCATAGCTGATAGTCATAACCCTGGAGGAAGAACTCCATCCTTCTCCTCCAATAGTTGTAATCTTCTCTATCAAACAAGGGTGGTCTGTTGACAAATTAGCCTTCAGGAAATCCTTGAGCTGTCATTGATCTTTGCTCTTTAGTTCATTAGATCTTCAACTTTTTTGATATAGCTTGTAGGTATTGGAAGATGAGAAGAGCTTGGCTCTGATGCCACTTATTGGCCCACAAATGATAGCAAGGATAGCCTAGGGGGTGAATAGGATAATATGAAAACACAGATAAAAATCACCACTAGAAAACTTTGGTTAGTGAATGTAGTTGTGTGCGGTAGAGAGTGGTAGTGCAGAAGCTAATAAAGAAAAAATTACACAAGAACACAAAATTTTTATCCTAGTTCAGTACTTCTCAAATGGAAGATCTACATCCAGTCCCCAAGTACATCTTGGGATTTAATAACCTGGGTACAATCCCCCCTAAGGATATACAAACCCCCAGCTCCCCATTGGTCCTCTTCCTTTCCGAGTAGGAAGGAAACTCACTTTTGTTACAGATCAAGAAGTCACCCTCCTAGAACAAACCCAAGTGTAGTTTTGCTAGACTTAAACCCCCAACCATGTTCTGCTAACACCAACCCCAACTAAGTTCTTCCCTCAACCCAAGGGGGACACTGTGTACAGTCCCACAGTCAGACAGAAATTGCTAGCACCCTACTGGCCTTCTCTTCTCACAGGAAGAGGAACACTGTATACAGTCCTTTAGCTAGACACAAGTCTTTCTTAGAAAAGAAAGAATAGGCTGAGAGCTATACAAGATGAACCCTAAGGAACTTAAACTCTAAGCTCACAGACTCACTCATAGATTTTTTTTTTAATAAAAGGAATTAGGAAGCTGTCCTAAAATTTTATAAACCGAATAATGGAATTACAGAAACAACAGGGTATACCCCTGAGAAGAGAAGACTAGCGTAAGCGAACATTAGGTAAACCAGTCTTATCAAGAACCGCTGGCCCTCTTACAACATAAGGTAACGTGGAAAAGGATGTAAATATCCTATTATTTGTTTCCATACAACCATATGATGCCAAAGCATCAGCCACTTGGTTCGCCTCTCTAAAAACATGAGAAGCAATGGAACTATGTTTTTGTGAAATGACCAGAGCAGAGCGCCACCATCTATGACATTGCCAGCCCATTGGAGATTTCGATTGGATTGAGTTAACAAGAGAGGCAGAGTCAGAAAAAATGGTGGAAATCCAGAAGCTAAATTCTTCAGCTAAAAGGAATCCATCATGCAGAGCTCGGACCTCAGCCTAAAGACTAGTACCATGACCATAGTTGAAGGTGAAGGCCAGTAAAATATCTCCTTTGGCGTTTCTGAAACAACCACCACCTCCACTTATGCCCGGATTACCTTTTGAAGCACCATCAACATTGAGGCAAATACCATTTATAGGCAGAATCCACCGGACTAATTTGAATTTTGTGTGGCGACAATTGAAGGAGAAGCCAAATGATTTGATAATAGTCACCTGGTTAGCAGAAGGTGCAATCTTGAAAGTTTCCCTACGTATAGCATGGGAAATTAAAAGGCTGATATTGTCAATTATCCTGCTACTAGACCGAGAGGTGTTGTCATATCTTCGTCTGCAACTTTCCTTCCAAATCTCTCAAGTAATTAAGATGGTCCCATAGATGGCAATGTAACCAAATGGCGATGATATTTTATACTGCTGAATGCTCTTCCAGTACTAGGAAGTAAAGTGATCATTGGACAATATAGGGTAGGCTATAAAAGGCGACAACCAATTCCAAAGGGTAGCAGCAATATCACTCCTGAGGAAAAGATGATCAATATCCTCATACTGGGAGCTGTAGCAACATGAACATTTAGAGACAATCTGAATTCCTTGGTTAGCAACTCTGGAGTCCACCGGGATAGCTCTGTGAATAATCTTCCAGCAGAAAAGAGATGCCTTACTCATGAAATTGCGATGCCAAATTTTAGCTAAGGGTGGTCTATGAATAATACGAGGCCTCAACAAATTATAAGCAGATTTAAAGGTGAAAAAGCCATCATTTGTAGGAGACCAGATGCACTTGTCTTCATCATCATGAAGCTGGACCTGCTTTAAAGTATGAGTACCAGGGAACGTCTGCCAGATGCTGTGATTGCCAGCATTTAGAGCATCACTAACCAAAACATGAGGAACAGTATCAGGATCATCTAAGGAAAGACGCAAAGGTGCTTTTCCAGCCCAAGAATCATAAAAGAAATCGCATGTATGACAATTGCCCAGTAACCATCTAGTGTTATCAATTATAAGAGCAGTAGCAATGGTGAAAATACTTTTTGGTAGACCATGCATCGGTAGTGACTTCATTCTAGCATATCGGGCCCATAAAGAATTTCCATGGTAGATATTCCAAAGGTATTTAGTAGCCAAAGACAACTGGACATGCCATAGACTTCTGACTCCCAGACCTCCTTCAACAATGGGGCGTTGAATAATTGACTAGGGAATCCAGTGGCGTCTTTGGATATCATTAAGACCGCTCCAGAAGAAGGAAGCAAATGCCCTGTCAAGAAGGCGGATGACGCCATTAGGCAGAATAGAAGCCGTGGCAGTATAGATGGGGATGGAACTAAACACTGCATTAATAAGTATAACATGACCAGCCTGGGATAAAAATTTAGATTTCTAGCTACAAAGTTTCTTTTTGACCTTATCAAATAAGAACATAAAATCAGATATTTTGACCTTCCTTTAGGTTCACCCCAAGGTAGTGAATGGACCCTGATTGCATGGAGAAGCTAGTGATGTTCTTGACTATAAGCGCAGTGCCACTAAATGCTTTTTTGGACAGAATGAAGTGGCTTTTCCCCTTATTGATTTTTTGACTTGAGCATAGTTCATAAGCTTCAAGGAACTTGAGGAGGGTCAAAATATTATTAGCATGCCCATTAGTAAACACCAACGTGTCATCAGCATAGAATAAGTGAGAAATAGGAGAACAAGCTCTAGGTCCTGCAAAAGGTTTGAGATCTCTAGTATGAAGGAGATGCCGAAGTCCCCTACTGAGGGCCTCTTCCATAATGATAAAAAAGCCGATGCAATGGGATCTCCCTGTTGAGTTATGGTTATTTAAATAACCATACTCACTGACTTGATCATTGCTTTAATATATTTTTATGATGACATAATTCTGGTCAATCATGTTAAGCACACAACTTCAAACATATTTGTGTTTTGATGATGACATTTTGTACACAATCTGATGTCATATTGTAAATATGTGGAAGATTGTTAAGTTGTGTATTCATTTGGATACTGACTAAAAACCTTCATGTTGATGATGTCGACACACTCATACTTTGATTTTAATGATGACTACAACATTTGATTGTGTATGATGTCCAAACAGTCATACTTTGATTTTGATGATGACATATTGCACATATTACAATAATGACTAAATAACATGTTTTTGATGCTTAATATTTCATATTTTACTGATAATAACATGTTTTGATGGTTCACACTTAATATATATAGGTTCACATAATTATGTCAAAGTTGTGTCGACACAAGTCCATTGTGTGTCGACACATCCATTGCTCTCCAAAAAGTAGTAAAGATAAGAGAAGCCAGTAGTGTCGACACAGGTCCAGTGTGTGTCGACACATGCCTTGCCATCAAGAAGCATTAAAGAGAAAAGAAGCCAATCACGTCGACACAGGTCCAGTATGTGTCGACACATCCAATGCTTTCCAGAAAATAGTAAGAAGAAGAAGCCAGTTGTGTCGACACAAGTCAATTATGTGTCGACACATGTTAACTTTCAGAGCCAATTGTGTTGGCACAAGTCAATTGTGTGTCGACACAGTTCGACTGAAGCTCAAAAATGGGAATTTTCTGAACACGTGTCAGCTTGGGAATCAAGGGATCTGACCTTGATTTTTGTGCCCACACACCCCAAGGCACCTCATGAACACATGGGACTATAAATACCCATGATTCCTGTACTCCAAAGGTAGGCCAGCCCATTCAACTCCCAAAAAAGGTTTTTGGTGGCAAAAAGGGGTCTCTCCAGTGCCTTGCTCAATCTCTAGAAGTTGTAGACCAGCCTTTCAACATAGAGAACAAAGGAATCAAGGTCAAGCTCTGGAGAAAGAAGTGGTGTGCTCAAGAAGGAGCAGATCTGAAAGAAGTGCAGCAGCAGCAGAAGAAGAAATTGTAATCCAGAAGCTACTGAAGCAGAGCAGTGCCGATCAAGAAGAAGAAGAAGAAGAGGAGCAGCAGCAGAATTGAGGAAGCAACATTGTGGATTTGTGATTGTGGTGATCAGATCAATATATGAAGGGATATGTCTTTCCTCACTCACACCTTTTCTCAACTCAATTCATGTATCTTTGTGTGTGTGTATTGATTGGAGATCAGTACGTGGAGTTTGTGATCATCTGTGCTTTGTGATCTATGCTAGCTTGTGTATAGATCAAATTTGTGTGTGTGGTGTGTAGATCAGATCGAGGCTACAGGATCTACTCTTCAGTGAACTTGATCTAGCGTGTGTGTGTGTCTGAGCCTGAGTGCTCATGTGTGTGTTGTACTCAGTTCTTTGAGTAGTGTGTACCTCACTGTGTGAGGGGTGTATGTAGGAGTCACTGGATGTGATCTCTGAACCACCTAAAAATCTCTTGTACACAGTGGTTTGATTTGTGGTTTGTATTGTACTGTGCTAGATGCATGCATAGGGATTTTGCCTGCACACTATTTAATTTGTTCACACATGATAATCACATATTTGGCACTTACACTGTTTCATAAAGTGTTTCTCACATCTTGATAACACACATTGCATCAGATCATAGGGGTTTTAATTGAGTAGATTCTTTATCTCCAAGTAATTTTTAAATTTCTTAAGTTTTCGCTGCAAATCTATTCAACCCCCCACCCCCTTCTAGATTTGCCATTACCGAAAATTCGATCTTAACAATTGGTATCAAAGTGGGTTAACCACTCTAATTGTTAGATCTAATTCCTTGTTACACTGATTCACTGTGATTAGATCTAATAATCTTTTGAATTTTGGTATAATGGCAAATTGCTTTAATTTGCATGAATTTCCTGTTATCATTTCAGAGAAATCCCCAAGCTCATTTTCATCGGATTTTTCAGAGAACTTACAAAGAAAAGGAGCAAAAGAAATTCACAAGTACTTAAAGGCAAAGAAGAGCTTCAATGAATCCAGAAAATCAACAATCCAAAAGACTTTGGCTCTAACAGCACATTCCATGAGCTTAGAGCATTCTTCATCCTTTCAGAATACAGGAGATCAAATGGGTCTACAAGGTCAGGTAAATCAATTCCAAACCCATTTATGTATTCTAAGTCTGTTTCTGATGCAGATGAAGGCATGTCTTATGTTGAATTGATTGAATTCTGTGAGAAGATACAAAATCTTAATGCAAAGCGGAACACTAAAAATAAACATTTGAAAAAGACTTTAAAACATTGCCACAAAGAAAGTGAAAAATTGAAAAATATACTTGAATTACTCCAAAACAATGATAAAGATCTTTCAGAAGAAAATGAGAATTTGAAAATTGAAGTTCAAAAACTAAAGTCTGAAAAAAAAAAAAAAGTCTGAAAGTTAAAATCAAAATTTGTGAAAACAAGTTGTTCAAGTTAAAAGAAAATCATGATCAGTTGGAATCTGAAAATCTTGATTTGAAAGATGAAAATGAAAAATTGATTGATCTTAATGAGAACTTCAAATTTGACAATGATCAATTAAACAAACAGATTTCCAACATGGCTCATGATCATCAAATAAAGGGAAAATACAATCAATTGGTTGAAGAAAATAGTCATTTAAAAAGGAAGATTGAATGCTTATTGCATGACAAACCATTGGACAATGACTGCAGCAATTTAAGTAATAAAATTTCTAATTTGGAAAAACAAATTGCTCAATTTGAAAATAAAAAGAACAAGATGAAAAATAGTTTGGATGTCTTGTTAAACAAACTTCAAATTTCACAAAAAGAAGTTGTTGCATTGAATGTTGAAAAATAGAAGCTTCAAAATGAATTGAAGAATACTACAAACACAAGTCTTGCTTCTGTGAGAGATAAGGAAAATGAAAAGAAAACCAAAATGATATTTGTTAAAGGAAAATGAAAAGAAAACCAAAATGAGAAACCAGAAAATGAAAACAGAAAAATAAAAACCATCGTACAGGATTCCTTTACCTTCTTCACAAGTTAGGACAGCTCCAAGGCAATCTCAAACTCCACATCATGCCAAGAGCCACCAAAAGGTACCTCCTTCTCCTCATGGTAAGTCTCCGCACAAGAAAAGGAGATTCCAGCAAATGCATACATGCCAAGGTAAGTACCAGGTAAGAAATGATCTCATTTGCTTTAACTATAATAAACCTGGTCATTTAGCCAAATTTTGTTGGAATAGAGATCAACATTTCCATAAATATGTCAAAACAGTCCAATGTTTCACATGCCATAAGTTTGGTCACATCTCTAGGGACTGTTGGTACAGAGATGATCTTTTTGTGCAGGCTCCCAAGCCTCATGCTCATACACATGCTCATACACATAGGAATAAATTTCATGTTCATACTGAAAATGTTCAGAACTTCCATGTGTATAGGCACAAAAATGCTGCACAAAATCATTCTATTTATGATTATGTCAAAAATCCCAAAAATATAAAATTGCATGTAAACATAGATGCATTGAACAAGACAAAGAAAAAACCAGGAACTAATGCTCCTCATAGTTCTATCAACGAATGAAATGCATCTATACCGAAAATAAAATCGTTTTGTGTTCAGAAATCATTGTTGCATTCTAACATTGATTTCATTGCAGGACCCAAGCAAGTGTGGGTCCCAAAGCCAGCTTGATCACAAGCTGAGGAGTCTTGCAGCCATACATTGTAAATGGATTCAAGATATTGGCTATGCAAGGCAAGAAATGATTGGAGAACACAGGTAAAATCTTTGAAAAGCAATTGAAGACTATTCAGGTAAAACTTCTTTATCATTTTAGATTTGATTTGCTTGAATTGAAATGATTTTTTAATTTTTATCTGAACAATGAAAAATGTGTTTTGATGTTACTCCCAACGAGAACTTTGTGTCACAACAATTGAATTCATGTTTGTTTGATTATACCCATGACTCTTTGAGCATATCTTTTGTTATTAACTCTTTGGTATATCAAATGATGACATGTGGAAAAACAAGTTATGCTTGTTTGGAAACTATCATTATGCGTGAGTAAAATACTCTGTCAAGTACGAAAAGTCATGTTATGCTTAAAGCTAATTGTGTGCATAATCATGTGTGAATTGCTTGCTAGTTTTTTCATTCTATGCACATATTAAGGGGGATTAAATTTGAAAAAGTGCAAAAAATATTCTTGAAAATGCAATGAATTTCATGATAAAACTAAAGAATAATTGACTATGTGGTATATCAAATGATGAAATGTAAAAGGACAAGTTAGGCTGGTCTGGAAACTATCATTATGCGTGAGGAAAATTCTCCGTCAAGTATCAATAGTCTTTTCCTACATAAAGGTCATCAAGAAAAATGAAAATCTCAAAAACATTATTTTAAGTCTTTGAAACACTTTTGAGTCTTTAAAAAACTTTTCTCCTTTAATAAATTTTCAGTTGATGTATGCTTGATCATGTTCATACTCTTTCTGTGCAAACTGCTTCGAATGAACATATTTGAATTGCTTAAATGATCATTTCATATGATGCATATCTTATGGGGGAGTGAATCAAAAGAATCTTTGAGTGAAATGCTGGATAAATATTCTTTCATATCTAATTTATCAACAACTCCCATTCAGTTTGTTGACAAATGTTCTTGCAAAGCTGCTTAATAAAAGTCAACATTTGTTAAACCATTGAAAAACCCATAAAATGACTTTGATCATGCTCAGGTCGACACACATCTTCTCTTGTGTCGATACCCGTTGCTTTTTATCATGATTAGGTCGACACATAGTTGCTCATGTGTGGACACTAGTTGTTCACTACTGCTCTATTCTTGAGAATTCTTGTTCTTGTGTCGACACACTAAGGATTTTGTGTTGACACATCATCATCTATATTTTTGAAATCTTCACATACTCGGGGGGAGCTGATTCTTTCATTAGTCATCATGATAACATCCACTCAAACTCATGCTAGAAAATCAGTTTCCATTTATTTCCTGATTCACTCTTCTTGACATTTCATACCTTTTATTCAAGTCTTGCACCAGGATAAATGAGTCTTTATGATATTCCTATATGAGAGATTTCATACATAAGACTAAATAATTGTGCACTCAGTTTAGTCTTAAAGATACAATCTAAGAACAAGTTTATGCCAATTTTTAATGCTGAACTCACTTAACTGAGTTGCAAAACACTTGTAGGCACATGAGTAGCTTTAGTGTTTAACATGTGTATGTTTTGAAGCTTTATCCTTAACACATGTTAATAATAATCTCTCTACATTCATGATCATGTCTATTCTAATTAATTTTATTCTATTCTTAAAAATTTCAAACAGAAAGTGTACAGAAAAATAGAGAGATATAAACAGAGCAATGAAAACTTCACTTTATCACTGAGTAACCGGGTTCATTTCACCTAATCAAGGGTTTTGGCTCACGTCAAAAGGTGACAAACAAATTGTTTCAACTCTGTATAAGGTAATGAAGGTTAAACCACTGAGTAATCAAGAGGTCTTGCATTGGGTAAATGTGACATCTTGCACTGAAAGGTGTGATTTTTCCAATTTACCTCTTGTATTCTCTCTCAAAATGAAAGAAAAATATAAAAGCAGAAAAGAACAGCATGTACATTGACCTAGATGAAGTTCATGTTAATTGGGTTTAGAGTTATTATTCTACATTGTGTTAAATGTTTAGCTACTAAACTCATGTGATACACTTTTGTGAACTCATATAGGTCACTTTCATCACATTTGCTTCATCTTTTTAAATGCATTCAAATTATTAAAACTTTGACGTATGTTGTGATTGAATGTGTCTTTATTATTAAACTTTATTGCACAATCCAAAGACACGATAATTTTTCTCTCTCATATTTTAATATCATAGATCTTATTGATTCTGATTATTTCAAATCATTCATCTCCCAATTCCACCCCTTGCTTACATGTCAGTCATACTTTGATCTCCATCCATTGATGTTCTTTTGTATCACTTTTTCCTTCTTATTTCATTGACACCATCATAGGGGGGAGATTGTTTTACCAAAGGGGGTGACTATACCTATTGTTGATTAAGGGGGAGAGAGAGTCTTTTTGTTGTTATAAAAAGGAAAGGGGGAGAATTTGAGGGGAACAATATGATTGCAACGACAAGCTTCTGTAATGATTGTAATTTTTTGAATAAAAACAATCCATGCTATCCTTGTTGTCCATGATTGCAAACTTCATGATTATTCATCTCAACAAATGTTGTACGTAACCATTGTGCTTTCTTGACATTTATTTCTTTCTCTTCATCTTTTTGATGTTGTCAAAAAGGGGGAGAAATATGAATCTATATTTTGTCATTATCAAAAAGGGGGAGAATGTTGAGTTATGGTTACTTAAATAACCATACTCACTGACTTGATCATTGCTTTAATCTATTTTTGATGATGACATAATTATGGTCAATCATGTTAAGCACACAACTTCAAACATATTTGTGTTTTGTTGATGACATTTGTTTTTTGATGATGACATTTTGTACACAATCTGATGTCATATTGTAATATGTGGAAGATTGTTGAGTTGTGTATTCATTTGGATAATGACTAAAAACCTTCATGTTGATGATGTCTACACACTCATACTTTGATTTTAATGATGACTACAACATTTGATGTGTATGATGTCCAACACTCATACTTTGATTTTGATGATGACATATTGCACATATTACAATAATGACTAAGCATGTAACGCCCTCGAATTAGTTGTCATTTTATCTTATTGTGTGTTGAGTCATGTTGTATATATATATATATATATCATGTATGCGTATGAAGATACTTACGTACGATGTTATATTGGTATACTTACGTATGCATGCATATATTAGTTGTAAATATTGCTTGAGTACATGTTATAGTAGTGTGTACATCATATTACATATATGGCATGTAAATATATGTAGTGTAAGCATGGTTTTCTGCATGTTTTTAAGCTCTGGCTGAAGAGTAACTTGGCGTCAACATGGATGGACGCCCACGAGGAGTAAACGTCAATGTCGATGGATGCCAACCCCTGAATAACGGCCATGGATGTGGACGTCTACTTCTATGATTTTCTGTGCGCAGCAGACCTCGAATTCCCGGGCAAGCTACCTCACCGATTGGGGAGATGTCCCCAACGGCTCTCAGCCCTCCCATCAAACCCTGCATGGGATCCCATGCCTTTTCTTATAAAAACAACTCACCTTGCATCTTGGGAGAGCTCTCTTGGCTCTTTGCAAAGAGGAGAAAAACCCTAGCTGAGAACTAAAGAGAGGCAGCACTTTGAGAGCTTAGATCCAGTGATTTGAAGCTGCTCCCGGCGAGACATTGCAACTGGAAGATAGCTTTGGCATAGGGAAGGCTTCCCCAACCTTGGACTGGAGGCTACACCATCTTAAACCCGGAGCAAGAGGATCTTGGAAGCTTCTTGGCACTGCCCAAGGAGAGCTTCAACAGCCATTTAAACCCCTTTGGAGATTTTTCTAAAGGCAAGTAACCCATCTCGTAGTCCATGCATATTTCAGTAGGTTTCAAGGATTTTATGAGATTTTCCTCGTGTCCTGGATCCTCACATTCACCCATTCTTCAGAGCTCGGTCTGTGTTTTTGCACAGACAAGAGCTTGACGGCAAGATCCCTTGCCGTCAAGATCCTCAGTTGGCGGCAGACGATGCTGCCGTTAACACCTCTAACGGCCAGACATTGCCGTTAGTTCTTTAGGACAGAACAAGAAACTGTTCTGCCTTATATACCTAATTTCCGAAGTTTTGCACATGAGGATATAGTGTAAACTTACATGTTATGTAATGCAGTTAATAGAATGTGTTGTGAATTTTTGATGAATTTATGTAAATGATGAGAATTATTATATTTATTTGAAATGCATGTTAGAAAAGGTCGTGAACATAGACCTTTGTTTACGTAGTCCATGTGAACTTTCGATTACCCCGAAATTTTCAGGTGATGTATATGTATGTCAGTCCCTGTTCCGAAAATCCAAGAATTTTCCCATGACCATGCTAATTGTTGAAATTTTCGCATTGAAAATAGAGGGCATGTATAGGTTAGTCAAAATTTTCTAGTAAATTATGTAATGTGCAATAAATTCGGATAACATTTCTGTCATAACATTCATGTTAGATACAAGTCTGAGAACTGTCAAAACTGATAATTATGTTGTGCTTCCATGATAATTGAATTAATTGTGGCATGTGAACGAGTATTTCATTTTCTGTAAATTATATGTAATTCATAAAATGTGAAAAATTGCATGTGAGTCTGAAACCTGCAAACAGTGCGTGGTTAAATTTTCATGAAATTTGGGTAACAGTAGGTTATGTTGTGAAATTTCCATGTAAAATTGAATGGTTTATGCATGCTTAATGTAATTAGGGTTTGATTAGGTGTTCCCAACCTGATTAGGGTAAATTTCGAAGTGTTTGAACCCTGTCAACAGTAGTACCATGATTTAGGAAAACTGAACTATGTGTTAATGATAAAACTAAAAGTGATGTGTCATATTGTGTAATATGTGTGTGTTAAAAACCGAAATGTGTAAAATGTGCCATGTGTGACACTGCTTCCATAGAGGGCTATGGAACCGTACCGTGGAAGAGTCCCCACGGGAAGGTTCAATGTGTAGATCCTATGGGCATTAGGATGAAATCCTGGAGGTGGACAAGTACCACTGGTGAGGGTGGAGAGTTCTTCTCCCGGTCTGCGCAGTCCAAGAGTCGTCACTGTGTTGCCTAGGTGGCGTCTATGTGTTATGTGTATGTGATGTGTCCTTCTAATGGTGGTTTGGACTATGTGTCACGGCATCTAATGTGAAATGTAAATGTGAATATGTGTAAATTGTGTAATGTGAACATGTACATGTGTGTAATGTGTAAAAGTGGACCATGTGAATGTGTAAATGTGTAACCATGTGATAAAATGTATTAAAGTGTAAATGTGTAATTCATGTTATGAAATTATTAAGTTCATGTCAACACAGCAACCTTCACATATTTATAATGATGCCTTACATGTACAAGAATTTGTAGAATCCGTGTTAGGAGTACTTCTTTTATATGTGTGAGATTCCATGCTTAGAAGGCTACCTTGTTAGCTTAAATGTAAAATGTTAGCTCTCATGTGATGGGATGAGTAGAAAGCATGTGATAGGTATTTTGTTTTGAGATGGCATGAATCATATATCATGTGCTTTGAAGTTGTAGAAATACCATGATAGGATGTTTATTTTCTTTGTCTCAACCATGCTATATGTTTGATTTAATGAATTTGAAAGTAGAACTTACTTGTGATATATGCATGTGTGACGTGTATGGAGTTATTTGCTGAGTCTATTAGATTCATTCCTTGCTTCGGCGTACAGTTTAGTAGGTGACCCCACTTCTTAGAGGAGATCATGGAGAGCGACTCCGAGCAAGGAAGTAGCTTGAAGGAGTCACCGTTGTGATATTTTACTTTCATAGTATGTAGTTGAGGCATTGTAATTGAAACATTATGAAATTGTAGACATGCTATGTATTTTGGAATTAGCTTTTTATTATGTGGATTTAGATCTTTAAATTGTTATATGAATCATGCATGTTTAATATGGATGATGAAATGAAAGATAGTAGTTCTTTTCTTCCGCTACTCTGTATTTATATTGTGTACATCTCAATCATGTGTGTTAGTGCTTGGGTAAATGTCCCACTGTGATGAGACTCACTATACCGACGTGGATTAGTATAATCGTACCGGTATAAGGAGGGTCGTCATAGATATTGCTATCAGAGCGACTTGGTTGAGACTCTACATAAATATCTGAGTCATCATCTTCATTACATGCTAAATCTTTATAAAATTGTCCACATGTGTAGAATTTAAAAATAATGAATGGAAAATAGATAAGAAAATGGTTAGGAGTAAATTAACATAGCTCTAATAGTGGCTGAAATTTATTGCAGCCATAGCTTCACGTGGTAGACGTGGCGGTGCTCCTGCTCGTGAGGACGAGCAGAGACATGAGGAGCAGGCTGAGCAGCAGGCCCTGGCACCTCAGGGTCCTGTACTTCCACCACCGCCGCCAGTGGATTATGGAGTGTTCATGCAGGGTCTAGTGCAGGCCATGCAGACGCAGGCTCACACCCAGGCTGCAGTCCAGGCCTAGTTGGAGGCTCAGGTTAGAATAATAAAACAAAGAGTAGCCTGCTTTATTTAATGGCATGATGTTGTGTAGAATGTGTGTTGCTTGTTGTTTGTAGTAGCAGGCTCAAATTCCAGCTCAGGACCATGGTGGACCTTCCATCCAGGAAAGATTCAAGAGGATGTTGCCACCCTGTTTTAAGGGGGAGAGCGACCCATTACTAGCTGAAAACTAGATGAGGGAGATCGAGAAGATCTTCCAGGCTGTTAGGTGTGAGGATGAGGATAAGGTTACTTTAGACACCTATATGTTACAGGTATGTGTTAGTTTTATATGCTGTATATCCTGTTACGTTAGAGTTGTTTAGTGTGGTGCTTATGAAGATTGTGTTGCAGGAGAGAGCTGATGTGTGGTGGGCTTCCTTACTGCGTACCCGATTCGAGGACGGAGCTATTGACGTGGCTTGGGATGAGTTTGTGAGGCTCTTTCGGGCAAAATTTGTCCCCGAGCGTATCCGGGACAAGATGGAGCAGGAGTTCCTTTCCTTGACCTAGGGCTCCATGACTGTGCTCGAGTATGAGGCCAGGTTTGCAGAATTATCTAAATATGCACCTCATATCGTGACAGATGAGCGCAGGAAAGCAAAGAAGTTCGTGATGGGCCTGAAGCCATCACTGAGAAGAGGCTAGTAGTGTTCGATCATCGTACCTTGGATAGGCCCTTAGCACTGCTTTTAGGTAGGAGGGTGAAATGGAGCAGTACCTCGAGGAGAAGAAAGCTTTGCAGAAGAGACCTGCGGCCCCTTTCCAGTGGCAAGATAAGATGAAGGCAGCGTATCAGACACCGCAACGTCCAGTAGCCGCCAGCAGTACTCAGGTACCTTCTCAACGCTCCCCTGGTGTGAAGAAGGAGTGTCCCCATTGCGGGAAGACACATGGTGGTGCGGAGTGTTGGATGGTAGCGGGAAAGTGCTTGAAGTGCGGAAGTAGCGACCACAAGATCAAGGATTGTCTGAGACTTCAGAAGGGAGTCCAGCGCGGAGTACCAACCCCAGCAGCAGTAGCAGTAGCAGCGCCAGCTATAGGAAGACCAGGAAGGCCTTGAGCCCCAGCTCGAGTGTTTGCCCTAGGACGAGAGGATGCCGAGCAGGCGGAGCATGTCACCGAAGGTACAATTTTACATCTAGGTGTGCACGCTCGGGTTTTGTTCAATACGGGTGCCACTCACTCGTTCATCTCCGAGCATTTCGCTAGGCAGTTAGCTCTAGAGTCAGGCGTAGAGTCTGAGGATTTAGAAGTCCCATTGTCAGTACACACACCTGCGAGTACGGTATCGACTGGGAAGTGTATTCCATCGTTACTTGTGTGCATTGAGGATAGAGTCCTAGAAGGGTGTTTCTTCTTGCTAAGATGAAGGACTTTGATGCTATTCTTGGTCTGGATTGGCTAGAGGAGCATTATGCGTTAGTAGATTGTCGTGGGAAGAGGATTGTTTTCTGCATTCCTGCTGAGGACGAGTTCTCTCATCCCTTGCCAAGGAACTTAGTGGGAAAGTTAGTCATCTCTGCCATGAAGGCGATGCGCATGGTAAACAAGGGTTATGACACTTTTCTCGCCAACGTAGTGTTAGTACCCGAGGCTGGTGAGTCACCAACTCTTGCAGAGATCGAGGTAGTGCCGGATTTTCCAGACGTCTTTCCCGATGATTTGTCTGGATTGCCACCGGATAGAGAGATAGAGTTCACCATAGAGTTGTTTCCAAGCACCTCTCCTATCTCGAAGGCTCCATATCAGATGGCACCTGCGGAGTTAGCCGAGTTAAGGAGGCAGTTGCAAGATTTGCTAGATAAGGATTTATTTGCCCTAGTGTTTCCCCTTGGGGCGCACCTGTCTTATTTGTAAGAAGAAGGATGGATCACTTAGGTTATGCATCGATTATAGGAAGCTAAACCAAGTGACAGTGAAGAACAGGTATCCCTTACCTCGTATTGATGATTTGTTTGACCAGTTGCAAGATGCATCAGTCTTTTCTAATTGATTTGCGATCTGGTTATCATCAGTTGAGGATTCAGAGTGAGGATGTGTCCAAGACGGCATTCAGATCCCGTTATGGACATTATGAGTTTTTGGTTCTTCCTTTCGGATTGACCTACACCCCTGCAACGTTCATGGATCTCATGAACAGGTTGTTTAGGCCGTATTTAGATAGCTTTATTGTAGTGTTTATTGATGATGTGCTGGTCTATTCTCCGGATGAGGCAACACACCATCAGCATTTGAGGGTAGTGTTAGATGTTCTTCGTGAGCATAAGCTGTATGCTAAATTCAGCAAGTGCGATTTCTGGTTGCGCGAGGTTCATTTCCTCGGGCATGTGATCTCCGGTGCTGGTGTAGCAGTTGATCCAGCAAAGGTCCAGGAAGTTATGGATTGGGAGACCCCCAAGACCCCTTCGGAGATTCGTAGTTTTCTTGGTTTGGCTGGTTACTATCGGCGAATCATTGAGGGATTTTCATCCATCGCCGCCCCATTGACTCAGCTGACCAGGAAAGGTGAGAAGTTTGTGTGGTCCGAGACATGTGAGCGTAGCTTCCAGTTATTGAAGGCTAAGCTTACTTCCGCTCCGACATTGGTATTACCTAGTGGTCCAGAAGGTTTTGCCATTTATACGGATGCGTCTCGGATTGGTTTAGGCTGTGTGCTAATGCAGTAAGGAAGGGTAGTGGTGTATGCTTCTCTCCAATTGAAGGAGCATGAGCGTAACTATCCGACTCATGATTTGGAGCTTGCGACAGTGGTTCATGCACTAAAGATCTAGAGACACTATCTTTAAGGTGTCAGATTTGAGGTGTTCACCGACCACAAGAGCTTGATGTTTCTTTTCTCCCAAAAGGAATTAAACCTGAGGCAGAGAAGATGGATTGAGTTCTTGAAGGACTATGACTTCGACCTTCAATATCATCCTAGAAAGGTGAATGTCGTAGCGGATGCCCTAAGCAGGAAGAGACCATCTCTCCATAGGACTGGAAGATGTTGGAGGATGCGGCTTGCGCGTTGACCGAGTGAGAGCCATCGTTGTGTCAGGCTTTTGCAGCTCAGTTATCCCTTAGGTCCTCGGTATTGGATGAGATGATCGAGCAGCAAAAAGCCGACCCTAGACTCCAAGAGTTAGTGGGCAAGGCGGGCATTGCTCATGATGAGGATGGCGTGATTAGATTCCATCCCCGAGTTTGTGTTCCTGCTATTGCAGATGTCCGTGAGCATGTATTAGCAGATGCTCATAGGTCGAGATTCTCTATTCATCCGGATAACACTAAGATGTACCAGGATTTGAAGAGGTCCATTTGGTGGTCCGGCATGAAGAGGGATGTGGCAGATTATGTGTCCCGATGTCTAGTGTGTCAGCAAGTAAAGGCCGAGTGACAGCGACCATCTGGCCTATGCAGAAGATGGAAATCCTAGTGTGGAAGTGGGAAGCTATCACTATGGATTTTGTTTCGTGTTTGCCTCGATCTAGACGGGGCAATGACTCGATTTGGGTAGTCATAGATAGATTCTCGAAGACTGCGCATTTCTTGCATATGAAGAAGAAGCAGTCGGTTGAGAGTTTGGCTAGATTGTATGTCAGTAGCATTATTAGATTGCATGGTGTGCCGAAGTCGATCATTTCGATCGAGATCCGAGATTTACTTCGAGGTTGTGGAAGGGTCTTCAGGATGCTTTAGGTTTGGAGCTGAAGTTCAGTTTGGCGTTTCATCCCCAGACAGACGAACAGTCCGAGAGGACTATCCAGACACTCGAGGACATGTTGAGAGCGTGTGTATTGGATTGGAAGGATGATTGGGAGCGTCATCTACCTCTAGTGGAGTTCGCATACAACAACAGCTTTCATGCGAGTATTGGTATGGCTCCATTTAAGGTGTTGTATGGGAGGCCTTGCTGATCTCCTTTATGTTGGGAGGAGACCGGCGATAGGCAGTTGATCGGTCCAGAGTTAGTTCAGGAGACTTTGGATAAGATCCAGCTTATCAGGAAGAGGCTTGTTGCGGCGCAGGATAGGCAGAAGAGCTACGCCGACAACAGGAGGAAGGATCTGGAGTTCGAGGTGGGTGAGCATGTCTCCTTGAAGATATCACCTACTCGAGGTGTTGTCAGGTTTGACAGGCATAGTAAGTTGAGCCTTATATTCATTGGTGCATATGAGATTCTCGGACGATTGGGCAACGTGGCATATGAGCTAGATTTACCCCCAGCTTTAGCTAGTGTTCATCCTGTTTTTCACGTATCTATGCTCAGGAAGTATGTTTGAGATCCATCTCATGTTATTAGCCACGAGCCAATGGGGTTACAGCCAGATCTGTCATATGTGGAGCAACCAGTAGCTATTCTTGACCGGAAGGTCCAGCATCCCCAGAACAAGAGGATTACATCAGTGACGGTTCTATGGTGGAACTTCTCGCGAGAGAAGGCGATGACGAAGAAGTATCCTCATTTGTTCGAGTAGTGTAGTTTAAACTTCGAGGACGAAGTTTTCTTAAGGGGGAGAGGGTGTAAGGCCCTCAAATTAGTTGTCATTTTATCTTATTGTGTGTTGAGTCATGTTGTAATATATATATATATTATATATATATATATATATATATATATAATATATATCATCATATGTGTATGAGATACTTACGTACGATGTTATATTGTATACTTACGTATGCATGCGTATATTAGTTGTAAATATTACTTGAGTACATGTTGTAGTAGTGTGTACATCATATTACATATATGGCATGTAAAATATATAGTGTAAGCATGGTTTTCTACATGTTTTTAAGCTCTGGCCGAAGAGCAACTTGGCGTCAACATTGATGGACGTCCATGAGGAGTAAACATCAATGTCAATGGATGCCAACCCCTGAATAATGGCCATGAATGTGGACGTCTTTTTCTCTGATTTTTTGTGTGTAGCAGACCCCGAAATTCCGGGGCAAGCTAGCTCACCGATTGGGGAGATGTCCCCAACGGCTCTCAGCCCTCCCATCAGACCCTGCGTGAGATCCCATGCCTTTTCTTATAAAATAACTCACCTTGCATCTTGGGAGAGCTCTCTTGGTTTTGCAAAGGCGAGAAAAACCCTAGCTGACAGCTAAAGAGAGGCAGCACTTTGAGAGCTTAGATCCGGCGATTTGAAGCTGCTCCCGGTGAGACATTGCAACTGGAAGATAGCTTGGGCATAGGGGAAGGCTTCCCCGACCTTGGACTGGAGGCTACACCATCTTAGAACCTGGAGCAAGAGGATCGTGGAGGCTTCTTGTCACTACCCAAGGAGAGCTTCAACAACCATTTAAACCCCTTTAGAGAATTTTCTAAAGGCAAGTAACCTATCTCCGTAGTCCATGTATGTGTCCAGTAGGTTTTAAAGATTTTAGGAGATTTTTCTCGTGTCCTATATCCTCACATTCACCCATTCTTCAGAGCTCGGTCTGTGTTTTTGCACAGACAGGAGCTTGACGGAAAGATCCCTCGCCGTCAAGATCCTTAATTGGCGGCAGACGATGCTGCCGTTAACACCTCTAAACGGCCAGACATTGCCGTTAAGTTCTTCAGGATAGAACAGGAAACTGTTCTGCCTTATATACCTAATTTTGAAGTTTTGTAGATGAGGATATATGTAAACTTACATCTTATGTAATGCAGTTAATAGAATGTGTTGTGAATTTTTGATGAATTTCTGTAAATGATGAGATTTTATATTTATTTGAAATGCATGTTAGAAAAGGTCCTGAACATAGACCTTTGTTTACGTAGTCCATGTGAAATTTTGATTACCCCGAAATTTTCAGGTGATGTATATGTATGTCAGTCCCTATTCCGAAAATCCGAGAATTTTCCCATGACCATGCTAATTGTTGAAATTTTCACATTGAAAATAGAGGGCATGTGTAAGTTAGTCAAAAATTCCAGTAAATTATGTAATGTGCAATAAATTCGGATAAAATTTTTGTGATAACGTTCATGTTAGATGCAGGTCTGAGAACTGTCAAAACCGATAATTATGTTGTGCTTCCATGATAATTGAATTAATTGTGGCATGTGAACGAGTATTTCATTTTCTGTATTATATTTTCAGAAATGTGAACATTGCATGTGTGGTCTAAAACCTACAAACAGTGCATGGTTAAATTTTCATGAAATTTGGATAACAGTAGTTATGTTGTGAAATATCCATGTGAAATTGATGGTTTATGCATGCTTAACGTAATTAGGGTTTTTAAGGTGTTCCCAACCTGATTAGGTAAATTTCGAAGTGTTTGAATCCTGTCAATATACTAGAATGATTTAGGAAAACTGAACCATGTGTTAATGATAAAACTATAAGTGATGTGTCATATTGTGTAATATGTGTGTTTTAAAAAAACCGAAATGTGTAAAATGTGCATGTGTGACACTGCTTCCATAGAGGGCTGTGGAACCGTACCATGGAAAAGTCCCCACGGGAAGGTTTAATGTGTAAATCCTATGGGCATTAGGATGAAATCCTGGAGGTGGACAAGTACAACTGGTGAGGGTGGAGAGTTCTTCTCCCGGTCTGCGCAGTCCTGAGTCGTCACTGTGTTGCCTAGGTGGCGTCTATGTGTTATGTGTATGTGATATGTCCTTCTAATGGTGGTTTAGACTATGTGTCCGGCATCTAATGTGAAATGTAAATGTGAATATGTGTAAATTGTGTAATGTGAACATGTACATGTGTGTAATGTGTAAAGTGGACCATGTGAATGTGTAAATGTGTAACCATGTGATATAAATGTATTAAAGTGTAAATGTGTATTCATGTTATGAAATTATTAAGTTCATGTCAACACAACAACCTTCACATGTTTATAATGATGCCTTACATGTACAAGAATGTAAAAATCCGTGTTAGGAGTACTTCTTTTATATGTGTTGAGATTCCTATCTTAGAAAGCTACCTTGTTAGCTTAAATGTAAAATGTTAGCTCTCATGTGAAGGGATGAGTAGAAAGCATGTGATAGGTATTTTGTTTTGAGATGGCATGAATCAGTATCATGTGCTGTGAAGTTTAGAAATACCATGATAGGATGTTTATTTTCATTGTCTCAACCATACTATATGTTTGATTTAATGAATTTGAAAGTAGAACTTACTTGTGATATATGCATGTGTGACGTGCATGGAGTTATTTGCTGAGTCTATTAGACTCATTCCTTGCTTCGGCGTACAGGTTTAGTAGTGACCCCACTTCCTTGGAGGAGATCGTGGAGAGCGGCTCCGAGAGAGGATAGTAGCTTGGAGGAGTCACCGTTGGATATTTTGCTTTCATAGTATGTAGTTGAGGCATTGTAATTGAAACATTATGAAATTGTGGACAGGCTATGTATTTTGGATTAGCTTTTTATTATGTGGACTTTAGATCTTAATTGTTATATGAATCATGCATGTTTACGTGGATGATGTAATGAAGATAGTAGTTTTTTTCTTCCGCTACTCTGCATTTATATTTGTGTACATCTCAATCATGTGTGTTAGTGCTTGGATAAATGTCCCACTATGACGAGACTCACTATACCGACGTGGATTCATATAATCGTACCGGTATAAGGAGGGTCGTCGCAAAACAACATGTTTTTGATGCTTAATATTTCATATTTTACTGATAATAACATGTTTTGATGGTTCACACTTCATATATACAGGTTCACATAATTTTGTCAAAGTTGTGTCGACACAAGTCCATTGTGTGTCGACACATCCATTGCTCTCTTGAAAGCAGTAAAGAGAAGAGAAGCCAGTCGTGTCGACACAAGTCCAATATGTGTCGACACATCCCTTGCTATCCAGAAAGTAGAAAAGAAAAGAAGCTAGTCGTGTCGACACTGGTCCAGTATGTGTCAACACATCCCTTGCTTTCCAGAAAACAGTCAGAAGAAGTAGCCAGTTGTGTCGACACAAGTCAATTGTGTGGTCGACACATGTTAACTTCCAGAGCCAATTGTGTCGACACAAGTCAATTGTGTGTCGACACAGTTCGACTGAAGCTTAAAAATGAAATTTCTGAACACGTGTCAGCTTGGGAATCAAGGGATATGACCTAGATTTTTGTGCCCACGCACCCCAAGGCACTTCATAGACACATGGGACTATAAATACCCATCCCTCGTACTCCAAAGGCAGGCTAGCCCATACAACTCCCAGAAAAGTTTTTGGCAGCAAAAAGGGGTCTCTCAGTGCCTTGCTCATCTCCAAAAGTTGTAGACCAGCCTTTCAACAATAGAGGACGCGAGAATCAAGGTCAAGCTCTGGAGAAAGAAGTGGTGTGCTCAGAAGGAGCAGATCTGAAAGAAGTGCAGCAAAGAAAGAAGAGAATCGTAATCCAGAAGCTACTGAAGCAGAGCAGTGTCAATCAAGAAGAAGAAGAAGAAGAAGAAAAAAAGAAGAAGAGGAGGAGTAGCAGCAGAATTAAGGAAGAACATTGTGGATCTGTGATGATGGTGATCAGATCAATATTTGATGGGATATGTCTTTCCTCCCTCACACCTTTTCTCAACTCAATTCATGTATTTGTGTGTGTGTGTACTGATTGGAGATCAGTACGTGGAGTTTGTGATCGTGTGTGCTTTGTGATCTATGCTAGCTTGTGTATAGATCAAATCTGTGTGTGTGGTGTGTAGATCAGATCGAGGCTAGAGGATCTGGTCTTCAGTGAACTTGATCTAGCATGTGTGTGTGTTTGAGCCTGAGTGCTCGTGTAAGACCCGGTTTCCCGGCTTCCGTCTGGTGTCGTGGGATGACTGGCCACTGACGCGTCCTGGCTGGGTGATGCATTGGTGTCACGTCGGGGGTGCCCGACGCGACAGGCATCCATGTCGCGGCGAGCATGTGGGTCGTGTTCTAGTCATGCCCTAGCTCTCCGTCGCATATTCGTGTCGTGCCCGATCAACGGGTCGCGACTACTTTATGTCGCTTCGGTCGTCTGACGCCTGTCAGAGTGGCATGTGTGTCAGTACGCCCTGTCATGTTGTCGCGGCACTCGTGGGGGGCTCGTTCTTGTCGCAGTCTGTGGACCCATCGCGTTAAGATTGTTAACGCGACGGGGAGGTCCGTCGCATTCTGGATGTCGGGGGCTTAAGGCACTGGTCGGCTACCCCTTCCCCCTCTCTCTCTTCTTCTTCCCTTCTCCCTCGTCCTCCGGCGGTGCTCTGCCTCCCCCTCTCCCCTTTGAGTGTTTCAGGCGAGGAGGAGGGCCATGCATGGTGCCGTGGCATCGTGGACCATGCGTGGAGCGAGGAGGAGGTGGCCAACCGACGTGAAGTGCCCCATTGGGGTTCGTTCTTCATGAAAGGTAGGGATTTCTTGTGCCCTTCTTGATCCGGGTGGATTGGGAGCCCCTCGTGCTTTCTAGATAGATTTACAGCTTTCCCCATGCTCCCCTCCCCCATGTGTGCATGTGTGTATCTTCGTGGGCGACCCGGGACTGAGGATCCCACTGGTCTGCCTCCCGACTGATGTCGCGACGGCTCGGCACGTCGCGACATCAGAGGAGGCATCATCTCTATCGTCTGTCGCGGTGCATTTCTGGGTCGCGATAGGGTTGCTATCGCGACGCCTTGCCCAGTCGCAACAAGGGCTGTCGCGGTGCCCTACCCCGTCGCGATGGTGTCGCGACGGCCTTGGGGTGACACCTTCGTAGCCGTGTCCTGGCAGTGGTGCCAAGAGGGTCGCGTCTGTCAAATAATCGATTGACCGACGGTCATTCGATTATTAGCAGAGAGATGGGTTTCCATGCTGTCTGGTAGTGTTCCGAGGTTCTAGCCATTCGTGCGTGTTAGGTTGGCCGACGGCCCTCTTGAGGGTCTATGTGTGCCTCGTGCTTGCTGGGCTTGTCGTGTGTTACAAGCCAGTGGTGCGGCGCGGTTCCTGCTGTGCTTGCCCCACCTTTCGTCCGGTGCTTGGAACTTGAGGGCTTGTCCCATTCAGAGGTTGTCTTCGTTTCCTGGGACCCCCGTCTTCGTGAGCCTTAGAGGGAGCGTTCGGGGCTACGAGCGTGCTCGAGTTGGCAGCCGACAGAGGGACTCTGGAGCTGAGGGGAAAATGATGTTCGATAGCAGCGCCGAGTTGTTTGTAGAGCTCTCTTGTCTAGGTCTGGGACGCCGGGGGTTCGGAGTGCTTTCCTGGCGCAGACCAAAAATCCTTTGTCTCACTGCCTCTCTGTATGTTGGTTCCGGAGCCGCGTAGGGAGGTTAGCATGGGGCCGCATCTTGGCTAGGCTGCGGTGTTGCATGTGATGTGTGTTCTTGGCAGTTCTATCTCACTCTTCCAGGGAGGTTAGAGGCGAGAGCCGGCTGGCGAGCGAAGAGGGTGCGGACGGCGCGCCCCCTTCTTAGCTGCCAGTGGCAGTGGCTTGGTTGCTGTTGTTGTGACGGCGTTTCCTTACGACGTTTCTAAGTGTTATCCGTTGCCCTAGCTTGCTTGGCGGTTATAGCCTGGCTGTGCCTAGTTTCTGTGGGCATCGTTGGTCTGGCCTTGTGAAGACATGTGCTTCTAGTGGTTTCCGCTTTGGTGTTCACTCGGTTCCGTAGTCCCGTTCTTGGGTGTCAGTCCGTGGTGGCACCGACGAGTGTGGTTTCCCGACCTAGTGGTGTGTCTAGGGTCTTGGGTGGTTCTGCTTGTGGGCCCTCGACCTCGTGGAGGTCTGAGGTAGCCGTGCTTGAGGTGAGACGTTATTCTCACTTGGTTGTTGCGTAGTCTCGGCAGGTGTGCCGAGCATTGCTTCCACTCTGTGCTCGACTCCGTTGGTTTCTGCGGGAGTCCTGTGTGTGTGGCCCGACCTCGGTTGGTGGTCGTGGCGTTGCATTGTTCCCTTCTACTACTAAGTAGTATCATGCTGTAGGTGTTTCTCGGTTTACAACTTTCTAGTGTAGTTTTCCTATTTTCGGAGTTCCTACTGCTCTGGCCGGTGAGTGACTGGTAAACCCTACTGGGCCTTGTTCGCGAGGCTCACCCCCCCCCCTCTTACTTCCTTCAGCTAGGGGCTTGTCGTCGTGGAGCTTGGTGTCGGACAGGTTGCGGAGGTGGCTATGGCACCGTGTTGTTGTCAGCAGTAGTGAGAGCTGAGTGTGGTGAGCTCTTGTAGCCGAGTGAGCTGAGAGTTGTGTTTTGCAAGTCCTTGGGGTGTGCCCCTTAAGGACTGCTCCTTTCTTTTTGTACCTATGCTTTTGCTTGGGACTCGTTGTATAGACTTTTGTATATTGTACCTATTGTTATAGTTATTTAAATTTAGTACATATCTCACTAGACTAGTTCTTCTAACCCTTCTGGATCTTCGGATCCGTGGGTGGCGACGCAAACTTCGGGGCCCTGGCGGGGGTCCGGGAGGTCGGGTCATTACAGTTGGTATAAGAGCGAGGGTCTACTGAGATTTGTAAGGAAGTAATAACTATAGTTGTCCAAAAGAAAGGTACTAGTGCGCTGCTGACACCGTCCGACTAGTGTTAGGCTTGTGCCTTTGATTGTTTTTTAGGTGTGCAGTTTCCCTGCAAGTTTCGTGTGCGCGCTGCAGTAGGTTGCGGTTGTTGCTGCATCGCGTGCGTGGCGAGTGTTGCCGCTCGACATATTCGTGCCGTGGTGGCGCGGTTGGCAGTAGACTTGCTGGCAGTGTTCTTCCTCATATGGAGGAAGGTTGCAGGCAAGTCCAGGTGTGGTGCTCTTGGTCGCCTCCGGCGCATTTGCGTGTGTGTGTGCCGTTGAGGCTGAGAGAGCCTGCGTGTGGTGTCACCTTCACCGGTGCAGGGTTGTTACCTGTGGAGTCGGTGGATGGTGTCTCTGCCTTGTTGGCTGCCCCTTTGTTGCTGGGGTGTGTGTTGCATTTGTTGTGCGTGTGGTCTTCTGTCTGTGCACTGTTGTGTGTTGTGCTCTGCTCAGTCGGCGTTGTTGCTTGGGCTAAGCAGATGTCCTATGTGCCGTGTTGCATTGCTAGTTGAGCGCTACGACACATGCTTGTGGTTGTTGTCAGCCTGGCGCTGGTTGGTTGTGAGCTCTGGTGAGGTGCTCCCGGAGTTCTTCTCTATTGGTTCTGGTGGGAGTGAGGTTTCCCCAACACTATGTTGTGCCTGTTTCTGGTTGCTGTTGCGCTGCCCTCGAGGCTGAGGTGCATCGCTTGGTTGCCCTGTGTTCTGGTGAGGTTTCCCAAAACCGTTTGTTGTTGTCCTGGTGAGGGTTTCTCTCAGGACTACTCCATGCTCATTTCTGTCGTGCTGTGCTACCTCAGGGTTTGAGGTATGCTGCTTCTGTTGGTTTAGCTAGTGCATTCTGGAGGGTTTTCCCAGAACGGTGCCTTGGTGGTTTTTGTGGAGGTTCTCCCAGGATCGGCTTGTGTTCCTTCTGCAGTTTTACTGGCTGTAGTATCTTCTCTGATGGTTCGTGTTGTTTGGTCGTTGGGTTGTGCATTCTGGTGAAGGTTCCTCCCAGGATTGCCCTTTGTCGCTTCTGGCGGAGGTTCTTCCCAGGAGTGCTCTGTGTTCGTTTTGGGCCACCGTTGTGTTGCCCCTGTGGTTTGAAGTTTGTCATTCGGTTGGGCTGCATTCTGGTGAGGTTCTCCCAGGACGGCTCTTGGCTCTTTTTGGCGGAGGTTCTCCCAAAAGCTGCCTTGTGTTTTGTTTGGTCGTCGCTGCTCTCTCTCGGTGGAGATGAGCTATCGTCGTTGCCGGTTAGACTGTCTATGTTACAGTCTGCCTGGGCGTTGTCAGTCAAGGTGTTGTGCGCTTAGACGTGTGTCTGGCCGTTGCGTTGGCCAGCTTGTCTTGTTAGTCGTTTCCAAGTTTCTCGATTGTGCCGGTGGGACTTTGTGTGTCCCTGTGGCTTGGATGGTTCATTTTGTTTTCCTGTGCCCTGCGTGCTCTCCTATATGGTGGTCTGGTGGGTGTAGTGGGTGTTTGGATGGCTGTGTTTCTTGTGGAAGCGTCAATCTTGCATTGTGGTTTTCCCTCTTGTGCGTGGGAGAGACTCGTTGTGTGTGTCCTCTTCCTCTGCTTTCCGTTGATTGCTCAGTGTGGCGATGCTCCACTGTGGTGTTGTGTTGCCAGGGTGCGCATCGTTGAGACCTTCTAGTGTAGTCATCTTCCCTTGAGTTGTTTTTGGGTTGAGCTGGTTGCTCCCCTCGTACTGTCGTTTCCTCGTGGCACCATGGGTTGGTGTACCTATTCGTGCCATTTGTCATCGTCATGGTTTCTTGCTACCTGCCTGGAGAACTTGGGGCATTGGGTCTCTATTGGTGTAGGGCAAGGTAGTATCGTTTTCTCGTTTGGTTGCAGGCGTGAGTGTTGTTCCTCTGTGCATTGGTTCTCCGTGGTTGGCTTGCTCGTGCAAGCGTTGTTCCAGTGTGTGCTTAATCATGCCTCAGCTTGTGCTTTGGAGGCCTTTCACGTCATCGTTTTGGTGTTTGGCCTCTCTATCAGTTGCGATAGAGGTAGTGCTTCCTGCTCTTGTGCGCTATGGAGTTACTGTGGTCTTCGCTCCCCGTGTGGCAGAGTCGGTGCTCCGTGTTTTATTGTGCTTTTTGAAGCCGACATGGTCGTTGTGCTCTTGAAGTCGTCGGCTTTCCGGGTGCTTCCCTTGTGGTTCTCTGGTGGAGAGTCCCCTTCAGTGGGTCCTATGCCGTTTCGGGCCGTTGGTGCTACTGTGTGTGCTGTACCTTGAGCGTTTTCTCCAATGCTTCATGTTGTGTGCCTTAAGGGCTGGGGCGGGCATGGCCTGTTGTGACTTTCAGGCTTGCGGTCTTTAGCGTGTGGCTTTTGGCAGATCTCTAGTGAAGAGCCCTCCCCCTTAGCCCGTGGTGTTGTTTCGGCCGCTGGTGCACTTGTGTTGCACTTCGCTTAGTTTTGGTGCTTGTGGCAGCACTGTGTGCTCGTGCTCGAGTGTTTTGGATTTGTGCCGTCTGGAGCCTTGGTGCATTGTGTGTTACCTTGGGTGGCTCCTGGTGCTTGTGATAGCACCTTGTGTTGTGCCGTGTGCCTGATCGTGAGCTTTGTGTGTCATTTTAGGACTTTGCTCGGTGTTGGAGGCGTTGAGCGTTCCGCCTCTAGGACACTTTGTGTTGGCCTGCACCCTATGGTCGTACCGTTACCGCTGTGGGGTGGCTGCTTTGCCTTGTCTAGGTAGCCCTATCGATGGTATGCCAGGTTTTGGTCGTGGCCAATGTCCCAATTTTCCCTCTCGCTCTGGGAGCGATCGTCTTTGGCTGTGGTACCCTGCTTCGGTTTGGGTCCCTCTGAGGTCGGTGTGTTGTTCTCAACCTCTGTGGTTGTTTCAGTTCCCATGTGGTTGTGTGCTTTTCTGGCAATTGGGATGTTGGTACCCACGCTAAGCCCTGTGTGCGTGTGGCAGGTGTGCTGCCAACTCTTTGTTGGTTCTCTATTGTGCGTGGCGTTGGTGAGTCTGGAAGCCGATGGCGGCGTCTCTTGTCAGTTCGTCTGGTGACAGTGAGGCTTATTAGCTTTCTAGTACTCGACCATGTGGTTTCATGACATTGTGAGGTGCTCGGCTTTGGCTTAACCTCAAACATCTTCCGTGTTTTCATCGTGGTGTGCCACATTGTGGAGTGTGTGACTCCCAGTTTCTGTGGCTCCGCATGCATTTGGTGTCCCTGTTGGACCACGAGGAAGGTCTGGGTGAGACCTAGTGGTGACACTGAATGTCATTTTCACGTGTTGAGGGTTCCTCCGCATGCCTTTGTTGTCCCTGTTGGACTGCGAGGAAGGTCTGGGTGAGACCTAGCGGTGATAGTGGACGTTGTTCCGAGTGTTGCAGATTCTCCACGAGCGCGATGTTGCTCTTGTTCTCATCGCTCGTGTGGCTTCTTGGTTGGGCTGGTGACCTATGCTAGCTGTCGCTAGTAGCGTGAGGTCATTCCCCTGAGACTTGTGGTTGGCTCTCAGGCGTTTTTCCTAGTTGTTGTCGGCAACTATGTGCTCTGTCGGGTTTTGCTGGCGACAGAGTAGGTTGTTGATCGGTTGGTCCAAACAGCAAGGACTGTTGGTGGCTGCAGTCGTGCGGTTTTTTGCTGGCGTTTTCTTCTGTTCAGGTCATTTTGGCATTGCTCGGCACCTGTGGGGTTGTCGTCCCGGTTGGACGCCCCACGTGTGGCTAGAGTGAGCCATTGGTCTCTCGACTTGGTGCTTCAGGTGCGTTGAAACATGTTGTGAGCCATTGGGTTTTCGGTTCTATGCTTCCCGTGTGCTTGGGGCTCGTTGCGTGAGCCGTTGTTTTTCCAGCTTCGTGTGCTCGCGCGCACGTTTGGCGGTGTGGTTGTTGCCACGAGGAAGTCGTGTTGAGACTTAGTGGCTTATTCACATTGATCTTACATTTGCTCCCTGTGTTTCGTTTCGTGCCTTGGGATCTTTTGGGCTTTCCCCAATTTCAAGGATGAAATTGTTTTAAGGGCAGTAGAATGTAAGACACGGTTTCCCGGCTTCCATCTGGTGTCGTGGGATGACTGGCCACTGACGCGTCCTGGCTGGGTGAGGCATTGGTGTCGCGTCGGGGGTGTCCGACGTGACAGTCATCTGTGTCACGGTGAGCCTGTGGGTCTCGTTCTTGTCGTGCCCTGGCTCTTCGTCGCATCTTCGTGTCGTGCCCGGTCAATGGGTCGTGACTGCTTTATGTCGCTCCGGACGTTTGACGCCTGTTAGAGTGGCAGGTGTTGTCACACCTCGACGCGGAATATCGGAGCGCGAAGGCAGTTGCAAGGAAAAGGTATAGAGCGTATACTAGACATCAAACCATTGCACATTGAATAATACTAAAGCAAATCTTTCTCATTAATAACTTTTCAAATGTCTAGTTACAACCACTAATATCATAGCCATTCTATCGGGCCCAATTACATTGCAATAAAAGGAAATAACTAAGTACAACTCTAAGATAACATAATGACTCGAGGGTACTCCTGGCTTCACTCTTGGTCATTCCCTTCCTCGTGAGTGTATGTGTCATCCTCGGTCTCACCTGAGAACAGAACATCAAATAACGTAGGGTGAGCGATAATGCCCAGTAGGACTTAAATCTCAGGCTCAAGCAGGCTTTAAATAATTAACGCATTTAATGGCAGAGTATCTAAAGACAGCAGATACAAGAGAGTAAAAATATAGCAAGAGATAGCACAATAGCACGAGATCAAGTATAGTTTCCAAAAAATAGCACAAGTATCGAGTATAGAACGAATAGCAAGATAGCCATAGCACAACTAGCACAAGTATAATAGCACGACGAGTATAGCACTTGTTTGTCATTCTAGACATCGAGAGAGTATAGCACGTTTTGTGTTTTGATTGTCATATAGATAGTCGAGATAGATAACACTTGAGTGTAATGCCAAACACTCTGATCATTTAACTCCCATGGGCACTTGCACTTTCGGGCGCACATCCCAGGACCAGATCGGGCCCTTTATATATTGCCATGCATTGGTTATATTGTTTATCTTTAGACAATCAGTCAATGGCCAATATAGAGTACCAAGAATAAGATGAGAGCACTAGATGAATAGACGAGATAGAAGAGTGAACGTGAATAGACGAGCGAGTAAAGTACAGATGAGAGCTAGTGGACATTGCACGTAATGCGACGAGTAAACAAGCGGTAGTAACAGTTGCACAACACGCGCACGTCGTATTGGCAGTCAGGTGGAATTCACGATCTTCCCACTAGCCATGTTAAGCATAGGTCTAGAGGTCCTGCGTGATTCAAGGTAAGAGCGAACTTCTAACAGCCGTTTGGATCATATAGATCCTAAATATGTAATGGGTGTTAGGGTACAACTGACTCGTCGACCATGTGGGAATCCATGATCAGAGGAGACTTACGGAGGCCTTGTGCAAGGGTTCACTAGTCCCGTGAAAGGAATATCCGACAGAGAGTTCACCACTAGCCAAGTAAAGTGTGTATATAAAACAGGTACTCGACGTTCTAGAGGAATTCTAGAACAGTGGAGCGTCGATATCGGTATATAACCAAAGCAAGAAACGAATACAAGTCTTTTTTTAAAATAGGGCAATTAATATACTTTATTGTAATAAATTACCAGATACATTATGAGATACTTTATGCCAGATTTCAGTCATATATGGGTGGTTCATGTGTGTGCATGTGTAAGAGAAATCATAGATAGAACTAAGTCGTGAATATGTATTTTACATCATTCAAGGTTGCTCCATTTGTAAAACAAGTTTTTACTGGGGGTATAACTGTAAAAAGGCGTAATAATTATTTAGAAAGTGACAGAAATATTTTTATGGGTTTTCATCAAAAAACCTATAAAGGCGACATAGGGTTGTAAGGATGGCGACAGGGGTAGGGCAGGTAGCGACAGGGCCTGCAAAGGGTCAGTACAGGGCTATCTGCTCAGGCGGCCAGAACGCGACGGGTGTCCTGTCGCGTTCAGAACGCGACAAGAAAGGTGTCACGACGGGCTTGAGAAGGCGACATGTCGGTCAATCGCGTTCTCAGGTCCGTGGACTGAGTCTGACAGAGCTCTGATCTGTCTTGGATTACGGTCCAGAAACTTGCCTTTTTGACATAGGGTAGTTCAAAAAATCATAACTAATTGTATACACTATGAAAAATTGTGAAACTAGTTTTAAATTAATCTAGACATGCAAGGGTACTTCCAGTAATTAGGAATTGGAAAGTAATCATGGTATCGACATAGTTCTAACAAGTTGAACAAGAAGCAACCTGATTCCAGGTATAGCAGAGATGAATGATTTAATTCGAGCAACATGCTTGATAAAAATTAGGCCTTTTAGGGCCGAAAGTTCCCTAATGATCATCAGTATCTCCCATAAAAATTTCAAGGCATGGGATTCAGTAATCATGGAGAACAAGAATTATGAAGAGGGTTCGGGGTCAAGAGAGTTGCAGAACGTCAAAATTCAAGAAGAAAATATTGGCTTGATGGAAAATTATGAAATTTGAGGGTTCTGTTCGTGATGCATGGAACAATCTACAGACGAAATATTAGGATTTTGGCTTGTGAGAATGCCTACCTTTGACTCGATTTGTCTTCTAGGTCTTAGAACTCCAAGAACGAGGAAGAAGCTCCAAGAACTCCTTCTCCCCACGAGATCCTCTCCTCCTTGGCCTCTTCTCCACGTCCAACAACCTTTGGCAACGAGCTAGGGTCGGCCAAGAGGGTTTAGGAGGTGTATTTATGTAAACACAAGTTCCTATTCCTATTTCTACTTTAATTGCTCTTAATTACGAGATTTCCTAACTCCCACCTTCCTTCCTTGCTTTCCAATCTCTATTTAAGCTAGGAAGAGATCCAAATTCGTGCTAAACTATATGGGGTAGGTTTAGGAATCCCATTCCAACTCTAATTGCCACTTTTATTGCTTTAATAACCCCTTTCCAATTATGATATAATTAAACTCCGAATTTAGGGTATTTTCTTATTATTCTCCCTTTGTAAATTCATATTTTGACCCAATAAATTCTAGATGGTCCATTAAGCAAAGCCCATTACTCTTTTCCATTTAGTGGGTTTTATTTAATGCTCTTTTCATTTAAATATCCATTTAGCTAGGTTTTAATTCTTTATTTAAACTTTTATTTTTCTTAAAAATTCAGGTTGCTACAGGTGTGTTAGTACGGCCTGTCGTGTTCTCGCAGCGCCCGTGGGGGGTGCGTTCTTGTCGCGGTCCGTGGACTCGTCGCGTTAAGATTGTTAACGCGACGGGGTGGCCCATCGGGTTCTGGGTGCCGGGGGCTTAAGGCGCTGGCCGGCTACCCCTTCCCCCTCTCTCTCCTCTTCTTCCCTTCTCCCTCTCCCCCCGGTGGTGCTCTGCCTCCCCCTCTCCCCTTTGAGTGTTTTAGGCAAGGAGGAGGACCGTGCATGGTGCCGTGGCGTCATGGACCTTACATGGAGTGAGGAGGAGGTGGCCAACCAATGTGAAGGGCCCCATTGGGGTTCGTTCTTCGTGAAAGGTAGGGATTTCTTGTGCCCTTCTCGATCCGGGTGGATTGGGAGCCCCTCGTGCTTTCTAGATAGATTTACAGCTTTCCCCATGCTCCCCTCCCTCGTGTGTGCATGTGTGTAACTTTGTGGGCGACCTGGGATTGAGGATCCCGCTGGATTGCCTCCCGGCTGATGTCATGACGGCTCGGCATGTCGCGACATCAGAGGAGGCATCGGCCCCGTCGGGCGTGACCTGTCGCTATAAGGCTGTCGCACTGCGCTTCCCAGTCACGACAGGATTGCCGTCGCAATGCATTTCTGGGTCACGAAAGGATTGCTGTTGCGACGCCTTGCCTGGTCGCAACAAGGGTTGTCGCGGTGCCCTTCCCCGTCACGATGGTGTCGCGACGTCCTTGGGGGTCGCAACAGTACCTGTGTTGCCTCGGGTGTTTCCGTGGGCCCAGTTGTGGGTCGGCGTGTGCCCCAAGGCAGGCCTTGCCCTTAGGACCTTCTGGTAGGGAACGCAGCAGGTTGCCTCCCTGCGTTCAGCGACCGAAGGTGACGTCTTCGTGGCCGGTCCTGGGAGTGGTGCCAGGAGGGTCACGTCTGTCTAATAATCGATTGACCGGTGGTCAATCGATTGACCGGTGGTCAATCGATTAATACCAGAGCGATGGGTTTCTGTGCTGTCCAGTAGTGTTGCGAGGTTCTAGCCGTTCGTGCGTGTTTGGTGGGCCGACGGCCCTCTTGAGGGTCTGTGCCTGCCTCGTGCTTGCTGGGCTTGTCGTGTGTTACAAGCCGACGGTGCGGCGCGGTTCCTGTTGTGCTAGCCCCGCCTTTCGCCTGGTGCTTGGCACTTGAGGGCTTGTCCTATTCAGAGGTTGTCTTCATTTCCTGGGACCCCCCTCCTCATAAGCCTTAGAGGGAGCGTTCAGAGCTGCGAGCGTGCTCTAGTTGGCAGCCAACAGAGCGGACTCTGGAGCTGAGGGGAAAATGAGGTTGGACAGTGGCGCCAAGTCGTTTGTAGTGCTCTCTTGTCTGGGTCTGGGACGCCGAGGGGTTCGGAGTGCTTTCCTTGCGTAGACCAGACAGTAGTTTATCTCACTGCCTTGCTCCACGTTGGTTCCGGAGCAGCGTAGGGAGGTCAGGCGTGGGGCCGCAGCTTGGCTAGGCTGCGGTGTTGCATGTGTTGTGTGTTCTTGGCGGTTCTATCTCGCTCTTCCAAGGAGGTTAGAGGGGAGAGTCGGCTGGCGAGCAAAGTGGGTGCGGACAGCGCGTCCCCTTCTTAGCTGCCAGTGTCAGTGGCTTGGTTGCTGTTGTTGTGACGGCATTCCCTCACGACATTTCTAAGTGTTATCCGTTGCCCTAGCTTGCTTGGCGGTTATAGCCTGGCCGTGCCTAGTTTCCGTGAGAGTCGTTGGTCAGGCCTTGTGCAGACGTGTGCTTCTAGTGGTTTCTGCTTTGGTGTTCACTCAATTCCGTAGTCCTGTTCTTGGGTGCCAGTCTGTGGTGGCACCGGCGCGTGTGGTTTCCGGACCTGGTGGTGTGTCCAGGGTCCGGGGTGGTTCTGCTTTTGGGCCCTCGACCTTGTGGAGGTCTGAGGTGGCAGTGCTTGAGGTGAGACGTCGTTCTCACTTGGTTGTTGCGTAGTCTCGGTTGGTGTGCCGAGCATTGCTTCCGCTCTGTGCCTGACTCTATTGGTTCCTGCGGGAGTCCTATGTGTGTGACACGACCTCGGTTGGTGGTCGTGGTGTTGCGATGTTCTCTTCCGCTGCTTAGTAGTATCATGTTGTAGGTGTTTCTCACTTTACAGCTTTCTAGTGTAGTATTCCTATTTTCGGAGATCCTACTACTCTGGCCGGTAAGGGACTGGTAATCCCTACTGGGCCTTGTTCGCGAGGCTCACCCTCCCCCCCCTTACTTCCTTCAGCTAGGGGCTCGTCGTCACTGGAGCTTGGTGTCGGACGGGTTACGGAGGCGGCTGTTGCACCGTGTTGTTGTCAGTAGTAGTGAGAGCTGAGTGTGGTGAGCTCTTCTAGCCGAGTGAGCTGAGAGTTGTGTTTTGCATGTCCTTGGGGTATACCCCTTAAGGACTGCACCTTTCTTTTTGTACCTATGCTTTTGCTTAGGACTCGTTGTACAGACTTTTGTATGTTGTACATATTGTTATAGTTGTTTAAATTCAGTACATATCTCACTAGACTAGTTTTTCTAACCCTTCCAGATCTTCGGATCCGTGGGTGGCGATGCAAACTTCGGGCCCTGGCGGGGGTCTGGGAGGTCAGGTCGTTACAGCTCGTGTGTGTGTTGTACTCAGTTCTTTGAGTAGTGTGTACCTCATTGTGTGAGGGGTGGATGTAGGAGTCACTGGATGTGATCTCTGAACCACCTAAAAATCCCTTGTGCACTGTGGTTTGATTTGTGGTTTGTATTGTATTGCGCTAGATGCATGCATAGGGATTTTGCCTACATACTAATTAATTTGTTCACCCACTATAATCACATATTTGACAATTACACTGTTGATAAAGTGTTTCTCACATCTTGATAACACACATTGCATCAGATCAGAGGGGTTTTAATTGAGTAGATTCTTTATTTCGAAGTAATTTTTAAATTGCTTAAGTTTTCGCTGCAAATCTATTCAACCCCGCCTTCTAGATTTGTCATTACCAAAAAACCGATCTTAACACTCCATATCTAAGGCCCCTGGTGGATTTGAAATAACCAGCTTGATGGCCATTCAGAAGCACAAAAAACCAGCAATTGGTGATCAGCATGCCCACATAAGATGTAAATTTATTGCAAAAGCCAATTTTCTGAAGAACGGCGAATAGAAATTCCCATTCAACACGATCATAAGCCTTCATCATATCAAGATGGAATATAATGTTATGAACCCTTACCTTGTGGCCCAGATCATTGACCCGACATCTAACAAGGGCCACATTATCAATGATGGAGTGACCCTTAACAAATGCACCCTGCTCCTCAGAAATGATCTGTGGGAGAATGTCAGTAAGGCGGTCACAAAGGATTATGGATATGATTTTGTGATAGAAGTTACACAAACTTATGGGGCGGTAATCAAAAAAGGATACTGGATTGTTAACTTTGGGAATGAGAGCAATAACTGTAAAGGATATCCCACGAGGAAGAAGAAAGCCGCTAAAGAAACCTTTAATAGCCTCAAAGACATCAGTGCCAATAATATCCCAGCAAGCAGTATAAAAGTTTGCTGAGTAGCCATCCGGTCCAGGAGCACCATTACCATTCATGGCCCAAACTGCATTTTTTACCTCTTCTAAAGAAGAGGGGGGGGGGGGGGGGGGGGGGACAAAGCCGATCATTCTGAGTTGCAATAATCAAGCTAGGAATTACCTCGAGGAGAGTATTATCGATGGCATATTCACCTGAAGACAAAATATTGTGGAAATACCGCGCAGCAGCATCCCTCAAGGCAGTTTAGACATCACACTAATTGTCACTGTCATCAATCTTCAGTCTATGAATATAATTTCTTCATCTATTACTTTGGACCACCGCATGGTAGAAAGAAGTGTTCCTGTCCTCATTATCTAACCACTGCATCCTTGCTTTTTAACACCAGAAGATTTCTTCACAGCGTTGAGCATATTTGAGATGAGGCTGGGCCAGATTAAGGGCAGTTCTATTACACCACGTAGGACATATATCAAAGCTATTTTCAGCAGCATTAACATCCATCTCAGCATGCTTGATATTTTGATGGACATCACCAAAGGTAGTAGCATTCCATGATTTAAGAGAGGCCTTCAGTGTCTTCAGTTTAAGTTGTAGCCTCACCAAAGGGTTAGGATGCAAACAATCAATAGAATTCCAAGCATTACCAACCACATCAAGGAAAGTGTAATTAGTCAACCACATTGATTGGAAGACAAAGCGAGCATGAGCTTTGACAATATTCTTCACCGATAAGAGGAGAGGAGCATGGTCAGATGGGCCCCTGGAAAGGTGAAACACTGAGAAATCAGGTAAAGAGTTAGCCCAGTCAGAAGAGAACAGGACCCTGTCCAATCGAGCCTTTATAGCAGCGGACCCAGACAGTTATTGGACCAAGTAAAAGGAGAACCAATATAACCAGCATCAACCAAAGAGGATGCAAAGATGAAAGCATTGAAATCAATCATGGAATTAACATACGAGAAATTTCCACCACATTTTTCAGAGGGCTGAGAGATACAGTTGAAATCCCACCCACAATCCACGAGACAGCAACCTGAGGAGCAAAAGAGAGAAGATCTTCAAAAAGGTTCTGACAGTTTCTGTAATCACAAGAGGCATAAACAATAGTGATGTAGCAGTCAATAACATCCCCACTTTTGCAGGCCAAGGTAATGTGCTGGTTTGAACTGTGGTAAATCTGAAGGTTAGTCTCCTCCTTCCAGAATACCCAAATCATAGAGCCATCACCTTCATTACCAACAACATCATGCATCTTAAGAGATTTGCAAAGAGCTGCAGCATGACTGAAAGGGATCATCGGTTCAGAAATAGCAAGAAATATCAGGCGGTGCCTACGACAAAGCTGGCGAAGGTGTCTCTTGGAAGCAAGATTAGCAACACCCCAAATGTTCCAAATAATAAAAGACCAATTCATGAGGAACAGTAGCTAGTTGAAGTCTCCACGGCCTTAGCCTTAGATCTAGTACGAACACCCCCTAAGGGTTCAATTCTGCCATCTTTGGAAATAGACACGAGGGCATCAAAAAATTGTCAATATTAGCCTGCTATGCCATTGTACTATTACGAGCCTGTTTGCTACAAATCTGAATAGAGCTATGTTCAGTTAAGGTTTTTTCTATCTGATTCTGGTGTTGAATAGGTGGAAGACACCTCCCATCAGAGAAACAAGTCTTCTCCTGATGATTAGATAAATTCATCAATAGACTAGGGATAGGTAACTCACTAGAAAGGTTTGGATGGTCCAGCATTAGCGACGGTAAACAACCATCACAAGAAGTACGTGAAACGTCATGCTTCTGGCCGCTTTTAATATCATCAATCGCATGCACAGAAACATGCACGTCATGGCAAGCGACATGCTTTTGAACTTGGATTTCAGCCGTATCATTAGGAATCAGAGCAGTAGGTTGCTTACGTGCACACTTCTTCTTGGGCTCGAGCTCTTTCTCTCTTTCTTAGAGTGTGTATGGCATTGAGGCTTCTCACTAGATGTACACTCTTTCAGAAGGATTTTAGGAAGGCCCTATTTTCTTCTTCTTCGTAGCCTTCATTTTTATATGGAGGAAGAAGAGATCCATTGACAGATGGTCATTGGAGTTCTTGGATCCGTTGAGCCTCTTTCTAGCCCTTCTTCTTCTTCTACTATCATTGTGTCTAACAGTTGCTTGCTTGAGTCTTAACGGATTCCTCATGATTAAACTAGACTCCTGCAGACATTTAATGCATGGAAGAGAATGTTAGGCTTCAGAAGTATTGCGTCAGATAGCCCATACCTTCTTATGTGCAAAGGTCCATGATTTTCGCTGACATCCAGATATGTGAGGTAAGACCTTTGCTTTTTAGCATAAGGAAGGAGTCCTTTTAGTACTTATTTTCTTCTAACTCCTTTTCTTACCTACCCTGATAAGATAGAAGGTACATAACAGAAAGATCTTCAATCAGATAGAGAAATAATAAGTTAAACATATGAAGTACATTTGAACTTTCATTTTGGGTGCCAAAGGCATTTTGAAATATTTGAAAGCTAATAGACGTGAGTCATAACAGCAATCGATATGAAATTATGTTTATAACTCCAATCGTTATAATATAACAACAATCGATATGAAATATATATTTTTTTTTTAGCAAAACTGGACCTCAGGCCTCGAAAGCTAGGAGAGTGCACCCTCCCCCAGAGGGGGAGAATGTTCCCACTCCACCAGCACGAAACCTGGGCCTGAATATTTATATAGTAGAAAAAGGATACAAACACCAACCGGGGTAATCCTCTACAGAGCAACAAACCTAGCCTAACCGAACATAAGGTAGACCAGTATTGTCCAAGGTAGCTGAACCCCTACAGGCCAGGGGCATCGAAGATAAACAAGTAAAAACTTTATTCTCAACATGGGAGCAAGCATGAGACCCAAGGGCATCAACAACTTGGTTCGCTTCTCTGAAAACATGACATATATGGGCCCCATATCTGTGCAACCTTGCAGCTGTAGCCCGCCACCATCTTAGGCACTCCCAACTAGGAGAGGAATTAGTAGAGAAAGATGTAACACGAATAGTCGAGTCGGAGTAAATCAAAGAAATATGAAAACCATACTCTTCAGCCAGCTTGAGACCATCATAGATTGCTCTAACCTCTGCCTGGAGACTATTACCGAAACCATAATGAAAAGCAAATGCCAGAAAGATATCACCATTTGAGCTTCTAATACACCCACCACCACCACTCAAAGCCCATTAATAGGAGGGATCCACCGGACAAGCTTCAACTTGGACCAGCTAACAATGGGATTGTAGCCAAACAAACAGAGGATGGCATATTGATTCGCAGAAGGTTCATTTTTGAAAGTTGCTTGATGAATAGCATGAGAAATATGAGGTTTTATATTCTCTATAACGATCCTACTGGATCTGAATTTTTGCGCGCCTCTTGCATCTCTCCTTCCAGATTTCCCAGGTTATAAGGATCATGCCATATAAAGATGCAAAACTGAAGGGAGAAAAGATTAGAGTTCTATATGTTTTTCCAACAGCAAGAGGTAAAGTGGTCACTGCTGAAATTTGGAGGGGACAAAAATGGCGTGAACCAGTGCCAAAGGGTGATGGCAATATCACTTCTAATAAACAAGTGATGAATATCTTCAAACTGGGGACTACGACAATGATGGCCCTTTTGGTGTGGTAGTAAGGTAACCTAGAGGGGGGGGGGGGCGTGAATAGGTTTTTCTGAAATTTGAAATCAAAACGTGAACATTTAAAAGTTTGGTTAGTGTTAGTGTGATGAAAAGTGGCAGTGCGGAAGCAAGTAAACAATCACATAAATAACATAAGGGATTTATCTTGGTTCGGCCCTTCCCACATGGAAGTTCTACGTTCAGTCCCCAAGCAACCTCTTGGGATTTCACTAACCAAGGGTACAATCCCCCTCAAGGACACTACAACACCCAGCACCCCAATGGTCTTCTTCTCTTTCTCGGGCAAGAAGGAAGCCCACTTCTTTTCTAGGCTCAGAAGCAAACCTACTGGTACAAACCCCAGTGCAGTTCTGCTAGACACAAACCCCTAGTGGGTTACACACTGTATACAATCCTACAGTTGGACAGAAATCTTTTTATAAAAGAAAGATCAGACTGAGAGCTATTACAAGATGAACACTCAGGACTTAGCTCACAGTCACAGACTCCCCCCAAGATTACAAAGAGCACAGGGAGAAAATGAAGAGAGAAGAAAGGAAGCTTGAAAGCTCGAATGCTTCAAATGCTTGAACACTTCTTCTTGGGCTCAGGCTCTTTCTCTCATTTCCTTTGAGTGTATTTGGAGTTCAGGTTCCTCACTGGTTGTACACTCCTTCAAAGATCTTCAGAAAAGCTCTACTCTGGTTTCTTCAGCCTTGCTTCTTCTTTTATATGAGCAGTTGTGAATAAATCCGTTGGAGTTCTAGCTGTTGCTCATCTTCTCTTTCTTCTGATAATTTTGGTCTACGAGGTCAGCAAGCATAGAAGAAAGTGTTTAGATAAAATGGTGTTTCTGTCAAAAAGGCTCATACCTCTATGTTTCCTATTGCCACCCAAAAGTAGTAAGTAACCCCTTTTTGTTGGCAAGAAAGAAGAGATCTAGAAATATAAGCAAAAAGATCTCCTGTCAGAAAGATAAAAGATTACGCAAATCAATAATATATGACTTTTTACTAGATGCCAAAAGACACTTTGAAATATAAAGGAAATGTATGTTTAAGTGAAATTCATATTTTACAAGCGAATCCATTTTTCACTTATGAAATCCATGTGAGAGCAAATCCTTATGAGAGCGAATCGTTATGAGAGTCACTTATCGAATCGTTATGAGAGCGAATCGTTATGATGATCAAATCGATGTGGCAAGTAAATCGTTATGAACCTTAACAAATCGATGTGAGAAGCAAATTGTTGTTTCTCACTTATGAAATCGTTATAATGCCTTAGTGAATCGATATGAAAGGAAAATCGTTATGAGGGAAAATCGTTGTGCTCACTTATCAAATCATTATGATGCCTTAGCAAATCGATATGAGAAGCAAATCATTGTTTCTCACTTATGAAATCGTTATAATGCCTTAGCGAATCGATATGGAAGGCAAATCGATGTGAGGGCAAATCGTTGCGCTTACTTATCAAATCATTATGGTGCCTTAGAAAATCGTTGTAGCATTTATAAAATTGATCAAAATAAATCATTTTAGCACTTATTATTTTGGCACTTGAACTGAAATCGATGTATATAGATTAGACATCGATTTTATCATTTTAGTGCGCCATATTGCATCAATGGGAGACTTAGCATTTTGCTATGAGATTGATGCGACACAGATGAAACAAAATATTCAATTTAAGTTACATCATAAATTTTGTTAGCACCAAAATATGAAGGTAATAAACAGTGGTTCAACAATCTCCCCCTTTTTGGTGATGACAAAATTTTTGAGAATTTTATGACTTTAAAATACTATAGAAACTACAGAAAATTCGCATGACATATATACTCTCCCCCTTTTTGTCACTAACCAAAAAGGAAGGATCTTACCATCCATTTCTCTCCCCCTTTGAGAGAATTTCTTACCATTTAGGGGTTCAACAATGATTGACATAAATGAATAACTCCCCCTTAGTCTGTGCTCCCCCTGAATGAGAGACTCCACCTTAATGAAACTTACAAATAATTGTTAGTAATAAAGACCAATTCAATTTTTGTGACTACTCTTTCTTCAGATGTGATTTGAATGAAAAGTCTGCAGTCACTCCTGCCTTGAGCATCCTTGGTTTTTGATGCTCCAAGGCTAACCTACAAATAAATTACTCAAAGGTAGGTATCCAAATCTTTTGGGTCCTTGATGGTTAGATGCATGAAAATATCCTTTAGGGATCCAAACTAAGTGCCTTGTTGTGCAGGTGTTTACAGTGTGTCCTAGTTTATTGCAATGTGAACAACAATGAATATAAATTGTTTTTTCATTCTTATTATCTTTGTACTGTCTGTTTAGAACACAATTTTTTGAAACCTTTTCCTTTACAGGGGCCCTTTTCTGAGGCATCTTGGTTTCTTATACAAATTTTGGTAATCGATATTTTTCAAAAATTATGACATGTTTTCCTTTTTCAGGATGTATGTAACCAAGCCCTTCTTTGTTATTTCCAGATTTTGATCCTTTTAAGCATAGGGATAAAGATGTTTTCCCTTCAGTTAATTTTCTAACTGATTCTTTTAAATACATATTTTCTTCAGTTAGAGTTTTTAATTTTTCTTCTAACTCTAACTTCTCATTATTCTTGCTTTTTAAATCTTCATTTAAGAGATAATTTTTATTTTACATTCTTTTGATTGTTCTTCTAGTTGCTCCAATTCGGATTTTAGATCAAATTGGTGTTTTCCAAGCAAGTAGAGTTGTTTTTCAGATTTTTTAGTTCTTTTACAACCCCCTTATGTTTTTCATACAGTTCATTAATGACTTCTTCTAAGTCTTCTGATTCTGACCCTGAATCTGTGCAAGAATTAGAAAATGAGTCAGAATGTACCTCATCTAGTCCCACCATGAGGGCTAGATTTACCTGCTCCTTTTCGGAATCTGAGCTTGTGACTTCATCATTTTCCCAAGAAGCCGCCATGCCTCTTCTTTTAAATTTCTTGTGCTGCTTCTTGGACTTCTCGGTTTGACTAGTCTTCTTGAGTCTTGGACAATCCGGTCTTAGATGCCCAGGTTTTCTGCATTCATAGCAGACTGGCTCTTTCTCCCTTTTCTCCTTTCTTTGGATCCTTCTTGATCTATTTTTCTTCTTCTTTACAATCTTCTGAAGCTTGTACAATACTTCATCAGCATCATTATCTTCAGAATCTGCATTTTGGGAACTGGAAGAGGAAGAGGTGGAAGGAGCAGCTACAACCTTAAGAGCATCAGTAAATTTCTTCTTAGATGAGCTTTCAGACAATCGCTCCATATTTATTTCATGTGCCATGAGAGAACCTATTAAATTATCAATCGACAATTTGGTTAAATCATGAGCCTCTTCAATAGCAGTTACTTTAGGTGTCCATGAAATAGTTAAGGACCTAAGTATTTTTCTAACGATTTCTTCATTAGAAAGAATTTTCCAAGAGAATTTAAACCTACTACTATGCTTGAAAATCTATTATACATAGTAGTGATATTTTCGTTTTGAAGCATTTTAAATTCTTCGTATTGTGAAACAAGAATATCTATCCTAGTTTGTTCCACTTTATCTGTTCCTTTATAAGTTATCTGCAGCTTATCCCATATTTCTTTGGCAGATTTACAAGTAGATACTCTACTAAATTCCTTTTTAGATAAAGCACAACATAAAAAGTTCTTAGCTTTAAAATTTAGGGATAATTTATGCTTATCTGCTGCTGTAATAGCAGTAGTGCCTTCAGCAGGAACAATAACAAAATCACCTACCTCAATTACCTGCCACAGAACAAAGTCTGTGCCTCGAATGAAACATTCTATTCTCAACTTCCAATATTGGTAGTCCTCTCCATCAAAGAATGGAGGTCGGGTGACTGATTGACCTTCAGCATATCCTTGAGCTGCCATAGATCTTTACTCTAAGATCGTTGGATCTTCTTTGAATGATCAGAGACATGCTCTGATACCACTTGTTGGCCCTTTTGGTGTGGCAGCAAGGTAACCTAGGGGGGGGGGGTGAATAGGTTTTTCTGAAATCTGAAATCAAAACGTGAACACTTAAAAGTTTTGTTAGTGTCAGTGTGATGAAGAGTGGCAGTGCAGAAGCAAGTAAACAATCACACAAATAACACAAGGGATTTATCCTGGTTCGGCCCTTCCCACATGGAAGTCCTACGTCTAGTTCCCAAGCAACCTATTGGGATTTCACTAACCAAGGGTACAGTCCCCCTCAAGGACACTACAACACCCAGCACCCCAGCTGGTCTTCTTTTCTTTCCCGGGCAAGAAGGTAGCCCACTTCTTCCTAGGCTCAGAAGCAAACCTACTGGAACAAACCCCAGTGCGGTTCTGCTAGACACAAATCCCTAGCTGGGTTACACACTGTATACAGTCCTACAGCTGGATAAAAATCTTTCTTAGAAAAGAAAGATCAGACTGAGAGCTATTACAAGATGAACACTCAGGACTTAGCTCACAGTCACAGACTCTCCCCCAAGATTACAAAGAGCACAGGGAGAAAATGAAGAGAGAAGAAAGGAAGCTTGAAAGCTCGAATGCTTCAAATGCTTAAACACTTCTTCTTGGGCTCAGGCTCTTTCTCTCTTTTCCTTTGAGTGTATTTAGAGTTTAGGTTCCTCACTGGTTGTACGCTCCTTCAAAGATCTTCAGAAAAGCTCTACTCTGGTTTCTTCAGCCTTGCTTCTTCTTTTATATGAGCAGCTGTGAATAAATCCGTTGGAGTTCTAGCCGTTGCTCATCTTCTCTTTCTTCTGATAATTTTGGTCTACAAGGTCTGCAAGCATAGAAGAAAGTGTTTAGATAAAATGGTGTTTTATCAAAAAGGCTCATACCTCTATGTTTCCTATTGCCACCTAAAAGTAGTAAGTAACCCCTTTTTGTTGGCAAGAAAGAAGAGATCTAGAAAGATAAGCAAAAAGATCTCCTGTCAAAAAGATAAAAGATCACGTAAATCAATAATATATGACTTTTCACTAGATGCCAAAAGACACTTCGAAATATAAAGGAAATCTATGTTTAAGTGAAATCCATGTTTTACAAGCGAATCCATGTTTCACTTATGAAATCCATGTGAGAGCAAATCCTTATGAGAGCAAATCGTTATGAGAGTCACTTATCGAATCGTTATGAGAGTGAATTGTTATGATGATCAAATCGATGTGGCAAGCAAATCGTTATGAACCTTAACAAATCGATGTGAGAAGCAAATTGTTGTTTCTCACTTATGAAATCGTTATAATGCCTTAGCGAATCGATGTGAGGGCAAATCGTTGCGCTCACTTATCAAATCGTTATGATGCCTTAGCAAATCGATGTGAGAAGCAAATCGTTGTTTCTCACTTATGAAATCGTTATAATGCCTTAGTGAATCGATATGGAAGGCAAATCGATGTGAGGGCAAATCATTGCGCTTACTTATCAAATCATTATGATGCCTTAGCAAATCGTTGTAGCATTTATAAAATCGATCAAAATAAATCGTTGTAGCGCTTATTAATTTGGCACTTGAACTGAAATTGATGTATATAGATTAGACATCGATTTTATCATTTTAGTGCGCCATATTGCATCAATGGGAGACTTAGCATTTTGCTATGAGATTGATGCGACACAGATGAAACAAAATATTCAATTTATGTTACATCATAAATTTTGTTAGCACCAAAATATGAAGGTAATAAAGAGTGGTTCAACAGACAACACAATCATTTGGAAGCCAGACAGATACCTTGATCAGAAATCCGAGAGTCAACAGAAACCGCCCTGTTGATCACTTTCCAGAGAATAGAGAAGCTTTCCTGAGGAAGAGGCGGTGCCAAATTTTAGCTAGAGTAGGTTGATGAATACCCCAAGGTCTTAAAAGATTATAGGCTGATTTGGATGTGAAGACGCCATCATTCGTAGGAGACCAGAAGCATTTATCCTCTTCATCAGACAGATGAGCATTGCCTAAGATTTGAACACCCGGCACCAACTCCCAAAAAGGATGGAGGGGATCCCGCAGGACCTCACTGACCATAGAGTGAGGAGCATTGGATGGGTCATGTAACAATAAACGCAGTGGGGATTTGCCCACCCAATAGTCATAAAAGAAATCCACATTCTTACCATTCCCCAAAATCCATCTAGTGTTTTCAACAATGATGGCATTAGCAGTGTAGAAAACATTCTTAGGAAGACCCTGCAAAGGTTGAGACTGCAATCTAGCATAGAAGGCCCAAAGAGAAGTACCATGGTATATATTCCAGAGATATTTAGTAGACATAGTCATCTAAACATGACACATACTTCAAACCCCCAGACCACCTTCAACAGTGGGGCATTGGATAGTGGACCAAGGTAACCAGTGACATCCCTAACTCCATCAAGACCACTCTAGAAGAAGGATGAACAAGCTTTCTCTAGCAAATGGATAACACCTTTAAGGAGGATCAGAGCTGAGGCGGTGCATATTGGAATAGTGGAGAGCACATAATTCATAAGAGTGACCCTTCAAGCCTGAGAAAGAAATTTAGATTTCCAAGTAGAGAGCTTCTTGTGGATTTTTTCAAATAAAAACTTGAAATCAGAAATCTTGACCCTACCTTCTTTCAAGCGAACCCCTAGATAATTCATGAATCCCTGTTGGGGTTTGAAACCCGTAATAGCCTTTATACTAGTAGTGATACCAGGAGGAGCTTTTATGGAAATGATAAACTGACCTTTTCTATTATTGATAAGCTGACCAGAAGATAACTCATAAGCTTTTAAGAACTGAAGCATATTAGATATGTTTTTAGCATGGCCATTGGTGAAAATGAGAGTATCATCAATGTACGAAAGATGAGAGACCGGGGGACAAGCTCTAGGACCTGCATACGGTCTAAGAGAGCCATTAATAAATTAATGTCAAAGACCTCTACTAAGGACTTCCTCCATAATGATAAATAAGGCAGGTGCAATGGGATCACCCTATCTGAGCCCCCTGGAAGACTTGAAGTACCCAGCTTGATGGCCATTGACAAGAACCGAAAACCAGCAGTTAGAGATCAGCATACCCACATAAGATATAAATTTATGACATAAACCAATGTGGCGAAGAACAACAAATAAGAACTCGCACTCAACACGGTCATAGGCCTTCATCATACCAAGCTTAAAAATGACATTGTGACCCCTTATCTTGCGACCAAGACTTCTGAGTAGACTTTTGAAAAGAGTAATGTTATCAATAATAGAATGGCCCTTAACGAAATCACCTTGTTCCTCAGAGATGATATCAAGTAGAATGTGCATAAGCCGACCACACAGAATTTGGGAAATAATTTTGTGACAAAAGTTGCACAAGCTAATAGGCTGAAAATCAGCAAAGGGGGAAGGGTTATTCACCTTGAGAATAAGGGCAATGACAGTAGAGGTGATTCCACAAGGCAATGGAAAACCAATAAAAAAACCTTTAACCACATCAAAAATGTCAGGTCCAATGATATCCCAGCAAGAAGTGTAGAATGTACCAGAGTAACCATCCGGTCTTGGGGCACCATTACCATTCATAGACCAAACTGTACCTTTTACCTCATCTAAAGTAGGGATGGCACAAAGCTGGGCATTCTGAGAAGTAGAGATCATACTAGGAATAACGTCAAATATATTGTTATCAATCTCAAAGTTGCCAGAAGAGAGGAGGTTACTGTAATACCGCACTGCAGTGTCCCTAAGAGTTTCCTGGTCATCGCACCAATTATTGATGTCATCAATTTTAAGTCTAGAGATGTAGCTTCTACGCCTGTTACCTTAGACAACAGCATGGTAGAAAGCAGTATTTTTATCCCCATTATCCAACCATTGAAGTCTAGCCTTTTGACACCAGAAAATTTCCTCACAGTGCTGGGTTTTTTTAAGATTGGCCTGAGCACGGTGTAGAAGCATTCTATTGTCTTGCATGGGAGAGGAATCAAAAGCAATCTCAGCAGTAACCACCTCCTTTTCAGCAGCTGTAATATTACTATGGATATTACCAAAGGTTCCAACGTTCTAGGATTTGAGAACAGCCTTCATGTTCTTTAATTTAACTTGAAGTTTAACCAGGGGGTTAGGGTGCCAGCAGGACAAATCCTTCCACGCTTTCCCAACAATATCCAAGAAATTATCATGAGTAGTCACATGGATTGGAAGATGAATCTTGCAGGGGGCTTAGAAATATTCTTCAAAGAAATAAGGAGAGGAGCATGATCAGATGGGCCCCTAGGAAGGTGTGACACACAAAATTTAGGAAACGAATTATTCCAGTCAGCAGAAAATAGCACATGGTCCAGTCTATCCTTAACCACAGTAGCACCCACTCTATTGTTCGACCAAGTGAAAGGGGAACCAGAAAATCCCGCATCGATCAAAGAAGTAGTAAAAATGAAAGCATAAAAATCTATCATGAGGGGACATTAGAAAAAATACCACCACTTTTCTCCGATGCTGAGATATGTAGTTAAAATCAGCACCTACAAGCCAAGGCACTGAGATATAAGATGCAAATTTCATTAGATCATCAAACAGAAATCTGTGTTCCTTATAGCTGCAAGACACATAGACAAAAGTAATATAGAAAATGATATCATCATCGCTCTTATTAGCCAAAGTAATATGCTGTTTAGAACAGTCAACAACCTCCAAGTTAGCCTCTTCCCCCCATAAAACCCAGATCTTAGAATTATCACCATCATTACCAGGAACATCATGCATCTTGATAGATTTGCATAGAGCATCAGCACGACTAAAAGGAATCATAGGTTCAGAAATTGCTATAATCATAGGATGATGCTTCTAACAAAGTTGATGTAGGTGTCGCCTAGTATCAAGATTAGAGACACCTCGGATATTCCAAAAGACAGTTGAACAGTTCATCAGAAACAATAACCAAAGGTGGAGCCATCAGCCTTAGCCTTAGATCTAGTACGAACACCCCTGGAGGTTCAAGCCTACCATCTTTTGATAAAACCACCGCAAGCATAAAAAAATTGTCAATACTGGCTTGTTCAGCAACAATACTTTTAATAAAAAAATTTCCTTTAGACAAAGATGTTTCCATGATATTTTGGCCTTCACTAGGGAGTGAACGTTCCTTGTCCTTCGAAACAGTCTCTAAGTAGTCAATGTCCAAAGGATTCGGAGTCAGAGTATTTCCAGGGTTTAACTGCTCAACCAAAAGCGGAATTAACTGCTCAGAGTTAGGAGTACGTGATGGTTCATGAAAAATACCTTTGTTGTAGTTATTACCATGCACAGGGGAAACAGTAGCATGCACGTCGGGAGGCCCTACGTTACAATAGGCATGGTCGACGTCGCTACCTAGAGGGGCCAGATCAGAGATAAGCGTAAGTTCTACCTGAGCAGGATGCTGGACATCTTCTTCCTCAGCAGCAAGGCTCTGAAATCTATTTGACATGGCCATGAGAATCGAAGGAGGAATTGGAGGTTTCTTACGCAAGAGTTGTCTGGCAGGCATCGCTTCACCAGATTTTAAGGAATCTTTAGCAGGAGCTTCGTTGCTAAGTTTTGGAGTAGGCTTCTTCAATTTCTTGTTGCAATCATCTTCAACGTGCCCAAGCTTGTGGCAGAAGGAACACAAGGAAAGAAGACGATGATAGTTAACCGGTTGCCAAAACCCATCTTTTTCACAACCAATCCAAATCCGGTCAGGTCTGGGATTCTTAATGTTCATCTCCACACATACAAGAGCTTCATGCGTCTGGGTTAAGGCACTAGTGGCATCATGAATACGCAGAACATGTCCAAGATTTCTAGCAATAGACTTAAGGTAATCATCATAATAAAAATTAACTGGAAGAAAATGAAAACCAACCCATATAGGGATCAAAGTAGGATCTGGTTCAAAATCAAAAGAAGGTTCCCATCTAAAGAACTGGAACAGAAGGCCTTTAATGAATAGACTCCTCCTCCGAATCACCTTTAAGAAGTCTTCCTAATCTTCAAACCTAAATAAAAGATGTCGTTGGTGCAACGTGCCCACAATAAAACCAACTAAATTTCCTTATTCCTTCCACCATGTCTATTACATTCACTAGTTCAGAGCCTTAACTATGGGCTCAGAGAACTTCTTCATGCTTAAATAAAAACAACTAACTAAACTAAACTAGACTCTAACAGTCTGGATGACACTGGGGTCACTCTTGATTCTGCTCATCCCCATCCTCTTGTGTGTGGTCCTCATCATCATTATATTCACCTGAAGACAATTCACAATTACACAGGATGAGCGATAATGCTCAGTAGGACTTAATATCATATAAAACAGGCATGCTTTATGTTTAGTATTTGGATAGACCGGAATAGAGTGGGGATATCCTCAAAATTTTGAGTATGTCTTCACCATTTTGAGGATATATTCACTCTTCCTCGGCCTATCCAAATACCAAACATGCTCTAGTGACTAATATCTTGGATAATAGGATAACTAAAGAGAACGTTCATGAGAGTCATAGCACATGATAACAAGAACACAATAGTACTTTCAAGAAAAGAATATAGCACATCTAGCATGTCAAAGGATTGGCCATATCACAAGATAGCACGACACGATAGCACACTAGTCAAGATAGCACTTTTGATTGTCTTTAGATTATCGAGATAACTAGAACTTGAGTGTAATGCCAAACACTCTGGTCAATTAACTCCAGCAGGCACTACCACTTTTGGGTGCACCTCCCAAGACCAGACTGGACCCCTTATAATATTGCCAAGCATTAGTCATGTTATTATCTTTAGAGAATCAGTCAATAGCCAATAGTGTATCAAAGATAGATGAGAGTAAGCAAAAATATATGATAGTGTAAAGAAAAACTTGCATAGATGAGTTTATAAAAAGATCTAAATAGAACAAAAGGTTGGGCACATAAAATGACAAGTAATACCAACGATAGTATCTATTGCACAACACAGTCGGTACTGGCAGAAAGTTGGGATTTCCTTTTCTTTTGGTTGGTGTGTGCATGTGAAGAAGAATCCAAGACAGTGGAATAGATCATGTACATCATCCATGGATAGAGCAATTAATATACTTTTAACCTTAATATTACCTGATATTGTTATAGTCTTTACAGGAACTCAAAGACAGACTCATCACGGTATCAAGCAGGACAGTTCAGAAATCTGGGTTATAAAGGCTAGAGGAAAACACTTAGTTCTCTATGTATACGGCATGTCCCTTATGGAAACAACTAATCAATTCTTAACAAGGTATAGTCAAAATGAAAATCTAAGTCTTGACAAGAATTTCTAGAAGAACAAGAGCAACCCAAAGGTCATGGATACGTGAAAAAATAGAACCTTGAACATAAAAATCTTACAACTTGAGAGATAAAATTTGGGACAAACATGAGCTTTGGCTATGGTTTCCTAGACTATCTATGAACGAGTTTATTTAGGTTTGTGCTTCAGAGATTGCCTACCCTTAACGTTCCTAAGAAAACATTCTGCACGACGAAGTAGAACGTGGTATGGGGAAGAAAGCTCCAGTTGGGTGATCTCCTCCTTCTCTGGTGCTCTAGGTATTCTTCCGCAAGTCCTTTAGCAAGTTGGTAACTAACCTCTAAGGGCTTATGACTAGTATTTAGAGATTTAAAGTTGTCAGGAGTCCTATCGTAACTGGAAAGTGGAGTTGCAGTTTTAACATGATCCCTTCCATGCCTGGAGGATTCCCATCCCAATAGGAGTGGGAAACCCTTAGAAACTCTCTCTTGATGGGCATGAATTTGGATTAATATGGAAGCCTATTGATGGTTAAATCTTTGGGTTTGCAGTTGCATGCCTAACTCTTGGTAGGAGTCCTATTAGGTTCCAGACTACCATAGGGATCGTTTCCGTAACAGGTCTTACTATTTCGTTTAGTTCTAGGGATCAAGTTTAGAATCCACTATTAGATTTAGTCATGTTTCTATGATCCATACTTTTCATTTTTATTATTAGATATGTAATTAACACATGTTTTATAGTCTAGAACATAACCAGTAACTTCGTCATACAGGAAGTCATATACAATTTAGTCGTGGACTATCGAAGCTAACTTTGTCATATATGAAGCCCACTTCATTTTAGTCTTGATCAGTTGAAGCTTAACTTCGTCATATACGAAGCGAACTTTGTCATATCTGAACTACACTTCGTCATATATGAAGTGTACTTCGTTTTGGTCTTGAACAGTCGAAGCTTAATTTCGTCATATATGAAGCTAACTTCATCATATCCAAAGTCCACTTCGTCATATACAAATTCTACTTCATTTTGTTCTTTAACAATCGAAGCTTAACTTTGTCATATACAAAGCTAACTTCGTCATATTCGAAGTACACTTCGTCATATACGAAGTCTACTTCGTTTTAGTCTTGATCAGTCGAAGCTTAACTCCATCATATATGAAGCTAAATTCATATCCGAAGTCCAACTTTGCCTGACAATGTTATATCTGGTCTAGTCGATTTAATATATCGATTACCCCAACCATCGATTATTTTTCAACATCAATTATCCTTTAACATTGATTATTAACTAACATCGACTACCTTGGGCATCAATTACTTTGAGCATTGATTACCTTGAATATCGATTACCTTGGGCATCAATTACTTTGAACATTGATTACCTTGAACATCGATTACCTTGTGCATCAATTACCTTGGACATCAATTACCTTGTGCATCGATTACCTTGAACATCGATTACCTTGAAAATCGATTACCTTGAACATCAATTACCTTGAACATCAATTACCTTGAACATCAATTACCTTGAACATCGATTACGGACCAGCTCATAATGACTATTGATTGTTTTATCCATTGCTCTGTCATTTAGTGCGCATTTAGTCAGGCCTTTTCACAAACTTATTATTATTATTCCTATTCATTTAAGTTTTAAAAATTCTAGGTTGTTACACCCTCTCCTACTTGAAAGAATTTGGTCCCCAAATTCATAAAATCATAATAGGGAGAGTGACTTACATAATATATCGGGTAGTTGCACCTCATTGTTGATTCATGTTCCCATGTAGCTTCTTCTGCTCTACGGTTATTCCATAGAATCTTTACCATAGGAATAGACCTATTCCTGAGTTGTTGCAGCTTTCGGTCAAATATTTTAATTGGCTTTTCTTCATATGTCAGGTCCTTATGTAGCACCAAGTCTTCATGGCATATGATATGTTTAGGATCGTACACATATTTCCTGAGCATAGAGACTGTACAAATGCTAAATGTGGATGCAACGCCAATCGGTATGCGACTTCACCAACCCTTGCGAGTACTTTGAAAGGGCCAATGAATCTTGGAGTTAGCTTCCCCTTGACTCCAAACCTATGCATTCCATGAGTAGGAGATACCTTGAAAAGTGCATGACTCCCACTTGAAAGTGTAAGTCTCTTCTTCTCTTGTCGGCATAGCTCTTTTGCCTAAATTGAGCAATCTTAAGCCTATCTCAAATAACTTGTATGCCCCTGGCTATAGCTTGTACCATGTCAGGACCTAACCATTACTGTTCACCAACTTCATTCCAGCATACTGGGGATCTACAACTTCTACCATACATTGCTTCAAATGGAGTAATCTTTATACATACCTGATAGCTATTGTTAGAGGCAAACTCCGTTAAAGTCAATTGTTCATTCCAATAGCCTTCAAAATTTATTGTGCAAGCTCTTAATGTAACGACCCCGAGAACCCGACACTCAGCTCAAGCAGAGGACCTGATTTTCACGGTCGCCACCCACGGATCCGAGGATCCTGAAGGGCTATAACACAAGTCTAACAGAATATGTAAGGGAAATAAACGTCAACTACTGAACTAGAAGCACACATGCAAAAGCAGAAAGGAGAGCGAGACCGCAATGTATCGCACTAGGTACAGTCCCAACACACGCACACTAGTACAAGTAAAAAGGAGAAGGATAGAGCCCTTAGGGACATACCCTGAGGGTGACATACAAATGAAGGGGGAAAACACTGCTAGCTTCGGGGACGACGACTACCGCCCCGCCTCCTCCGCCCGACGCGTGCCCTACCGCTGCTGAGAAGTCTCACTTGGAAAAGGAAGGGATGAGCTTCTCAACAGAAGCTCAGTAGGGAGTACCAATCTCCTACTGGCTCTAATAGGTAGAAGAATATATAAACAATTAAATAACAGCAGATATATCTTCTACTCTACAAGAGAAAGTGCGGAAGCAAAACTACTAACTAGAAACGGTACGGAAGGACACCACGGTCGGAAAACTCTGTAGAACTGCACGTCGTGACCACCACACGGCTGGAAACACAGAAAGAACAAACCCTACCTCGACAAGAGACACTAGCTATGGAAAATGCTACCACTAGTCAACCGGTCAGGTGCGTCCACTAACATCTTATCCTCGACCCAGGTCCAAACCTCCACATCTCGTCAGAGTGGGGTATGAACACAAGTAACACAACAGTAACCGCCGTAGTCTGGCTGGACTACGGTCTCACCCCTGGCCTCTCTAAGTGGTTCCAGGGCTACAAAGAGCAAGGCAGTGAGAAAAAGACTAACTGGCCTGTGCCGAGAAGGACTCCAAATTACCTCGGCGTCCCAGACCAATCAAGAGAGCTCTGCAAATGACTCAACGTTTCTGTCCTAACCACCGTTTTCCCCTCCGCTCCAGAGTCCGTGACTCGAGCACGCTCGCTGCCCGGAGTACTCCCTCAACAGGCACGTGGGGACGGGGGTCCCAGGCAATGGTAACTACCTCTCTCATGGGACAAGCCCTCAAGTTTCGAGTACCGGGAAAATGACTAGTGTACGACTGTACTAGGAACTAGCAAGGCTGCCACGGGTATAGAAAAGGACCGAAAATAATGAAGAATCCACAAGAAATAGAACTTTGTAAAACATTACATGTCTATACTATTGTCACGACGCCATAGGCTATCGTGACCATGTCGCGACGCTTTAGAGCCGTCGTGATGATGTCGCGGCGGCCGTGCAAATCGTGACATCATCGTGACCTCTATACTGGTCGCGATCTCAGCCGAGGGACGTCCCGGTACAGTCCTCCCAAGGACCACCCCAAAACAGTACAATACCACATCCACAGGGGGAGGGGAGCACGGGAAACATGTAGGAAAGCTTATAAACATGCAAACAACCCTCAAACCCTACGACTCAAGTAACAACATGGAGATCTACTCTCAAAGGGGAAAACCTCACAACAGAAAGCATGGATCTCACTCCCATACCCCAAAACCATGGAGAAGCAAAGATTCTCAAGGGAAAGGGGGCATGCTAGGCGAGAGTAGACAAGGGGTCCCTACCTCTAAGAGTAGAGCCGACCCGTTGGGGCCTTCACGTCGGAATGACCATGTCCTCCTCGCTCCAAGCACCATGAGCATGCTGCCCACACCAAGGGGACATCACCACCTTGCCCCAACCACCCAAGAACTGCCAGAGAACAAGTAGCTCGGAGGGGGAGAAGAAGGGAGAAGAAGAAGAAAGGAAAAGGGGAGAAGGGGGAAAGCGGTTTTGAACCGATGGGCCCCAAGACGCAACTGGTTGGGCCGGCGCGACACTAACCATGTTGCGATGCCCCAGGGTGTCGCGACCATCTCGCGACCGCCTACCCCGGCGCAACCCCAAAAATGGTCAAACCTCGAAGACCAGGAAAACTAGAATGCGACGGCCTGTCAGGTCGCGTCAATGTTGTATGCACCTGACACCCGACAATGCCATTCTGACAGAAAGGATAGTAGTCAAATCGATCAAAAAAGTAGTCGCGTCACCTTCAGATGCCACGAAAAGAACGCGAAGTCCACCCCCGTTCGTGACTATGTCGCGACGACCAGGTGTGCCGCGTCCAAATGCCTGTCGCGACGGGCTCCCCTGGCGTGACCATGTCATGACCAGGGTGTCTGTCGCGACCTTGAGGACTGAGCCAAGGGCCCAAGAGGTTCGGGTCTTACATCCTACCATCCTTAAAGAAATTTCTTCCTCGAAATTAAAAGAAACTCAATTTTAACAGGAAGCAATAAAATGGAAAACAAAGTATCGATCACTCAAAGAAATACGGGAACTGCTCTTTCATCTTGTGCTCATGCTGCCAAGTGGCCTCGCCATCAACGCGGTTCTCCCAGATGACCTTGGCCAGTAGAATCTGCTTCCGGCACAACTGTTGCACTCTGTGGTCTACAACTTCGACCGGGTACTCTGGCACTGACAAGTCTGGCGCTACCCAAGTTGTGAGTAGTCTGAAATATTGCGGAAAAACTACTATGAAGAAATCTTGAGGGGGGGGGGTGAATAGATATCTCTGGATTTTAAAAATCACTCGATTAGACTCTTTGAGAAATTGAATTAAAACATTAATCTAAAACTTACTTACAATTCTGAACAATTCAAACAAGTTAGATGGTGAAGAACCAACGAGCCTATCAAGCATCTAACGCAAAAGGCAATCAAACCACTGAGACAAAGAGATTTAGAGTGGTTCGGATTACACAATTGCGTATCCTACATCCACCATCCACACACACACACGAAGTGGCTTATCTTGCCAGTTCAGAAGTGACACAACACAACACACACACTCTGACATCTAGAAATCTCAGATCCAATCACACACACGAAATTGGGCACAAGGATTGCACCAATTTCACAAAACACACACAATAGAATGAGTTTGAGATGAAGAACCAAATTAAACAATTGAATCCAAGGTTGTAGATATCTGGTTCGAATCTCCCTATTTCTGCTTCAAGGAGGGAGATCAGCTCTTCTACTTTAGCTCCAGGAAGAATACTTTGAAGACTGGAAATCCTTCTTTAGATGGATCATCCAAGATGCTCAAAGCTCCAATTCCTTCAGATCTAGGAGCAATTCTTCTAGATGAAGCCCTCTTCTAAAATTGCTTGGAAACCTTTGGAGACGGAAGAACTGATGTGTGTTGCACCCAAAGCCAAGTGGATAAGGGGCATTTATAGTCCCATAGATCCACAAAATATCTTAGGATTTGGGGGCACAAAGATTCCCTCTCAAAAAGGCCTTACCAAAATCATCCACGTGTCTTGGCATTTCAGATCTGGAAAAATATCCAAACTGTGTCGACACCACACAAGCATGTGTCAATACACTAGCCACTGGCTTAGAACTGGGCTTCTGGGACAGTGAGGTAGTGACGACACACAAGGGACCTGTGTCGACACCACTGGATACTATCATTTTATACTTTCTTAGGTAAGTTTCATTTCATTTACTACAAAAAAAACAAATAAAAATTAAAAAAATCTAAATCTAAAAAAAATTCAAACCGCTCTTTCATGTAAGCCGTTTGTTTTGTAATTAAAAATTTCATCTCTCAAGATTAGAAACACTTGTTTTTGGACATTCATCATTTTAATTGTCATTTGACTTTCACTTCTTTCTTGCATTGAAGAGTGTGGGGGAAAGGTAAGTCGTCCATCTCTTGTTTCATGCATTAGACTTAGCATTAGAAAACCATTGTTTGAACTTGTTTGTTGCACTTCACATTTGTAAACGGGACTGCTTAAGGGCATGACCCTTTAGAAATCATAAAGATAAGGTGAGGGATTTCATTACCCTTTCCTTTGCCCAAAAATCATAAAAATTTTCCACATTCTTGCATTTTCCGAAACTTTCAATAAAAACTAGTAGACGTGGCCCTAGGTTCATAATTAGATTTATCCTTTCTTAATTTCCAAACTTCTCTTTAAGTCTGGTGTCTAGGATTAGAGGTTAAAAAGCTTACGCTTAAGTGAGCTAGAGGTTATTTAATTAGGTCCTTGCGAAAGCAAGGGGGGCCTCCCTCTACTCCACCTCTTACCTGGCTGGTACAAGAAGAGTTAGGATTGGACTTACGCAAGCATAAATCTGATTTTGAGAAAAATAACATAAGTCCAAGGAACACTTAGAGTTTAGGATAATTTGTTTTGAAAGTGTGTGATTGTTTGTGTTTGTCATAAAAAATTCAAAACTCAATAAAAATCTAAAAAATTCAAAAATCATAAATAGAGGACTTTTTCAACTGTGCATGCTTGGTAGATGCTCCCAAAACTTAGATTTGGCTCAACCAATAGACGAGATTGAAAGATTCTTTCATAGGATGGCCAACCAAAACCAGAACCAAGTTGCTAGAAATGTAGAGGAGGTTGCACCCAGACAAATGAAGGAGTATTTTATTCCTTCTGACTACCAACCTGCTACATGCATTAGGCCAGAAATTCCTGCAAATCACTTTGAAATTAAGCCAGGAATGCGACGATCCTCCTTATACCGGTACGATTATACCAACCCACATCGGTATAATGAACGTCATCACAGTGGGACATTTACCCAACACTAGTACACATGGCTGAGATGCTCATAAATATAGATACAGAGTAGCGGAAGTAAAAGAACTACTTGTCATTTCATTTCATCATCCACATTTAACATACATGGTTCAAATAACAATTTTTAAGAGAACTAAAGTCCACATAAATAAAATACTAAAATCAGATTACATAGCTTGTCCACAGTTTCATAATGTTTCAATTACAATGCCTCAACTACATACTATGAAAGCAAAAGTCACAACGTCGACTCCACCAAGCTACTCGCCACGCTCGGAGTCACTCTCCACTGTCTCCTCCAAAGGTGTCGGGTCACCAACTAAACCTGTACGCCGAAGCAAGGAGTGAGTCTAAAAGACTCAACAAATAACTACATACACATCATTCATGCATACATCACAGTAGGTTCTACATTCCAACTCGCGAAGCAAAACATATAGCATGCTTGAACATTGATAAGAGACAACCTATCATGGTATTTCTACAAAATTTAAATCATATGTACATGACTTAAGACATTCCAAAATAAATATCCTATCACATGCTTACTACTCATTCAATCACATTAAGCTACTACATGATAGCAACCAACATGGGATTCTCACATGCATAAAAGGAAACATTCCTATCATGGTTTCTACACATTCTTACACATGCACACTATCATTTCATACACCTTAACGTTGCTGTTTTGACATAGATTTAGCAATTCACATCCCTTCGCATGAGAGCTACATTCCCGATTATACTACAACATGATAACAATTTAACATGGATTTGTTCACACATAATTGAGACATACTCCTATCATGGATTCTACACATTTTTACACCTATAAAACATCATTATAAACACATTAGGTTTCTGTTATAACATTATTTCACATTAACATATCATGGATCAGAATTTCATAATCTAACACATTGGTTTCACATGTTTGCACAATTACTCATTCACATAGTTCTCTTTTTACACATTGCACGTTTACACATATTCACACTAAACAATTTACACATATTCACATTCACATTTCACAATTTAGTGTCGTGACACATAGTCCAAACCACCATTAGAAGGACACATCACATACACATACACATAGACGCCACCTAGGCAATACAGTGACGACTCTTGGACTGCGCAGACCGGGAGAACAAGTCTCCACCCTAACCAGTGGTACTTGTCCACCTCCAGGATTTCATCCTAATGCCCTTAGGATCTTAACACATTGAACCTTCCCATGGGGACTTTTCCATGGTACGGTTCCACGGCCCTCTATGGAAGCAGTGTCACACATGGCACATTCTTACACATTACACATTCCGATTTTAACACACATATTACACATGTCTTTATATTCTCCCACTTATACACATGGCTCTGTTTTCCTATTCATGATACTACTGTTGACAGAAATCAAACATTCAGTACCTTACACTAATCAGGTTGAAACATACATAATCAACCATGTTCATATTAGCATGCGTTGAACACTCATTTTCACATGGAACTTTCATAGAGCACTCTATAGTTATCCAAATAACATGAAATTTTAACCACACACTATTTGTAGGTTCATGACCTCACATGTAAATTTCCAGATTTTTTTGAGTTATCATATATTTACATAAATTAGAACATTCAGTCTCATACTATTCATAATTCAATTTAACATGGAACATAACATGAATATCAGATTTGACAGTTCACAGCCCTGAACCTGACATACACATTGTCACAGGAATTTCCCCCGGATTTATTGCACAACACACAATTTACTGTAAATTTTACAAAAACCTACGCATGTTTTCTATTTCCAAAATAGAAATTGCAATAAATCACCTGAGCATGGAAAATTTCCCAAAATTTCAGAACATAGACTGAAATACCTACTCATGGTCTAACAAAATTATGGCATTCAAGCTCCTTATGAATTACGCAACAGTAACTAACATGATCAAGGTCTTATCATACATGCATTTTCATAAATAAAACCATTCATGCCATTTACAGAAATTCATAAGAGTCTCACCACACATTCCACCATTCATATCACATAACATATACATTTACAATATATCCTCATGCGAAATCTTTCAGAAATTATTCATATAGAAGGAAGAACAACTCACTGTTCTGTCCTGAAGAACTTAACGGCATAGTTTGGCCGTTAAAGGAGCTTAACGACATCATCGTTGGCCGTTAATCGAAGATCTTAACGGCAAGGGATCTTGCCGTCAAGTTCAGGTCTGTGCAAAAACAGACCGAGCTCCAAAGAAGAAGAATGGGGGAATCCAGGACACGATAAAATCTCATAAAAATATAGAAACCTCCTAGACACATACATGGACGAAGTGGATGGGTTACTTGCCTCTTAATAAATCTCCAAAGGGATCAAAGGTGTCGTTGAAGCTCTCCTTGGGCAGTCCCAAGAAGCCCCCAAAAGAGCTCTGCTCCGGGTTCTGTGGTGTTGTAGCTTCCAGTCCGTGGTAGGGAAAGCCTCCTCCTATGTCCAAGCTAGCTTCTACTTGCTGTAGATCGCCGGATGAAGCTCCAAACTGCTGGATCAAAGCATGCAAAGTCCAGCTCTCCACCAGTTCGAGCTGGGGTTTTCTCTCCTCCTGCAAAAGGCCAAGAGAAGTCCTTGCAGGTTGCAAAGGGTTTAGTTTATAGGAGAATGGGTTGGGACATCACGCAGGGTGATGTGAAGGCCTGATAGCCGTTGGGGACATCTCCCCAATGGCTGGGCTTGCTTGCCCCCGAAAATTTCGGGGTCTGCAGCGCATGCAGGTCAGAGATATTAACGTCCACATCCATGGCCGTTTATTTAAGTATTAACGTCCAACGATATGGACATTTACTACCATGGACGTCCACCATGTTGACGCCAATTGGCCCTTCGGCCAGAACTAAAAAAAACATGCAGAAACCATGCATACGATGTATATATATGTATTCATGCAATATATGTGGTATAGTATACACCATCACACATGCAAACATACAATATTTATAACCTATTTACACACATGCACACATAAGTATCACTAACTAATACGTACGTAGATATATATATACATACATGCACACACAAGCATGAATTATCCAATATGAAATAAAGCAAACAAAATTCGAGGGCCTTACACCCTCTCCCCTTAAAGAAACTTCGTCCTCGAAGTTTAAACAAAACTACTCAAACAACGCGGATACTTCTTCTTCATCGCATCCTCAAGCTCCCAAGTAGCCTCCTCTCGCGAGAAGTTCCGCCATAGAACTTTCACCGACGCAATACTCTTGTTCCGGAGATGCTGAACCTTCCGGTCAAGAATAGCCACTGGTTGCTCCACATACGATAGATCTGGCTGAATCTCCACTGGCTCATGACTAATCACATGAGATGGATCTCGGACATACTTCCTGAGCATAGAAACGTGGAAAACAGGATGAACACTAGCTAAAGCTGGGGGTAAAGCTAGCTCATATGCCACGTTGCCCAATCGTCTGAGAATCTCATACGGGCCAATGAATCTAGGGCTTAACTTACTATGCCTGCCAAATCTAACCACACCACGCATAGGCGATATCTTCAAGAAGACATGCTCACCTACCTCGAACTCTAGATCCTTCCTCCTGTTGTCGGCATAGCTCTTCTGCCTATCCTGTGCCGCAACAAGCCTCTTCCTAATCAACTGAATCTTATCCGAAGTCTCCTGAACTAACTCCGGACCGATCAACTGCCTATCGCCGGTCTCCTCCCAACATAAAGGAGATCTGTAAGGCCTACCATACAACGCCTCAAATGGAGCCATACCAATGCTCGCATGGAAGCTGTTGTTGTATGCAAACTCCACTAAAGATAGATGACGCTCCCAATCATCCTTCCAATCCAGCACACACGCTCTCAACATATCCTCGAGCGTCTGGATAGTCCTCTCGGACTGTCCATCTGTCTGGGGATGAAACGCCGAACTGAGCTTCAGCTCCGACCCTAACGCATCCTGAAGACCCTTCAACAATCTCGAAGTAAATCTCAGATCTCTATCCGAAATGATCGACTTCGGCACACTATGCAATCTAACCACACTACTAACATACAATCTAGCTAAACTCTCTACTGACTGCTTCTTCTTCATAGGCAAGAAATGCGCAGTCTTCGAGAACCTATCTACAACTACCCAAATCGAGTCATTGCCCCTTCTAGATCGAGGCAATCCTGAAACAAAGTCCATAGTGACAGCTTCCCACTTCCATACTAGGATCTCCATCCTTTGCATAAGGCCAGATGGTCGCTGTCGCTCGGCCTTCACTTGCTGGCATACTAGACACCGGGATACATAATCTGCCACATCCCTCTTCATGCCAGACCACCAAAAGGACCTCTTCAAATCCTGGTACATCTTAGTGTTACCCGGATGAATAGAGAATCGCGATCTATGAGCCTCCGCTAACACATGCTCACGGACATCTACCAAATCAGGGACACACACTCGGTGATGAAACTAATCACACCGTCCTCATCACGAGCAATGCCCGCCTTGCCCACTAACTCTAGGAGTCTAGGGTCGGCTTTCTGCTGCTCGATCACCTCATCCAATACTGAGGATCTAAGGGATAACTGAGCTACAAAAGCCTGACATAACGATGGCTCTAACTCAGTCAACGCGCAAGCCGCATCCTCCAACATCTTCCAGTCCTGCTGGAGAGATGGCTCTTCCTACTCAGAGCATCCTCTACGACGTTCGCCTTTCCAGGGTGATACTGAAGGTCGAAGTCATAGTCCTTCAAGAACTCAATCCATCTTCTCTGCCTCAGGTTTAATTCCTTTTGGAGAAAAGATACTTCAAGCTCTTGTGGTCGGTAACACCTCAAATCTGACACCATAAAGATAGTGCCTCCAGATCTTTAGTGCATGAACCACTGCTGCAAGCTCCAAATCATGAGTCGGATAGTTCTTCTCATGCTCCTTCAACTGACGAGAAGCATATGCCACTACCCTTCCTTGCTGCATTAGCACACAGCCTAAGCCAATCCGAGACGCATCCGTGTAGATAGCAAAACCCTCTACACCACTCGGCAAGACTAACACCGGAGCTGACGTGAGCTTAGTCTTCAACAATTGAAAACTACTCTCACACTTCTCGGACCAGACAAACTTCACTCCCTTTCTGGTGAGCTGAGTCAATGGGACGGCGATGGATGAAAATCCCTCAATGAATCGCCGATAGTAACCAGCCAAACCCAGAAAACTACGAATCTCCGAAGGGGTCTTTGGGGTCTCCCAATCCATAACTGCCTGGACCTTTGCTGGATCAACTGCTACACCAGCACCGGAGATAACATGCCCGAGGAAATGAACCTCGCGCAACCAGAAATCGCACTTGCTGAATTTAGAATACAGCTTGTGCTCACGAAGAACCTCTAACACTACCCTCAAATGCTGACGGTGTGTGGCCTCATCTGGAGAGTAGACCAGCACATCATCAATAAACACTACAACAAAGCTATCTAAATAAGGCCTAAACACCCTGTTCATGAGATCCATGAATGCTGCAGAGGCGTTGGTCAATCTGAAAGGAAGAACCAAAAACTCATAATGTCCATAACGGGATCTGAATGCTGTCTTGGACACATCCTCACTCCTAATCCTCAACTAATGATAACCAGATCGCAAATCAATCTTAGAAAAGACTGATGCATCTTGCAACTGGTCAAACAAATCATCAATGCGAGGCAAGGGATACCTGTTCTTCACTGTCACTTGGTTTAGCTTCCTATAATCGATGCATAACCTAAGTGATCCATCCTTCTTCTTTACAAATAAGACAGGTGCGCCCCAAGGGGAAACACTAGGGCGAATAAATCCCTTATCTAGCAACTCTTGCAACTGCCTCCTTAACTCGGCTAACTCCGCAGGTGCCATCCGATATGGAGCCTTTGAGATAGGAGAGGTGCCCGGAAGCAACTCTATGGTGAACTCTATCTCTCTATCCGGTGGCAATCCAGACAAATCATCGGGAAAGACGTCTGGAAAATCCTGCACTACCTCGATCTCTGCAAGAGTAGGTGACTCATCAGCCTCAGGTACTAACACCACGCTGGCAAGAAAAGCGTCACAACCCTTGTTTACCATGCGCATCGCCTTCATGGCAGAGATGACCAACTTTCCTGCCAAGTTCCTTGGCAAGGGATGAGAGAACTCGTCCTCACCAGGAATGCGGAAAACAATCCTCTTCCCACGACAATCTACTAACGCATAGTGCTCCTCTAGCCAATCCAGACCAAGAATAGCATCAAAGTCCTTCATCTTTAGCAAGAAGAAACACCCTTCTAGGACTCTATCCTCAATGCACACAGGTAACGACGGAATGCACTTCCTAGTCGATACCGTACCCGCAGGTGTGTGCACAGACAAAGGGACCTCTAACTCCTCAGACTCTATGGCTGACTCTAGAGCTAACTGCCTAGCGAACCGCTCGGAAATGAACGAGTGAGTGGCACCCGTATCAAACAAAACCCGAGCGTGCACACCTAGAAGTAAAACCGTACCTTCGGTGACATGCTCCGCCTGCTCGGCATCCTCTCGTGCTAGAGCAAACACTCGAGCTGGGGCTCGAGGCCTTCTGGTCTTCCTGTAGCTGGCGCTGCTGCTGCTACCGCTGCTGGGGCTGGCGCTCATGCTGGACTCCCTGCTGAAGTCTCGGACAATCCTTGATCTTGTGGTCACTGCTTCCGCACTTCAAGCACTTTCCCGCAATCATCCAACACTCCGTACCACCATGTGTCTTCCCGCAATGGGGACACTCCTTCTTCACACCAGGGGAACGTTGAGAAGGTACCTGTGCACTGCTGGTTGTTACGGACTGCGGTGCCTGGTACACTGCTTTCTTCTTGTCCTGCCACTGGAACATAGCTGTAGGCCTCTTCTGCGAAGCCTTCTTCTCCTCGAGATATTGCTGCATCTCGCCCTCCTATCTACAAGCAGCACTAAGTGCCTCGTCCAAGGTACGATGGTCAAACGCCACTAGCCTCATCCTCAGTGATGGCTTCAGGCCCATCACGAACTTCTTTGCTTTCCTGCGCTCATCTGTCACGATATGAGGTGCATATTTAGATAATTCTGCAAACCTGGCCTCATACTCGAGCACGGTCATGGAGCCTTGAGTCAAGGAGAGGAACTCCTGCTCCATCCTATTCTGGATATGCTCGGGAACGAACTTGGCTCGAAAGAGCCTTACGAACTCATCCCAAGCAACCTCAATAGCTCCGTCCTCGAATCGGGTACGCAGTAATGAAGCCCACCACACATCAGCTCTCTCCTGAAACATAACCTTCATAAGCACCAACTAAACAACTTCAACTTAACAGGGGATATAAATAAATAAAACTAGCACATACCTGTAGCATATAGGTGGCTAAAGTAACCTTATCATCGTCCGCACACCTAATAGACTGGAAGATCTTCTCGATCTCCCTCATCCAGCTTTCTGCTAGTAACGGATCGCTCTCCCCCTTAAAAGAGGGTGGCAGCATCCTCTTGAATCTTTCCATGATGGAAGGTCCACCATGGTCCTGAGCTGGAACTTGAGCCTGCTACATCAAACAACAAATAATACACATTCAACATAACATCATACAATTAAATAAAACAGACTACACTTTGATTGATTATGCTAACTTGAGCCTCCAACTGAGCCTGGAGTGCAGCCTGGGTGTGGGCCTGCGTCTGCATGGCCTGCACCAAACCTAGCATGAACACTCCATAATCCACAGGTGGTGGTGGGGGAAGTACAGGACCCTATGGTGCCGGGGCCTGCTGCTCCGCCTGCTCCTCACGCCTCTGCTTGCCCTCACGAGCAGGCACACCACCACGTCTACCTCTCGAAGCCATGGCTGCAATAAATTTCAGCCACCATTAGAGCTATGCTATTTAATTTCCTAACCATTTTTCTTATCTATTTTCCACTCATTATTAATGTTTTCTACACATGTGGACATTCCTATGTAGACTTAGCATGTAATGGGGATGATGACTAATATATATATATTCATGTGCAATCTCAACTGGTTGCTCTGATACCAATCTTTGCGACGACCCTCCTTATACCGGTACGATTATACCAACCCACATCGGTATAATGAACGTCATCACAGTGGGACATTTACCCAATACTAGTACACATGGCTGAGATGCTCATAAATATAGATACAGAGTAGCGGAAGTAAAAGAACTACTTGTCATTTCATTTCATCATCCACATTTAACATACATGGTTCAAATAACAATTTTTAAGAGAACTAAAGTCCACATAAATAAAATACTAAAATCAGATTACATAGCTTGTCCACAGTTTCATAATGTTTCAATTACAATGCCTCAACTACATACTATGAAAGCAAAAGTCACAACGTCGACTCCACCAAGCTACTCGCCACGCTCGGAGTCACTCTCCACTGTCTCCTCCAAAGGTGTCGGGTCACCAACTAAACCTGTACGCCGAAGCAAGGAGTGAGTCTAAAAGACTCAACAAATAACTCCATACACATCATTCATGCATACATCACAGTAGGTTCTACATTCCAATTCGCGAAGCAAAACATATAGCATGCTTGAACATTGATAAGAGACAACCTATCATGGTATTTCTACAAAATTTAAATCATATGGTACATGACTTAAGACATTCCAAAATAAATATCCTATCACATGCTTACTACTCATTCAATCACATTAAGCTACTACATGATAGCAACCAACATGGGATTCTCACATGCATAAAAGGAAACATTCCTATCATGGTTTCTACACATTCTTACACATGCACACTATCATTTCATACACCTTAAGGTTGCTGTTTTGACATAGATTTAACAATTCACATCCCTTCGCATGAGAGCTACATTCCCATTATACTACAACATGATAACAATTTAACTTGGATTTGTTCACACATAATTGAGACATACTCCTATCATGGATTCTACACATTTTTACACCTATAAAACATCATTATAAACACATTAGGTTGTTGTTATAACATTATTTCACATTAACATATCATGGATCACAATTTCACAATCTAACGCATTGGTTTCACACGTTTGCACAATTACTCATTCATATAGTTCTCTTTTTACACATTGCACGTTTACACATATTCACACTACACAATTTACACATATTCACATTCACATTTCACAATTTAGTGCCGTGACACAGTCCAAACAACCATTAGAAGGACACATACACATAGACGCCACCTAGGCAATACAATGACGACTCTTGGACTGCGCAGACCGGGAGAATAAGTCTCCACCCTAACCAGTGGTACTTGTCCACCTCCAGGATTTCATCCTAATGCCCTTAGGATCTTAACACATTAAACCTTCCCATGGGGACTTCTCCATGGTACGGTTCCACGGCCCTCTATGGAAGCAGTGTCACACATGGCACATTCTTACACATTACACATTCTGATTTTAACACACATATTACACATGTCTTTATATTCTCCCACTTATACACATGGCTCTGTTTTCCTATTCATGATACTACTGTTGACAGAAATCAAACATTCAGTACCTTACACTAATCAGGTTGAAACATACATAATCAACCATGTTCATATTAGCATGCGTTGAACACTCGTTTTCGCATAGAAATTTCATAGAGCACTCTATAGTTATCCAAATAACATGAAATTTTAACCACACACTATTTGCAGATTCATGACCTCACATGCAAATTTCCAGATTTTTCTGAGTTATCATATAATTACAGAAATTAGAACATTTAGTCTCATGCTATTCATAATTCAATTTAACATGGAACATAACATGATAATCAGATTTCACAGTTCACAGCCCTGAACCTGACATACACATTGTCACAGGAATTTCCCCCGGATTTATTGCACAACACACAATTTACTGTAAATTTTACAAAAACCTACGCATGTTTTCTATTTCCAAAATAGAAATTGCAATAAATCACCTGAGCATGGAAATTTTCCCAAAATTTCAGAACATAGACTGAAATACCTACTCATGGTCTAACAAAATTATGACATTCAAGCTCCTTATGAATTACCCAACAGTAACTAACATGATCAAGGTCTTATCATACATGCATTTTCATAAATAAAACCATTCATGCCATTTACAGAAATTCATAAGAGTCTCACCACACATTCCACCATTCATATTACATAACATATACGTTTACAATATATCCTCATGCGAAATCTTTCGGAAATTATTCATATGGAAGGAAGAACAACTCATTGTTCTGTCCTGAAGAACTTAACGACATAGTTTGGCCGTTAAAGGAGCTTAACGGCATCATCGTTGGCCATTAATCAAGAGCTTGATGGCAAGGGATCTTGCCGTCAAGTTCGGTCTGTGCAAAAAGACAGACCGAGCTCCAAATACAAGAAGAATGGGGGGAATCTAGGACACGATAAAATCTCATAAAATAATAGAAACCTCCTAGACACATACATGGATGAACATGGATGGGTTACTTGCCTCTTAATAAATCTCCAAAGGGATCAAAGGTGTCGTTGAAGCTCTCCTTGGGCAGTCCCAAGAAGCCGCCAAAAGAGCTCTCCTCCGGGTTCTATGGTGTTGTAGCTTCCAGTCCGTGGTAGGGGAAGCCTCCTCCTATGTCCAAGCTAGCTTCTAGTTGTTGTAGATCGCCGGATGAAGCTCCAAACCGCCAGATCAAAGCATGCAAAGTCCAGCTCTCCACCAGTTCAAGCTAGGGTTTTCTCTCCTCTTGCAAAAGGCTAAGAGAAGTCCTTGCAGGTTGAAAAGGGTTTAGTTTATAGGAGAATGGGTTGGGACATCACGCAGGGTGATGTGAAGGCCTAATAGTCGTTGGGGACATCTCCCCAATGGCTGGGCTTGCTTGCCCCCGGAAATTCCGGGGTCTGCAGCGCATGCAGGTCAAAGATATTAACGTCCACATCCATGGCCGTTTATTTAAGTATTAACGTCCAACGATATGGACGTTTACTACCATGGACATCCACCATGTTGACGCCAATTGGCCCTTCGGCCAGAACTAAAAAAAACATGTAGAAACCATGCGTACGATGTATATATATGTATACATGCAATATATATGGTATAGTATACACACCATCATACATGTAAACATACAATATTTATAACCTATTTACACACATGCACACATAAGTATCACTAACTAATACGTACGTAGATATATATATACATACATGCACACACAAGCATGAATTATCCACACATGAAATAAAGCAACAAAATTTGAGGGCCTTACAAGGAACCATTCAGATGTTGCCATCCTTCTATGGCAATCCTAATGAAGATCCCTACAAACATATAGATGAGTTCTTAGAGATTTGTTCCACTGTATGGATCCAAAATTTCACTGAAAATGCCTTATGACTGACCCTATTTCCATTCTCTTTGAAAGCTAAGGCCAAACATTGGTCAGGAACCATAGGGAGAACCATCACAACATGGCCAGAAATGTAGCAGGAATTTTTAAAGAAGTTTTACCCCATTGGCCGGACCAACACCATGAGAAGGGCAATAACTGGATTCTCCCAACACCCGGGAGAGTTAATGCATGAATCATGGGAGAGATTAAAGGAGTTGTTTAGAAAATGTCCCCACCATGGTCTGTCGAGGTGGCAAATTGTTCAAGTTTTTTATGAAGGACTGACTGAATCAAATAGGCAGATGGTTGATGCCTCATGTGGAGGAGCATTCATGACTAAGAGTGAGGATGAGGCATATAATCTGTTTGAAACATTGAGTGAGAACTCTATCAATCATGCCTCACTCCACTCTTATGAGAGAGCACTAGGACCTATAAAGAAGGCAGGGATGTATGAATTAAGAGAGAGAGGAGAATCAGATTCTAGGGTAGAAGATGTGATAGCTAAACTTGATCAGAGATTAGAGCAAAAGTTGGAACAAAAATTCGATCCATTGTTATCTCTAACTGGGCAAGCCACACCTAAATTTTCTCAACCACCTGAAACTTGCGCTATGTGTGCTATCCCAGCCCACTCTAACAATGCTTGTCCCACTACTGCCCAATTACCTCCTTTCATTCAAGAACATGTCCAAGCCGCCCAAGGTTTTCACAAACCCTCTCATGACCCATATTCTAACAAATACAACCCTGGTTGGAGAAACCACCCAATTTTTCTTGGAAAAATCAATCATAACAAGTTTCTCAACCTGCCTTTAAGCAATCCATGTACGGTCAATCCTATCCCAATCAAAATCCGGGATTTGGCCAATCTTCTTATTCTAAACCTCCGCAAGTCCAAGAAAATCAAAACTCCAATCAATTTGCTCATTTTCAGCAACCTTCATATCAACCACCACCTCCTCAGCCCAACTGGGATGATAAAATGAATCAACTCCAAACATGATGGCGATTCTATGCCAAACTGTGCAACAAAATAATTATCAATATCAAAATCAGAACCAAAATTTTCAACAAAATTTGGCAAGGATAGAGTCTCAGATTGCTGATGTATGTAGTAGGAGGGAATTGGGTCAGCTACCAAGTCAAGCTGTAGCAAACCCAAGGAACAACCCTCCCAAATTTTATCAGAACCAGCAACACCATCAAGCTCAGGGGTACAGACCACCTGCTTGACCAATTGCCCCTCCACCACAAAACAAACAACAAGCTTTTGTCCAGAACATTCCAGCACCACAAAACTAAAATCAACCTATACAACAAGACCATCCTCCTGCCCAAGCTAGAGGCCCTCAAGTGGAAAATGTGAAAACTGTTTCAACCTGAAGAAGTGGAAAAATCAGAACAAATCCTCACCCACACATGTCAACATTGAATGAGGATAAAGAAAATGAAATTGAAAAAGAAATTGAAGAACAAATTGAAGAAAATGTTGAGGAAGAAAAATCCAAGAAAAAAGAAAAAATGACTGAAGAACCTCTAGACAAAATCAAAATAAATGAAGACCCAAGTTGTTACATTCGAAGAGTTCCATTTCCTGAAGATTTAAAACCAAAATCCAAAAACAAATCAACTGGTAATGAAGAACTCTTGGAACTGTTTAAATAAGTTCACATCAACATTCCTCTCCTTGATGCCATTAAGCATGTGCCTGCTTATGCCAAATTCTTAAAAGAAATGTGCACTCCAAAACGTGAAATGAAAAATAAAACTGAAACAATCATTCTTCCAGAAACTGTGAGTGCCATTATCTTAAATCAACTCCCTAAAAAACTCAAAGATCCTGTCACTCCACTAATTCCTTGCACTATCGGTGGAGTCACTTTTGAGAGCAGCCTTGTGGATTTGGGAGCCAATGTCAATCTCCTACCTTTTGCTATTTTAGAGAAATTCAAAATAGGAGAATTGAAACCCACTTATGTTGTCCTTCAACTAGCCGATCGTTCTGTCACCACTCCTAAAGGCTTAGTTGAGGACGTTATTGTGAAAATCAATGATTGTTACTTCCCTGCGAATTTCATCATTCTAGACATGAACACTCCTCAAGATTTAACTCAGTCCACCATCATCCTTGGTAGACCTTTTTTGGCCATAGCTAGAGCTAACATTAATTGTGCTACCGGGATGATGGATATATCATTTGGGGATGAGCGGGTTAGTATCAATATTTTTAAGGCATCTGGGCACCATGATCAAGGAGAGAGTTGTCTAGTGGTAGACTCCTTAGAAGAATCTTGTGTGAAAAAAGCAGTAGACCAACCTTGTGCTCTAGGGTTTATGGGATAGAATAAGACAAAGCAAAAGCCAAAGATCTATAAAGCCAAAGTCAAAGCATTCCATGATAAACACATTCATTGAAAAATTTTTCAAGTGCATGATAAGGTCTGGCTATTCAATTCTAGGCTTCATCTATTTTCAGAAAAATTGAAGTCCCATGGGATGGTCCTTACACTGTTGTCAAAGCTTATGGCAATGGTGCTGTCATCATTCTTGACCCTAAAACTGGACAATCATTCATGTTAATGGGCAGAGGTTAAAACATTTCATTGAAAACCCATCTTCTTTAAAAATGAATTCTACCAAGCTAGTTGAGCCAAATGAAGCCTAATGGCGTCCGACTGAAGACGATAAACTTAGCGCTCTTGGGAGGCAACCCAAGTGTACAGATTTCCTTTATCAGTTAATTCTCTGTCTTACTTTTCTTTCCTGTAAATAAATTGGAAAGGGTAGAATAAACATGCATTCATAGGCATCACCCTAACATGTGCTTCATTTTTTTTTAGCTTCTACATATGCAAATAAAAACTTCACAATGTTTCATCTTTGAATAAAAATGTGTGACATTGCGCAACCCAAACTATGTGTCTGATCTTTAACCATTAAAATTTTGCGGTTGTCACATTCCTTTGCAGACATCCATGTTAGATAGCCTATAATAAAGGATAACATGTATTACCTGTCTACCTTATGTAAGGATTTATGGCAGGAAGTTTCATACACACACTACACAGCCACTTAGACTAGCTGAACCTGAATGAAGCAAATTTGCTAAGGCTAGTAGGAGAGAGGTGATTGGTTTTCTCCCCTCCCCTTAAGTGAATTGCGAAAGAAGTGAAGGCATGTGATCAAGGAACCTGACTGTTCATCCTTCCGTAAAGAGGAAAAGAAAAGAAAAAGCAAAAAGCAAAAGCAAAAGAAAAAAATTATCCATGAAAAATGCCTCGGATCTGAGTAAAGTCGGACTCGCTACTCTTGAAAAGTGATGGGCTACGCAGCATTATGGATGAAAAAAAAAAAATTCTGAGTGCACAAAGTGCAAATAAAGAGGCAAAGTCTTCAGCTCAGAGAAATAATCCTCAAGGAAGTTGGACAGAATGGAACTGAGAGAAACAACCCGATCTGACTGAGCAAAGATCTTATTTCACAAATCTTTTCTTCTCCCACAAATTAATCTAATCTCAATTACTGCTGAGGCAGAGGAGCTTCATGAGGGCTGATGTGAACTCTTAAGTGAGCTATCATTTGTGCACTAATTTCTTACCATAAGCCCTTACAATTAGGAAAGACATATCTTTACATTAATCTTTTACATGATGGTTATTTAGCATGAGACATTACATCTTCCAGTCTTACATTTGGAGTAATTTTAATTGCTAAGGGACTAGCAATGTTCAATTAGGGGGGAGTGATAACTGCATAATTTTTCGAGTTAAATTTCATACGTACGGTTAATTTTAGATAGTTTTTTTCATAAATAATGTGCATTTTCATTATAATTTTTATTTCGTCCATAAATAAGTTTTTGAACATGTTAGTTGATATTGGGGTAGAAAACACTTATTAGATTTTCATTCAACAATTTACTGTTTCTTTTTTCAGATTGAATAATTAGATTTATTTTTATTTTTTTTTGCATAGATACACTTTGAAAAATAAAAGATAATTGTAAATAAATGTCGTACATATCATTTAGTAAATAAATGTGAGTTTTTAAACAAATAAAAATCGTTAACACCCTAAAAATTGTTAACATCCCAACCAATACCATCATATCCCACTTCATTCAATAAATAATAATATCTAAATATCCCACCCACTTACCCCTTTTTGTTTCTTTTATTAGATGGAGGTTGTCACGCCCCGACGCGGAATATCGGAGCGCGAAGGCAGTTGCAAGAAAAAGGTATAGAGCGAATACTAGACATCAAACCATTGCATATGGAATAATACTAAAGCAAATCTGTCTCATTAATAACCTTTCAAATGGCTTGTTACAACCACTAATATCAGAGCCATTCTATAGGGCCCAATTACATTGCAATAAAAGGAAATAACTAACTACAACTCTAATATAACATAATAACTCGAGGGAACTCTTGGCTTCACTCTTGGTCATTCCCTTCCTCGTGAGTGTATGTGTCATCCTCGGTCTCACCTGAGAACACAACATCAAATAGCGTAGGGTGAGAGATAATGCCCAGTAGGACTTAAATCTAAGGCTCAAGCAGGCTTTAAATAATTAACGCATTTAATGACAGAGTATCTAAAGATAGCAGGTACAAGAGAGCCAAAATATAGCAAGAGATAGCACAACAGGTAACATGATAGCACAATAGCACGAGATCGAGTATAGTTTCCAAAAATATCACAAGTATCGAGTATAGCACGGATAGCAGGATGGCCATAGCACAACTAGCACAAGTATAATAATAGCACGACGAGTATAGCACTTGTTTGTCATTCTAGACATCGAGAGAGTATAGCACGTTTTCTGTTTTGATTCTCATATAGATAGTCGAGATAGATAGCACTTGAGTGTAATGCCAAACACTCTGATCATTTAACTCCCATGGGCACTAGCACTTTCGGGCGCACATCCCAGGACCAGATCGGGCCCTTTATATATTGCCAGGCATTTGGTTATATTGTATCTTTAGACAATCAGTCAATGGCCAATATAGAGTACCAAGAATAGTTAAGAGCACTAGATGAATAGACAAGATAGTAGAGAGAACGTGAATAGACGAGCGAGTAGAGTATAGATGAGAGCTAAGGGTACATCACGTAAAACAACGAGTAAACAGGCGATAGTAACAGTTGCACAACACGGGCAAGTCATATTGGCAGTCAGGTGGAATTCACGATCTTCCTGCTGGCCATGTTATGCACAAGTCCAGAGGTCCGACGTGATTCAAGGTAAGAGCGAACTTCTAATAGCCGTTTGGATCATATCGATCCCTAAAGGTGTAATGGGTGTTAGGGTACAACCGGCTCGTCGACCATGTGGGAATCCATGATCAGAGGAGACTTACGGAGGCCTTGTGCAAGGGTTCACTAGTCCGGTGAAAGGAATATCTGACGGAGAGTTCACCACAAGCCAAGTAAAGTGTGTATATAAAAACAGGTGCTCGACGTTCTAGAGGAATTCTAGAACAGTGGAGCGTCGATATCGGTATATAAACGACGCAAGGAGCGAATACAAGTCCTTTAAAATAGGGCAGTTATTATACTTTATTGCAATAAATTACTAGATACATTATGAGATATTTTATGCCAGATTTCAGCCATATATGGATGGTTCATGTGTGTGCATGTGTAAGAGAAATCATAGATAGAAAAGAAGTCGTGAATATGTATTTTAAAGCATTCAATATAGCTCCATTGAAACAGGTATTTTTACTACGTGTATGACTGTTAAAAAGGCGTAAGAATATTGTAGAAAGTGAGAGTAAAAAATTTTATGGGTTTTCATGCAAAATCCTGTGAATGCGATGTACCCATGTAAGGGTCGCGACAGGGTCATGATGAAACGCGACAGGATCCTGTACGGGTCGCGACAGGGCTGTCTGCTCTGGCGGCCAGAACGCGACGGGGTTTCCTGTCGTGTTCAAACCGCGACAAGATGTTGGTCGCGACGGATCTGAGAACGCGGTGTGTCGAGCCGTCCCGTTCTCAGGTACTTCACCTGAGTTCAAGCAGGAAAAATGTTCTACATCGGCTTACGTGCCAACTTGACTTATTTGGACACAGGGTACTTTGAAAAATCATAACTAATTACATAGTTGATGAAAAATCACGAAACAAGTTTCAAATTAAAGTAGACATGTAAGGGTACTTCCAGTAAATCGGAATTAGAGAGAGAGCATGGTTCATATAGGGTTTAAACATGAGCAAGAATGAGTTAGTCAGAACATGACACAGAGAGAAAGATTGATTAAATTTGATCAGCATGCTCGATGAAATTTAGGGCTTTTAGGGGCAAAAGATCCCTAACAACGTGAAGTATCTATAGTAGAAATTTGATAGCATGGGATCAAGTATACATAGAGATTTGAATTAAGCATGATGTCTCGGGGTTATCATGTTTGCATATCTTCTAAAATCAAGAACAAAAGATTGGCTCGATGAAAAAGAGGGAATCAAGAGGGCTTTTGTTCCTGGTGGTTGGAACTACCTACAGACGAGTTTAATTTAATTTTTCTCGTGAGAATGCCTACCTTTGACTCGATTTGTCTTCTAAGGTTAAAATCTCCAAGAACGAGGAAGAAGCTCCAAGAACTCCTTCTCCCCACGAGATCCTCTCCTCCTTGGTCTCTTCTCCACGTCCAACAACCTTTGGCAACGAGCTAGGGTCGGCCATGAGGGTTTAAGAGATGTATTTATGCATGTAGGGGTTCCTATTCCTACGTCTATTCTAATTGCTCTTTAATTACGAGATTTCCTAACTCCAACCTTCCTTTCTTGCTTTCCAACCTCTATTTAGGTTAGGATGAGATCTAAATTCATGCTCAATCATAAGGGGTAGGCTTAGGAATCCAATTCCAACTCTTATTGCCTCTTTTAATGCTTAAAGAGTCCTTTTCTATTTAGGAGATATTAAGACTCCGAATTTAGGGTATTTTCTTTTTATTTACTATTTGTAAATTCATATTTTGACCCAATAAGTTTTAGAGGATCCATTAAGCAAAGCCCATTACTCTTTTCCATTTAATGGGTTTTATTTAATTATCCCTTTAGCTGAGTTTCTAATTTATTATTTAAATTTTTATTTTTCTCAAAAATTCAGGTTGCTACATCCTCCCCCTCTTAAAAGAATTTGGTCCCCAAATTCATATGACCTTACAGGAGAGAATGGCTTACCGAATAGATCAGGGTAGTTTCGTCTGATAGTTCCTTCCGGTTCCCACGTGGCTTCTTCCACTCCACGATTATTCCAGAGGACTTTTACCACATGGATAGAACGGTTCCGGAGTTGTTGCACTTTCCAGTCCAATATCTTGATCGGCTTCTCTTCATACGTCATGTCCTTGTTTATCACCAGATCATCATGGCGAATGACATATGTAGGATCGTACACATACTTTCTAAGCATGGAGACATGGAAGACATTGTGCACACTTGCCAAATTTGGCGGCAAGGCCAGTCTGTAAGCAACTTCACCAATCCTTTCAAGTACTTCGAAAGGACCAATGAATCTTGGACTAAGTTTTCCTTTCACTCCGAATCTTTGAATACCATGGGTAGGAGATACCTTCAATAGCACATGATCTCCTATTTGAAATTCCAGATCCCGTCTTCTCTTATCAACATAGCTCTTGTCACGTCCTGAGAATTACGCAGTGGATATTATTTCGAATAAATAATTCGAGTCGATATTCTGAGACATGGACAGTCGGCAAATAAGCCTCTAGCTAGCACGCACTAAATGTGAATCAACACAACATCATAATAGGGCCCAACTGATGAACTCAATTAAAAATTGTATTCAATCTCAACTCAACTTATAAAAAATGGAAACTAGTACAATACTAAGACTCAATAAAAAAGGAAAGTACATTTTACCCCTCACTTCCTACTACATGTTCAAACTCTCATAATAAAGTACTATAACTAGACTCATAGTTGTGACGCTCATCACTCGGATGCATTCCCATCCTCGACTTGCTCTTCCTCTTGAACTTCATAGTCACTTAGATTGGGAAAAGGTAGGGGATGAGCAAACTAGCCCAGTAGGATTTATATCTCAATGTGCGGACAATGATATAAGTGATTAACATTTTAGAACTAGGCAAGTACGATGAATGATATGCAAGTACGAATAAAACAGTTTTAAAACATGATGCATGAAAGAAGCTGGATAGAGTGAACAAGATAGAATAAGATTTTTGAACAAGATGACAAGAAAGAACTAGCAATAGATCACTTTGTACAAGCACGCAAGATTTCACTTGATGTCAATAATTTTCAAGAAAACAAGATATCACTAGTTGCAATAAATGCAGGATGGCCATATCACGCAAGCAAGCAAGCAAGATTGCACAAGCACGTTCAAGTAACACTAATCAGGCACGTAGACACCAATGTACACCAAGAAAAGATCCATCAAGAATGTACACCAGGACACGTGTATGTGGTTATGTATCTAACATTCAACAAGCAAGAAAGTACTCCCAGCGCAGATGCAACGCCAGTAATCATTATACCCCATGGTTAACAGTATATTTATGACTCTCTGTCATTGGGGCTAGACTGGAGCCCTTGGACACACGTCGTGCCCTGTCAGCCATCTCATGTAAAATTTCAAATGTACATACCCACAGTCATTAATAATGGCCAATGAGAGTTTCAATAAGTAAGCATGTGTAATGTTATGTTCATGATGATGATGAGAAGAAATATATAAATTGAACATGATTCCATGAGGACAATGGTCAAGAGATAAATTCGACAGCTGAACGATAAGATTTACAATTTAGTTCAATCTTTACATTAATGGCTTTAGTCTAGATGGCAATTCACACTCACGAGAACAAGAAGAGAAGGAAGTGCACGCCCTAGATGTATAAGTGTGTAGAGATGCACATGTGTAAATTCACAATCCGTCGGTCTCAAACTCACGGAAAATACTTAACATGACGGCATGCAGTGAACAATGCATTTAACTACATATGGGTTTACAAGATTTTAAGATAAAATTTATCATTTAAGCAAGCTAGAATGGTAACAAAGTAAATCACAAGTTTCATGTATGATCATATCATTAAGAAAGCAATTAGAATAATATTCATGTAATTAAGGATTTTTAAATGGGTTAAACACTTTTAAGCCATTAAATAACCATTATGTAATGAACAGACCCAAGACATGCAATATTTTGCAAAGGTAGTGTCAACACAACCCATGCTGGTGTCGACACCATGTTTCGAACACAAAGCAAAAACATGAAAAATTGGTCAAGTAGTGTCGACACTAGTTCAAGTAGTGTCGACACTAGAGACATGTTCCAAAAAACCTTTTGGAAAACATGGGACAGTGTGTCGACACTAGATCAGGTAGTGTCGACACTAGATCAGCTTCCCAGAACTTTCTGGGTCAAACTGGGACAGTGTGTCGACACTAGATGAGGTAGTGTCGACACTAGAGAGCTTCCCAGAACACTTTCTGGGCTGTTTTGGGACAGTGTGTCGACACTACCTCAAGTAGTGTCGACACTAGTGGCCCTTCCAGAACAAAACACATGGTCAGGTGTAACCAGAAAACACGTCTCATGCAGAAATTCAATTCCACATCTTATAACTCTCTAACGAATGACATTTAGACAAAACGTTCAACACAAAAGATTAATAGGACAACTATTAGAAGAACATTGATGTTGAGAGTTTGATCTAATTCGGTCTTGAGTCCCGAGAAAACATATGAAGAACAGAAAGTCAAGTGTAGCCCGAAATCCCAGTATCATGCAGTGACTCTCTTCCCACACCTGTAACTCTCTAACCAAAGACTTTTGGACAAAACGTCCAACATAAACGATGATCGTGACTTCAAGTAGAAAAACTTTTGTGAAGGAAGTTTAGTCAAATTCAGTCTTGAATCGTGGGCATGATATGAAGAACGGAAAAAGCCCTAACAGTGCACGACTTTGGGAAAACGCTTATAACTCAAAATATACTCATTAGAATTCGTTGAAACCAGTGGGAACCGAAAGTTAACTTGATGCTCTACACATTGGTATAGGATATATTAAGGTTTGGCCCGAGAAAACCTACCTTATGGGTTGAAGAAGTCTCATTTTTCCAGAAAACCGGAGTTCAGACCACTCGGAGGAAAACGCTTACTGCTCTGTGTATACTACATGGAATTTGAGAATTCTACTTGGGTTAGAACGTAGTCTTGACCCTATTTCCAGGGGTATAAGCCTTGCAAGGTTTGGTTTAGGTTTGACCTACCTTTGGACGACTTCAAGAAGATGGTCTGTGCAAATCGCAGCAGACACAATAGGGAAGAAGAACGGCTTAGTGTGGATGATCTCCTTCTCCCCAGCCATCAAGAACTTCTCCACACAACCCCAGCAAGTTCTAAAACTCGTTCCTAGGGTTTGGTGAAGAGTATTTAAGCAACCATGGTGTTTTAGGAGTCCTATTATAACTAGGAAAGCTAAGCTGCGGTTTTGACAGGGCAGTTTCCTATCTTTTGAGGATTCCTTCCTCCCTTAGAGTGTGTGAGGCTTTAGGAAACCTCCCACCATAGATAGGCACGAATTTGGGTTGCCAAGAATGCATGATTGCATCCCAATTCAACTCAAATTGCCTCTTCCTAATTTCAGCCTAATTAAAGTTACGAATTTCCCTGCATTTTCTAGTTTTCTTTCATTATTGGGCCAAATGATGTCCATTGACCCAATTATGATATTGGGTCATTAATATATAATGTTGGGAGTCCCTCTCACACTTTTATTTAAATTTTTTAGTGCGTCGTATTTCCGTGTTAACGGTTTCCGACTTGTTTCCTAATTTAGATAATCGGTCACCTTAACTCTTAAACCTAGCCCAAATGATTTTTATTGACCCAATTTTATTGATGGGTCATTAGAGGATATTATTTGAAGTCCATTTATGATTTTTATTTAATTTTCCGACTCATCCAAGTATGTGTGATAATGATTTTTCGACTTATTCATGAATTACGATAATAAGTCGCGAAACACATTGAACTTGGCTAATATGATTTTTCTTGGCACAACTTTCTATGTGAAACATTTAGTAACAATGTTTGGGGCTGACTTATAATTTTTACGGAATTTTCATACGTGTTTTAGCACATACGATAATGATACGTATGTTAAAATACTATGATATTATGGAAATTATTTATTTCCATTTATTTTGAATTTTTATGTAATTAAAATTTCCGGGGTGCTATAGCTCTTTTGTCTAGACTGAGCAATCTTGAGTCGATCTCGTATCATCTGTATATCCTGGGTTGTACTTTGTACCATGTCAGGTCCTAACCATTGTTGTTCTCCCACTTCATTCCAGCACACAGGAGATCTACAATTCTTGCCATAAAGTGCTTCAAATGGTGTCATTTTAATACTCGCCTGATAACTGTTGTTATAGGCGAACTCAATCAAGGGTAAGTGTTCATTCCAATGACCATTGAAATCTATAATGTAGGATCTTAACATCTCTTCTACAATTTGATTTGTCCTCTCAGTTTGCCTATCAGTCTGCGGGTGAAAGGCAGTACTAAAATTAAGCTTCGTACAAAGGGCAGTTTGCAGACCTTTCCAAAAATGAGAGGTGAACCTTGGATCTCGATCTGAGATAATAGATGACGGAATACCGTGCAACCGCACAATCTCCTTGACATATAATGCAGCTAGCACCTCCACAGACCATGTACTCTTTATGGGTAAGAAGTGCGTAGATTTGGTCAACTGGTCAACGATGACCCATATGGCGTCAAGTCCACCACGAGTTCTGGGTAAACCCATGATGAAGTCCATGCCAATGCTTTCCCACTTCCATTCTGGGATGTCTAGTGGTCTGAGTACACCAGCAGGGCGCATATGTTCTGCCTTCACTTGTTGACATGTGAGGCAATGAGCTACATGCTCGGCTACTTCCCTTTTCATATTCGACCACCAAAATGTTTTTTTTCATGTCTTGATACATTTTGGTACCACCTGGATGAATAGTGTACTTAGTTTGATGAGCTTCGTCCATTAGTTTCCTTTTTTGGGCTTCGTTGTCCGGGACACAAGTTCTCCCTTGGAATACTAACCTTCCATCTTCAGTCATGGCAAAATCTGGTCTGTCCTCTTCTCAGGTGGTTCTGGAGTTCGAATTTCATAGGAATTTTAGTTTTCTTTTTCCTATATTTTCTTTGCTATAAGAGCAGAGAGTTCGCCAGATGGAGTTTTAGGATTTTTGTTTTAGTTTCTTTCTTTCTTCCACAGTTCAAGGGGTTCAGATGTGAGAGTTGTGAGGATTTCTTTTTCTGTAATTTTCTTCAGCATCTGTTCTTCAGGTTCGTCTGCAGTTTGTGAGGGGTTTTCTGGTTCAGAATTGTTGAGGAATTCTTCTGCTACTGTGAAGGATTTCAAAGGGTTTTGGGGTCCGAGCTTTCGTCTTTGATATTTGTTCTTCCATTTCTACTGTTCTTCTATACTGCTGTGAGGAGGATTTAGCAGTTTCCCCATTTCTTTATGTTCCAGAGTTCGATCTAGTGCAATTGTTAATTTGAGTTTTCTATTCCATTAGTGTTCTGTTTCTGTCCCGTGGACAAATTGGGAGCATGATGTGCTGTCCATAGTTCCTGTAATATTTTCTTTATTGATTTTGTCATCATCTTTGGTACAGTAATATGATATTCCTACAGTTCTTGTTGATCTCAACTTTAATTTTTGGTTGCGTTCCTTTTCATTGTCTCATTATGATCTTTTCATTGTCTCATTCTGATTGATGTTTGTGGAGAGTTGAGAATGTTGATTGTTCATCCCCTGAGCTATAGGGGTACATTGATTTGATAATTTTTCGTAGATTCTCATTCTGTCATCTTTTTATCTTTTTGAATCCATAGCATTTCAGAATTAGATGTGCATCTTTATGTTTCTAGTTCTGATTTTTGTCTACTTGTTTGATCCCTCAATTGAGAGGGTACAGTGATACCAAGTTCCTTTTTAATTTCAATCTAGCTTGTTCTTTTGTTATCTTTGTTCTATCGAGTTGTGATAAAATTGATTGGTGTAATTTACAAAATTAATTCTCATGCAATGTTATCTTAGTGTTATTGTGTCCGTTAGAATGATTTCAAGTCAAAGTAGTTTAATTCAAGCTTTATTCAGCCTCTCCGTGGATATGACCTGTTCTCACCACTGTATTAGTTCATCTTTGTGATTTTAAATTCGTGAGACAGTTTAGAGAAGGTGGGCATTTTGACGTGTGCAACGAACTCGAGACAACGGAAAACACACAGTCAACAATGCCGCGTTTAGGATGTCGGTCTCAGTTTTGAACCGATGGGCCCCATGATGCCATCGGTCGGGCCGGTGCGACACTAACCATGTCGCGATGCCCTAGGGCGTCATGGCCATGTCATGACCGCCGGCCCCGGAGTGACCCCAAAAGCGATCAAACCTCGAGGATCGGGAAAACTAGAACGCGACAGCCTGTCAGGTCGCGTCAACGCTATACGCACCTGACACCCGACAAAGCCGTTCTGACAGAAAGGACAGCAGTCAAATCGGTCAGAAAAGCAGTCGCGTCGCCTTCAGACGTCGCGACAAGATTGCGATGCCCACCCCCATCGCAACCGTGTCGCGATGGCCAAGTGAGCCGTGTCCAAAATCCTGTCACGATGGGCTCCCCTGTTGTAACCATGTCGCGACCAGGGTGTCTGTCACGACCTTGATGACTGAGCGAACGGCCCAAGAGGGCCGAGTCTTACACTTAACATGTCTTCCACAATTTGATTAGTCCTCTTAGTTTGTCCATCTATCTGTGGGTGGAACGCAGTACTAAAGTTTAGTTTAGTACCAAGTGCTGTTTGCAGTCCCTTCCAAAAAAGAGAAGTAAATCTTGTGTCACAGTCTAAGACTATTGATGATGGAGCTCCATATAGTTTGACTATCTCTTTCAAATAGAGAGCAACTAATACATCCACAGTCCACTTACTTTTGATTGGTAGAAAGTGGGCAGACTTAGTTAGTCGATCAACAATTACCCATATGGCGTCGAGTCCACCACGAGTCTTGGGTAACCCATGGTGAAATCCATGTCAATGCTTTCCCACTTCCATTCTGGGATATCTAAGGGTCTAAGTACACCAGTAGGGCACCGGTGTTCTACTTTTACTTGTTGACAACATACAACTGATGATCTCACAAGCTAGCCACAGAAATTACAACCTTGCCACTCCCTAGCCGCAGTCGCTCTGCTAGGGTTTCTTGGTGTTTCCTACCTCCGCTGGCGCTCTTGGCGCCGGTGGACCTGCTGGCGTTGCCCCTGCAGGGCGTGTCACCTGTCCTCCCATGGTGGGAGGAGATGCGGTGCCTCTAGAGGGCCCTCTTGCAGGGTCCTTTCCGTCTGAAAGGGCGGGCTGTTCGGCCGGTGCGGGCGATCTGTCTCTTGGCAGGTGTCCACCCACGTTGACTGCATGCAATGTCACCACGTCGACTGGGCTCCATCCTTCCTGCATAGTTTCCAGTGGTGTGGTTCCTCCCGAGGGCCATGGGAATACAAAATCCTTTGCTCAAATTCTAATGAAACCTTTCAAGCCTCCTATTTTACCATTGACGACTCATGGCCCTGCTTGTACAGACTCTGGAGAACCTGTGGCTTTCTTCACGCTTGAGGAGGTACGGATATCTTGCGCTCCATTTAATTTTGCCATCATAGCAAGAAGCCCGCTAGGTCGCCCCTCCTTTCAGGACATCCGGTTACACTTGATTCAGAGGTTCCTATTTGCAAAAGGCTTTATGATTAGTGCTATGGATGGTCTCCATCTCTTGCCTCATTTCCAAGATAAGAATGATTATCTGAAGGTTCTTTTGAAGGATACCCTATATGTGAAGGGCAGATTGTTTCGGCTTTTTCAATGGACCATGAGATTTTCCCCAGAGGAAGACTCATCTCTAGTTCCTATGTGGATGGAGATGCCCGGGTTACCTATAAATTTTTATAATGAGGCTATGCTCCGATCTATTGCTAGTAGTGTTGGGCAGGTTCTTCAAGTTGATAGGGACACCTTATGCCTCTCTCGTACACATGCTGCACGAGTCTGTGTTCAACTGGATGTCACCAAAAAATTAACTGACAGGGTCTGGATAGGCATTGGATCAAGTGGGTTGTGGCAACCTCTGGTTTTTCCGAATCTGCCTTCTTTTTGTCAGTCCTGTAGGTGTCTTGGCCATATTACATCTAAGTGCAAGAAATCAATCTCGAGTGATAATACTTCTGCTCCTGTTGGTCAATATGATGATAATACAGTACCCGTCGTTACCAAAAGTATCTGGCGGCCGGTTTCTGATGAACGTCTTCAGGAGGATCATGGTAAGGCAATGGCCACCAATCCTGAGCCTGTTGATGGGGGCGTTTCGGTTTTATTATGTGGGTCGAGTGGTACTCCTAATCTTGGCTCAGATGCGGGGATGTTAGTTCATGAATCTACTTTCCTAAAAGTTGATGTTACTGGTGGCGCCTCAATGAGTATGCCAGTGGATCTTGTGGCTAGCCCGGCTCATCCTAGAACTAGCGAGTGTGCATGTGAAGGCGAACGTGCATGGGATGGTGGACGTGCATGTGCTGGTGATGATGCTGGGAACAGTGCTGGATTAAAAGGCCCGAAGGTTTCTAACATGTGTGATGCTTCTCAGAGCCCGGTTCAAGGCTTACGTGAAGATCTACAGTGTATGAGTATGGGTACACTTCCTGCCTCTCCCTCGATGATGAATTCGCATGGCCCTATTTCTAATATTGAGGTTCATGACAATATTTTGCGTCCTCCTTTACATCATATTATTTCATTGCCTGGTTCTATACCATCTACGATTGACACAGAATTTACTGCACTTCACTCTACATTTGTTGAGGGTGGAGCATGCTGAAATAAAAAAGGCTGATGGGGTTAAAACACGCTCCTCTCTGCGTAGGAGCGCCTCTGTGAGCTCTTCCCAATAGCTATAACATGATTGGTCTTATTTGGAATATTAGGGGAATTGGCAATGCTAGTTCAGTTAATAGATTGAAATTTCTAATTCGTAAGTACAGGATCACCTTTGTTGCTGTGATTGAGCCCAAGCTTACTTGTGATAGAATTGAGCATTACAAACAGAAGCTTTGCATGGACTTCTGCCTTGTTAACTCGGTCGATAGGGGGCGTATCTGGTTATCCTAGAAACAGGATGTTAATATTCATTATCTGTCTAGCACGGACCAATTTATCAATGTTCACGTTTGTTCTGCCGCTCACAGGGATGTCATTGTAACCATTGTACATGCCAGCTATCTTATGACAGAACGTAGGGTTCTGTGGGATAATATAATTGATCTCTCTGCTACTTGTGACACACCATGGTTGATTGGTGGTGATTTCAACAGTATTCTTGATATGGCGGAAAAAAAAGGGTGGCAGGCAGGCCTTTCAGCGCTCCATGATAGATTTTCAGGCCTGTGTTTCTACTGCAGGATTGGAAGATGTAGGGTTTACAGGGAGTCGGTTTACTTGGTTTAATGGGTAAACAACAAATGGAATTTGGGCCAGGCTTGACAGGTTATGATTAATGGTGAATGGTTAATGAATTTCCCAGATTTACATGTACAGCATTTGTCACGAGCATGTAGTGATCATAGTCCTTGATTATATCTTTCTTGTCCAGTACCCATGCTAATCCATCGAGATTATGTTTTCAACAAATGTGGACCACCATGAGCAGTTTTACTGATGCTCGTGTTGCTTGGGAGGCGGCTCCGTATTCTTCTATCCGCTTATGACTATTGCTCTTAAGTTGAGGCATATGAAGAAGTTTTTTAGAGATTGGAACAAGAATGTTTTCAAGAATATTCATGATAATGTGACCCTTTCAGAGAGACTTATCGTATTGCTCAAACAATATTTGATGGTGATGCTTCCCAGGTTAATCGTGATCATCTCTCTGTTGCAAGGGATGACCTCGTGCGTGTCCATGCTCAGCAGGAGATGTTCTGGAGGCAAAAGTCTGGATTGAAATGGTTAAAGGAGGGTGATGGTAATACAAAATTTTCCATGCTTATGCGGCTTCTCGTAGAAGGAAATCTATTATAAGTGAGATTTACAATGATGACGGTGTTGTTGTTCATGATAAAATCGCCATGGTGAAATCTATTTTTTCACATTTTTCTAATGCTTTTACTTCCTCTTATCATCAAATTAATCATCAAATCCTTGGGGTTATTCCTAATTTGATGAGTGATAGTCAGAATGAGCTTCTATGTGTGATCCCATCCTGCGAGGAAATAAAGGGGGTTGTCATGTCCTTGTGTCCTGATAGTGCTCCTCGACCTGATGGTTTTACGGGCCATTTCTTCCAGACTTGTTGGGACTTTATTCAGGCTGATGTTTATGCCGCTGTACAAGCATTTTTTTGTGGGCATTCTTTGCCAAGAGGATTCACGTCATCTCTAATTGCTTTGATCCCTAAGATTGACGTCCCGAGGACTTGTGTAGATTTTCATCCAATTAGTCTCTGCAATTATTTCTATAAAATCATCTCTCGTATTCTCATGATAGGCTTGCTATATTTTGCCACTTCTGATTTCTGAAGAGCAGGGAGCTTTTGTTAAAGGACGTAATATTATGAAAATGTGTCCTTGGCTGGGGAGATGGTTCAACACTTGAAAAAATGATGTAGAGGTGGTAATGTTATTTTAAGTTGGACATGGCCAAGGCTTATGACAGAATAGAGTGGGATTTTTTGTATGCTGTCGTAAGAAGGTTTGGTTTCTCTATCCAGTTTTTATCTCTGCTTGAACCACTTCTTTCTAATTGCTAGTTTTCGGTCCTGTTAAATGGTGATATACAGGGTTATTTCAAATCTACTAGAGGTCTTCGTCAGGGGGATCCAAATAGCTCCAGCCTTATTTATTTTAGCTGAAGAGGTTCTGAGTAGAGGTCTTAAATCATTGTTTCTTCGAAGCAATGGTGGGGCTTACCAAACAATGCAGAAATGTCCACTGGTGTCACATTTACTTTTTGCTGATGACACATTAATTTTCTTTAATGGTTCAGCCAGACATATAAGGAATCTTATGGCTTTTCTAAAGGCATATGAATGTTCATCTGGTCAGCTCATTAATGTGGGTAAAAGCTCCTTTATTGTAGGAGATTGTACACCTTCTTCAATCAGTAGGTCTATTGCACACATTACAGGTTTTGTTCAGGCCAAGGTTCCATTCAAGTATTTGGGTATCACTCTTTATTCTGGAAGGAGGAGGCCAATTTATTTCTCACATATTTTGTCCAAAACAGCGGCTAAATTGCAGACATGGAAGTCAGGATTTCTCTCTTCAGGTGGGAGGTTAATTTTAATTAGACATGTTTTATCGACATTACCCATTTACACCATGTCTTCACAGTATATCCCCGTCACTATCATGAAAGCTTTCCACAGATTATTGGCTAACTTCTTCTGGGGATCCTATGAAGGATCACCTAAGAAACATTGGGTTTCATGGGAAACAATTTCTAAACCCAAGGAGTGTGGCGGCCTTGGAGTTCTTAATCTCCAACTTATGCAAATTACTCTAAAAACCAAGATGCTTTGGAGGGTGGTTTCGGGTTCATCTTTGTGGGGTGAATTTTTCAAGGCTAAGCATCTGCACAATGTCCATTATACTAAATCCACTTTCCACCTGATGTCTGTTGTGGACAGAATATTATGGCAACATGCCTCAAAATTGATTGCTGTGAATCATAGGGTAATGGTGGCGGGATTGAATTCGAGTGCTAGCTTTTGGCAGGATGTATGGACTGGATCAATTCCATTACGGCACTTCATTCCAGATCATGTTGGGTTACCATCTCAAGAAAATTGTGCTCTATTCAGCAAGCTACAATTGATCCTCACAATCACCATCTTTTTTGCACGGTCTTTTTGTCCGCCCAGGTTCTTGCTAATGCTCTTGCTGTTCATGGACATAAGGATAAATGAATTTGGTGTCCTACTTCTGATGGGAGTTCACTTCTAAATCTGTTAGATTACTTTTACATGGCGCCTCCATGCCAGGGTGGGCTAAGCTGTGGGCTCTTATATTCCACAAAAATGGTGAGTTTTTGCATGGCGGATGGTGTGTGGCTGTGTACCAACTGATGATGTTATATCCGCTGTGGTGTGTTCCATTTTGTTCAATGTGCGCTTGCTGTAATGCCCCAAATAATGAGTCTTCCATCCACTTATTCTTCCATGGTAATGTTGCTATGAAGTCTGGGATGCAGTTTACAGGTTTCTTCAATTCAACAATAGATCTGTTATTAATGCTGCGCATGGTCTCTATTCATATGTTTCGGATATTCATGCTCTACATCATGGGGGCGTATAGCTAGATACATTTTTTTGGCAGTATCTGGGAGCTCTGGTGTTGTAGCAACCTAAATTTTTGAGAAAATAAAAATTTAAATAAAAATTAAAAACTCAGAAAAGGGATATTCAATGAAAAGAGCATTTAATAAACCCACTAATGAAAAAGAGTAATGGGCTTGCTTAATGGATCATCTAAAATTTATTGGGTCAAAATATGAATCTTCAAATAGTATAGTGGGAAAATACCCTAAATTTGTAACTTAAATATTACCTAAAAAGAAAAGAGATATTTAATGCATTAAATAAGTAATTTGAGATGGAATTGGATCCTAAACCTACCCCATATGGTTTAACACGAATTGGATCTCTTCCTAGCCTAAATAGAGATGGAAAGCAAGGAACGAAGGTTGGAGTTAGGAAATCTTGTAATAAGAGCAATTAGAGTAGGAACATTGAATAGGAACCCATACATGCTTAAATACACCTCCTAAACCCTCTTGGCCGACCCTAGCTCATTGCCAAGGTTGTTGGACGTGGAGAAGAGGCCAAGGAGGAGAGGATCTCGTGGGGAGAAGGAGTTCTTGGAGCTTCTTCCTCATCTTGGAGTTCTAAGCCCTAGAAGATAAATCGAGTCAAAGGTAGGCGTTCTCACAAGCTAAAATTCTAAAATCTCGTCTGTAGGTCTTCCTACCCTCTTGGACGAAACCCCAAGTTTCATATTTTTCCATCTATTAAATCTTTTCTATGAATTTCGAAGTTCTGTACACTTCATGACCCCGAGCCCCTTTCTTTGGTGCATATCTTCAAATCCACTCGTCCTCATGTCATGAAACTTTTAAGTAAGGACTGAGGGTTGATAGCATATTTTGCCCTAGAAAGCCCTAAATTTGATCACTCTAGTTGGCAAATTAAATCGTCTATTCCAAGTTGCTCACTGTTCTTGTTCTTATGTTGCATGAATTTAAGGCCTATCGAATTCCTTCAAATCTGCAAATTCCTAATTACTGCATGTACCCTGCCTGTCTAGAGTTGTTTAAAAATTTGTTATACAGATTTTCATAAACCATGTGATTTGTTCTAATTTTCCAAAGCAACCTGTATCAATTTGATTCATGTTGGCCCGCAAACCCAAGCCTGGTCTGATTCCTGTCAGAGCCAGGCGCAGACCTCCAGATCGCGACAAGCCGATATGTCGCCTTCTGGGTCTGGTTGCGACAGTCCACTTGTCGCGTTCAGGACGCGACAGGTAAGCCGTCGCGATCTCTATGCTCATCCTGTCGCGATCCTTTTCCGCCCCTGTCGCGTTCTCAGTGCCAGATCCGCAGGTCATGTCGCGACCTATGCATGTGCTTGTCGCGATCTGCCCCGTACCTGTCGCGACCCTTACATGGGTACGTCGCCTGCACAAGAATTTTGATGAAAACCCATAAAAATTATTTCTGTCACTTTCTAAATAATTCTTACACCTTTCTACAGTTATACCCCCAGTAAAAACTTGTTTAAAATGGAGCTACATTGAATGATTTAAAATACATATTCATGACTTATTTCTATCTATGACTTCTCTTACACATTCCACACACATGAACCACCCATATATGACTGAAATCTAGCATAATATCTCATAAATGTATCTGGTAATTTATTACAATAAAGTATATTAATTGCCCTATTTAAAGGACCTGTATTGTTTCTGTGTGGTTTATATATCGATATCGATGCTCCACTGTTCTAGAATTCCTCTAGAACGTCGAGCACCTGTTTTATATACACACTTTACTTGGCTTGTGGTGAACTCTCCGTCAGATATTCCTTTCGCTGGACTAGTGAACCCTTGCACAAGGCCTCCGTAAGTCTCTTCTGATCATGGATTCCCACATGGTCGACGAGCCGGTTGTACCCTAACACCCATTACACCTTGAGAGATCGATATGGTCCAAACGGCTATTAGAAGTTCGCTCTTACCTTGAATCACGTCGGACCTTGGACTTGTGCATAACATGGTCAGCGGGAGATCGTGAATTCCACCTGACTGCCATACAACGTGCGCATGTTGTGCAACTGTTACTATCCTGTACTCGTCGCATTACGTGCAATGTCACTAGCTCTCATCTGTACTCTACTCGCTCGTCTATTCACGTTCACTCTACTATCTCATCTATTCATCTAGTGCTCTATCTACTTCTTGTACTCTATATGGCCATTGACTAATTGTCTAAAGATAAATAATATAACCAATGCCTGGAATATATAAAGGCCCCGATCTGGTCCTGGGATGTGCGCCCGAAAGTGCTAGTGCCCAGGGGAGTTAAATGATCAGAGTGTTGGCATTACCTCAAGTGCTATCTATCTCGACTATCTATCTGACAATCAAAACACAAAACGTGCTTACTCTCTCGATGTCTAGAATGACAAACAAGTGTTATACTCGTCGTGCTATTACCATACTTGTGCTAGTTGTGCTATGGCCATCCTGCTATTCGTGCTATACTCGATACTTGTGCTATTTTTGGAAACTATACTCGATCTCGTGCTATTGTGCTATCTTGTTACTGTTGTGCTATCTCTTGCTATATTTTGACTCTCTTGTACTGCTATCTTTAGATACTCTGCCATTAAATACGTTAATCATTTAAAGCATGCTTGAGCCTGAGATTTAAGTCCTATTGGGCGTTATCGCTCACCCTACGTTATTTGATGTTGTGTTCTCAGGTGAGACCGAGGATGACACATACACTCAGGAGGAAGGGAATGACAAGAGTGAAGCCAGAGTACCCTCGAGTCATTATGTTATCTTAGAGTTGTAGTCAGTTATTTCCTTCTATTGCAATGTAATTGGGCCCTATAGAATGGCTCTGATATTAGTGGGTGTAACTAGACATTTGAAAAGTTATTAATGAGAAAGATTTTCTTTAGTATTTTCAATGTGCAATGGTTTGATGTCGTATTCACTCTATACCCTTTTCTTGCAACTGCCTTCGCGCTCTGATATTCTACGTCGGGGCGTGACAGGTGCAGTAGAAATAGAGCTGGATTTGATTCTTAGCCAATGTCTGCCCGTCATGTTTTGTAACAGGTTATGATGGCGGTCCGTGATTCTCTTGCTGCCTTTCCTTTTTGGGACATGGATCTTTCACCAGCCCATAGGGTTTATTACATTGTTGGGAATTTCTGTTCCTGTGCTACATCCGCTCTCCCAAGAATTATCAAAGGGCTTCACCTCCTTCTGGAAGACTGAAGCTGAATGTTGATGGCACCTTCAAGGCTGGGTCGAGCACTGCGGCTGGTGGTGGAATTCTTAGAAATGGAGATGGTGATATCATCTTCGCTTTTCTTCGAGATATTATGATGTTCATTCAAGTCTTGAAGCTGAGGCGCTGGCCTTCCGGGATGGTATTCCTTGTGTAGTCACAGGGGTGTTAGCGAGTTATACATTGAATCTGATTCCTGGGTTGGTCCAGGTTTTGAAGGGGCAATATTCTTGCCCTTGGCGCATTTCCTTTCCCACCCAGGATATATTCATGAGATGCCAGAGTCTTCATTTCTCAATTTCTCATGTCTTTAGGGAGGCCAACCAAGTTGCTGACTTCTTGCTGGGTTAGTTGTACTATTTTTGTTCCCGCTTTATTTGGACCTCTTGGCTGATCTCCTCCTACTATAAAGGGACCCTATCATCTTGATAAGATGGGGTTTCCCTACTATCAGCCATAAGTCTCTTTCTATACTTGCATAATTTATGTTAATAAAATCCCTGGTTGGTGAGTGGTAGTGGAGTGAACAACTCATCCCTTCCTTGAACGGGTGAGCACTCTCCTACCCTCCCTCTCAGGTATTCGATTTAAAAAAAAAAAAACTTTTTACATGTTGACATGTGAGACATGAGAGCAGCTCGCGCTACTTCTCTTTTCGGTTTGGCCACCAAATGTTCTTTTCATCTCTTGATACATCTTGGTTGCACCGGGTGAATAGTGTACTTGGTCTTGTGGGATTCATTCATCAGCTTCCTTTTCAGTTCTTCATTATTAGGCACACAAGTCCTGTCATGAAAGAGTAATCTTCCATCTTCAGTAATGGAGAAGTCTGGTCTATCTACTATAGTTTCCTTGACATGAACTAGGAATGGATCATTTGCTTGTTGATCTCTAATCTCATCAAAGATGTTGGGTGGTATCCTAAGATTAGCAACCAGTACCTAGTCGCTCCTTTTCTCAATATTTAGGTCCAATCTAGCGAATTTTTCTAGCAATTCATCTCGCCCATAACTAAACAAGATAATGACGCCACAGTCTTCCTGAAGCGCATCAGCTACAGCATTACCCATGCCATAGAGATACTGAATGTTGAAGTCGAAGTCCTTAAGGTACTCCAACCATCTTCTCTATCTCATGTTTAGCTTCTTCTGAGAGAATAGATACTTCAGGCTTTTATGATCTGAGTAGACAGTGAATCTTTCTCTGTAGAGATAGTGTCTCCAGATCTTGAGTGCAAAGACTATAGTGGCCAACTCTAGATCATGTACAGGATCGTTGACCTCATGAGTCTTTAATTGTCTGGACGAATAGGCTATTACCCTCTCCTTCTACATCAACACACAGCCTAGACCGATTCTAGATGCATCAGTATAAATTGAGAAACCTTTCCCTCTATAGGGAGGGCAAGAACTGGAGCAGAGGTTAAACATTATTTCAAAGTTTGAAAGCTTTTACACACTCCTTACTCCAGACATAAGGATTCTCCTTTGGAGTAAGGCGTGTGAGAGGTATAGCGATCTTGGAGAAGTCTTTTATGAACCGTCTGTAATAACTAGCTAGTCCCAAAAAGCTTCTAATCTCAGTGACACTAGTCGGTCTCTCCTAATTAAGCACAACTTCAACCTTGGAGGGATCGACAAAGATGCCATCCTTGGAGATTAGGTTTCATAATACGGTCCAAACTGTAAAACTGAACCGAACCGACCAGTTTGGTTCGGTTCGGTTCGGTTTCATGGGCCAAGTGGTTCAGTTCAGTTTCAGGTTAGGAAACCGAAATGAACTGAATATAGATATATAATTATATAAATAATAAAATTTTACAAAAAAAAATGGTAGAACAGTGGAGGGGCGTCGCACGCCCTCCACGCGCATGGTGGTCACGAGTTCGAAACTCGCGACCACTAGAAAACATATCTTTTTGCCATGTTTTTTAGAAAAATGCCAGAAAACACCAAAAAATGTCAGAAAAATGGGATTTCGGTTTGAACCAAACCGAGCTGGTTCGGTTCGGTTTAGTTCAATGAATGAATTCGGTTCGGTTCGGTTTCCTCCAAAAATGGAGGAAACCGAACCGAACCGTACACACCCCTATTGGAGATGACATGGACCAAAATGGACACTTTTTTGAGCCAGAACTCGAACTTGCTCAGCTTAGCATAAAGCTTGTTGTCGCGTAAGATCTGCAGAGCGATCCTCAGATGCTCCTCATGTTCCTCTTTGGTTTTGGAATATATAAGTATATTATCAATAAATACCATGATGATTTGTTGAGGTATGGTCAATAGACTCTGTTCATCAATTGCATGAAAGTTGTAGGAGCATTGGTCAGACCAAAAGGCATAACGACAAATTCGTAATGTCCATACCTTTTTCCTAAAAGCAGTTTTATAGATATCTTCATCTTTGATTCTCATCTGATGATATCCAGACCTAAGGTCAATCTTGGAGAAATTTTTAGCTCTAGATATTTTGTCAAAGAGCTCATTGACTCGAGGCAATGGGTACTTATTCTTAATTGTCAAATGGTTCAGTTGCCTATAGTTGATACACAACCTTATGGTCCCATCCTTCTTCTTGACAAATAGAACAGGTGCTCCCCATGGGGAAGTACTTGGTCTAATGAACCCTTTTCCTAACAGCTCCAACAGTTGTGGCTTAAGTTTTTTCAATTTGGCAGGTGACATCCTATATGGTTGATGTAATACTTGTGCAGCTCCAGGAATCAAATCGATAGAGAAATTTACATCTCGTTCAAGGGGAATTCCTGGCAACTCCTTGGGGAAAAATCAAAGTAGTCTTGTACTATGTATATATCTACTACCTTGGTTTCTTTCTTTTCAACTACAACAACAACAATGAATGCCACACATCCCTTCCTAATCATGCCTTTTGCACGTGTGGCAGAGATTAATGATATTCCTCTCCTGTGTCTGATCTCAGTAAATGATACTTTGGGGAATTCAATAAATGAAATCTTCCCTTTTCTACAGTCAACATTGGCTTCATATATAACGGCCCTAGATATTTATGCCCAATAAGGCTCCATATCCAAGTCCGCCTCCGCGATCGGACCGAAGTCTCGCAAGGGATAACACGCACAAGTGTCTAGTAAGAATATAAAAGACAACAACAGTATATGACAGAAGAAATTACATGTGCTTATACCCGTATTCAACAATGTACAACTATCCCAATACATGATTCATGTCTAGGAAAAGAGTACAACTACCTGGGGTATACCTCGAGGGAGCACAAGCTAACACAACGCGACTAACTCTACTGCTGGTGGTACAAATCTGCCACAACGCCTCTGCAAGCCACACAAAATCAGTTAACACCTAAAAAGAGCTGTAAGGGAGTGATCCTCAATAAGCCACAGGCTCAGTAGGGACCTTCTAAAAACAACAACTGAAATCTGAAGAGACCTCAACCTCAAAGGGTCTCACTGGCAACACTGATAGCCAAACCACAATTTAAACATAAATACACCAACTAACACGAAGTCCTCGGGAGGTAAGAGAAACAACAGGACTAGCGCAGCACCACTAGTCTGCCCAACAGCTGAAACGCCTAGGCCACATGCCTCACAGGCAAACCACTACAACATCTGGTTGCCTAAGCTACAAACCTCACAGGTAAACCACTCCCTAGGCTACATGCTTCACAGGCAACCTACCCATGTAGGGTAACAGAACTAGCATCAATAAGCCAATCCACCACACATTACAACCATAAACAAAAGGTTACCCAAAGAAGGGTAAAACACAACATGTGGAAGGTCACACCACACAACCTCCACGAAATACTAGTTCACCTCAACACCTGAAGAGGCTGGTACACGACGTACCACAACACAAAGCTACCCACGAATGGTACAGGTACCTAATACTATGAGGTACCACCACGGAATCACAACCACAACTGTGCCACCACCAAGGCACACCCCAACGGGTAAAACCTCAACCAGCGAGTCACACACAAAAGCCACAACCGGTGGCGAAACTGGAGTCGAAAAGGAACGACGCCACTACACGGGAACGGACTACTGGTTCATGATGCCAGTATCCAACCCAGACAACACAACACAAGAACCACCTCTCAGTCTCGTAGCCACAGACACATAGTCTACCTATAGCTCCACAAAGACATAAAGTGAACCAACCAACAGTGGAGACCAACCAACGCCACACTTGCAGACCACACAACTGTAGGTCCAAGCCTGGCACCTTTAGGTCATGTTTGGTATCGGGACAGGGCGGGAATAGCGGGGTGATATCCCTATTATTGGTTTGTTATGGTTACTATTTACAGGGATAAGAGGGGATAAGGAGAATGGGATTAAAGAGGTAACCCGGGATAATACTGGGGATAAGCCATTCCATGGGGACCCCTGGAATGGCGTATCCCCATTTCCCAACCCCGAAATTGCTTTCCCGAGGCAATGTCATATCACCCCAGCCACTTTTGCCCTCGTGCCTTGGCTCTCTTGCGCCTTCTCCCATTTCCATCCGACAGGCTTCTCGTCTTCCTTCCCAGGGCGATTCTTCTGCTGAACGACGGAGGCGGTGGATGATCCCCGGCTCTCCTCATCGTCGCAGCGGCTGCTCGTCAACGTCGGAAATACTTTGACGCCTCCGGTCGCTGTCGTGTACCACGGTGAGCGCCTCCGCAAGGTCGTTTCCAAAGGCACCATCATCGGACGGTGTGAACTCCTTCCCTCTTCCATCTGCTTGTTCCTTGCTCTGTTCAAAAACCCTTGGACGGATCGTGATCGTGAGCTCCTTCCCCCTTCCATCTGCTTCTTCCTTTCTATGTACAAAAACCCTGTCATCGTGAGATGCTACTTTCACTCCTTCCCGGTGTTTCTGCTACTGTACTAGGGCACACACAAGGTTTTTTTAGTGTTCGGCTTTCTTCCCCTCTTGCATCGTCTTCTTCCTCTGTGTGTAGAAAAACCGTTTAACGGCTCCTCATCGTCGGACGTTGCTTTAACTCCTTCCCCTTAACTGTCAGTGGTTTGGCCACTGTCTAAGTCCGCACGAACATGACTATGTATTCTTGGACGTGAAGGTATAGTTCCGTAATAAGGTCACATTCCAACCATGTATTTTCAGGCAGTTGGTTCTACGGTTTCATTCTTGAATGCAGTACCCTACTTGCAGTTCACATTTTGTTGTATTATTGAATTTGCTTCCGTAATAGGCTCACGATTCCTCTGTGTACCATACTTTTTATATTTCGACTATTGTGTGTATACACATTTAAATACATATAAACAGATGGTTGTTATAAAGTCATATGTAAACTAATGATGTCTTCTGTTATTGTCACTGTTGAACTTGTATATTACATTTTCCTTTTTTAGTTTAATCATACTGTGTTCACTCACTTATTTTCTTGTAAAGTTAGATGTAAACTAATGATTTCTTTTCTTCTTTTCACTGTTGAACTAAGATATTACATATTCCTTTTTTAGTTTAATCATACTGAGTGGTGGCTCACTTATGTTTTTTATAAAGTAAATTGCAAACTAATGATTTCTTGGCTTATTTTCCCTGTCAATTGTTAGATATTACATATACCTTTTTTAGTTTAATCATACTAGATGTTGGCTCACTGATTATTGTTGTAAAGTCAAATGTAAACTATTTACTTCTTTGCTTATTTTCAGTGTGAAGTTTAAGATCTTACATATTCTTTTCTTAGTTTAATCATACAGGGTGTTGGCTCACTTATTTTTCTTGTAAAGTCAGATGTAAACTAATTACTTCTTTGCTTATTTTCATTGTTGAACTTGTATATTACATATTCCTTCTTTAGTTTAATCATGGTGGGTGTTGGCTCACTTACTTTTTCGTTACAAAAGAATGGCCACACAAACAAAGGGACGGGTGCCTAATTGGAGGGAGGATGGTGATCAAGTACTGGTGGATATCTTAGTTGAGCACAAAGTCCAGCATGATGGGTTTGTAAATGGGACATTTACAAAAGAGGCTTGGAGGATGGCATTGCGGCAGTTCAATGAGAAAACACAATTGTCTTACACACTGTCTAACTTGAAAAATAGGTTCAAGAATCTGAAGAAATGGTATGCTATGTACCTTAATCTTAAGAGCAGGTCTGGTTGGGGTTGGGATGATGAAAAAAATATGCCAGTCCCACCTTCGGAAGATGCTTGGGAGGAAATGTTTGCGGTATGTGTATACAATACATAAGTAGTGTCATATTTGACATGGTTAACACATGACATGGGCTATGTGATTTTTTTCAGATTAATAAAGATTACAAGACTTTGAAAGGAAAGTCCTTTAATTTCATGGACCAAATGCACATTATTACTTCCACTTCAATGGCAAGGGGTGACCTAGGTGCAGGGGACTTTGGCAACTCTTACTTGGACCAACGCGATGAACCTAACATGGATGATGATGACCTATTATTTGACATGATGCAAAATGATGGTGATCATGATCCTGTTGACAATCAGCAGCCAACTTTAACTGAAGACATACCACCCCAGTCTACTGATCATACCCCCACCCCCAACAACACACCACACAACACAGCTACTATTGCACAGACATTGGGTAGAAAAAAAGACGTTTAACAGATTCTTGCAATGAGTCACTTGAAAAGATTGCCAAGTTAGGAGAGGAGAGGCTAGCTCTTCAAAAAGAGGCACTTGATCTCCAGAAAAGTGTTGCTCCCCCAGTTTCTTCTGCATTAGACCAATTAATGAAAGTGGATGGCATACCAGATCACCTATTATACAAGGCCATAGATGTAATGAAGGGGTTGGATGACCGTTGCATCTTCCTTGGCCTTCCAGTACATCTTCGGCTTGGTTGGATTCTAAGCCGCCTTGGTTACATGTGATGCCCACCATATCCTTTTCTTGATAACCATTTTGTACAAATTACACTATGTCTGTGTAATTTAATTAATTTTTTTTAAATATGAAATGCTTAATTATCATGGTAGATGTTGTGATATGACATATGTCTGCAAGTTAATCCTGTGAAATTACTTATGTCTGCAACTGAATTAATATTTTTGAATATGTGAATTCACTTATTATCATGCTAGGCTGTTGTGATGTGATATGTGTGATATGTACTGATATTGTGAAATTACATATGTCTACTGATATTATAAATTACATATGTACTCATTCTTCATTATATGCATGTTGTCATAGTAGGTTTCCCTCGGTCTAATGAATCTAATAATGCTCCCACTGGTCAATTTCTACACATATTCATGGACGAGGAAGACTACTGGGAGGAGGTGGATGATACACTAATCCTTCTGCAGACCACCCTGGTATGTAGTCCGGCACCAGGTAGGCCAATGCATACTAATGAGGGACAAGGTCATCGATGGGTTAAAGAGGTAATGTCTGGGCATTTAGGTAGATCATACTCTTCTTTTCGCATCCATCCAAGTATGTTTGTGAAATTGAGGGACAAACTAATAGACAAGGGTGTCTTACAAGACACCAAAAATATGTCTGCCACCGAACAATTGGCAATCTTCCTGTTAGAGGTCGGGCATGGGATTGGTAATAGGCTGTTGAGAGAATGGTTTCAACATTCTAGTGAGACCATCAGTAGGCATTTTAATAATGTTCTCATGGGAGTGCTAGCAATACGACGTGATTACATAAAGATGTCCACCGAAGATAGCCTTGTGCATCAGAAGATTCGGCATGATCCAAAGTTCTACCCTTTCTTCAAGGTGATGGCATGATTCATTTCCCAGTTCTACACAATGCAATATCATACATGTATCGAATGACATTTGTTGTATGATCCGTAGAATGCTATTGGTGCAATTGATGGGACTCATATCTCCGCCAAAGTTCCTTTGGTTGACCAACCTCGATACCGAAATCGAAAAGGGGAAACATCACAAAATGTGATGGGATGTGTTGATTTTGATATGATATTCAGAAGTGTGGTCGTTGGATGGGAGGGCTCTGCAGCTGATATGCGAGTGTTGAGATGGGCACTTGAGAGTGGAGGTTTCAAAGTACCCGAAGGTATTATCTTCATACTTAAATTGATGATATATGAAATGCATGATTCCAATTTTTTTCTACCCTAAAATATAAATTGGCTGAGTAGGTAAATATTTCTTGGTGGATGCTGGTTATGCAAACACTCCCCAATTTCTAGCACCGTATCGTGGCATCAGGTACCATCTATCTGAGTACAACTCCACTAGGCGCACCCGAATTCGATATAGGAGTAAAAAAGACCTATTCAACCACAGACATGCACAACTTCGTAATGTTGTTGAGCGTGCATTCGGTGTGCTGAAAGCACGGTTTACCATTTTGGTAAAACGTCGCAACTACCCAATTAAAACACAAGCCAGAATTGCTATGGCATGTTGTGTCCTCCATAATTTCATACGCATGGAAGGAGGTCTTGACTATATATTTCGTCGAGGACAATGTTCTGACGAGGTGGAAGGAGATGAGGATGTCCAACAGGATGACCACGTGCCTCGAAGTGAAGCTGCCCGGGGGGACAGATTCCGGAATGAATTGGCCACCAGATTATGGATACAACACACTGCTAGAGGGTATTTGCTAAACACATACACTGGTAACAATATAATTCTACCCATACATGTGAATTTATCATAATGACATCCCACCATATGTGCAGGGCACCTGTACACGAAGATACTCGGGATTTACAAGACGATGCTTGCACGAACAATAGTTCTGTGTAATTTCATGTTTAAGTACAATACTACATAAGTACAATAGTACATGTTAACATGCACCTGTTATCAATAGTTTTTGTGTTTTTGTCGTTTGAACAATTTTATTTTCTCAGTGGCATGTATTTTGTTACTTTGTTTCATTTCATACTTATCATGACTTATCTGTGCATTTCGTGGAGCATGTGATGTTCATTAGCATGTGAAGCATCCTCTGTACTTTTCACAGGTTTTAATATATTTTGTTGCCTTAACTAATATGCAGATATGAGCAGGTGTTTTTGTGGCATGAGGGTCATGCCTGTATGATATATGTGGTATAAGCAGGTACTATTGTGGCATCAGGGTCATGCCTGTCTAATTTCTGTGGTATAAGCAGGTAGTGTTGTGGCATGAGGGCCAGCACATGGTTCATGTATGTTTTTTTGTGCTGCAGGTAGTGACAGGTGTCTATGTCATGGTTGATACAATTATTACACTGTTGGTAGTTTATGTTTTGTACATGCTGTGATACAGTGATGGCAGCTGAAACTTTTGATTCGTGGACATGTTATTATAGATGTTTGTAATTAGATTGTATTTCTTGGTATGTCACTAACTTTTTATGCAGGTTACATGGGCAATGATGATGGGAAGGAGCATATATGAGAAGAATGTTTAATTGGGAGGTATGACACTTGTAACCCCAACCATGGTGTTACTCTCTACTATACGTAGGATGGCCAATTGTTTTGGCAACCACTATAGTACTTGAATAATCTTCCTTGGTTGGTTAGGATGCTTGTGTCTTCCTTCCAGACATTTCTTTCATGCATACATCATACCCAACTGAGCCCATTTTCTTCATTATACAGCATTGGTAATGTTAATTAAGGTCTCCACCTTGTACCTTGTCATTTCATCTAGGAAATCTTCATCTATGGCTTCACCACTAGGAGTTGTGTATAGAAAAGACAATGGTATTATTTGCGAGTGCGGAGCAGGATGGTGTATTACTCGCGTGTCACATAGTAGTGTCAATCCAGAACGTCCATACTATTGTTGTCCATTGTTGGTGAGTTCAGTCATCATCGAATTTACTACTAGTCAGTTGTGGGCATACATAACTTATCACTTTATGTAGGCAAAATCTGGCAATGCTTGTAAATTTTTTATGTGGGTTGATGAGGTCTTACAATGTCCTTGTGGGAAGGGACACTGTCGAAAGCGCACTTCCAAGACTTCGAAGTCTTATGGTAGGAGTTTTTACGTTTGCCCTCAATCTACGGTAAGTATTTCATATGGCTAATCCTTTTCATATATGTTACTTTATTCTACACATTATTAACAATGAATAATTTTTTACCTGCTAGGCTGATGATCGTGGGTTAGGCTGTGGCTTCTTTCAATGGGTATCGGAGTCGTGCAAGAATGAGCGTACTCAACTTGGGGAAGAAGAAAAAGGAAAGCATTCCGTCCATGCATTTCAGACTTTGCTTGAAAAAGAGAAGTTTGCAGCCGACAGCAAGAAGGAATTGTGTGAACGACTGTTAGACTCATTCAAAAAGTTAAAGTTGTAAACAGTAGACAACCCATGTTTCTACAGTTATCAGTTATCTTTTGTTGTAGTATGTGAAAGTCATTGTAATTATGTGTGACATTTGTCAAACTTTTTAGTTTGCTTTCTTGTATTATGTATATGTCATTGTAATTTTGTTATATGTGCAATGACAACAGCCGCCTTAGATGTTCATTATTGTTATTTCTGTGTTCAAAAAATATCACCTTCTGTTGTGCAAAAGGTCACAGTATTATTTTGTGATGTCCACTTATCAAATTTGCACATCAAACACTCCGAAATTGTTTTTACATGCATCACTAAGTAGTAGGTCAACATGTTTTAATTATGTAAGGAAAATGTATACACATACATATATGAGTATAGTTATGTAAGGAAAATATATACACAGATAAGAATGAGTCTTAGAAAAGATGCCCACCGAATAAAAAATATTTAAATTTTTATAATTTTGTCTAAGTCCTAATGTTCAAAATGAAAGAATGATATCTCTTGACTTGAAACATAGTCAAAGTTCACAAATTTTTTGTTTACTATTCACAAACATTGTCAAACTTCAAAATATTTCCAACTCTACAAAATTTATATTTAATTATCACCATGTTCATAAATGATCTTTTTCATTTGTATAATCCATCTGAAAAGACTAATTTTTTTTTTTAAGTTCACAAACGTTATACTTAATTTTCACCATGTACACAAATAATCATTTTTTCTTAGTTTAATCCATGTAGGGGACTCATAAATTTCTTCAGTCCACAAATTTTTATTTTACTTTTCACCAAATACATAAATATTTATTTTTATGTTTGGATGATCTGCTCCAAAGATTTCAAAGAAATCTCAAATTTAAATAACTTTTAATTCATTCCCACCACATACACAAATATTTTTTTTTATGTTAACTTCATCGGCCCCAGGGTCTCAGATATTTACTAAGTCCACAAAATCTTTATTTACATTTTTTTAATATTAACTTCATCCGCCTAGAATTCTTTTTATGTTTCTTTAATATTTATTCTTATTATTAACTTGATAGATACCAAACAGGGAATGGTAGATGCCCTTGCCAGTGGGGATAGGAAGGGTAACATGGTCCAAAAAATGACAAATCCCAGTTGCCATCCATATTTCCACCAAATGGAGAATACAATCAAAATTCGAGTTAACCTAGCAAATACCAAACGACATAAGATTAGAGAATAAGCATAAGTTATCCTGGAATGATTTACACCTATTCCGCCCTCGCCCTGTCCCGGTACCAAACATGACCTTAGGGACTCAGGCCCGAGCTCCCTAAAGTAAGGCACTGGAAACACAGGACTAGCTGGGGACCAGTACGTCTATTGTTGTCTGTCCCCCCAACCACGAGTGCGCTACAAGCAACTGCACACCCACAAACACAAGTGGCTGCCCTCAGTCGTCTTTCCCTCAGCTGGACATACAACTCAAACACAGGAGTGAGGATGTTCAGGAAGATGACTCAGACCTTAGTGGTACACACCGTACCGAGACATGCCCCGAGCACAACGTGCCTGGCTCACACAGAACCTGGGGTACCCGACTAAAGAGGTATTCCGGAATAGGGGCCGGACCACCAGACTCGGCAAACACACAAACCACGATATATACTTATACAACCTTTATTTGTAAATCACGATATACATGTGTCAGGATTAGCTTGTCACCGGTCACCATGTGACCTTCTAGCTAACCTACACCGATACATATATAAACCACAATAACGTATAATAACCTTTCCTGTCATTGGCCATCTCATGACCTTCATGGCAACACATAACATCCTACTATTTAACGACTTAAATTAATATAATAACAAATGTATCATGAGTTACACAACTCACTAACTACTCATATATCAACCCTACACATGCTTTACTAAATCATCTTAAGTAGCACTTAAAAGACAGTAAACGACCAAGGCTCGGTTCACACTGGAAGCTCACTGCCCAACCACCAAAAACTGACCACAGAAACTAAAATGCGATAGACACAGGCATCACCTTTCAAATCGCGACGACCTGTCTGGACGCCATTCAAAGCTTAACGCGAAAATGCCCAGTGTCGCGACATAATCGCGATGGCCCTATACGTCGCCTTTAAGCCAAACCTGACAGTCGAAGTTCAAATCGCGACAACGTGATTCTTTGCGACAACACAAGTCGGTTAACACACTCATGAACACAACATACCAAAGCGACGCGTTCATGACCACTATTAACCATTAAACAATATCAGTGTAAATGCGACGACCCTCATGGTCACGTTTACACAAATCATAATAGCTCACCAATCGGAAACGCGACGTCTCACTGCATCGCGTTCATACCATGAACGCGACGGTTAAGCCCGTCACGTTTTAAATGCGACTGTGGAGTCAGCTACACGGCTGCACCCCACCTTCTCCACAGAAGAACCAACACACAAGCAATACAAATAGCAAACTAAAACATTAAATGGATTATCCTCAATAAGGCAAACCACCCACACATGCCTCTAACACAAGTAGGAAGTCTCCCTACCAACTGAACGAGTCCAAAGAACATGAAGAACTCTTCGCCGCCGGTGTGTGCACGCTCCGGACGCCATCCCCGTGTGGAACCAGTGCTGCACGAACCACCAAGAAGCCGAATCAGAAAAAACACCATAGGAGACACCGCAGCAACCTCCCCCATCGCCTGGACAAAGCTCCTCTGCTCTATCTAGGCGAAACAGAGCACTTAAACACGGTTCAAAATCACGACGTAGCCAGACGTCGCGTTTAACTCTTAAACGCGACCACCTTAGATGTCGCCAATCAAAACCCAAAGCGCCGCCAAAACACAGAGGTGGTTCTTTGAATCGCGACAAGGTAAACCGTTGCATTTCAAAACGCGACGACATGCCCCGTTGTGTTCACAACCAGTGAACCTGTGGGCTAAATGGGTTGAGAGCTAAGGCCTACAATGCCCACACAGTGCACGAAAATCACAACCAAGGCTCAATGACCACCTCTTGGTCAAGAGCACCATGCCAGAACCACTAAACACAGATCCGAAAGATCGTGTCACTACACCATAAGTGGATAGCTTATCAGCTCCCAAAATCACATCATAGCCTTCCATGGGCATACACACCAGGTCAGCTTTTAGATTGAGTTCTTCAGTCATCACATCAGCTAATGGAAAATACTTGTTTAGTTTTGTTTTCTCTCCTAAGGGTGTTGTGACAGGTACCCATAGAAACAAGTTTAATATTCAGGGTATTAGCAAAGTTTTGAAATATGAACGAATGTGTAGTGCCAGTGTCAAACAAAACAAATGTTGATTGGGAGAAAACTGGTAATGTACCTTCTACCACTCCTCCTTCTTCAGCGGCTTCCTCATCTCGCAGGGCTTGTAGCCTACCTTGTTTCTTTAGAACATTAGTGTGCTTTTTCCTATTCCTTTAATAGCGGGCATTTGAGGATGTGATGCTCGTGGCTACCACAGCACAAACATGCGCCAACCTTTCTCCAGCACTCATCAGCAGTGTGACCAGGCTTGTCACAGTGCTTACAGTTTCCTTTGGCTGGAATAGTGAGGATAGTTACCTTAGGCTTCTTCTCCTAACTTGACCCTTCAATAATACTGAAAGGTTGCTTCTTGTCGTTCGTCGCCTTATCAGTAGAAGAGCCAGGTGTCAGCTCCTTCTTGATAAACCTCCCCTTGATGCGTTTAGTGAAATTAGTAGCATCTTCCAGAAGTTGAGCCTTTTTAACCATCTCAGCATAAGTTTCGATGTCAAGAGGGGCTCATTGTGTTATGTACTAGGGTTTAAGGTCGTTGATAAAACGCTTATCCTTCATCCATTCTGTGTTAACGAGATGATTAGCGTAGCGAGCCAGTCTAGAGAACTGTGCCTCATACTCAACCACAGAGAGGCTTTTTTTTTAAGGGTAGTGAATTCAGCAGTCTTTCTTTCTTTGACACCCTCTGAGAAGTATTTGGCATTAAATGCTTCCTTGAACTTGTTCCAAGTGAATTGACCATCAACTCTGGTCGCTTCTACAGACTCCCACCAGGTGCGGGCATCTCTCTCTAACTGGAAAGTGGCCAGCAGCAGCTTTTCTCCTGTCGCACACTGCATGACATGGACAATTCTTTCTGCTTCCTTAAGCCAGTGTTCAGCTTCGTATGGGTCAGTGGTACCACTGAATCTAGGTGGATTCATGCTTCTAAAATTGCGATGTAGTTCTGCTTCGCTAGTTCCTTCTCCTTATGCAACTTGCAGAAGGGCATTGGTGAGCTCCTGGATGGTCTGTTGCATGCCCCTTAGTTGAGCACGTTCGGCAGCCATCTTATTATTTAAGTTCCTACAAAAGTAACCTTACATTACGGTATCATGGTGGAACTAAGTTAGTGTGTGTGTGAGTATCTCTTAGTCCTTGTCCCTAGGTTCTACCCAATTTCGCCCATAGGTAAGACAGACGATGCGTAATCAAGGCAGTCCATCCTAGAACATCCTAAACCTATGAGTTCTAATTAAGACATCCTAGGCTCTGATACCACAAAACTGTCACGCTTCGATGCGGATTATCGGGATGTGATGCAGTTAATATAATGCAAGTATAGAGCGATATAAACATCAAACCACTGCACAGTTTTAAATAGTATAAAACCAACTATATTTCATTATTCCTTCCACCGTGTTTTTTACATTCACTAGTCCAGAGCCTTAACTATGGGCCTGTAGACACCCATTTCTGACCCATAAGTCGAGCAAAATCCCTTGTCGTATCATTGACACCCCACGTTGGCTCATCATCGTCAAGCTGGCTTTCTCCGATCATGACATCATTTCCATTAGTTCATCGCCCTAGGGGACCCTTCCTGGTCAAATCAATCTTTCTCACTATAGCTCTCTGAGTCAGGAGTCCGATGATTCAATCCGAAGGCTGCGCATGGAGATTGGACACATTGCATGGCCAAAATGCAGAAAAGTCACTGAAGACGACATGCCCTATGTCGCGTTCCTGAAAACGACAGCCCCTATGTCGCGATTATAAATCCATATTTTAAATCCTTGAAAAATCACAAAATGACTTGAAATCACCTTCTTATGAGGAAGGCGACGTATCGACGCATCGCATTCAGGAAGGCGACAGAATGGCCGTCGCGTTCAAGACCATAAACAGGAAACTCTTTCCGAGGCCAACTTGGACACATGCCAAAGATGGTAAGTGCTTAATTTGGACGTCCAAATCACGTCCAAATCCCTTCAAATTTGGAAGAGACCTTCCTAACATGTCCCTTTCCAAGTTCCAATTGCCTATACGCAGCCATACATAGCCATAGTCGGACTCCTTCCCATTATTCCTCTCAGACTCGAGTTGGGAATAATCACCCATAAGTACCTCGTCTCTACATCTTTTGGAGCAAGGCTGGATTCATTAGTTCTCTGAGCAAGAGAGCTTCATCTTCCACGAAGAGAGCTTCTCCCCTAGACGACCCAGAAGAGCCCCCCAGGGCGTTTCTCCATCGGCTACACAATTCCTCATCCCTACTTCACCTTATTTCTTTTAATTCATGCATGCATAGTTTTGTTTTCTTCATAGATTAGCATTAGATCACGACACACACACCTAAACTTAACACCCACAGGGGTTAAAAACCCCAATCTTGTGAGTTCCCCCCATATTAGTTAATGTTCACATGCTTTTCATTGAATAGATTTCATACACACGAATTCTAATGGGTGTTTGGTTTGCTTGAATCACTTTGGCAGGTGTTTGAAGATCAGAGCAACGTGAGGCTTTTGCCCCTCGGCCGGCTGAGGAGCAGGAAGACAAAGAACTCAAGTCTCCCCCCACAGAAGAGGAAGGCGACCAGGCCACTGTCGCGATAAACAAGGCGCTGGTGCCTACGTCGCGTTCAGTTGAGAGTAAGGCGACGCCCCATCTGTCGCATTAACAGGTACGCCTCCTTTTCAATTTTCCTTTCCAAGGTAGTCAGCCCTCCATCTACACATCAAAAGGCGACTACATTGGTGGCGATCGCAGTCAGTTCCTAATCCCTTACATATTCACAATCTTTCAAAAAGGGAGCAAAATCCCGTGATTACACCTTTTGGCGATTACGGTGGGACCTCTAGTGCCCATCACGCTTGCTCTTTCTTTCCCTGCCGTTCTTACCTTCTAACGGGTATGTTGTGTTCCACAGTTTTCTTTTTTTAGTTCTTTTCCTCGGAGTTTCTTAGTGCTCTGCGATTCTGGGTGAGAAGGTGACAATATCAACGTCGCGATCCGAATAGCGACACATGGCACGCGATCAGGTTAGTACACAGCGTCTTCCTTGTCTGTTTCTGTTGTTGGGTTGAGTGTATATTCATATCATTTCCCTCCTATTTTGATGATGACAAGAAGTGATTTTAAAGCAATTTAAATGAAACATGTCAAAAACATCATACCTGAAGTCAATGTTCAAAAAGCATGTTTCAAATCACATTATCATTTATGTTCATGATAAATCATTTAACTAATGATATATGTGTTTAATTTTCAGGTACAAACACTTTTTGCAAAAGAAGTGTCGACACACCCCTCAATGGTGTCGACACAACACCTCAGTCTCAAAGGCAAAAAGCTGAAGAATTGCCTAGACTGTGTCGACACTAGTCCAGAAGCAGGTCGACACGAGTTGCAGATTCCAGGATTTACACTACTCAGGTCGACGCACTCTCAGGGCAGGTCGACACTGGATCCTGCTCCCAGAACAGCAGTTTTCAGAATTGGGATAGCAGGTCGACGCACTCTCAGGGCAGGTCGACACTGGATCCTGCTCCCAGAACAGCTGTTTTCAGAACCAGGATAGCAGGTCGACACAATACCAAAGCAGGTCGACACTGGATCAGTTCCCAGAACAGCCTGTTTCAAGATTTGGGCAGTGTGTCGACACCACCACCAGGGCAGGTCGACACACTACGGAAAGATTCCATCCTAAGATGGATGTTTGCCACGTGTCAGCCTAGGGCGATGGGGTATCAACCTAGAATCGTGTGCCCTTGTACCCAAAGGGTATCTTTGGAATCTTTTGGGTATAAAAGGTCCCTAATCGGCCCCCCATCACATCAGAGAGACCCAACTAACTCTTAGAGCCTCCCGAAAGTTTCCTGGCGGCTACAAGAGGTCGTCTCCCTCCTCTGCTCTCCGTGTGCTTCCAGAAGACCAATTCTCACCAATTCAAGTGTGAGAATTGGAGTGTGATCCCTGTAGAAACCTCTGAAGCATCCCAAGGAAGCAGATCCAGTAGAAGCCTTCGTTGGAGAAGAATTCAAGGAAGATCCAACAATTCCAAAGTGCAGAGCATCGGTTTTGGACTTCAAGATTGCAAGCCTCTTCCCAATCCAAGCTTCTACAAGGGAGTACACTTGAAGAACGAAGTTATTTAATACAATTCATTGTACTTCTGTTCTTCTGAGATATCTTTTGAGATTATGCAAGTGCTTCTGCATAGCTCTCATTAGTGCTCTCATTTTCGACTAGATCTGTTGCTAGAAGGTCTATGTCTTGAGTTGGTGTCTAGCAAGTCTTATGTGAGCATTGTGCTCAAGTTGTGTGAGCATTGTGCTCAGGTTGTTGTGAGCCGTTGTGCTCAGTTTGAGTTGTCTAACTCAAGGTTGTGTTGAGCAGTCTTGCTCAGTTGTTCTAGAGTAGTCTTACTCTAGAAGTTGTGTGAGTTGTAAGCTCTCAAGTGTTGGAGTTGTCAGGCTCCAGTGGGTGTGTTACCCAGTTGTTTTAGTGAATCCTCACGGGGTGTGAGGGGTGGATGTAGGAATCACTTGGGTGATTTCCGAACCACCTAAAAATCCTTGTGCATTTGTCTAATTGTGGTTTGATCATTTCATCCGTTAGATGCTTGCATAGGATCGGTTAATATTCACTTAATCAACTTGTTTCACATCTATTTTACCAACTCACTCAAATCTCATCAGATCTGTGGTTTTTCACTGATAAAATTGCCTCTGATTCAAAAGTGTTTTTAAATTGTTAAGCTTCCGCAAAAAGTGGCTTAGATCTATTCATCCCCCCCCTTCTAGATCTTCTCCACACCTTCACTTCGATCCTTCAATTGGTATCAGAGCGGGTTTACTTTGATCTGATTTGATCTGAGCAGTTTTTGTTTCTGAGTGTTGTGTGTTTGAGTGTTTGCCTGTTTGTTTGCTAAGCATTTTCTTTCTGCTTTAGAGTCATGGATTCCAAAGGTTTCATAGCTGAGGGTCATTCCATAAATAGGCCACCATTCTTTAATGGGACGGACTATTCTTACTGGAAAAACAGAATGCAAGTATTTTTAAGGGCCCAGAACTATGAGATCTGGAAAGTAGTGGAAGTGGGTCCCTATGAAAACCAGGGAGAAGAAGACACCTGGACTAGGGAACAAATAAGGAAAGCTACATTGAATTATAGTGCCATGAACATGATTCAATGTGCTGTCCATCCCAAGGAGTATTCGAGAATCTCAATGTGCAAATCTGCCAAAGAGATGTGGGATAAACTCGAATTACTCTATGAGGGAACATCACAAGTAAAGGAGACTAAGGCAAATATTCTAGTTTCAGAATATGAACTTTTTATGATGAAGTCTAACGAAAATATTTCTGAAATGTTTGCCAGGTTCATGGTGATTGTGAATGGATTAAAGGCCTTGGGTAAGGAATATACAGATGCAGACTTGGTAAGAAAAATCTTACGTTCACTTTCTTCAATTTGGCATACAAAGGCCACTGTCATTGAAGATTCAAAAGATCTGTCCAAAATCTCTTTGGATGAATTGATTGGATCCTTAATGACATATGAAATCAACTTAAAAAGAAATGAAGAACACATAATTAAGACCAAGCCTATGGCACTTAAGGCCTCTTCAAGCAATAAAGATAAAAGTCAGGAAAAGACAAGTTCTGAGGAGTCTGAGTCAAATGAGGATGAAATTGCCCTCATGACCAGGCAATTCAGAAAATTCTTGAAATACAGAAAAGGAAAAATGTCTGGGAAAAAGAAGTTTTTCTCAGGTAAGAAAAACACTTCCTCTTCTAATTTCAACAAGAATCACAAATCTGACGAAAATATTGTCTGTTACAGGTGCAACAAACCAGGACACATGAAGGGAGAGTGTCCTGAGAACAAGAAGGAAAAGCACAAGAAGTTCCAGAAATTTAAGAAGCCAAAGGCCATGGTAGCCACTTGGTCTGATGAAGACTCAAGTGAGGAAGAAGAAGAGAAGAAATCCTCAAGCTCTGAAAGTGAGGAGGTTTGCTTCATGGCCAACAATTCTGAAGAAAAGGTAAATACTTCTTTTGAAGACTTTACTGTTGAAGATTGGCAGGATGTGTATGCAGAATTAGTTGAAAAATATTCTGAATTGAGAAAAGAAAACAAACACATCAAAAAGAAAATTGAAAATCTTTATAATAACCAATCTTCAAACAACAGAACTTGTGAACTAGAAAATGAGATAACAGAATTGCATGAAGAAAAAGAAAATCTCCTGAACCTTATTGATGAACTAAAACTTGCCTCTCAAAAGGCCTCCCAAGAATTCAAAAACTTAACTGAAAAGCTGGAAATTGAAAAACAAGAAAAACAACAGAAGATTGAAGAAATTGAAACTCTTAAAAACCAGCTAAAAGAAAGGGATGAAGTTATCCAAACCTTCACAAAAGGTAAAGATAACTTAGAGGCACTGCTAGGAACCACCATGACAACCACCTCTCATGGATTAGGATTCAACAAAAAGAAACCCATGAAAGACAAATCTGGTGAGAAAAAGGGCAAAGCACCACTAATTAAATTTGTCAAGGGTCCTAATCTTGAGAACACAGAAATTCAACAAACAGCAAACAAAACCTTAAACAAAACACAAAACAAAGCAAAAACTCAAAAACAAAAGAAGACAATCAGGTCGACACAGTCCCCTGACAGGTCGACACCAGTCCACAAGAACAAGGCTTCTGTGGCTGCTATGTCGACACCAGTACAGGAGAGGTCGACCTGCTCAACATCAAAAGCTGCAAACAACTCAACCAAAAATTCAAATAAAAATTTGAAAAATAAGAAAAAGTCAAAAGAAATAATTCATGAAAAACCTTGGACCTCCAAGACAACATTTCAAGATGATTGGACCAATCCTTGGAGCCAATGGTATGAAAACCCATGTTGGTATCATCCTCAATTCCTTTATCCAAATTTCTTGATGTACCAACAAAATCCCTGGATTCCACCTCCTCATCTGAACTCCAATTTTCAAATGAAAAACTCCCCTCCTACCAAAAACAAAAATCTTGGTGCTTTCATTCCTAAAAGAAAGAACAAACAGAAAAAGGCTGAAAACACCAATGTAACAAAACAAAAATCAAAAACAGGTCAAATTTGGGTGAGAAAAGATTTACTGACAATGTTCAAACATTCTGATGGTCCCAACTCTGTTTGGGTACCAAAATCTTCTCTCCACTGATCTTTTTGCAGGAAGGTCGTGCACCCAACACCAATGTATGGTTTCTTGACAGTGGGTGTTCACGACACATGACGGGAGACAGAGCCAAATTCTCATTCCTGCTTGAAAAGGAGGGAGGGTCAGTTACATTTGGAGGTAAAAATAAAGGAAAGATCATTGGATCTGGAAAGGTTGGTCAAACTTCTTCAAACTCAGTAGATAATGTTTTATTAGTTGATGGTCTTGATTATAATTTGCTCAGTATCAGCCAACTATGTGACAAAGGTCACAAAGTTGTGTTTGAATCTGATTTTTGTAAGATAATTGATTCATCAACTGATAAAATCAAATTCTTTGGAAAAAGAGAAAACAATGTCTACATGATCAACCTTAATAAAAACTTTTCTGAAAATCTTTGCTTTGTTGCAAATAAAGATGAAATTGCATGGACTTGGCACAAAAGACTTGGCCATGCAAGTTTCAGAACATTGAATAAGTTGTTAAGACTGAACTTGGTTAAGGGTCTTCCTGAATCTTTTTCTAATGTTGAAGATCAAGTTTGTGGGATATGTGCTAAAGGAAAACAAACTAGGAAATCTTTTAAAACCTTCAATGAGGTACTTACATCTAGGCCACTAGAACTTCTTCACATGGACCTTTTTGGGCCAACAAGAGTTCTAAGCTTAAGTGGCAAGAGATATGGTTTTGTAATCATTGATGACTTTACTAGATTTACTTGGGTTATCTTTCTATCCCACAAAAGTGATACTTGCCTTGAATTCAGGAATTTCTGTACCACTATCTTAACAACTTATCCATATAAAATCAAAAACATTTTAACTGATCATGGGGGTGAATTTGATAACACATCCTTTTCTGATCTATGTGCTGAATTTCAAATATTTCACAAGTTTTCTTCACCTAGAACTCCAGAACAAAATGGAGTTGTGGAAAGAAAGAATAGAACTCTTGTGGAAATGGCTAGATCCATGCTCTTAGGAAGTAATCTGCCCAAATCCTTCTGGGCTGAAGCTGTTAACACAGCCAATCATATCCTAAATAGAGCTTTGATCAGACCAAAGATCAGAAAAACCCCCTATGAATTGTTGAAAAACAAAAAGCCAACTGTTTCTTATTTCAAAACTTTTGGGTGCAAATGCTTTGTACACAATAATAACAAAGAAAACCTTGACAAGTTTGATGCTAAGAGTCAGGAAGCTATCTTCCTTGGCTATTCTGAAGTGTCAAGGGCTTTCAAAGTGTACATTCTAAAAACCAAAACTGTTGAAGAATCTCCACATGTTATTTTTGATGAAAATTCCTTTTCCACTAATGATTCTAAATCTTGCAGGGAAAGACAAGACAATGAAGAGGATGACCTCATTGTGGATTCTTCACCAACTGTTGAGGAGCTTGTCAATAATGAAGAGAACCTGAACAACAACTCACCATCTTCAAGTGGGTCAGGTAACATTGCTCCAGAAGTGGGTACTTCTCAACAGGTAATTTCTGAACCTCGATATCTGAGAGATCACCCATTAGACAGTGTAGTTGGCAATTTGAATGATAGAGTAAGGACCAGATCATCCTTCTTGCAAAATATTGAAGAAGACCCACTAGCTCTAATTTCCCAAATTGAACCCAAGTCAATTGATGAAGCCTTATCCAGTTCTGATTGGATTAATGCCATGCATGATGAGCTTCATCAATTCGAAAGAAATCAAGTATGGGAATTAGTACCTAGACCTAGTGACCAAGCAGTGATTGGTACTAGATGGGTTTTCAGAAATAAGTTAAATGAAACTGGTCAAGTAATAAGAAACAAAGCTAGGCTAGTTGCAAAGGGGTATAACCAAGAATTTGGAATTGACTTTGAAGAATCATATGCCCCTGTAGCTAGACTAGAAGCTGTCAGAATTTTCCTTGCTTTTGCATCCTCCATGAAATTCAAAGTCTATCAAATGGATGTCAAAAGTGCATTCTTAAATGGATATATAAAGGAAAATGTTTTTGTTGAACAACCTCCTGGATATGAAAATGAAAAATATCCTAACCATGTTTTCAAGCTTAATAAGGCTCTCTATGGTCTTAAGCAAGCTCCAAGAGCTTGGTATGACCGGTTGAGTTCCTTTTTACTTGAAAAAGGATATTCTAGAGGTAATGTTGATCAAACATTGTTCACAAAAATAGTTAAAAATCAAATAATTGTAGTCCAAATTTATGTTGATGACATAATATTTGGATCAACCAATAAAGGCCTTTGCACTGAATTTTCAAATCAAATGAAGAATGAATTTGAAATGAGCTTAATGGGAGATTTAACATTCTTTTTGGGATTGCAGGTTAACCAAACACATGAAGGAATCTTCATCAGTCAAACCAAATATGTCAAGGAGCTATTAAAGAGGTTTGACTTTCAGAACCTCAAGCACTCAAGCACACCAATTGCAATTAATGCTAAACTAGAAGAAGATCCATCTGGTAAGTCAGTAGATCCAAAGACCTACAGAGGTATGATTGGCTCTCTGCTCTATCTTACAACTTCTAGACCTGATATTCAGTTTTGTGTGTGTTTATGTGCTAGATTCCAATCTAATCCTAAAGAAAGTCACATGCTTGCTGTTAAACGAATCTTCAAATATCTTGTTGGAACATGTGACTTAGGCATTTGGTATCCTGCTGGTTGCAAGTTAGATCTGTTTGCCTATTGTGATGCTGATTATGCTGGGTGCAAATTAGATAGAAAAAGCACAAGTGGCTTGTGTCTATTTCTAGGTGGGTGCCTTATCTCTTGGGCTTCTAAGAAGCAACATTCAGTTGCTCTGTCAACTGCAGAAGCTGAATATGTTGCAGCAGGTAGATGTGGAACTCAGATTCTCTGGGTGAAACATCAACTTCTTGATTACAACCAAGATTTAGGGTGTGTACCCATCCTATGTGATAACACTAGTGCCATAAATTTGTCTAAAAACCCCATTCAGCACTCCAGAACAAAACACATTGAAATTAGGCATCATTTCTTGAGAGATGAGGTTGCCAAGAAATCCTTTGAACTCCACTTCATTGAAACTGAAAAACAAATTGCAGACATATTCACTAAACCCCTTCCTGAAAACAGATTTTCATCTTTAAGGAGAGAACTTGGTCTTTGTAAATGTCCACCTTCTTGATCTCTCTCAAGGTTTGGGTTGAGTGTTATGCATTGTCTAAGGGGGAGTTCTTTGCATCTCATAATTCTTTGCTTCCTTGAGTTACATTGTTCATATCTCTCTCACTTTCAATTCTATTCCCTTTTTACAATAAATTCTCCAACTCTTATTGTGTTGAAATTTCTTGGTATATCAAATGGTGATTTGGAGAAGGACAAGTTATGCTTGTCTGGACACTTTCACTATGCGAGAGTATATGTCTCCGCCAAGTACTAAGAAATTGATATGCAATTGTTGAGGGGGAGCTTTTATTGTTCAAAGAGGATACTTTTTCTGATTTCAAAATCTTGCTTATTTTCACTTCCATTTCTTTTTGATAATGAATTCTTCAACTCTTATTGTATTGAAATTTCTTGGTATATCAAATAGTGTTTGGAGAAGGACAAGTTAGGCTTGTCTGGAAACCTTTCATTATGCGTGAGTATATGACTCCGCCAAGTACCAAGAAATGGATATGCAATTGTTGAGGGGGAGTCTTTGTTGTCCAAGAAGAAAACTTTTCTGATTTCCAAAATTTACATATCTTTATTTTGATGAAAAGTGATTGAAATCATCATCTCAGGGGGAGCTAGAAAATTCACAGTCATGACTTTGCAAAATTCAAAACTTTTCTTGAATCTCATCAATTCCTTGCATGATGTCATCATTTAGAAGTCTAGAGTCTCAAAATGAACCCTTGAGTGATCTATTATATTTTTTACTAATCAACTTTCAACTATATCTCTCAACCCACAGAAATTCAGATCTCTTCCTAGACTAAACATCAACTTGTGCCTTGAACTTAAAACATTTCCTTGTTTGCAACTGATGATTGGATGTATTTGATTTCTATCTCACAAACTCTCCAAAATTTTAAAAATCCAACAGAGCAATGGCACTTGTGCTGAGAAACTGCACACCTTCACAATGAATGAAGTGCCATGTATGTCATGAGGCACTATTGCTAACTCTGTTCAAAGGGGATCAAAATAAAAATAAATTCAAAACAAAAGCAAAATGTGCTATGTTTTTTTATGATGACTGAGTAACTGGAAATATTGGCGTCTACAAAACGTATATTTTCATGTCAAAAGGCCATCATTTACCCCTTTGAGACTTGACAATGACTAAATCTTAAGTATCCAGGGACTATGGTGTGTAAAAAGCACTAGTACTTGAGTGAAAGAGATTTATATCATTTGATAGTTTGTTAAAAGAACAAAATGTGAACATTATTGGAGATGTGTCTAGAAAGAATCATCTTCATTCCTCATCCAGTTGTTCTTTGAGATTGTGTTTTATTTTCAACACAATTGTATTTAGTCTAGATGACATCTTTAATTCTTTAAAGTTGAGAAATATGGTAGTTTATAGTTGATTGTTAGATATATTATATCCCTCAATTTCTCATTTTGTTGATTCAAGTCTTGGAATGCTAATATCCTGTTGGAAATTGTTTGAAAACTTGAATTGTGATGAATTTTTGCAAAAAATAACAAATGAATTTTTAAGCCTCTTAAAAATCCTTGAAATGATAATTCCCTCATTGTTATCATTCTAAAGATGTCCCAAAATTTCTCAAAAATTTTCCTCTCAAAAATTCAAATTTTCTTCAAAGGTCAGGTCGACACCATTCTATCTCGTGTCGACACACTTCCTAGGTCAGGTCGACACTACCTTCTTCCTGTGTCGACACTGCCCTCTTGCCAGAACCTTTTAAGTCGTGGGTTCAGATAAGCCTTGTTGTTCCTGCGGGGTATTGCACCACTGCAAACCCCTTTTAGGCTTCAGGTCGACCCGACGATGCTTTTCCTCTCGTTTCCGGCAAGAAATCTTCACCATTTCTCTCTAAATCTCAACCTTCTTTCCATCACCTCTCCACTCTTCCATCCTCTACGAATTCCATTCCTTCCTTGCACCATGGTCAGGAAGTTGGGTCCCCGCCGTGGCGCAAGGTCCAGGGCCTCTTCAAGGCCGATTCCGGCAGACATTGCCGTTGCCCAATCCGAAAGAAGATCTAAAAGAAGGAATGATCCTGCCGAGCAACCAGGATCCTCTTCAGCACCTCAAAGAGCAGCCAAGAGGGTAGACCATCTTCTTCAGGCAGAGGTAGGGTTTCTAGAACAGAGAATCCGGGCTCTCCTTCTGGAGACTCTTCAGAGTCATCATCTTCATCTTCGTCTGAGTCCTCCAAGCTCAAGACACCTCTAGTGAAGCCAAGCTCATTCTAAAGCCCAGGATAGTGGACTTATCAGATGTTCAGCTAGCAGACACATTTCCAGAAATTCAGACCTATTTTTCCTTTCAGTCTTGGTTGCCATTCATTTCTGAGTTTCAAATTTCTTATCCAAGACTTGTTAGGGAATTCTACAAGAACCTGACATGCACAGATGAAGGGTATGAATCAAAGGTTAAGGGAATAGCAATTGATATGCCAACTGATATAGCTGCCTCTATTTTCAAAGTACCAGATGAAGGGGCAGATTATCATCAATTTGAATTTGATCTTCATGAAGCCTATTCCATCATGACAGGCCTACCTTCTGATGCATCTGATCCCAAACAAACCCATGTTACAAGATTCAACACAAATTCCTTTCCCCCTGTGTTGAGAGTCCTCCACCACATATTGACCACCATTATCACTCCTCAAGGTGGTGGAAGGGACAGGTTGACAGATATTCAGAGGTTTGTTCTTATTGCATGGTCAAAGATATCAAAATCAATCTTCATGTCATTATGTATCAAATCATATCTGAAACAACAAGGAAGGACCTCAAAAGATCTCTACCATATGCTGCACATCTGACCTCAGTCTTCCAGCATTTTGGTGTGCCCTTGGAGAATGAAAAATCCCAATCTATTCCTAAGCCCAACATCTACACCTTTAAGAATATTCAAAAATTTATGGGATTTAGACTGGAGGGAAATCAAGTTAGGAGAGGGCCAGTTGTGGTTGAGGCCCCCCAAGCTCAGGAGGAACAGCCTCATGATCAAGGGGAACAGCCCCAAGCTCAGGAGGAACAGCCTCAAGATCAAGGGGACCAGCCCCAAGCTCAAGAGGAACAGCCTCCAGCTGAAGGGGACCAGCCCCAAAGTCAAGAGGATCAGCCTCCTTTGAATGAGGAACAGCCTCAAATTTCAACTGAAGGTGACATTCCTTTTCATGCCCCACTCTCACCTCAGTTTCCCCATTTCTCTCCTCAACCCAATTTTCAAGCATCCACATCTTCTGGTGGGCCTCCTGTTCCACCAGAATTGATCTCCTTCCTGAATGATAAGTTTGAAACCTTGAACTCCTCCATCCAAACCATGTCAGAAACTTTGAGTTGAGGATTCAAAGTTGGAGAACACTGTATCTGCCAAATTCATAGAACAAAAAGCTGCCTCAGACTATGCAGCTCAAAGATTCAACAGACTGATTGGTACCATGGCAGATGCCTCATTACAGCTGAAGGAGCACCAGCAAAAATTGGAGACAGTTCTTAAGGGAATTTTGGCAAATTCCCAAGCTGATGTCTTCAACACCAAACAGACATTACATGAGATCACCAGCACAAGACTGTCCTTTGCTCATTTTGTGGATGATTTGGAAAGCATGAGGAACTTCAATGAGCATATTGACACACAGATATCTGATTTGACAAAGGAATTCAAGATAATGCAAAGACCTGGTTGGTCAGCTGGATCATCTTCATCCTCACAACCCATTGCAGCTGATCTAGCAAGAATTCAAGCTACCTTGATAGAGAATTCAGATAGAATGGAACACTTCTTGCACACCAAACTCACAACCATTCAAGATCAAATCAAGTCCAGCTTGACTTTTATGGAGAAAAGAATGTCTGACATTGAGACCATCTTACTTCCCCTTCCTCCTCCTCCTCCATCTTCTACTTAATGTAATTTTTCTTTTGATGATGTCAAAGGGGGAGAAGAAAGAAAGAAAGAGAAATGTTAATGTTCTTTTGTAATCTTTTGGAATGATTGTAATGGTTCTCTTGATGAATGAAATGAAATGCTTTTCTGCTTAGCTTGAATGAAATCTTCAATTGTGACTTCAATGTGAATGAAAATCTTTATGTGAATGTGATTGTTTGAATACTTGTCAAGTTGCTTGACTTCTGTGTACAAAATTCTCATTTCAAGTAACATTGTGTTCCACAAATACATCATCAACTGTTACTGAAAAATATCAAAAGGTCTTTGACAAGTTTAAACAAAAAGAAAATAAAAATGTGAATAACAAAAATTGCTTAAAATCACACTTCATCAAAACCACATTGTAATATGGATTTATTGTTGCCATCATCAAAAAGGGGGAGATTGTTGGGTTGAGTGTATATTCATATCATTTCCCTCCTATTTTGATGATGACAAGAGTGATTTTAAAGCAATTTAAATGAAACATGTCAAAAACATCATACCTGAAGTCAATGTTCAAAAAGCATGTTTCAAATCACATTTATCATTTATGTTCATGATAAATCATTTAACTAATGATATATGTGTTTAATTTTCAGGTACAAACACTTTTTGCAAAAGAAGTGTCGACACACCCCTCAATGGTGTCGACACAACACCTCAGTCTCAAAGGCAAAAAGCTGAAGAATTGCCTAGACTGTGTCGACACTAGTCCAGAAGCAGGTCGACACGAGTTGCAGATTCCAGGATTTACACTACTCAGGTCGACGCACTCTCAGGGCAGGTCGACACTGGATCCTGCTCCCAGAACAGCAGTTTTCAGAATTGGGATAGCAGGTCGACGCACTCTCAGGGCAGGTCGACACTGGATCCTGCTCCCAGAACAGCTGTTTTCAGAACCAGGATAGCAGGTCGACACAATACCAAAGCAGGTCGACACTGGATCAGTTCCCAGAACAGCCTGTTTCAAGATTTGGGCAGTGTGTCGACACCACCACCAGGGCAGGTCGACACACTACGGAAAGATTCCATCCTAAGATGGATGTTTGCCACGTGTCAGCCTAGGGCGATGGGGTATCAACCTAGAATCGTGTGCCCTTGTACCCAAAGGGTATCTTTGGAATCTTTTGGGTATAAAAGGTCCCTAATCGGCCCCCCATCACATCAGAGAGACCCAACTAACTCTTAGAGCCTCCCGAAAGTTTCCTGGCGGCTACAAGAGGTCGTCTCCCTCCTCTGCTCTCCGTGTGCTTCCAGAAGACCAATTCTCACCAATTCAAGTGTGAGAATTGGAGTGTGATCCCTGTAGAAACCTCTGAAGCATCCCAAGGAAGCAGATCCAGTAGAAGCCTTCGTTGGAGAAGAATTCAAGGAAGATCCAACAATTCCAAAGTGCAGAGCATCGGTTTTGGACTTCAAGATTGCAAGCCTCTTCCCAATCCAAGCTTCTACAAGGGAGTACACTTGAAGAACGAAGTTATTTAATACAATTCATTGTACTTCTGTTCTTCTGAGATATCTTTTGAGATTATGCAAGTGCTTCTGCATAGCTCTCATTAGTGCTCTCATTTTCGACTAGATCTGTTGCTAGAAGGTCTATGTCTTGAGTTGGTGTCTAGCAAGTCTTATGTGAGCATTGTGCTCAAGTTGTGTGAGCATTGTGCTCAGGTTGTTGTGAGCCGTTGTGCTCAGTTTGAGTTGTCTAACTCAAGGTTGTGTTGAGCAGTCTTGCTCAGTTGTTCTAGAGTAGTCTTACTCTAGAAGTTGTGTGAGTTGTAAGCTCTCAAGTGTTGGAGTTGTCAGGCTCCAGTGGGTGTGTTACCCAGTTGTTTTAGTGAATCCTCACGGGGTGTGAGGGGTGGATGTAGGAATCACTTGGGTGATTTCCGAACCACCTAAAAATCCTTGTGCATTTGTCTAATTGTGGTTTGATCATTTCATCCGTTAGATGCTTGCATAGGATCGGTTAATATTCACTTAATCAACTTGTTTCACATCTATTTTACCAACTCACTCAAATCTCATCAGATCTGTGGTTTTTCACTGATAAAATTGCCTCTGATTCAAAAGTGTTTTTAAATGTTTAAGCTTCCGCAAAAAGTGGCTTAGATCTATTCATCCCCCCCTTCTAGATCTTTTCCACACCTTCACTTCGATCCTTCATCTGTTCTGTGTGCTGTGAGGAAGGCGACGTCCCTTTCGTCGCTATAAGGAAGGCGACAGCAGCAGCGTCGCTACCGGGTACACGCTCTGCCTGTACACTTTCTTGCATCATTTAAAAATTATCGAGTCTGCGGAGAAACGTGATGCTGTTACCGTCGTGATAAGAAAGGCGATGGTGGTTCTGTCGCAATTCGGTCAGTACCCTGGTCTTTTGAGTTTCCATACAAATTTGGGTTCATTTGATACATACTCCATCCACACTCCATCATACCATGCTTATTCCATGATTTTGAGAGTTTGACTAGTCTTGTGTGTTGTAGAATTGTTTGATTTACGTGCATAATTAGGGCGTAGTTGCTCTCTGTCCACTGTGAGAAGGAACGCGACGGGCTGATTGTCGCGATCTTGGTCACGACAGCAATCTCGTCGCCTTCTGCCTCTGAGAGCATTTAGCCCTAATTCTTGTTGTGTTAGTACTAGGTTAGAATTTTGCATGCACTCTGGTGCACATAGGATTTGCATACATCTTTCCATACTTGTAGTACAAGTTTCCTCCTCAGCGACGCCCGCTCTCTCGGCCACATACTCCTTGTGTCCGACTAGAGCACTCGCTTGAGGGCCTCTGTAAGTCCCCGCTGACCGTGGATTCCCACACGGCCTCCGGGCTGGTTATACCCGTCGCCACCTAGGATCGAGTCAAATTCATTTGGCAAGGTTGAGAGAATCCTAGTCATGCCCGCAGTTGGAAGCCTTCTCCCATTTAGGAAACCCTTCCTTATTCGCAGAGAACTTGCTAAAAGTCAAATCACTAAAAGGCAAACTTGAATCAATTAAAAGAAACCATCATCATTGCCAATTGCTTGCTTTGGGTGAGACGTTTTCTCTTTCCTTTTGTCTGCATAGGATTGTGTGTTTAGGAAACTAAGAGTCTGTCTAGGTTAGGCCGTTTCTCTCAAAGTCTGGAACGGCTTTCCCCGTCTCTGTGCGCCCGCATGTCAAATATGGAGTCATATCTGAACCCGGTCTACGATGAGAATCAGGACCCTGCCCTCTACACCTCCCAAGACTACGAGGACTCCCTTCCTCACGATCTCTTTGGGGAGTCGACCCGGCCTTGGGTCGCTACTGTCCATGCCTCTGAGGGTCACCGTCACAACGATAGCGGCCCGTCCCAGAACACCCATCCTCCTCAGTCGGATGATCAAGTTGCTCAGCTCTTGCGCTTAATTCCCCAACTTGATCAGTCCCAGATCCAAACCCTCATGACGGCCCTCAAGGGAAAGGCCGCCTCCTCACCCTCACCTAGAGCGGGCGCGTCACGCCCCGCGGCAGCTACCTCCGGCCCCCATGTTATCTTGGAACAAGCCGACAACACCCCCATCTGGCCGCAGACCATCCGATTCACGCCATTTGAATCTAAGCATTACCTTCCCCGTGAGTCGAGGCCCTGGTCTCCACCATATCAGCTATGTTACTCCCCTCATCGCCCTGAGCCACGCGCTAGGCCTACCTCTCATGCCTCTTCCATGCACACTAAGCCATCCGCCGCACCGAACATGATGTCCGAGTGGGCGGCCATCAAGAAGGAGCTCCAAGAGCTCCGAAAGCAAGTCGACCCTAGGCATCACCACGACGTGCACATGCCGAAGTTCAATGGCCTATGGGTCCCCTCTCCATCCAAGCTTCCGAAGTACCGAAGATACAACGGCTCAGGCAATCCGTACATTCATATCAAGGACTTCATCTACGAGTCCGCTCCCTACCAGCATGATCGGTGCCTCATGGCATATCTCTTCCGCCGGTCACTGGATGGGCACGCCCTAGATTGGTTCTACTCCCTGCTACCTGAGGATGCTGAGGACTTCGCTGTCGTGAAGGCCAAGTTCCTCGAACAATTCCAAGATAGGGTTGGGCCTGAATACTCTCTTACATATCTCATGGCTGAGAAGATGAAGTCGGATGAGGATTTTGCCTCGTACGCCGATAGGTGGAGGAAATGGCCACCAGAGTTCCAGGGTACCTTCCAGAGGGGGAGAAGGTGAAGATCATCATCGCCAATGCCACGCCTGCCTATAGAAACATCCTGGCGATGAATGACATCACCACTATGCATCAACTCTACAGCCGGGCCCAGTTCATCCAAACCCAGCTCAAAGACTCTCCCATCCACTCCATGTTCGAACCCCAGAAATCCCGATTCCAGAGAAAACCTCAGGGGCCAGTCACTGAGGGCGTTCAGGTGAACGAGGAAGTGAGCGCGTTCAACCCCGCTGGCCAGAGCCAAAATTGCCAACCTTACAATGCCCAGGGTCAGAACCCTACCCCTCTGCCACAGGGGCAACAGCAGCGCCAATACAACCAGGTGCCACCTCCCGAAGGCTATCAGCAAAGGCGCCCCATGGGTCCTAGAAGAACTCACTACCCACCATTGCGAGAGACACTCTCCGACATATTCTTAGCCTTGCTCTCCACAGACGCCATTAGGCTCCCTCATGAGAGACCCTTGAACCCCAGTGTGGATCAAACCCGGTACTGCATCTTCCACCGGCAGCCTAGTCACACCATCGACCAGTGCTTTACATTCAAGGATCTGGTGTATGACTTGCATGAGCAGCACAGGATAGATTGGACAGCCCTCCGGCAAGTGATCGGAGATATTAAGGAAAGGCAAAGGCAACAACAGCAGCAGAGGCAACAGTGCCAACCACCCCCTCAACAACAACAGGAGCAGCAACACCAATAGCCGTTGCAGGACCTCGGGATCGTCCACAACCCCCTACCAGACCATCCGCCAGCTCCAAACCCACCACCACAGCAACCTGCCTAGGTAAACCCCATCGTCCACCACCCTCCTCCTCAGACGAATTGGATGTACGATGATGAACTAGACGTTCAGCAGATGATGGCCATTAACCAATATCCTATCCAGTCCCAAACAATACAACCAGCCTACACGGCTCCCCAGTCAATCCCTCCTTTAGTTTCTATGGCCAACGCCGTCATGCTGCCCATCAATTCAGCACCCGCGCCAGTCGCCAGTCCACCCATCATCTTACCTTTCACCCCACCTGTCTCCGTACCTCTACCCCCTATCATATCTACTCCCTCACCCATCATTCTACCCCCACCTGGGCCGGACCAACCCTCCGTCGCTACACTATTCTCTGCCAGACAACCACCTACCCGACCGACCACCCTACGAAGCGGGAGAGTCTTTCGCCGCCCATACCCACCTATCTCCACTACCTCCACTTCCACAAACCCCCAGCAGGTCTTGCAACCGCCACAGCAACAACAAGCTCAGCAACAAATGCAAGATGAGGGGTTGATTGAGCCGCTGCCTGGAACCCACTATGACATCCTCAAGCACCTGGATCACATGCCAGCTAAAATCTCCATTTTGGAGCTAATAAAGAAGTCCAAGGAGCACTAGGAAGCCCTGAGGAATTTCCTACAGAAGGTGGTAGTGAATGAAGACATGCTGGCTGACAAGCTACCTAGTGCCCTGGCTATGGTGACTCGCGGGCCGGTGATCACATTTGCGGAAAGAGAACTAGCACCCCCGGAAGCCAGGAGGCTCCCCCTCTGCGTCACTCTGGTCATCAATCATGTAGCAGTGGGAGAGGCACTAGTCGACACGGGGGCATCCATAAACGTCTGCCCGCTGAGTACCTTAAGAGCCTGCGACCTATCAGAAGGGACGCTAAGGTCGACACCCACCACCATCGCCGCATATGACAACTCTAGAAGATCCTGCCATGGCATGGTGACTGTGCAAGCCGAACTGGGACCCCTCGCTGTCACGGTGGACTTCTACGTCCTCGATATCGATCCCATGTTCAAAGCTATTCTAGGGCGTCCATGGTTGGAAGCGCTCGGGGTTGTACCGTCCACTGCACACCAATGTCTGAAATTCCCTTTTCAAGGACGGATCATCAAAGTCAAGAGTATAGCCACTACCCACTCAGTAGATGCCTTCCACGATACCCACCTACCAGCCGTGTGGCCAGCCAACAAACCCGTAGTCTCGATGCTAGATATCAACTACCCATGGAGCTACACGTTCCAGTCCAAGAGAGAGACCAATCTGGCACAAGTCAATGCAGTCAAGAGAAAAGAGCCACTGAGCACCAAGGGGTGGCAAATCATGATGAAGCTGGGGTACGAAGAAGGCAAGGGCCTAGGGGCAGAACTACAGGGAATAGTCAAACCCATCCCTGACATCGTCAAGAAGAGCCGGTGGGGCTTAGGTTACAGGGAGAAATCCAAACCATGGTCATCCAGCACATCCACCCTCAAAGCTGACCCAGAACCACTCACCTGGACACTCTATTGTCACTTTATCAGGGGGCCTACCCAACCAGGATACAATACCGTGGTAGTCGAGGCAGAACTCTCACAGCACGAGGTGATGGCCGGAACTTCTCTCGGCACATGGCCCCGTTGCTGACCTATAGAGCCCTAGAAGCCCTCCGTCCAACCAGGAGGAGAAAGACAGGGGACCCAGAAGCTGAGTGGTACAGATGGTTTGACATAGAAGACATCGCCATTGCCTTCAGCCGACTGTTCTGGGAGGAAGAAAGGACATGGCCGCCAGCTGCGGCAGAGCTGTTAGATCCACCCACCGCCATCACATCTAAAAGGCAGCTCATGAGCGAATGCCTCAGACATAGGAGAGCCAGACATTCCCTATGAAGAGGGAAAACCATAGATGAACTATGGAGGGGCACCTGCATAGCCATCCACCTGTTCCTTTTGGACTCCCTCCTTCCCAGCCTTGTCCCGTCCTCTCCTCCCCTGGTCATTCAACTAACCCCTCAACTCCTGACGGCGGCACACAGCCTCCTCACACCTGACCTCCCACCTGCAATCCTCACTGCCCTGCAGTCCAATCCAGGTGACCACGAGGTCGCCCTCTCCTATTGCATGCTCTCCACCGATCTCCAAAAAAAAAAAATGCCCATTTTCAAATGCATGTTGAGGTCGAGGAGCCGGCATTCCTCCTTCACTCTCCTGATCAGGGGCACCCCTCGACTGGGGGTTCCCCTCCTGCTCCTTCACTAGGAGCCATTCTCTTCGGGGACACCATGTCCTCCCCCAGTCCTGTAGAGTCGTCTAGTTTAGGAGAGTCTAGGGTAGGTGAGTCTAGCATTAGGATAGATAGGCCTAGGGTAGAGAGTCAGGTCAGCCCGGTATCCACAAAATTCAAGCAGCGTCCTAGGAAGCAGTGGGGAAAAGCTATTCCCCGAAGATATCTTCAAGAGCTAGCTCGGCGGTGTCAAGCACTGCTATTGATAGAGGAGTTCACAAGGGAAGCGCTGGTGTTTGAAGAAGTTTTCGAGCAGGATGGGGTGTTCTTAGACGACGGATTCGGCGTCTACGAGATAATGAATGATGAGGACCCAGTCGATGAAGATGATAGCGAAGTAGATGACGCTGCCGAAAAATATGTCAGTCGAGTAAGAAGATTTGATGAGCCCACAACGGTAGTGGATGAACCTACTAAGGAAGTCAACCTTGGAACAGAAGAAGATCCCAGGATTGTGATTATCTCAGCAAATCTCCCTCCTGAAGAAGAAGAGGAACTGGTGCAAATCCTGAGGGAGTACAAGGACACATTTGCCTGGTCTTACGAGGACATGCCCGATCTAGACCCCTCACTAGTGGAGCACCGACTGGTACTGAAAGAAGGGGCAAAGGCAATCAAGCAGAAACTCAGAAGGTTCCACCCACTCACAGCCCTGAAGATGAAGGATGAAGTAGATAAACTCCATAAGGCTAGATTCATCAGGGTAGTTCTCTATCCGAACTGGGTGGCCAATATAGTCCCTGTCATGAAGAAAGACGACAAAGTCAGAATCTGCATCAACTTCGAGGACTTGAATAAGGCATGTCCGAAAGACGACTTCCCGCTTCCTCACATTGATGTGCTGATCGACAATACTGCTAGGTATGAGACCCTCTCATTCATGGATGGATATTAAGGATACAACCAAATCCATCTATCTCCTGGAGATCAAGAGAAAACATCCTTCACCACGCCCTGGGGAACATACTGCTATGTAGTCATGCCCTTCGGGCTGAAGAATGCTGGGCTACTTATCAAAGGGCGATGATGGCCATCTTCCACGACATGATACACGTTTATGTAGAAGTATACGTGGATGACATCTTGGTGAAGTCGAGAACCAGGAGATAACACCCTAAATCCTAGCCAAGGTGTTGCAAGGTAGAGAGAATATCAGCTGAGAATGAATCCGAAGAAATGTGTGTTCGGGGTATCATCAGGAAAGCTGCTAGGTTTCATAGTTAGCAAGCGGTGCATTGAGATCGATCCAAATAAGGCCAAGGCTATAGCAGAAATGCCTCCTCCAAAGAACATCTCGAAATTAAGAGGGCTAATCGAGCGTTTGCAATTCATCAGAAGATTTATCTCCCAGCATTCACAAAGATGTCGCCCATTTTATGATCTCTTGAAAGGAGGGGTAAAATTCGAATGGAATGACAAATGCCAAGCAGCCTTCGATGAGCTGAAAAGTTATCTCATGAATCCCCCAGTCTTACAGCCTCCTATACCCGGAAAGCCGCTAATCCTATATATCTCAGTCATTGAGGACTCCCTAGGAGCTGTCCTGGCACAACATGATGAATCTGGGAAAGAAAGGGCAGCATACTACCTCTCTAGGCTCTTCAACACCGCCGAATCCAAGTTCACCACCACGGAAAAAACTTGTGCCGCACTCATGTGGGTGGTCCAAAAGCTCAAGCACTATTTCCTTGCCCACGAGGTCAAGCTGATCTTGAGAATGGATCCACTCCGATATCTTCTCGAAAAGCCCATCCTCTCTGATCGGCTGGCACGCTGCAGAGTTTCCTCTCTCAGTTTGACATCTCCTTTGTGGTCCAAAAGGCCGTCAAGGGTTATGCCATCGCTGAGCATCTAGCCCATCTTCCACTCCCTCACAGTGACTCCCTCCGAGAGGAATTTCCCGATGAGGAACTCTCAGTCATAATCAAAGACCCCTTCTGGTCCCTTCATTTCGATGGTGCACTCAACTCTCAGGGACAGGGCATTGGAGCCATGCTGCTTACCCCAGAAGGTATTACCATCCCCTTTGCATATCAACTCACCTTCCCCGCTACCAACAACATGTCGGAGTATGAGGCTCTCCTTGCTGGTCTCAAGCATGCTTATCTGCTGGGGCATCGCACCTCAGAATTATAGGAGACTCTCAGCTCGTCCTGCGGCAGGTGCTCTCAACTTACCGCACTCGTGACCCGAAGCTCAAGCCATATCAGGACCTGGTCACGTTATTGGCAAGGCAGTTCCGCAAGCTCATCTACATCCATACTCCCCGTTCCCAAAATATCTTGGCTGACGCTCTGGCGTCGCTAGCCTCTTTCCTATCCTTCCCTCTGAGTCGCCGGACTGAGACAATCGTCGTCCAGCATCTCGATGTTCCATCTACCTAGGACCCTTGGTTTAGCGACCTTAGAGCGACCTTAGAAGAGAGGTCTAGGAAGCGAGGAGCACAGCAAGTCATGTTAACTGAGCTCGAGGAGATCCTGAATGAAGAGGAACTGCCATGGTACTTTGAGATAGAACAATATTGCAGGGATGGAACATATCCTGAAGGGGCAAGTGCAGAAGACCGCAGGGCCATTAGAAGAGCCACCTTGAGGTACACAGTTGTCGGAGAAGTCCTGTACAGGAAAGCCCTCAATGGAGTCCTTTTGAGATGCCTTACCGATGACGAGGCTTGGAAAGTGGTCGAAGGGGCCCATGCTAGTGAATGCGGAGGGCACGTTAACAGTCAAATGCTCGCAAAGAAGATTATTAGGCAGGGCTATTACTGGCCGACCCTAGAGGAAGATTGTACCATCTACGTCCGTAGGTGTGTCAAGTGTCAACTCCATGCTGATAAAATCCATGCCCCTTCCTCTTCACTGCATCCACTCTCCACACTTTGGCCATTCTCCATGTGGGCTTTTGACATTGTTGGCCCTCTTGGTGACTCTAATGCTCAAACCAAACAGAAATCATTTATCCTAACAGCGACTGAGTATTACACCAAGTGGGCAGAAGCCGAAGCTTTCACAGAAATCAAAGCATCCACAGTGTGCTGCTTCATCATGAGGAACATCATTTCGCGGTTCGGAGTGCCAAGCAACATCGTCACGGATAACGGGCCACAGTTCATCTCGCAAGAGCTCTAGGACCTCTGTAAGAAATAAAACATCACGCTGCATCATTCATCACCGTATTACCCACAAGGCAATGGCCAAGCTGAAGCAACTAACAAAACCCTTCTTAAAATCTTGAAAAAGACTTGTGGGTCGCATAAATTCGCCGACTGGCCAGAAAAGCTAATAGAGGCTCTATGGGCCTACTGTACCTCTGTCCGCACTCCCACGGGACAAACCCCGTACGCTCTCACTTATGGGATGGAGGTGGTAGTTCCATACGAGATCCTAATCCTGTCACTAAGAGTCCAATTAGACAAGGAACTTAATCTTGACGAACGTCGAGAGGCGTTGCTAGTCTAAGTGGAGCTCTTAGATGAAAGACGACTTATGGCAGCCGACCATGTGCTTTCATATCAAAGGCGAATCTCAAGGTCTTTCGAAAAGAAGGTAATTGAACGTAAATTCCAAGAGGGTGATATGGTCTTGAAATGCATTTTCATCAAATCCTAGGTCCAAACTGCAACCTAACTAGGAGGGTCCGTACGTTGTGAGGGAAGTCTACCCCGGAAATGCTTACCGCTTAGTCAATGCTGAGGGCGTCGAATTGTCGCATCCGTGGAACGGGTTATACCTCAAACGTTTCTATCCTTATGCCTATAGGTGTGAGGCCACAACACCTAGATCGGGGAATAACCCCGTGTTGAAAGTCTAAAATCCCTCCCTAATCGTCAAGGATCGCTCTAAGTTAGGATTAACACACACCCACGGCAAGCCCGGATAACTGCACTTGGTAGATGCTGCAACTGTGCGGGCTCTACTCTAGCGATGCATCGGTCATTCTCTCCTAATCGGTCGAAGTATAGGGGCAAAGGGGTTGTAAGGGTGAAGTCGTCAACCTACAGCATACCCCGACGAGAGGAAGTCTCAAACAGGGACGGTCAAAATAACAAAGGGCAAAGAAGCAAAGAAACGAAAAGAAAAGAAAAATCCATAATACAACAGGGGCATGGCAAAGAGTGGCAAAGTCCCCGCGGGACGCTCATGAGCCCAGTCGTACGCATGCCCCAAATAGTGCAAGCCCATAAGCAAAAGACCATAAAGTCCCTCCACAACAGGCCTAATCTCCGGAGGGTATGCCGTAGGAAGTGGTCGAACCCAACATCCCTAAACCCACGCAAGACTTTCCTTAAATAATCTTCCGTTCCACCCTATAAGGCTGAGTCACCTCCCAGGTACGGCTTAACTAGTCGCAACATCAACTAAGGGTAGTTTCCTGAGGCATTGTCACCTCTCAACGCACATCCTAGCCTAGTGAGGTCTGTGGCGAAAATCAGAGATGATCAAGGCTCTAAACCAGTGGCTCGAACCGGTCTAAGTGTTGTGGCTCGAAGGTGCGAGTACCTTCCATCTCGCGCGTCTTATTTTAGGAAGGGCTAACGTCGGCTTCAGGCGCTCACCAAAAACTCCAAAAAAAATTAAATATTTTCAAAACTCCAAAAAAATCAGATATTTCAAAAATCCAAAAAATCAGATATTTTCAAAACTATAAAAATCAAATATTTTCAAAACTAAAAAAAATCAGATATTTTCAAAACTCTAAAAATTAAATATTTTCAAAACTCAAAAAAATCAGATATTTCAAAACTCCAAAAAATCAAATATTTCAAAAAACCTCAAAAACATCAAATAATTCAAAACTCCAAAAAACGTTTTCATAATTCTAAGCCGTTTGCATACATGCATCTCATTTGTTTATTTGCATCTTTTGCCTATTTAATAAGGCTTAGCCCCTTAACTAATTATCAAGGTCGGTCACTCGTCGCATTTTAAAGCAAGGGGCTAAGCCTAAGAACAGATCTAACTTGTCTTGTGTTGTCTAAGTGTGCAGGACGCGAAAGAAAGAAGGCGGCACTCACATCTCACTGTCGCTCTCACCCGTCACTCAGTCGCAGACCATAAGATAAAAATCCATTCCATTCCATTCATATCATATACATCGTCATAACAAAAGGGGCAAACAAAAAGTATAAACCCTCAATTGTTCTCCCCTGTACCCTCAGGAGGGCGGGGAGACGGAGGGGCCATCGCCCTCGGCCCTGTCTCACTACCCTCTGGCGCTCTCTCCTGCCGCCGTGCCTCCTCCTCGTTCCTCCGTCGTCCGGAGGAACCGGTCAAATAATGTCCAGCGGACCCGCTCGGGATACCGCTCCTGCTGGCTGCCGAACGGCTGCGTCCGACCAAGGCTAGGGCCCTCTCCAGGCCCTTCATCTCGGACCGCAGCATGTCGCAGCGGTGTCTCTCCTCCCCCAGCTGGGTGCGGAGGTCTCCGGCCTCGGTGCGCAGTCGCGCCGCCTCCTCCGCCTCCTGCTGCCAGCGTGCCGCCGCCTCTGCCTCCTGGGGCCACCGCGACGCCTCCTCCGCTGCCTCACGCCACCGCGTCACCTCCGTTGCCTCGGGGTGTAGGCGTAGCTCCGCCATCTCCGCCTCCAGTATGGTCATCCGCACCAGGGCAGTCCTCAGCTCCTACTCCTGCAATATCAAACATCTTGTCAGAACTCACAAAAGAAACAAAAGCCCAGGGGCATCTAAGTAAGTTACTTACCCGCTCCTGCAGCTGGGCGAGGGCGTCCTCCGCTCGGGCCACCGCCGACGCTAGCTGGCCCTCCAAAATGGAGCGGTTAGGATCCTCTCGGGAAGAGGAGGCACTTCCCACCATCTGCTAGGCCCTGTCCAACTCTGTCACCTGCAAAAGAAACAACAGGGGTCAGTCAACCGAAACTAGAAAAAGAAGGGTAGGGTGCAAAATACTCACCAGCTGGTCCACCATCACTTGAAGATCATCTCACTGCTGGATGGTGGAGTGGAGGATGCCTTCGAGCGAGGAAATCCATCCCTCGGGGTCAAGCTGCAAACGCAAGCCAAGTCAGTCACACAATTAACTAAGAACTCAAAAGAGACTGAAAGCAGTAAAATACTTACCGGTCACTGGGTCCCCTTGTACACCTGGGCGTTGTACCTCCGAGCGTAGGCCCGGAAGTAGTCCTCGTCGCTCGTGGCCTCGGAGACCACCTCCTTTCCCCGCTGCTCCCAGTCGTCCAACTGCTCCCGGACCCGGACCGTCCAGTCCGTGACCTGTTGGATCCCCCGGAAGCTCCAGCCTGGTCTCTCCCATGGCCTCTGTCGGGTCGGGAACTCCACCACCATCTGGTGGAGTCCCAGAGTACACGCCACTAGCCGGTGGTGGAGCGGGATCACCGTGTTGAAACAATGAAGCCAAATGTCCCTACCAAAGTAGGGACGGCCCCACTCCACCCACGGCTGGGCGGCGTCGTTCTCCCCGACATAGGGATTCCACCGTACTTGCACACCACAAGTAAAGACCCGTCAGTCAACTGTCAAACAAAGCAAAGCAAAGGAAAGGGTAGGGATAGAAGTACTCACATGGCCGAATGGGATGGTGTCCAAGATGTCGTGAATCAGGGTCACTTGTCGCCGCAGGGACCGCTCGTCGCGGCAAAACTGCCAGCGCTGCAAGAGAGGTACAGTGCCGCATCGCCTCGCCACCCCGCGACCCAAGGAGGGGAGGTGGTGGTATGCCCACACCTGCAAGAGCAACACAAGTCAATGCCACAGTTCATAAAAATAAACATGAAAAGCAGCAAAGGGTAAGGGTAGAAACGTACCTGCAGAAGTGGGAAGAATCCGACCACACCTGTCTCCTGGCTGGAGGTGCCCAGACTGTCGAAGAGGTGGGCCAGGAGGGCTGCACCCCATGCATAGCTGCCCACGCTGGACAGGTCCTCCAGCAGGGGCAAGCATCGGCAGCCAACTGGGTCCCCTCTGGTCCCCAGGATCAGTTTCCCGATCACAAGGATCAGGAAACGCCGCAAATCTCTGTCCGCTGCCTCACCCTCCTCCTCCGCCAGCACCACTCTGGCATCCTCCGTCAACCGAGCCATGTACTCCGCCTGGCTCTCTCCCGTCCAGTGGCGCGCGTTCGCCACCCCTAAGCTCGCCTGCAGTGCCGTCCACTGCACCAGCAACGACCTCTCTCCTCTCACCTCCAATCCAAGCAATCTGTCTACCAGCTCCTGATAGCTGGTGTAGGTGATCCCGATCACCGCCTGGCCGTCCACGCGCAGGCCGGTGATCCGTACCACGTCCTCTAACGTGGGGATCATGTGTCCCCACGGAAAGAGGAACGCGTGGCACTCTGGGTCCCATCTCTCCTTCAGCGCCTGGACAAGTGCCACATCCGGCGCCAACTCCTCTAACCACAAAAATGGTCCAAACCCCATGCCCTCCAGTCGGCGTCTCTGGAAGTCCGGCAAGCCGTCGTAGATCGCCCGGATGACGGCCCATCCTAGTCGGAACCGCAGCTGGCTCTGCAAAACGAACATCAAAAGATTAGAAATCAGTAGGGAAATGCCCGAAACTACTCTCTGTCTGGCAAGGCGACAAAGGGTCTGTCGCCTTCTTAAGGCGACATGGTTCCGGTCGCATTCATGAACTGGGTCGCGACAGGAATCCTATCGCCTTCTAAAAGGCGACAGGGTGGCCATCGCCTTCCCTCTGGTAAGGCGACAGGCCCCCTGTCGCATTACCAGGGTCGCCCGAAACGAGATTTTCCCGTTCCCGACCGTTTCCCATTAGGGCGAATCGCGCTATAATGGGGTGCTCTGCACCCCCATCCCATGCATACAAGGTTTAGGCTAAAGATCTTACCTTTTTGGGCCCGATGGGCTCGTCTTCGTCCCCCGCCACCGGCGCGATCTCCTCCTCCATCGGCGTGACCGGAGGAAGCTCCTGGGCCGCCGTGGATGGCCCATCACCCGGTTGTCGTCCCCGGATGGTTTTCTTGCGCCGCCTACCGCCGCCATCACCGCCTTGGCCCTCTCCGCCGCCCTCCATCGCCGGACCATCGAGGGAGAAGAAGAAGGAGAAGGGGAGGAGGATGAGGCCACTGCCGTCACCGACGATCGGCGGGGAGAGGGAGGCCGGAAGAGGAAGAGAAGAAGGGAGAAAGGAGGGAGTTATCGCCGGAGAAGAAGAAGGTAAGAAGGAGGGAGAGAAGAGGGCGCGAGGAAAGAAAATGCTCGGCCCCAAATTCAAATCGGTTCTGGTTCTGTGAAAGCGACAATACTGTGTCACCTTCTGCTCAAGTCGCGACAAACCCCATGTCGCCTTCACTTTCTCGTCGCGACCATGGACCCTTACCTTCAGGATAGCGACACACCCTACGTCGCCTTCTCAACACAGTACACAAAAGCCTCTAAAACTCAATGCCCATTGCAAATAACTCCATGCTTACATCAAATAAAAGCTAAAAATCAAAAGTCACAAGTCCACTCTCATTACATCAAGTCCCTCATAAAAGCTCAAAAGTACAATTAACTCTCGCTCTCTGGCTCATGGTCCCCAAGTGGCCAAAGCTTCTCATGTTCCCAGAGGTACGCCTAGTACGTCTCCCGGTCCTCATCCAGTCTCGGCGGGAGTGCATGGGTAGCGCACGCCCTCCACAAGGCCAAAGCACTACGCACGGACTGCTCATCCTCCGGGTTCCCCAAGCACCGCTTCTTCACAGGAGGCAAGTGTGATGGCGGAAGCACTCTCGTCCTCGGCTTCCCGACCTGTAGGTAGCACCGCTGCGGGTTTTAGAGTACGGTCGCCATATTCCCTATCAATTGCAAATCCAGGCCGCGTCCAAGTGGTAGCCGGATCTCCGCTCCGCGCAATGCCGCTATGCCCAGTGCAAAGTGTTCCACCGGTAGGGTACTAAAGTAGAGGCGTCATGCACTCCTCATCTTCTTATCCGCCGTCCTGCACAAAACCTTGTCGGGGAATTTGGCCGCCCCGCCAATGAAGTTCAACGGATGGCACCCAAAGATCCAACTGTCGGTGGTAGGGTTGTCAACAGGATTAAATTTTATCCTCACACCCAACCAGCACTCCAATAGGATCATGGAGCCATAAAGGAAACCCCCGTGGAAGCCGAGGTAAGACACGAGTAAAGATACGCCAAGACGGCATGAGAGAGTGAAAGTCCCCGCCATACTCCACTAATAGCACTAAGGATCGCGTAGTCTATGAGGTGATCCCTGGACCGGAAGAGGACCACCCCACACAAACATGTGGCCACAGCCTTTGCTATCTCCCAGTGGTCCGTACTCTTGTTTTTACATTGGGAGATGACCCACTTAGACAACGGAACCAAATGGATGAATTGTGGGCTAATCATGGTATGAACATCCCCCGGATCGGTCATGAACTCCCCTAGGATAAGTTTTGGGTTGATGGGCTCAACAGTGTAGCTTATACTTTGCTCGTCCCCCGGCTTGGTTTTAGGAAGAGCTAGGAAGGCCTCGACCTCCTCTAGAAGGACGGTCGCCTCGAACTTGGGAAAAATGAAAGTATGGGTTTGTGGGTGCCATAATTCTATGAGGGCTGAGATGCTATGCCAGTCAAAAGAAATTTTATGGTAGTTATGGGCCGCTATCAAAACCCCACCTAAACCCCACTCTCTCAAGAACCGGATAACAAACATGGGTAAGGCTTTGATCATCGGGGTGATCCATGTAAGTTTAGAGTAGCGGCGGGAGCCCAGGAAGAGCTAGAAGAGAAAAAAGAAAAAGGGAGGAAGAAGAAGAACAAAATTAATGAAGAAATGTGTAGTAAAAATCCATTGAAAATTGAAAACACCCAAAACTTACCTCTCTAACTTCCTTGCTCCGGCTCAAGTGGTTGGGAACGTCCATCAACCTCATGAGAGCTTCATAGGTCGCCCGAGCACGCTTCGGACCTTCGTAATCCGCCTCTCCACCCATGGGAACAAGAGGAGCTCTCTTCATGGCCATGAGAGCTTGCAAAACTTGAAGAAAAGAAGAGAGAGGAGAGAGCTACGAATTTGGCTTCTCATCCCCTTATTTATAGAGCCATAGCACTCCTATTCCTACCTAGAAAGGGTAGAGAAGACCCCTTAGGAGTGGGACTTTGAGTGGAGAGCAATTGGAATCCAAATGGGAGTCAAACTCAAGCTTGGGGCTGAAAGGTTTTGAGCTCGGGCTGAGAAACCTGTGAAAGCGACATATCGACCCGTCGCCTTCAAGGTGGCGACAAGTCTTACGTCGCCTTCTTCAGTCAAGGGTTGCGACATGCACTATGTCGCCTTCTGATCAGTTTATACTGTCATGCTTATTTCTCTATGATTGCTCAAAATGTTTGCACACGTGCTTTAATGTCCATTATTTGGTGCATTGTATCATATCTATCTTTACTACTTTGATTATTGAAAACTCACAAAAATCAGAAAATGCAAGAAAAACCATAAAAATCAGAAAATTCAAACAATCAAAAGCGACGTCCGTCAGGTAAGTCAGGTAAGTATCTCTAACCCTAATCCCTCCGCATTACTAAATGATATCTACACTACTATATCAGCTCAAGGACCAGCTGGTTCCCAGTGTGTTCCAAGATCTGAGTTCCCCTTCATCAAAAACAAGGATGATCTAGGTGCACGCTGCTAATCGCTGGGTAGGCCGTTGGGTGATATGACTCGGGGACGACGGATTCTATCGCACGTCGGCGATGCGAAGTGTCTTGACCCTTGCTTATATTGTCTAGCAATATTATCCTTGAATACTTATTATTTTCTCCCTTTCTTTGCATTCGTTTTATAATTTCTTTTCATTTAGCCCAGCATGCATCATGTAGGAATTTTGAGCTTCATGAATCATCATTTGTCAAAGTCAGCTTCCCAATGATGTCCCAACCCAAATCCTCATTTTCAGACGAGAATTCCATTCCGAATTTGAAAGTTTTCCTCGAGCTTGTGCTCGGTCCAGTTTGCCAGTATGGTTCCTGTAAAGGATTCCCCTCATCCCCATTCATTAAAACAGTCATCCCTTTATCCCCGATCCGCTAATTAGTCGTGACCCGCTCAAAGGCCAGAGTCAAATCGACCCGCCGGGCAGCACCTATCCCCTAATGAACGAAACCTGCACGCTAAAGATAGCCAGGGTACCTCTTGAATCAAGAGGTTGATCACTTATTTTCTTTTGATTTTTATTCATCCTAAATAGGAACCATCCTGAAAATTCTGTTCCCAGCCGTGTTCAAAGTTAGCCAGATAATTCTCGCTGCTTCTTCGTCCAGAATGGGTGTCTCTTTACCTTGGTGCCCGCTTTTCAGCTCATTCCGCTTCACTCCGCCACATCGCCGTTTCATGCCATTCTCGCTCCATCACTGCTCCACTCCCTTGCAAAGCAGGCATCAAGGAGGGGCAATCTGTAGACACCCATTTCTAACCCATAAGTCGAGCAAAATCCCTTGTCGTATCATTGACGCCCCACGTTGGCTCTCATCCTCAAGCTGGCTTTCTCCAATCATGACATCATTTCCATTAGTTCATCGCCCTGGGGGACTCTTCCTGGTCAAATCAATCTCTCTCACATAGCTCTCTGAGTCAGGAGTCTGATGTTTCAATCCGAAGGCTGCGCATGGAGACTGGACACATTGCATGGCCAAAATGCAGAAAAGTCACTGAAGGCGACAGGCCCTATGTCGTGTTCCTGAAAACGACAGCCCCTATGTCGCGATCATAAATCCATATTTTAAATCCTTGAAAAAACACAAAATGACTTGAAATCACCTTCCTTATGAGGAAGGCAACGTATCGAGGCGTCGCATTCAGGAAGGCGACAGAATGGCCGTCGCGTTCAGGACCTTAAACAGAAACTCTTTCCGAGGCCAACTTGGACACATGCCAATGATGGTAATTGCTTCATTTGGACATCCAAATCACGTCCAAATCCTTTCAAATTTGGAGGAGACCTTCCTAATATGTCCCTTTCCAAGTCCCAATTGCCCATGCGCATCCATACATAGCCATAGTCGGACTCCTTCCCATTATTCCTCTCAGACTCGAGTTGGGAATAATCACCCATAAGTACCTCGTCTCTGCATCTTTTGGGGCAAGGCCAGATTCATTAGTTCGCTGAGCAAGAGAGCTTCATCTTCCACGAAGAGAGCTTCTCCCCCAGACGACCCAGAAGAGCCCTCCAAGGCGTTTCTCCATCGGCTACACAATTTCTCATCCCTTCTTCGCCTTATTTCTTTTAATTCATGCATGCATAGTCTTGTTTTCTTCATAGATTAGCATTAGATCACGACACACACACCTAAACTTAACACCCACAGGGGTTAAAAACCCCAATCTTGTGAGTTCCTCCCATATTAGTTCATGTTCACATGCTTTTCATTGAATAGATTTCATACACACGAATTCTAATAGGTGTTTGGTTTGCTTGAATCACTTTGGTAGGTGTTTGAAGATCAGAGCAACGTGAGGCTCTTGCCCCTCGGCTGACTGAGGAGCAGGAAGACAAAGAACTCAAGTCTCCCCCCACAGAAGAGGAAGGCGATCAGGCCACTATCACGATAAAGAAGGCGTCGGTGCCTACGTCGCGTTCAGTTGAGAGCAAGGCGACGCCCCATCTATCGCATTACCAGGTACACCTCCTTTTCACTTTTCCTTTCCAAGGTAGTCAGCCCTCCATCTACACATCAAAAGGCGACTACATTGGTGGCGATCACGGTCAGTTCCTAATCCCTTACATATTCACAATCTTCAAAAAGGGAGCACAATCCCGTGATTACAGGGCCGAGAGAACTTCTTCATACTTAAATAAAAACAACTAACTAACCTAAACTAGACTTTAACAGTCTGGACAACACTGGGGTCACTCTTGATTCTGCTCATCCCCATCCTCTTATGTGTGGTTCTCATCATCATTATATTCACTTAAAGACATTTCAGAATTACACAAGATAAGCGATAATGCTCAGTAGGACATAATATCTCATAAAATATGTATGATTTAAGTGGTTATTATCTTGGATAGCAGGATAACTAAAGAGAACATTCAAGAGAGTCATAGCACATGATAACAAGGACACAATAGTACTTTCAAGAAAATAATATAGCACATCTAACACGTTAAATGATTGGCCATATCACAAGATAGCACGACACGATAGCACACTAGTCAAGAGAGCACTTTTGATTCTCTTTAGATTATCGAGATAACTAGCACTTGAGTGTAATGCCAAACACTTTGGTCAATTAACTCCCGCGGGCACTAGCACTTTTGGGCGCACTTCCCAGGACCAGACTAGGCCCCCTTATAATATTTCCAAGTATTAGTCATGTTATTATCTTTAGACAATCAGTCAATAGCCAATAGTGTATCAAAGATAGATGAGAGTAAGGAAAAATTGTAGCAACCTGAATTTTTAAGAAAAATAAAATTTTAAATAAAGAATTAAAACCTAGCTAAATGGATATTTAAATGAAAAGAGCATTAAATAAAACCCATTAAATGGAAAAGAGTAATGGGCTTTACTTAATGGACCCTCTGGAATTTATTGGGTCAAAATATGAATTTACAAAGGGAGAATAATAAGAAAATACCCTAAATTCGGAGTTTAATTATCTCATAATTGGAAAGGGGTTATTAAAGCAATAAAAGTGGCAATTAGAGTTGGAATTGGATTTCTAAACCTACCCCATATAGCCTAGCACGAATTTAGATACTATCCTAACCCAATTAGAGATTGGAAAGCAAGAGAGGAAAGGTGGAGTTAGGAAATCTCGTAATTAAGAGGAATTTGAGTAGTTGTAGGAATAAGAACTTTCATTTATATAAATACACCTCTTAAACCCTCATGGCCGACCCCAGCTCGTGCAAAGGGGTTCTTGGACGTAGAGAAGAGGCCAAGGAGGAGGAAATCGAGGAGAGGAAGATCCATCAAGCTTCTTCCTTCGTTCTTGGAGTTCTAAGCCCTAGAAGATAAATCGAGTCAAAGGTAGGGATTCTCACAAGCAAAACCAAATCAAATCCATCTATAGGTAGTTCCAATCACCAGGAACAAAAGCCCTCTTGTTTCATAATTTTTCATCGAACCAATCTTTTGTTCTTGATTTTTGAAGTTCTGTATACGTGATAACCTCGAGTCATCATGTTTAAATCAGATCTCCATGTACACTTGTTCCCATGCCACGAAAATTTTACTGTAGATACTACTTGTTATTAGGGATCTTTTTCCCCTAAAAGCCCTAATTTTTATCAAGCATGTTGCTCGAATTAAATCATTCATCTCTGCTGTACCTGGAATCAGGTTGCTTCTTGTTCAACTTGTTAGAACTATGTCGATACCATGATTACTTTCCAATTCCTAATTACTGGAAGTACCCTTGCATGTCTAGATTAATTTAAAACTGGTTTCATGATTTTTCATAATGTATACAATTAGTTATGATTTTCTGAACTACCCTATGTCAAAAAGGCAAGTTTCTGGACCGCATTCCAAGACAGATCAGAGCTCTGTCAGACTCAGGCCACGGACCTGAGAACGCGACAGCCCGACATGTCACCTTCTCAAGCCCGTCGCGACGCCTTTCTTGTCGCGTTCTGAACGCGACAGGACACCCCGTCGCGTTCTGGCTGCCTGAGCAGACAGCCCTGTCGCAACCCTTTGCAGGCCCTGTCGCTATTTGCCCTACCCCTGTTGCCATCCTTACAACCCTATGTCGCCTTCACAAGAATTTGATGAAAACCCATAAAAATTATTTCTGACACTTTCCAAATAATTCTTACGCCTTTTTACAGTTATACCCCCAGTAAAAACTTGTTTTAAAAATGGAACTACATTGAATGATGTAAAATACATATTCACGACTTCTTTTCTATCTATGATTTGTCTTACGCATGCACACACATGAACCATCCATATATGGCTGAAATTTGGGAAAAAATAACTCATAATGTATCCGGTAAATTATTGAAATAAAAGTATATTAATTGCCCTATTTTAACGGACTTGTATTCGTTTCTTGCGTGGTTTATATACCGATATCGACGCTCCACTGTTCTAGAATTCCTCTAAAACATCGAGCACCTGTTTTATATACACACTTTACTTGGCTTGTGGTGAACTCTCCGTCGGATATTCCTTTCGCCGGACCAGTGAACCCTTGCACAAGGCCTCCGTAAGTCTCCTCTGATCATGGATTCCCACATGGTCGACGAGCCGGTTGTACCCTAACACCCATTACACCTTTAGGGATCGATATGATCCAAACGGCTATTAGAAGTTCGCTCTTACCTTAAATCACGTCGGACCTCTGGACTTGTGCATATTATGGCCAGCAGGAAGATCGTGAATTCCACCTGACTGCCAATACGACGTGCGCGTGTTGTGCAACTGTTACTATCGCCTGTTTACCCGTCGCATTACGTGCAATGTCCATTAGCTCTCATCTATACTCTATTCACTCATCTATTCACGTTCACTCTACTATCTCGTCTATTCCTCTAGTGCTCTCATCTACTTCTTGGTACTCTATATTGGCCATTGACTGATTGTCTAATGATAAACAATATAACCAATGCCTGGCAATATATAAAGGCTCGATCTGGTCCTGGGATGTGCGCTGGAAAGTTCTAGTGCCCATGGGAGTTAAATGATCAGAGTGTTTGGCATTACACTCAAGTGCTATCTATCTCGACTATCTATATGACAATCAAAACACAAAACGTGCTATACTCTCTCGATGTCTAGAATGACAAACAAGTGCTATACTCATCGTGCTATTACTTTACTTGTGCTAGTTGTGCTATGGCCATCCTGCTATTCGTGCTATACTCGATGCTTGTGCTATTTTTGGAAACTATACACGATCTCGTGCTATTGTGCTATCTCATGCTATATTTTGACTCTCTTGTACTTGCTGTCTTTAGATACTCTGCCATTAAATGTGTTAATTATTTAAAGCCTGCTTGAGCCTGAGATTTAAGTCCTATTGGGCGTTATCGCTCACCCTACGTTATTTGATGTTGTGTTCTCAGGTGAGACCGAGGACGACACATACACTCACGAGGAAGGGAATGACCAAGAGTGAAGCCAGGAGTACCCTCGAGTCATTATGTTATCTTAGAGTTGTAGTTAGTTATTTCCTTTATTGAAATGTAATTGGGCCCTATAGAATGGCTCTGATATTAGTGGTTGTAGCTAGACATTGAAAAGTTATTAATGAGAAGGATTGTTTTAGTATTATTCAATGTGCCATGGTTTGATGTCTAGTACTCGCTTTATACCCTTTTCTTGCAACTGCCTTCGCGCTTCGATATTCCGCGTCGGGGCATGTCAAAAATAGATGAGAGTGTAAAGAAAAACTTGCATAGATGAGTTTATAAAAAGATCTAAATAGAACAACAGGTTGGGCATGTAAAACGACAAGTAATACCAACGATAGTATCTATTGCACAGCATAGTTGGTACTGGCAGAAAGTTGGGATTTCCTTTTCTTCTGGTTGGTGTATGCATGTGAAGAAGAATCCAAGACAGTGGAATAGATCGTGCACATCATCCATGGATAGAGCAATTAATATACTTTTAATCTTAATATTACTTGATATTGTTACAATCTTTACAAGAACTTAAAGACAGGCTCATCACGATATCAAGTAGGACAGTTCAGAAATCTGGGTTTTAAAGGCTAGAGGAAACACTTTGGTCTCGATGTATACGACATGTATCTTATGGGAACAACTAATCAATTCCTAACAAGGTATACTCAAAAGAAAAATCAAGGTCTTGACAAGAATTTCACGAAGAACAGGAGCAACCAAAAGGTCCCAGGTACGTGGAATAATAGAACCTTAAACATGAAAATCTCACAACTTGAGAGATAAAATCTAGGACAAACATGGGCTTTGGCTACTGATTTCCTAGATTGTCTATAAATAAGATTATTTAGGTTTGTGCTTGAGAGATTGCCTACCTTTGGACTTTCCTAAGAAAACCTTCTGCACGACGAAGCAAAATAGGGTCTGGGGAAGAAAGCTCTGGTTGGGTGATCTCCTCCTTCTCTGGTGCTCTAGGTATTCTTCTGCAAGTCCTTTAGCAAGTTGGTAACTCGCCTCCAAGGGCTTATGATGGATATTTATACATTTAGAGTTGTCAGGAGTCCTATCATAACTGGAAAGTGGAGTTGTAGTTTTAACTTGATCCCTTCCGTGCCTAGAGGATTCTCATCCCAATAGGAGTGGGAAACCCTTAGAAACTCTATCTTGATGGGCATGAATTTGGATTAAAATGGAAGTCTGTTGATGGTTAAATATCTGGGTTTGCAGTTGCCTAACTCTTGGTAGGAGTCCTTTTAGGTTCCAGAACTACCATAGGGATCATTTTTGTAACAGGTCTTCTTATTTGGTTTAGCTCTAGGGATCAGGTTCGGAATCCACTATTAGATTTCGTCATGTTTCTATGGTCCGTACTTTTCCTTTTAATTATCGAATATGTAATTAACATGCGTTTTATAGTCTGGAAGATAACTGGTAACTTCGTCACAAACGATTTAGTCATGGACAGTCGAAGCTAACTTCGTCATATACGAAGCTAACTTCGTCATATCCGAAGTCCACTTCATTTTAGTCTTGATCAGTCGAAGGTTAACTTCATCATATACGAAGATAACTTCATCATATCCGAAGTATAGTTCGTCATATACGAAGTCTACTTCATTTTGATCTTGAATTGTCGAAGCTTAACTTCGTCATATATGAAACTAACTTCGTCATATCCGAAGTCCACTTTGTCATATACGAAGTCTACTTCGTTTTGGTCTTGAACAGTCGAAGCTTAACTTTGTCATATACAAAGCTAACTTCATTATATCCGAAGTACACTTCGTCATATACGAAGTCTACTTCATTTTGGTCTTGATCAGTCGAAACTTAACTCCATCATATATGAAGCTAATTTCGTCATATCCGAAGTCCAACTTCGGCTGACAACGTTATATCTGGGCCAGTCGATTTGATACATCAATTGCCCTAACCATCGATTATTGTTCAACATCGATTATCCTTTAATATCGATTATTAACTAACATCGATTACCTTGGGCATCGATTATCTTGAACATTGATTACCTTGAACATCGATTACCTTGGGCATCGATTACCTTGAACATCGATTACATTGGGCATTAATTACCTTGAACATCGATTACCTTAGACATTGATTACCTTGTGCATCAATTACCTTGAACATCGATTACCTTGAACTTCAATTACCTTGAATAATAATTACCTTGAACATCAATTACCTTGAACATCGATTACCTTGAACATCAATTACCTTGAACATCAATTACCTTGAACATCGATTACTGACTAGCCCATAACGACTATTGACTGTTTTGTCCTTCGCTCTGTCGTTTAGTGCGCATTTAGTCAGGCCTCTTCACAAACTTATTATTATTATTATTATTTCTATTTATTTAGGTTTTAAAAATTCCAGGTTCTTACACAGTTAGTCGAAGTTGTTGGCCCGCTTATGGTTGGCAGCAATGATAAACCTAGAGGGGGGGTGAATAGGTTTTCTGAAAATACAAATAAAAGTCACTTCTTGAAAAACTTTGGTTAGTCAATGTAGTTATGTGTAGTAGATAGAGTAGCTATGCGGAAGCAATTCAAACAAACAATCACATAAAAGAACACAGAGAATTTTATCCCGGTTCGGTACTTCTTAAATATAAGACCTACGTCTAGTCTCCAAGTAAATCTTGGGATTTAACTAACCAGGGTACAATCCCCCCAAGGATATACAAACCCCTAGCTCCCCGCTGTACACACCCGGTTATGGCCCATAAGTCGAACCATATTTCTTGTTCTCTTGTTGAGCCCCAAGTTGGTCACTCACCTTGAGCCCATTGATTAGCCACATTTTGAGCCCAATTCTTAGCTTACCTCATCCAATCATCACTTCAAGAGTCCTAGTCCTAGGGTTTCAACCCTCAGACCATAATGCGACGACCTTTGGGGTCGCATTCATGTCAACTAATCGATTAAATTCCTAAACAATCGATTATATTTCCTTAATAATTAATTATAATCTACAAAAGATTGGTTATCATTAACGCGATGGGTCTTGGCATTGTGTTAGTATCAACATCGCGTCCACTCTAGCCGTCGCGATAGCCAATGCATGCCCATTCATGTATCTTCATTGTCACGACCACCTTGGCCATCGCGACAAGGCTTGTCGCGTCCCTACGACCCGTTACTACAATGCTCTTCATGCATTGGCTCTGCAACCACCTCTCCTTTATCCTCCATTGGACTCTATCCTCATCTACAACCACTCCCCAACCCCCCAGCCGCAATTTGAGGTTCCATCTCACCTTGGAACCCTCCTAGGACTCTTCCCTTGTAGATTTACTTGAGTTTTTATTATTTTCATGAGAGATTATCACTTATGGATAGGATAATCTCTCTCCTCTCTATATAAGTGACCCTCCTCTTTCAGAACAAGGGAAGGACCTATAGCTACCACGAAGTGCTACCAAAATCTTGCTAGAGCATTCCCTTAGCTCGTAGCCCTCCCATTTTCTCCCATTTTCCCATTATCCTCTTCACCAAGTCATACTCTTCCTTCATGCATTGAGCTCGGTAGCTGAGAGGGCGACTTCCACAACCTTCAGAGGTTGTTGCACGACCCAAGGAGCATCTCCTTCAGCTAGGGAGTCACCCCTTTAGAGCCCTTCTTCCTTCCCTCTTTCTCTTTTTTTTTTTCCCTTTCAAGCGTGGTGTTATTTCCTTTTTAAATAGTAGCATATCTCCATTCCCACATTTTATACAACCCAAGGGGTTTCCAAACACCCCCCAGGTTTTTTCCCTCCATGCTTCCCTTCTTTCCTTTCATTTTGAATAGATACTTCACTTAAATATGGTCTAACAGGGTTTGTTTGTTTTGTTTCGTTGTTTTGGCAGGTTCTACAACAAGATCAGACAAGGGGCTCTTGTTCTCTGGCCTGCCAGAGGATGGGTAGGAGGTCCCCCCATCCATCTCCCGCTCTGCTGAGAAGGCGTCAAGAAACCCCGTCGCGACATTCAGAACGTGACTAGACAGGGCATCGCAACAGGTTTTGTATCGCGACGGGTCTTCCCATCACGACACCAGTAAGTGACCCTTCTCGTTCCTTTTCCTAGCACGTTAGCCTTTAGTCTTCTTTTATATTCTAGGGCAACATGTTAGGTGGCGATCACATTCCATATACCATGTAGTGACCCTTCCATGTTGTGTGTTCCGAGGAGCGTGCAACCCCATGATTACACCCGCTGGTCCTCTTCCTTTCCGAGTACGAAGGAAACTCACTTTTTTTATAGGTTAAGACCCTCCTAGAACAAACCCCAGTGCGGTTTTGCTAGACTTAAACCCCCAGCTAGGTTCTGCTAACACCAACCCTAGCTAGGTTCTTCCCTTAACCCAAAGGGAACACTTTGTATAGTCCCACAGCCGGACAGACACCCAGCACTTCGGCTGGTCTTCTCTTCACCCTAGAAGAGGAACACTATATACAGTCCTATAGCTGGACACAAGTCTTTCATAGAAAAGAAAGAACAGACTAAGAGCTATACAAGATGAACACTAAGGAACTCAAACTCTCAGCTCACATACTCTCCCCTAGATTTACAATGATGCACATAGAGAGTGAAGAGAGAAAATAAGCTTGAATGCTTGAAGACTTTAGATGGCTGCTTGCATGCACACTTCTTCTTGGGCTCAATCTCTTTCTCTCTTGCTTTAAGTGTGTATGATATTGAGGCTTCTCACTGAATATACACTCTTTCAAAAGGATTTTCAGGAAGGCTCTGTTTTCTTCTGCTTCAAACACTTCATCCTTTATAGGGTAGAAAGATACATCCATTGAGGTATAGCCGTTGGAGTTCTTGGATCCTTTGCTCATCTTCTTCTTTATCTCGTTTTCTTCTTCTTCTGTCTAACAAACATTTTCATATATCTAACGAATGCTAGCAGCAAGTCCAAGAGTAAAATAGTCTTGCAAACATTTAATGCAAATAGAAACATGTTAGACTAGAGAAGTCTTCTGACATATAGCCCATACCTTCTTATGTGCAAGTCCATAATTTCCGCTGACATCCAGATATGTTAGATAAGACCTTTGCTTTTGAGAATAAGGAAGGAGTCCTCATTTTCTGCTGACACCTTTTCTTACCTCCCCTGATAAGATAGAAGGTAGATAGTAGAAAGATCTTCAGTCAGACAGAGAAATAATAATTTAAATATATGAAGTACATTTGAACTTTCATTTGGGCGCCAAAGATATTTTGAAACATTTGAAATATAGAGGCAATCGATGTTTAAGTATAATAGTAATTGATGTTTCAGAGGCAATCAATGTTTCATATAGGTAATTGATGTTTAAGTGAAGCAATCGATGTGAAAGACAATCGATGCTCCAATGTAATCGATGTTTCAATGAAGAGCAATCGATGTTTAAGTGAAGCAGTCGTTGTTTAAGGTTATCGATGTTTAAGTGAACCGTAATCGATGTTTAAGTGAACCGTAATCGATGTGAAAGCATAATCGATGTTGACTTAAACAGTAATCGATGTTGACAGTGTATGTAATCGATGTATGAGTGAATCGATGTTTCAATATAATCCATGTTTTTATGTAATCAATGTTTCAGTGTAATCCATGAATGTAATCGATGTATGAAATGGTCAATAATCGATTGGTCAAGAATATAATGTAAACAGTTAAAGTGAAGCTTCAGATGGCCAAAATATAACACAATCGGTCGAAGTGAAACTTCGGATATGACGAAATGTAACTTCGGATATGATGAAGTGAAGCTTCGTATAAAAAAGATTATAATGCTATCAGTCGAAGTGAAACTTCGTATATAACTTTGGATATGATGAAGTGAGTTTCGGATATGACGAAGTGAACTTCGTATATGATGAAGTTGGACTTCAACTGATCATGACCAAAACATGTATGACGAAGTGCCAGCTTCGTATATGACGAAGTGGACTTCGGATAAGACAAAGTGTAGCTTTGGAGATGACAAAACTAGCTTCGACTGAACAAGATCAAAACATGCATGACGAAGTTGAAACTCAGTGTAAATCTATAATGATAATGCAAGAATATATTGTATTCATGGGAGAAACTTGATATGAAATTTATTGATGATATTATTAAGTTAAACATAGGTTTTATTATGACCAAAATAAAGGATAAAAGATAGGAGTGGTTCAACAGAAGTGAACTTCATATAGAACTTCGGATATGACAAAGTTAGTTTTGTATATGATGAAATGAACTTCAGATATGACGAAGTGAGACTTCGACTGATCACGACTAAAAACATACATGACGAAGTGCAAGCTTCGGATATGACGAAGTGGACTTCGGATACTACGAAGCTAGTTTCGTATATGACAAAGTTTCGACTGATCATGATAAAAACATGCATGACGAAGTTGAAACTTAGTGTAAATCTGAAGTGATAATGTAAGAATATATTGTATTCATGGAAAAAATATGATATAGAATATATTAATGATATTTTATGTTAATCATAGATTTTGTTATTACCAAAATAAAGGATAAAATATAAGAGTGGTTCAACATCTCTCTTTCTCTATTTTTAAGTGTCTATCAGAAAAATGCTCTTTTTATATTGATACATTTAGTTGCATTGAGTTGACACCATATCTCCATTTTTTTTATTGCTTTCTATTTTTATTACTTTACCTATTTTTTTGACAGACAATATTTGACTATAGAACTGCACTCATCTATTTTTCTTTCTTTCTTTTGGATGGGTTGACCGTATTTAGAGACCTACTCAAGAGGTATGTGCTTGAAATTAAGTTGCCTAAGCGTGGGAGCTAACACTTACTTGATTAGCATCTTCCCTTTCTGCACTTTGTTTTTGGTAAACAAATATATATATATATATATATATATATATATATAGATTGACGAGATATTGTTGCATTCATGTTACGCCCCACTTTTCACGTCTCTCTTTCGTTGTCCATTGCTTGATTCCTAAGCTCTTTTTTTCTCCTCCTCTCCAAATAGCGGGACTCATTATATTTGTGGTTACCTTGTTATCTTTTGAGGCAGACTTCACTCTCTTTAAATGGCTTTTAGGGAAAAGACTCAACGGGATGACAAAAAATGAGTAAGAGATTCAAGAATTGCTAATCTACTTCTGCGATTTCATCACTTCAAACTTTTATTTTCGTTATGCGAGAGAGCTTTTAACAATGCCTTGTTTTTTCTTGGTAAAATGACATAATTGTTAGATTCTATAATCGCATACAGATCAATGTACATGGATCACGACAATATAGGACCTTTACGGTACTACTTGATGGACTACGTATATAGATGCCTAAACACTCGATGATCAAACGTAATTAAGCTTGTTACATACAACAGTATCTGTACGTAATGTTCTACATAAAAAATATATTAAGACTCTAATAATTAATATAAAAAATATATATACATTGACTCGTGTGTTTACACATGCTCTACTACCAGTATATGTTATTGATGCAGACAGTTCTAGGCCGACGTTAAATAACCGTCGAGCTAGGGCTCGGCCTATCCGACCTCAGGTCATCTCGGCGTACCAGTGCAAGAAGCCTTTTAAGGCAAGAGCCCTGTCAGCATCTGGCGCGACGACGTAATTCGCGGGGAACAGCTCACTACGTCGCGAGAAGCCCGTAGGCCACTTCTTCTTGACCCCGCAGGTTCGGCAATCATGGCCATGAAGAACGCAATCCCAGTGATCTCGCCAGCCATTTTTGGTCATATGCCAGCAGGGATAGCAATGGCTCTGACGGGAGTTACGAAGATGCCCAGCTATCAGATAAGCATCCTAGTCTTATAAAAGAAGCTGGGACCCTCTACCACAAGGTACAAAATTTTTTAGCACCCAACCTATGATCTTTGATCTTTCAAGCTGACTTGATCGTCGGAGTGTCTACCCACCGAGGAGATTTGGTGGTCTTTGCAGGTCGGGAGCTCGGCAGCACCAGCTTCGGCATTCACGACATCTTATCTTGGGTCTCCTCAGTTTGAGCTGACCTCGTCGCTCCAACAGTAACATTTTTTGCGTCGTCTGTGGGAAACTTACAAAAAAGATTTTACGACACTCAAGAGAAAGATGGTGGATCGTTCATTAGGTGACAAGATCGTCTAGTCTACTCAAGAGAAAGAAACTACACGGTCGTCGGTCTAGGCTACACAGTGGAACCGAAAAACCTGCGTAAACCAAGGCACCACAAGAACCCATCTGTAACACAGACAGTAGACACCGCCTGGTCAAACACACTAGCTACAGAACACTACACTAGTCAGTTGGTCAGGTGCACCACGCACCTTACCCTCGACCAACGGTCCATGTGTAGCACCTCCCGTCAGAGTGAGACGCGGAACAAGAACAACCACAACTGTCGTAGTCTGGCCGGACTACGGTCCCACGCCTGACCCCTCTAAATGGTTCCGGAACCACGTAGAGTGAGGCAGTGAGAAAAGGACTAGCTGATCTACACCGTACGAGCTACCAACCACCGGCATCCCAGACTCAGTTAAGAGAGCTCTACACACAACTCACGCCACTGTCCCACTGTTTTCCCCTACTGCTACCAGAGTCAACAACTCAAGCAAACCCGCCGCCCAGAGCAACACCCTCTGACACAAGCGCGCAGGGACCGGGGTCTCAGGTAACGGTAACAACCTGTCCTGTGGACAAGCCCTCAAGTGCCTAGCACCGGGCGAAGAAAGACTAGTAGTAGCACTGCACTAGGAACAACACAGCTGCCAAGAAAATTGAGTCGCAGCGGAAGCGGAAACACAATAGGTCAACAGTCAGCTCTCGGTCAGAGAGGCGACGTATCGACCCGTTGCGACCAGAATGCGACGGTTCTGCCTGTCGCGACAAGGAAAACAGAAGGCGACCCGTAAGCACGTCGCGATAAGGTCGCGGCGGCTAAGAGTACACCGTCGTGATGTCATCGCGACGGAGATGGGGGTCACAATCGAGAAGACCCCGAACACTTGAACGCCAGCCACGTACCCATCGCGTTAGCATGACGCGGCGGGTCCGGGCGTCTTCAAGAGAATGCGACGCCCTGATACGTCGCGACCTGGTCACGACTTGAAAACCTGTCATGACCACAGCCGAGTGCTAAGACAAAGCAACCCTTCCAACCCCAAACTAAACCACAAAGTACAAACGGGGAAGAGGAAACATGCAAATGATAGGAACATGGTATTTAACGTCCAAACCACCCAATTTACCCCCAAGCATGCATAGAAGGTAAGGCTACAATCATATGAACCTCACACAACCAAATGCAACCCTTCACACCCCATTATCCACACAACATGCTATCCTCAAAACTCATTCCATTCAACCACACAATAACATATGAATCACCTTAGCATGATCCTAGGCTTAGAAAGAAGGGGATTGGCCCTATGCACGGTAGAACTAGGGAATGGTTTGGGGTCCCTACCTCAACGTGAAGAACCACCCTAGATGGGCCTTCTCGTAGGATTGCACCCCTCCACCTCCGAGCTCCAACGCTCCACGAGCCTCCCACGAACCGAGCTCGTCCTCCTCCTCCTTCACAAGCCGATGGAGAGACACATGGTGCATACCACAGAGGAAGGAGGAGAAGAAATGAGAAGGAAAGAACACAAGCAATCCAAACCACACTACAATTCACATCATACTTACGAAGAAAGCCACAAGGATCTCCCCTTCCAAAGCTCACCACGGAGCTCAACACACAGGGGAATCACCACAGAGGGAAAGAAGACAGCAAAATGGCCAAATGGTACTTCTGCTCTCGGGCTGAGCAGTTTTAACACAGACATTAAGAACGCGACATCCCTGGTCGTCGCGTTACCAACACTAACGCGACACCCTCATATGTCGCGATCTTAAAGTCTGCGACCCAGAATGCCAAACCCAACACGCGGTATGCATGCAATGCTGACACCTGATCGTGGCGAGTCAGTATGTCGCGTTCAAGCATGCATGCCCACACATGTCTCTACCGTCCAGACATCAAAATGAGAAAAGAACTATCTGCTTTCAGAATTAGATCGCGACAGGGGCGGTCGGCGCGTTCCCAACCTAAACGTGACGGCTACCTCTGTCGCCTTCAGAAGGCGATGGCCCTGCATGTCGCGATCCCTATCGAGAGCTCCTGACCCACAAGGTAACAGGGATGTTACATCGGCGTAGGCCGAGGGTGCTTTGACATGGCCCGCTTCTCCGGCTGATCTGCCTGGGAATCGGGGGCCATCGTGCGGGTGGCCTCTGGAACATCTTCCGTGGCACGAGAACGTTTGGCTGGTCGGGTAGTGTCCTACTTACCCCTCAACATGACCTCATTCCTTGCCAGTTCAGAAAGAGAAGGCCCTTTCCTCGCCTTTGGAGCCGACGTAGTCCCCTTTTCGGCCATGACTGTTTAAAAAGACGATAACTATCAGGCTTCAGAAGCAATTGGTAAACAGAAATCATCGACAAGGTGATGACCTTGAGTGGCCTCGGCGATTAGCTTGAACAGTGCAAGACCCGGCTTCCTGGCTTTCCGTCCGATATCTTGGATGAGTGGCCACTAACGCGTCTGAGCTGGGCGATGCGTTAGTGTCGCGTCATGGGTGTCCGACGCGACAGTCATCCTTGTCGCGCACGGCTTTCCTGTCACGTTCTTGTCGCGATCGGTCAACGGGTCGCGACAATGTTCTGTCGTTTCGGTCATCTAGTAGCTGTCGGGGTGGTAGGCGTGTCAGTATGACCTGTCACATTGTTGCGGCATCCCTGGGGGATGCGTTCTTATCACGGTGCGTTGACCCATCGCGTTAAGGTCCTTAACACGACGCGTCGCCCCGTCGTGTCTTAGGTGCCGAAGACTTAAGGCCTTAGCTGGCGACCCTTCTTCTCTTTCTTCTTCCTCTTCCCTTTCCTCTACTCCGATGGGAGCTCCGCCTCCCTCTCTCCCCTTTGTGCATTTCAGCTGAGGAGGAAGGTCGTGCTCATGTTCCCGGCATCTTGGAGCTTGCATGGAGTGAGGAGGAGGTGGCCAATCCGACGTGAAGGGCCCCAAAGGGTTCGATTCTTCGGTTAAGGTAGGGATTGATTGTGCTCTTCTCAATCCAGGTGGATTGGGAGCTTCTCATGCTTTTTAGTTAGTTTAGATAGCTTCTCCATGCTCTCCTCCACCGTGTGGTGTGTGTGTGGCTCATGGGCGTCCCCGGGATGGAGCATCCCGTGGGTCTGCCTCTCTGCTAGTGTTGTGACCGCGGCGCACGTCGCGACACCAGAAGAGGCGTCTGCCCGGTCAGTCGCGACCTTGTCGCGACGCATTGCCCCGTCGCGATAAGGATCGTTGTCACGACATGTTTTCCTGTTGCGACAGGGTTGCTATCGTGACGCTCTGCCCCATCACGACAGGGTTGCTGTCGCGGTGCCCTTTCCCATCGTGATGGTATCGCGACGGCCTATGGGGACGCGACAGTACCTATGTGTGCCTCGGGTGTTTCTGTGGTTTTGGTTTTGGTGTCGGCATGTGCCCAGGGCTGGCTTGCCCTTAGGACCTATAGGTGGGGAACGCGGTAGGTTGCCTTACTGCGTTCAATTACTGAAGGTGACACCTTCATGGACGTGTCTTGGTGGTGGTTCCAGAAGGGTCACGTCTGTCTAATAATCGATTGACTGGCGGTCAATCGATTATTAGCAGAGTGATGGGCTTTCCGTACTTCTAGTGGTGTTCTGAGGTTCTAGCTTGTTGGTGCTTTCCTTGGTTGTCCGATGACCCTCTCAAGGGTCTGTGCGTGCCTCGTGCTTGCTGGGCTTATCCTCGGTTACAAGCCAGCAGTTCCGCATGGTTCTTGTTGTGCTTGCCCCGCCTGTTCGCCTGGTGCTTGACACTTGAGGGCTTGTCCGTTCAGAGGTTGTCTCCATTTCTTGGGACACCCATCCTCGGGAGCCTGTTGAGGGAGTGCTCTGGGCTACGAGCATGCTCAACTTGGCAGCCTACTTGGGGGACTCTGGAGCTGAGGGGAAAATGAGGTTTGGATAGTGGCGCCGAGTCATTTGTAGTGCTCTCTTGTCTGGGGCGGGATGCCGAGGTCGTTGAGGTGGTTCTCTTCCCGGCGCGGCCCAAACAGACCTTTGTCTCACTACCTCTGTCTGCGTTGGTTCCGGAGCCACGTATTGGTGCTAGGCGTGGGGCCGTAGCTTGGCCATGTTGCGGTGTTGCGTGCATTCTTGTGGTGTTCTTTGGCGGCTCTGTCTCGCTCTTCTGGGGAGGAGGAGGCAGGAGCCAGGATGGCGAGCAGAGGCAGTGGCAGTGGCTGGTGTGTCCTCCTCTTGGCTGCCAGTGGCAGTGTCTTGGTTGCTGTTGTTGTGATGGCGCTTCCTCATGATGTTTTCAAGTGTTATCCATTGCCCTAGCTTGCATGGCAGTTATAGCCTGGTCGTGCCTAGTTTCCATAGGCATCATTGGTTTGGCCTTGTTGGCCAGTGCTTCTGGTGGTTTCCACTTCGGTGTCCTCTCAGTTCCGTAGTCCCGTTCTTGGGTGCCAGTCCGTGGTGGCATCGGCATGTGTGGCTTCCCAACCTTGCGGTGTGTCCAAGGTCTGGGGTGGTTCTGCTTGTAACGTCCCTCTTAGACCCAGTACAGTTCACCAACTCACATTGGATCTAACAGAGGTATTACAGTGGAATAAATCCAACATTTGACGGTACAAGTTGAGATATACACAAATGATAATTCGAATCCAATAATAAGCAATGGAATATGGAACTAAATGATGGTAATCAACATTATACTCAATTATAAAGTCAAGTGCATAAAAGAGAAATGACAATAGTCCCGAATTTATTACAATTCATAGCATAAATGCATAAAGAAAAATACATATAGTCCTCACATACAAGAGTCACTCTAAAATCTCTCAACCAATCTAAGTCTCCACATCCTCTCGCTCTGAGTCAGAGTGCACTAACTCCTGAGTATCCTCTGGTTCTCCTGAAATTCTTAAGCAAGTATGAGTCTACAAGACTCAACAATTTAAATGAAAGACAGTTCAAGATATTAAGGGTATAATAGATTTGAAAACATGGTAGTATAATATCATTCACATCATTGGTAACATATACTTTTTCCTACTAGCATGTTTCTAAGTCCATTGGTAATCACATATTTCATAACACTTCTAATTATCATGGAATGGAACATGTCATGTAATGCATAAAATCCACATCTTATTCTTTAACAATTAATTCAACAAGTTCCTTCATATAACATGTAATCATTCTTATCATGGGATCTAATTATTGTCATGTGACATGTAAATCATTTCAATTAAAGCCTTATTCTACATTATGCAATATGCAATAGTTATTATGTAACAATTTATCCTTTAACATGTAGTAATTCTCTTACATAACAATTAACAGGTAATTCATGTAACATGTAAAACAATGACATGTAGATCATGTAACATGTAATCATGTAATCACTTTTCATGTAGACTTTTATCATGTAGGCATGTAGCATGTAACATGTAACATATAGCATGTAGGTCATGTAGACATGTAGACATTTTCAATTAATTGCCAAGACATAGTCCGCACTATAATAGAGATCAGTAGTCATTTAACATTCACTTATCACCTAGGCAATGCAGTGATGAAGTCATGGTATTTGCGCAAAACCGGGGAAATCCTTCCCACCTTAACCAGTAGAACTTGTCTACCTCCAGGATTTCAATTCGTTGCCCATGGATTCAATAGATCATTTATGCGACGACCCTCTTATACCGGTATGATTATACCAATCCACGTCGGTATAGTGAGTCTCGTCACAGTGGGACATTTACCCAAGCACTAACACACATGATTGAGATGTACACAAATATGAATACAGAGTAGCGGAAGTAAAAGAACTACTGTCTTTTCATTTCATCATCCACATTAAACATACATGATCCATATAGCAATTTAAGGAACTAAGTCTAAATAATGAAATACAAAATTCAAATCACATTGTTCGTCCACAAATTTACATAAGTTTCAATTTCATAAGTCTCAATTACATACTATGAAAGTAAGGTACAACAAAGGTGACTCCACAACACTCTATTCTCCTCGCTTGGAGTCGCTCTCAACGGTCTCCTCCAAGGAAGTAGGGTCACCTGCTAAACCTGTACGCCGAAGCAAGAGTGAGTCTAAAAGACTCAACAAGTAAACTCCATACACATCATACATGCATACATCACAAGTAGGCCATTCATTCAATTTTATTTATCAAAACATGTAGCATGGTTGTAAAATAATGGAAAACTACCTATCATGATATTTCTACTAATTTCACTATGCATGATACATGGTTTATATCAATCCAAAATGAAATACCTACCACATGCTTTCTACTCATTCATTCACATGAGAACTACACTTACATTTAACTACAACATGATAGTAAATTTAGCATGGGATTTTCACACATAAGAAGGAAATATCCCTAACATGGATTCTACACACTTTTGCACGTATAAAACACCATTATAAACACATTAAGGTTGTTGTTTTAACATGAATCTAACATTTTCATAACATAAATCACAAGTTCGCATTGTTCACATTTACACATTTCACATTCACATGTTCACACTACACAATTTGCACATATACACATTCACATTTTCACATTTAAATGCCGTGACACATAGTCCAAACCACCACTAGAAGGACACATTCACATCACATAACACATAACACATAGACGCCACCTAGGCAACACAGTGACGGCTCTTGGTACTGCGCAGACCGGGAGAAGAACTCTCCACCCTAACCAGTGGTACTTGTCCACCTCCAGGATTTCATCCTAATGCCCATAGGATTTTAACACATTGAACCTTCCCGTGGGGACTTTTTCATGGTACGGTTCCACAACCCTCTATGGAAGCAGTGTCACACACGTCACAATTTACACATTTCGATTTTTTTTAACACACACACATTTCACCCAATTTACGCATTACTTACGTTGTCGCTATTAAGCACATGGTTCAGTTTTTTCCTAGATCATAGTGCTACTGTTTGACAGAGTTTTAGACACTCAGAAATTTACACTAATCAGGTTGAAAACACATAATCCAACCATAATCATGATAGCATGCATTAATAGCTCATTTTCACATGGAAATTTCACAACATAACCTACTGTTACCCAAATCTCATGAAAATTTAACCACACACTCTTTGCAGGGTTTAGACCACTCATGAAAATTTTCACATTTTTCTAAATTACACAGAATTTACAGAAAATGAAACACTCATTCATATGCCATTAATAATTCAGTTATCATGGAAGCACAACATAAATGTCGGATTTGGCAGTTCTCAGACCTGTACCTAACATGCACATTATCACCAAAAAAAATTTTGAATTTATCTCACATCATACTATTTACTATGATTTTTACATGACCCTACACATGCTTTCTCATTTCATTACCGAAATTGTAATAAATCACATGATCATGGGAAATTTTCCAATTTTGCAGAGCATGGACTGACATACATACACATGGTTTAGAAAATTTATGGCATTCAATTCCTCACGAATCATGTGAACAGTAGACTAACACAACCAAGGTCTCATCTAACATGCAGTTTTCATAAGTGTAACCATTCACACTATTTACAGAAATTCACAAAATCTCACAATGCATTCCACCATTCATAATACATAGCATATAACGTTTACAATATATCCTCATGCGAAAAACTTCGGAAATTAATCATATATAAGGAAGAACAGCTCACTGTTCTGTCCTGAAGAACTAAACGGCAAAGGCTAGCCATTCAAAGGGGTTAACGGCAACATCGTCTGCCGCCAACTGAAGAGCTTAACGGTAAGGGATCATGCCGTTAAGTTCCTATCTGTGCAAAAACACAGACTGAGCACAAAGAAAGGTTGAATGTGGGGGATCCAGGACACGAGTAAAATCCCATAAAATATCTAAGACCTACTGGACATATACATGCATCACGGGGATGGGTTACCTACCTTTGAATAAATCTACAAATGGATTACAAGGTCAGAGAAGCCCTCCTCGGCCAAAGCCAAGAAGCCTACAAAACACCTCCACTCCGGCTTCTGGGATGATCCTCGCAGCACACCAGAGTCGGGGATGTGTAGTCTGATGTCAAGAGTTCCTCCTTGTCGAAGTAGATCGCCGGAAAAAGCCACCAGTCTTCAGATCTCAAGGCTTAAAGTTCTGGTTTCGCACAGGGACTTAGGGTTTCTAGGGTTTTCTTTGCCAAGAGACAAAGGGGTCTCCTCCAACTGCTAAGGGGTGTTTCTATATAAGTCTAGGCTTGGGGCATGCGTGGGCAGGGTCTGATGGGAGTTGAGAGCCGTTGGGAGACATCTCCCCAATCAATGAGCAAGCTCAACCAAGAATTTCGGGGTCTGCTGCGCACAGAAAATCAGAGAAGTAGACGTCCACATCCATGGCCGTTTACCTCATAGCTGGCATCCATCGACATGGACGTTTACTCAACATGGACGTCCATCCATGTTGACGCCAATTTAATCTTCGGCCAGAGCATTAAACCATGCAAAAAACCATATATACGCTATATATATACCTGCAATATATATAGTATAGTGTACACACTACTACAGCATGCAAACAAACAATAATTACATCTAAACATACACATGCATACATAAGTACACCTAGCTAATATGTACATAGATATCTACATATGCATACATAATATTTACACACAAGCATGAATCCACACACACAACAAAATAAAAGGACAAAATTTGAGGGCCTTACAATTTACATGTAGGTGAACCATTACCATAGGGGCATCCATAGTGTAGTTCCTTGTAGGAATCTCTATAATAGCAATGTCTTTATTGGCCATTTCATTTCAATGTATGCATTAACATGTATGAGATCTTTTAATTTATATTTCCTGCAATTCTAACATATGTTAATGCACTAACCTATGGCATGTCTCTTTCAGTTCTGCAATTCAATTTCACTCTAAGACAGATCTCTATCATGGTACTAATTGCAACTCATTATATTCTCATTTTTATTCAAATTCTACCGGATCTCTACTATTCAGAAATTTATTACAGTAGGTACACATATCCAAAATTTCCAAAATTTTGACAGAAATTCAGAATCAAGATGTACTATGCACATGCCAAATTTCATAATTTTTTTGATCTCTGTAACTATCTCTCCTGAATTAATTCTGTAAATTCAACTAATTAGCATGGTACAACATTGTGGAAAAGATCACGAAATTTTATATGAGCATCACTGGCATGCTGTATCTCTCATAGAAATTCAGGCCTCAACCATTCATGTACTAACATACCTCATTTTCAAATCATCACACTTTTGTCATTTTAACAACAATAACAATCATATATATAAATAGCATGTATACTATTGCAGTAATCAGTCCATATTATAACAGCAAACAGTCACCCTAAACATCACATGGCTGAAACTCATACAAGCATGGATTTCATATGGACAAATTCAATTAGTTTTCTGGAATTATATGGTACTGATAATCTTAACGGCAAGGTATGTGGCGTTTACTGAAGTAGACGTCCATATACTCTGTCGTTAAGTCTAATTAGACGGTGGCACATAGCGCCGTTAACACACATTGACGGTGGCACATAGCGCCGTTAACTTATAGTAAAGATGAAAAAATAAATATTATCTATATGATATAGACGGCGGTCGATTATGTCGCCTACAGGATATTGACGGCGAACGATATGGACGTTAAGTTCTTAAATGCAGAAAACACCGAAAACCCTACATAAAATAACATGACTTCTATCTCTTCCTGTGGTTTATTTTCATGCTTTAAAAATATAGAAAAATGATAAATTTATAATATATCATATCCTAAACTGAACCCCCATGTAACTTGCCTTTAACCCTCCTTTACGAGTGACGATTCTAAGCTCGAAGAAGCCCGCCTCATCTGTGAGACAGCTCCTTCTTGCCGCTTCCAAACGCACCAATCAGCCACTAAATCATGTTCTCCTGCGTGGATGAACTCCAGATCTCGTAGCTGATCGCACCTTCTTGGTTCAAAAGCCTCCAATCTGCACGAACTGGTACAGAATCATTCTTTCTCGACCCTCTTTTCTCTCTCTCAAAACTAGTGCAAAAACCTATCTATTTGTGAAATCTAGGTCTTATAAGGCCTCCCCCTGCGTCAGTCAGCTTAGATCTTAACCCTAGGATGCGAAACACACCGATCTGGACTCATAAAGGCTTTTCAAACGGCCGATCTCTCTTGCTCGAAATGGTAATATCAAAAACAGACAAGTCAGCTTAACGTCAACATAGGTTGTCATCAGGAACAATGTAAACGTTCATCGATAGTGTCGTTTACAAGCTTGGACAAAAATTTATGAAATTCAAAAAATAATAAATGACACAAGAGTATGTTGTTAACAGAAAGTAAACGGCAGGCTATCTTGCCGCTAACAGGACTTAACGCCAAGAGATGTTGACACCAAGTTCCACACAAATCAGCATTCAAATTCATGCAGAAATAAACGTACAATTTGCAAAATAAATTCAAGAAAATTTTCTAGGGCACTACATCCTCTCCCCCTTAAAATAATCTTCGTCCTCGAAGATTGAGTTAGAATACTCACCAAATAAGGACGGATAAAGCTTCTTCATCCTTTCTTCAAGCTCCCACGTCGCTTCTTCATGTGAGAAGTTCCTCCATAAGACATTCACAAAGGGAATAGACTTCGATCTTAATTTCTGCACCTTCCGATCCAGAATCTCTATAGGCTGCTACGCATAAGACAGGTCTAGATGAAACTACACTGGCTCATAACTGATTACATGAGTCGGGTCTCTAACATAACGCCTCAACATGGATACATGGAATACTGGATGCACTGCTGCCAAAGATGGTGGCAAAGCCAACTGGTATGCCACATTCTCGATCTTCTTCAAAATCTCAAATGGACCAATAAACCTCGGGTTCAACTTGCCTCTCTTTCTAAACCTCACTACACCCCTAGTTGGCGATGCCATGAGAAAAACATGGTCTTCAACCTCAAAAGCCAAGTCCTTTCTCCTTGTATTCGCATAACTCTTTTGACGATCCTGAGCTGCCCTTAACCTTTGCACAATCATCTGGATCTTCACTGAAGTCTCCTGCACTACCTCTGGTCCAACCAGATACCAATCTCCTAACTCCTCTCAACACAACGGGGATCTACAGGGTCTCCTGTACAAAGCCTCAAAAGGTGCCATACCTATACTCGAATGGAAACTGTTAATATAAGCAAATTTCACAAGAGATAGGTGGCGCTCCCAATCACCTTTCCACTCCAAGACACAAGCCTGAAGCATATCCTCTAACGTTTGAATAGTCCTCTCGGACTACCCATCTGTTTGTGGATGAAATGCCAAACTCAACTTCAACTGACTGCCAAAAGCCTGCTACAAACTCTGCCAAAATCTGGAAGTAAATCTCATATCACGATCTGAGATAATCGACTTCGGAATCCCATGCAGCTTCACAATGCCATCAATGTACAGTCTGGCCAAGCTCTCAACGGATTGCTTCTTCTTCATGGCAAGAAAATGCACACTCTTTGAAAATCTATCAACGATCACCCAAATGGAATCATTTCCTCTAGCCGATCTAGGAAATCCAGACACAAAATCCATTCTCACTTGCTCCCATTTCCACTGAGGAATATCCAGCTTCTGCATCAAACCTGAAGGTCGCTGACGCTCTGTCTTCACTTGCTGACAAATTAAACACTTCACCACAACATCAGCCACATCTTTCTTCACTCCGGACCACCAGATGGAACGCTTTAGATCCTTGTACATCTTCCCACTGCCTGGGTGAATAGAGAATTGAGATCTATGCACTTCCTCCAAAATTTCCTTCCTTAGATCAGCATCATTAGGGACACACACCCTAAGATTCAGGCGAATCACATCATCATCATCCCTGGTAATACCGGCCTTTCCAACCAACTCCTACAATAACGGGTCATCTTTTTCCAAAGCAATAACCTGATCAAGAATAGATGATCTCAATGACAATTGAGCCATGAACAAATTGCACAATTGAGGTTCCAAAACAGCCAAAGCACTCGAAGCATCTTCTAACATCTTCCATTCTTGCCACATCAACTGCCTCTTCCTGCTCAATGCATCTGCCACCACATTGGCCTTCCCTGGATGGTAAGAAAGCTAAAAATCATAGTCCTTTAGGAATTCTATCCACCTCTGCTGCCTCAGATTCAACTCCTTCTGTGAAAACAAATACTTGAGACTCTTGTGGTCTGAGAAGAGCTCAAATCTAACTCCATATAGATAGTGCCTCCAAATTTTCAAAGCATAGACCACTATCGTCAATTCCAAGTCATGAGTCGGGTAGTTGTGCTCATGCTCCTTGAGTTGCCTGGAAGCATACGCCACAACTCGACCTCCTTGCATAAGAACACAGCCAAGCCCAATCTTTGAAGCATCCGTGTAGATAGAGAAAGAATCCACACCATTGGGCAAGACAAGCACTGGTGCTGAGGTCAGACGAGTCTTCAGCTATTGGAATGCCTTCTCACAAGCCTCTGACCACTCAAACTTGACTCCTTTTCTCGCCAACCTCCTCAAGGTAGCCGCAATAGAAGAGAAACCTTCGATGAACCTTCTATAATAGCCAGCTAAGCCGAGAAAACTCCTGATGTCAGCTGATGACCTATGTGTTTCCCAGTCAAGGACAACTTCCACCTTAGTTGGATCTACAGACACTCCTTCGCCAGATATAACATGTCCCAAGAAATGGACCTCCTTCATCTAGAAGTTGCACTTGCTGAACTTAGCATACAGCTTGTGCTCCCTCAGAATATCCAGCACAATCCTGAGATGCTCTTTATGAGTTTCTTCATCAGGTGAATAGATTAGCACATCATCTATGAAGACCACAACAAAGGAATCCAGATAATGCTAAAAAACTCTGTTCATCAAACCATAAAAACCACTGGAGCATTCGTCAAACCAAAGGGTAAGACAAGGAACTCGTAATGGCCATATCTCGTCCTAAAAGCCGTCTTAGCAGAATCCTCCGGCTTAATTCGGAGTTGATGATAGCCAGAACGAAGATCAATCTTAGAGAACACCGAAGCTCCTCGCAACTGATCAAACAAATCATCAATACGAGGTAAAAGGTACTTGTTCTTGACAGTTACTTGGTTAAGCTTGTGGTAATCAATGCACAATCTCATCGATCCATCCTTCTTCTTCACAAAGAGAACATGTGCTTAAACGCTCGGCCGGATGAAACTCTTATCAAGTAATTCTTGCAGATGCTTCCTCAATTCTGCCAACTCCGCTGGTGCCATACGATAAGGCGCAATGGAAATAGGTGCTGAGTCAGGAACTAGCTCAATGCCAAACTCTATCTCCCTTGCAGGGGGCAAACTAGACAAATCCTCTGGAAAAACATCGCTGAACTCTCTGACTACTTCAATATCTTCTACTGATAAAACCTTCTTCAAATCCTCGGACACAACCACACTATCCAGAAAACTGCTATAACCCTTGCTCAACATCCAGGCTGCCTTCAAAGCAGAAATGATGAACTTGCCCGACATGTTCTTAGGCAAAGGATGAACATACTCCTCCTTACCAGGAATCCAGAAAATAATAAGCTTCCGCCGACAATCCATCAAAGCATAATGCTCCTCGAGCCAATCTAAGCCCAAAATGGCATCATAATCCTTTATCTTTAGCAAATAGAAACTACCAGGCAAAATATGCTCCCCAATGCACACAGGAAGGGAAGAAAAACACTGCTCAGTCAATATAGTCCCTGCTGGAGTATGCACAGACAAGGGAACCTCCAACTTTTCTGGAACAAAACCATCATCCTTCATCAAGACCTTGGCAAATCCCTCGGAAACAAAACTATGCGTGGCACTGGTATCAAACAAGACTCTAGCATGCATTCCCATAATTAAAATTGTACCTTCTGTGACATGCTCTGCCAACTCTACCTCGTCTCTTGCCAAGGCGAACACTCGAGCCTGAACCCTCGGTCTCCCTGCTGCTCTCGGTGCCGGTCTCGCTATTGCTGGTGCTGCTGCTGCTGTAGTCTGCTGCGCCATCTTCGGACAATCTCTGATCTTGTGGTTCTTATCACCACACCTCAAGCACCTCCCGGAAGTCACCCAACACACCTTGCCTCCATGACGCTTCCCACACTGGGTACACACTGGTTTCTCTGCAACTGTGCCTCTGCTTGGTGTCGGTGCAGCCACTCTCGCTGGTGCAACTGCTCTCTGCTGGAAAGCTGGGGCCTTCTTCTTTCTGTCCTACTACTGGAATGCTGATGCTGGCCTCTTCAAAGAAGCTCTCTTCTCCTCCAGGTAGACCTCCATCTCTGCCTCATGCATGAATGCCGCTGACAAAGCCTCCTCCATGGTACGATGTCCAAAAGCCACCAGTCTCATCCTCAGGGACGGCTTCAACCCCATAATGAATTTCTTTACCTTCCTCCGCTCATCTGCCACTATGTGGGGCGCATACTTGGACAGCTCTGCAAACCTCGCCTCATACTCAAGCACGCTCATTGACCCCTGGGTCAATGTCAAAAACTCCTATTCCATGCGGTCCTGCACATGCTCTGGAATGTACGTCGCCCTGAACAGACGAACGAACTCAGCCCAAGCAACCTCCATAGCCCCGTCTCCAAACTGTGTGCATAGTACAGAGGACCACCACACATCGGCACGCTCCTGAGAAGAAAGATTAATACAGCTAAGGGTACATTTCAAACAACATACACATAACCTTCAAAAACCAACTTTTACCCGCAGCATATAAGTAGCTAGGGTCACCCTCTCCTCTTCCGCACAACGAATGGCACGAAAGATCTTCTCCGTCTCCCGGAGCCAACTCTCCGTTAGAATAGGATCACTCTCCCCCATAAAGAAGGGCGGGGTCATCCTCCTGAACCTCTCCATCATAGGCACTCCTCCAAAGACTGCCTCATGAGTAGGTGCCTGCGCCTACAATCCAAAACAAGCTCTTAGCTAACAATTCCTCCAATTATCACCTTGAACAACTCTTGTATCTACCAACCTGAACCTGCACCGGTGCCTGCAATGTCACTGTCGTCTGAGCCTGAGTCTGCATCGCATGCACCAATCCTTGCATCAATGCTCCATAGTCCACAGGTGGTGGTGGGGGTGGCAAAGGTACTCCATTTTGGTCCTGAGCCTGCTGAGCTGGAGCCTGCGAACCTCTTGCTGACTCATCACCCCTAGATGGGCCAACTCCTCTATGTCCACGAGTCGCCATAGTCTGCAAAATAAGCATCCATTTTAATGACCTATTGCACTACATAAACTTGGGCTAATTCTTTATGCAGACTTAAAATATGAATACAATGTTGATATTCTATTTATGTACATGCTCAACCTGGATTGCTCTGATACCAATCTCTATAACGCCCCTCTTAGACCCAATACAGTTCACCAACTCACATTGGATCTAACAGAGGTATTACAGTGGAATAAATCCAACATTTGACGGTACAAGTTGAGATATACACAAATGATAATTCGATTCCAACAACGGAATATGGAACTAAATGATGGTAATCAACATTATACTCAATTATTATAAAGTCTAGTACATAAAAGAGAAATGACAATAGTCCCGAATTTATTACAATTCATAGCCTAAATGCATAAAGGAAAATACATATAGTCCTCACATACAAGGGTCACTCTAAAATCTCTCAACCAATCTAAGTCTCCATGTCCTCTCGCTCTGAGTCAGAGTGCACTAACTCCTAAGTATCCTTGGTTCTCCTGAAATTGTTAAGCAAGTATGAGTCTACAAGACTCAGCAATTTACATGAAAGACAGTTCAAGATATTAAGGGTATAATATATTTGAAAACATGGTAGTATAATATCATTCATATCATTGGTAACATATACTTTTTTCTACTAGCATTTTCTAAGTCCAGTGGCAATCGCATATTTCATAACACTTCTAATTATCATGGAATGGAACATGTCATGTAATGCATAAAATTCACATCTAATTCTTTAACAATTAATTCAACAAGTTCCTACATATAGCATGTAATCATTCTTATCATGGAATCTATTTATTGTCAAGTGACATGTAAATCATTTCAATTAAAGCCTTATTCTACATTATACAATATGCAATAGTTATTATGTAACAATTTATCCTTTAACATGTAGTAATTCTCTTACATAACAATTAACAGGTAATTCATATAACATGTAAAACAATGACATGTAGATCATGTAACATGTAATCATGTAATCACTTTTCATGCAGACTTTTATCATGTAGGCTTGTAGCATGTAACATGTAACATATAGCATGTAGGTCATGTAGACATGTAGACATTTTCAATTAATTGCCAAGACATAGCCCGCACTATAATAGAGATCAATAGTCATTTAACATTCACTTATCACCTAAGCAATGCAGTGATGAAGTCATGGTATTTACGTAAAACTAGGGAAATCCTTCCCACCTTAACCAGTAGAACTTGTCTACCTCCAGGATTTCAATCCGTTGCCCACGGATTCAATAGATCATTTACATGTAGGTGAACCATTACCATAGGGGGATCCATGGTGTAGTTCCTTGTAGGAATCTCTATAATAGCAATGTCTTTATTGGCCATTTCATTTCAATGTATGCATTAACATGTATGAGATCTTTTAATTTATATTTCATGCAATTCTAACATATGTCAATGCACTAACCTATGGCATGTCCTTTTCAGTTCTGCAATTCAATTTCACTGTAAGACAGATCACTATCATGGTACTAATTGCAACTCATTCATTTATGCATATATTCTCATTTTTATTCAAATTCTACCGGATATGTACTATTCGTAAATTTATTACAGTAGGTACACATGTCCAAAAAATCCAAAATTTTGATAAAAGTTCAGAATCAGGACGTACTATGCACATGCCAAATTTCATAATTTTTTTAATCTCTGTAACTATTTCTCATGAATTAATTCTGTCAATTCAACTAATTAGCATGGTACAACATTGAGGAAAAGATCACGAAATTTTATATAAAACAGAGCATCACTGGCATGCTGTATCTCTCATAGAAATTCAGGCCTCAACCATTCATGTACTAACATACCTCATTTTCAAATCATCACACTTTTGTCATTCTAACATCAATAACAATCATATATATATATATCAAAAACCCTACATAAAATAACATGACTTCTATCTCTTCCCATGGTTTATTTTCATGCTTTAAAAATACAGAAAAATGATAAATTTGTAATATATCATATTCTAAACTAAACCCCCATATAACTTGCCTTTAACCCTCCTTTAGGACTGACGATTCTAAGTTTGAAGAAGCCCACCTCATCTGTGAGCGGCTCCTTCCCGCCGCTTCCAAACGCACCAATCAGCCACTAAAGCACGTTATCCTGCGTGGATGAAATCCAGATCTCGTAGCTGATCGCACATTCTTGGTTCAGAAGCCTCCAATCCGCACGAACTGGTACAGAATCGTTCTTTCTTTGCCCTCTTTTCTCTCTCTCAAAACTAGTGCAAAAACCTATCTATTTGTGAAATCTAGGTCTTATAAAGGCCTCCCCCTGCGTTAGTCAGCTTAGATCTTAACCCTAGGATGCGAAACACACCGATCTGGCCTCATAAAGGCTTCTAAAACTGCCGATCTCTCTTGCTCGAAATAGTAATATCAAAAACAGACAAGTCAGCTTAACGTCAACATAGGTTGTCGTCAGGAACAATGTAAACGTCCATCGATAGTGTCGTTTACAAGCTTGCCCAAAAATTTAAGAAATTTAAAAAATAATAAACAACACAAGAGTGTGTCATTAAGAGGAAGTAAACGGCAGGCTATCTTGCCGCTAACAGGACTTAACGCCAAGAGATATTGACGCCAAGTTCCACACAAATCAGCATTCAAATTCATGCAGAAATAAACGTACAATTTGCAAAATAAATTCAAGAAAATTTTCTAGGGCACTACACTGCTTGTGGGCCCTTGACCTTGTGGAGGTTTGAGGTGGTCGTGCTTGTGGTGAGACATCGTTCTCACTTGGTTGTTGCATGGTCTCGGCGGGTGTGCCGCGGGTTGCTTCCACTTGGTGCCTGACCCTATTGGTTTCTGCGGGAGTCGTGTGTGTGTCACGACCTTGGTTGGTGGTCATGGTGTTGCATTGTTCTGTTCCGCTACTTTGTAGTACCTTGCTGTACGTGTTCCTCACTTTACAGCTTTCTAGTGTAGTTTCTATTTTCGGAGTTCCTACTGCTCTGGCTGGTGAGGGACTGGTAATCCCTATCGGGCCTTGTTCGTGAGGCTCACCCCCCTAGTTCCTTCATCTAGGGGCTCGTCGTCGCGGGAGCTCGGTGTCGGACGGGTTGCGGAGGCTACTGTGGCACCGTGTGTTGTCAGCAGCAGTGAGAGCAAGTGTTGTGAGCTCTTGTACCTGAGTGAGTTGAGAGTTGTGCTTTGCAAATTCTCAGGGTATGCCCCATAAGGAATGCCCCTTTCTTCTTGCACATGTACTTTTACTTGGGACACATTGTACAATTGTTATATTGTTATAGTTATTTAAATTCAGTACATATCTCACTAGACTATTTCATCTAACCCTTTCGGGTCTTCGGATTCGTGGGTGGCGACGCAAACTTCGGGGTCCCTAACGGGGGTCTGGGAGGTCGGGTCGTTACAAACAACTTCTCAGATGGCTCGAGCAGGTCGGGAGGCTCCACCGCCTGTAGAGACTCAAACTCTGAGAGCTCGGAAGCGATGGTGATCCGAAGGCTTTGTCTCGGATGTTGACCCGCTGACCAGATGGTTGAAAAAGGCCACCTAGAAGCGCTATGAATGAAGACGAAATTCCTCTTCCAATTATGGACAGAGAAAGGCATTCGGCCGAGAATTTTCCAACTCGACCGAGCTGCAAAATACAGCCAATCTTCGAAGGCTTTTACGGAGAAGTAGTAGAAGAAGATGCGCGTGTTCGGAAGGACCTCGTCCATGGCACATACTGCTAGTAAGCCGACAATCGACCTCCAGGAGTTGGGAGTCAATTGCGAAGGACCGAATCCTAGCTTAAGGAGGAGGAAAATGATAAAGGGATGAAAAGGGAGCCGAAGGCCGGCTCGAACGGCCCCAGAATAAATACAGGCGCCCCCCTCCATAGTATATTGGGCTCGAAGTTGTTTGTTAGAGTAAATGGTGGAATCTCTAGGAAGGATCATACCCGGGTGAATTTCCAACCACTGGAAAGTGTCGGGGTCAATCTCGCATCTAGCGTCGGCTACGATGTCGGCCTGACGACGCGAACCCAACATATGGGAAGAGGGCACCCGAGGAACATAACTCCCAGGACTAACCTCCAATACCGAGGATCCCTCGGTGGGACCCAACACGAGAACGTCGGGTTGAGAAGTTCTAATGGGAGTCCTATCGGGGCGAGAAGATGAAGACGCAGTCGACGCCGAAGAAGAAAAGCTCTCGGAAGGAGAACCTTCACGGGCATCCCCCTTTCGACGAGGCTCGGAAGAAGAAGAGCTGGACGAGGAGGGACTCATCGCTTACCTCAAAAGGAAGCAAGCGAAGAATGAGCAGACAGGGCTTGGCTCGTCGGAATGAAAATCGTTGGGTCATCGAAAGATCGTCGGCTTGTCGTCTAGCAATGCTCGTGCGTGGAAACAAGGGTGGTCTTTTGAACGACAGTCCCCGCTATTTATAGGCCCAGGGTGTTAGCTTGATCGGACGGACGAGTGGCACTAGCGCTAGTGGCGGTTGCGATCTCGCCACATGTTGGAATGCGATCGGCCACCAAGTGACCACTCGGATCCCCAACGCACGCGGCCATCGAGGAACTCCATCATTACGCTTGGGAGTCGAGGTGGCGATACGACGTCTGGTGTAACCGTACTGTGATTAGCCCTGTAAGCGGATCGGATCCGATGTGATCCGAACTCGGATCCGAAATCACATAATTTGGATCCGACCCAGATCTGAAATTTTGGCAGATCTTACATCCAGGTCGGATCAAAACCCGATGCCGACGTCGTCATGAAGAACAAGTTGAAGGAGCTCTGCGCAGCTTTGGAGTGGGAGGCGATTCAGCTCTCGCAGCTTCCCGATGCCAGTGTCGACCTACAAGGCGGCCGCCCCCCAGGGCCGCCCCGCCGACGGGCCCCTCCCAGAGGAGGACGACACTGTGTGGGAGAGGTTCACGGTGATCTATAGCAGGAACTGCCCCTTCACCTCACAACGGTTCAGGGCGCGGGAGCGCGGCCACGCCTCCTCCGCCACCCTCCAGGTCGCCGTGAGGAGGGCCTTCTCCAGGAGGAAGTCCTCCTCCATCACGGAAGGGTACCGACGGATCCACGACACCGCTGAGGATGACGACGACGGCGACGGCGCTGACTGCGATGGGAGCGCGATGAGCAGGCAGTACCAGCCGCAGCAGCAGGAGGCGAGGGCACCCAGGAAGAAGAGAGGGAAGATCTTAAGAGCCTGCAAACGCATCTTTGGATTCTAATTATAAATCTCAAATATCGTTTTCTGTGTATGTATCACATAGTAAGGTAGATTAAATCTGTGTTCTTTGCATCGTTTGGATCTGTTCTTGCATTCTATAATCTCTCTTCCCTGATGCAGGATGAGTAACTAGTACATATCATGATGGGGCATCCCTTCAGAGATCGATCTACCCGCTGTTTTTGAGCACATATAAATGATCGTCTGCAAAAGGCTTGAGGGGCCAATCTCTTCGCCGGAGCTTTCTTTGTCGCCAATCTCGCCATCTTGGACGCCCCTAGGGTGAGAAATGGTGGGCACGACGGAAGGGGTTCCCCAGATCAGGTTTTCGGCGCCCCGAAACATAGGTTTCGGAACAGAGATGCTTGCCCCGAATGAGGAGAAAAGATACATTTCAGGTCAAAATAGATGATTCGAATCCGATTTGATTTTTTGAATTCGAATCGGATTTCAGATCTTCTGGATCCATTGACAGGCCTAACAGTGATTATGGCGAGAGTAGTACGACACATGGCAAGGCGGCGCTGACGTTATCAGAATTCGATCAACCTCAACCGGTGTCGGCAGAAGCAATGATGGGCCACCATGGGATTCGTATGATCTTTGGTAGCCACATGGCAAGACAGCATTATATTGAACAGGGCTCGGCCTGTCCGACCTCAAGTCATCCCGGCGTACCTATGCGAGAAGCCTTTTAAGGCAAGAGCCCTATCAGTATCTGGCGCGACGGCGTAATTCTCGGGGAACAGCTCACTACGTCGTGGGAGGCCCGTAGGCCACTTCTTCTTGACCCCGCAGGTTCGGCAATCACGGCCATGAAGAACGCAATCCCCGTGATCTTGCCAGCCATTTTTGGTCATACGCCAATAGGGATAGCAATGGCTCCGGCGGGAGTTACGAAGATACCCAGCTGTCAGATAAGTATCCTAATCTTATAAAAGAAGCAGGGACCCTCTACCACAAGGTGAGGAGCTCAGCAGCACCTGCTTTAGCATTCACGCCATCTTAGAGGGTTTCTTTGGTTTGAGCTGACCTCGTCGCTCCAACAGTAAGCGCTGCGAATTTAATTTAATAGGAACGCAGACAGAGCAAGCGGATTTAATTTAATAGGAACGCAGACAGGACAAGCGGCCTCGCCTTGAAACGCCTCTTAAAAGAGAGTAGAAAAGGAAAGAAAAGAAGAAGAAATAATCCAAAAGTGGAATTGCAATCGTCTGTTCGTCCTTGTTAGACCTCCATTGACGTCACTTATTCAAACAAGACAAGGATTCACGTACGTAGGCCATGCAGTCTTCTTCTAATATTGTACGTATTTGGATTTTAATCTCCTCATCCTCCTCCTCCCCGATATTCCAAAGAGCCCGCTCTTCGCCGTTGTAGTTCACCGTTCATCACCGGCCTTTCGGGTGGACGAGCTGAGAGAACACTGCCCCGCCGTCGGATTCGCCCGTCCCGTGGCTATCGTCCGTATTGTCGATGATTGCGGTGGCGTCGGCGATGTCGGGTCCTCGATGGTCACCCTCGTTTTCAGGATTAGCTCTCGGACGCCCACCCTGGTCAGCGGTCTCCTGCAGCTGGAGCGCCGACTCCAGGTTCCAGAGGACGTCCCCCATGCTGGGCCTGTCCACGCCGTGGTCGGAGAGGCACTTCTCAGCGGTGGCGGCGAACTTGTCGAGGCACTCGGGGTTGACCTTCCCCTTGAGGGCGGGGTCGACGATATCCTCCAGCGTCCCCTTCCTCCTGCAAAGCAACGCCCAGTCAGCGAGGCTGACCTGCTCCTTGGGGAGGCTGGGGTTCAACGCCGGCCTCGCGCAGATGACCTCGAACAGCACGACGCCGAAGGAGTAGACGTCGCTCTTCTCGGTGAGCTGCTGCCGGCGGAAGTACTCGGGGTCCAGGTACCCGAAGCTACCCTTGACGACGGTGCTCACGTGGGTCTGGTCCATGTTGGACGGCCCCGTCTTGGACAGCCCGAAGTCGGAAACCTTGGCCACCCACTTGTCGTCCAACAGGATGTTGGTCGTCTTCACGTCCCGGTGGATGATGGGGTACTTGGACCCTGTGTGCAGGTAGTGGAGCCCCCTGGCGGCCCCTATGCAGATCTCCAGCCTCTGCTTCCACGCCAACGAGGGCTTGTTGCTCTTGTACAGGTGCTCCCGGAGGGTGCCGTAGGCCATGTAGTCATACACCAGGATCATCTCCCCGTTCTCCTCGCAGTAGCCGATGAGGGAAACGAGGTGCCGGTGACGTAGCTTTGACAACATCTCGATCTCCGTCTGGAACTCGTGCACCCCCTGCTCGGATGATGGGTTCGACCTCTTGATTGCCACCTTGGTGGCGCCGCCGTCCACGCCTCCACGGTAGACCTTCCCGAACCCGCCCACCCCGATCACCAACGATTCATCGAAGTTCTTAGTTGCCTGCTTGATCTCGGCGATGGAGAAGTGCCTGCACAGGCTCGCGGCGATGGAAGACAGGTTGCTGCTGGCACCGATGCTGCTCTTGCCGGAGATGGTAGACCTACTGTTGCCTCTCTCGTAGATGGGCAGCCACCCCGATCCCCCGCTGCCAGAGCTCGACCCCTCCACCCTCTTCTTCCTGTTGTACACCGCAATGCAGATGGCAAAAACGAGGCCCACCGCGGCTGTGCCGCCTGCGGCCCCGCCAATCACATTGGTTCGCCCGCTGCCAGTGGAGCCGAACTGAGGCGTGGGTGCCTCGGCCTGCTCTTCCTCCGACGCAGCGAGCATGGCGGAGGGGGAAGGGTTGGGCCCCGCCAGGTTACCGGCAGTGTCGTTCAGCTTGAATATCTCGAGACCATTGAGGACGGCGTCGTAGTATTCGGGCTTCGACGCCGCGGATGGATGAAGGGCAACCCACAGTTCCTCGTCGACCCCTGCCTTGTCGGCGACGAACGCGGCGTAGTCCCTGTGCACGGGCACCCCAGGTGATGACGCCCAACCGATGACGTCGGCGGCAGCCTCTGCCGTCTGATTGTTGACGTAGATGGTGAAGACCCTCTGGTTGATCTTGCTCATCTGCAGCTCGCAGAAGTGGAACCTCACCACGTACATGAAGCCGCCGTCAACTTGGAAGACCCAAGTGAGATTGGTGTTCATGTTCACCCGCGGGTCAGGTCCCATGGATCTTGCCGTGGTGTAGACATCCAGGGGGGCGGCGTACTTGGACGTGCTGTCCGGGTAACTCACGGTGACGTTCCCGTCGGCGGAGTAGGTAACCCCGAAGGCCGCACCGAAGATGTAAGGCGAGTCATCGTACCAGGTGCGGTCGAGGCCCGCTGAGTCATTGACTGGCGGCACGTACTGGCCCCCAACGTTGAGGCGGTACATAGTCTGCATAGCCGAGGAGCTTCCCACGTCGACAGTTTGGTCGGAGAACCCGACGAGGGAGGGCGTCGACCCGGCGCTGATGTCCGGCGCGGGAAACACCTCAATTCCGTTGACAAAAGCATAGGAGCTCTTATTCCCCCGTGATGGAGTGAAGGTCAGTTGGAGGATGCCGTCCGGAGAAGGTGGGAGGTAGAACTCCCGGACGATGTAGGCCTGCGTCAGGGCCTTCGCGGTCGCGCAGGCGCTGAAGTTTCGCAGGAGGGTAAGCTTCCCGCCGGCGGCAGAGACGTCGAAAAAGGCATCCGCCGGATCCAGGCCGTTGTAGGATGCTGGATAGAAATGGAGGCGCACGTAGTGGCGGCTCTTCCCGGATACAGACAATTTGTACGTGGACTCTGAAGTGAATATCCGGCCGGACATGTAAGGGACCTGCGAAGGGAGCGATGGGTCCTGGAACACTGCCCTTGCGGGGGCCGAGTTGCCAGAAAAGAGCCGATATTTGTCATTCCTGTCGCCAGCCCATCGTCGGCCGTCCGCGTCAACGGCATCTTCAGACGAGCCGGAGTTCAGGAGGATGGAATCATCGGACTTGTATCCGCTGCCGGTGTCGTTCTCCACGACGGCGGCGAGCACCGGGTACAAAGAGATGAAGAGGCACAGGACATGGCTGATGGATATCATAGCCAGGTGGAAGGCTCAGATATGGAAAAGAACGGCCACCCAGAGTGAGACGGAGAAGCTTTGCTTGATGCAGCCCTTCGCTTCTCCGGCGCATAGAGAGAGAAAAAGGGGAACAATCGAGGGGCTGGGCGGGGGAGGGTGGGGAGGTGAGAGAGGAGGAGCCTTTTCCTGTACGCCTCCAGTGAGGGAGGGTGCACAGGAGAAACGGCTTCTCCTTTCCGGCGGCAGGTTTTTTTCTCAGCGGTTGTAGGCGGAAACCGGGCGGGGAGAGAGGGTGGATGGGGTTAAGCTAATGGGGTGGTGACGTCTACGATGGAGGAGGAGAAGTTTCTCCTCCCCTCGATTCCGTGATTGCTAGGCGGTAACTGTAGGAGAGAGAGAGAGAGAGAGAGAGAAACCGAAGGTTGGCAGGAGTTACAGCTGTCTACCTCCCCTCTTCCTGTGTTTGACAGGGTCAACAGTTAACCAAACCTCTTCTGGAAAAGAAATTTTTATAAATTTATTTGTTGAATTAATTTTTTATTTTTGTTCTTTTTATTTTTCTCATTTTACAAAAGTCCAATCATTACCGTCAGCGGTGATCAGTTGAGATGTGTTGTCAGAGCCTGGTACTTATTTCCTCATCCCTGTCAGAATACCGGTTGATGTAAAGTCCCTGCTTTTCTCCAGGTTTAATTTCAGTCCCTGCTTTTCAGATGTCACCATTTACGGCCCTCCACACACGATTTCCGTCTCCTTGGCCTCCGTCTCTTTTTCCCATTCCCGTCTTACCCTTCCCTCCTTTTTTCCATCGCCTTTTCCCCAAACGACGCTGACGCTTCGGTGGCCCGTGAACTCTGACCGATGCGAAGTTACTGTTACATACCCTGCCAAGAACTGATACAGCAACCATTGACAGCACTTACAAACAGCCTTCGGACGACCGTTCTTCACACTATAAAAGGAACCCAGGGTCATTCCTATCCTTCATCACAAGCTTCCCTCGCTCTTCTTCTTCCTATCTTTGTTGCTCGTCTTCTTCATCTTTATTTGCAGATGTCTTCATCTAACCGTGCTCCCCAGAGGGATGGCAAGGCACCTGCCTCACCGGTGCCACCGTCGCCCCCGGCTCCCCCGTTGCGACAGTCCAACTTCAGCGCCGACTACTGGGACGGTTTTTACATCGGCTGGAAGATGGCTTTACAGAAAGCCTCCCGGCATTACGGCGACAAGGGCCTCAATAACATCCTCCCAGACATCGGCCCTAGGGTAGAACACATCCCTTCCTCCGCTGACCGATCCGGCAACTGCCCTTCCTCCGCTGACCGTTCCGGCACCTGCCCTTCCTCCCCTGACCGTTCCGGCACCTCCCCTTCCTCCCATCCCTCCCCTGACCGTTCCGCCTCCTCCCCTCCGTGCTCTACCGAGTGGTCGGTAGAGTAGAGGTAGAGAGTTATTGTAACATGGCTTGTTTATGATAAGCATTTTCGTTTGATGCAGTCTTCTGTGTGCTTATGTATGTGCTCTGTATCATGGAAACTCAACATGTTACCAATAACACACTGTAACATCCCCTCATATATACTATAATCAACATGACGAACGACTGTAAGAGATTATAACATATAATGTAAAACTGTATGTTAGACTGTAGTGCTTGAACTGTAAGAGTGTAGTGCTCAAACTGTAACAGGGCTTTTCTTTAGGTGTAACACTGTAGTGCTCGAACTGTAACAGTCTAGAACTTAAACTGTAACATTTTATTACGTATAATATAACAGAATACGTAAGTACTGGAACTGTAAGAGTGTTGTGCGCGAACTGTAAGAGTGTAGTGCTGAAAATGTAAGAGTCTAGTGCTTCAACTGCAACATCTTATTACATACATATACTGTAACAGAAATCGTGAGGAGACAGTGCTCTTCTTCCTCCTATCTTTCTTGCTCGTCTTCTTCCTCTTTATTCGCAGATGTCTTCATGTAACATACGGTACACAGGTCAAACTGTAAGAGTATTAGAGTTAAACTGTAACACTACATTACGTACACTGTACAACAAAACGTAATTGTAAGTGCGCGAACTGTGCAAGTGTATTACTGAAACTGTAATAGCGTAGTAGTGAAATTATAACAGCGTAGTGCGTACACTGTAATAATGTATTACATACACTGTAATATTGGAATATTAGGACGACGTTCTGTTGTAACTAATATACAAGATTTAAAATCCGTCAGGATTGTGGGGTGGGTTGCTACAAGTTCTTCGGTTGTGACCTGTTTGTTTGCACCTTGAACAAATATATGCATGATCTACTTCTCCTCTTGAATGTATTCTCCTCTTTCTCGGTCTTCCTGGCAACCTTTTTGTTGTCGGTGGCTTGATTAGAACTTCTGATGGTTGAGGCGGATCCGGCATGTCAAATGTTGGGATAGGTTGAATGTTTCTTTCATATGCAGCCCTATACACTTCTGTGCTGTAAAATGCCGAAACATATTGAGTAACGGCCTCCTTGTTACTGCCAATTGCTGCGCATGCATGCTTGCAAGGAATCTTGACAAGTTGCCAGTGTCCACAGGAGCATGTTTGTAGATGGAGGTCTACGGCGTACGTCTTCATACTTTCAACAACCTCAAATTTGATTCCATCTGAATGACGAATTGCTAAGCTTCTCCTTTCTTGAAGGTTTTTTTCGATGATTTTTTGTACTTTAGGACAGTATGGTGTATCCCACAATGCAGCATCAATTTTCCTCTTTGCAGCCATTTCCATCATTTGCACTCTAATTTTGTCAACCATCTGTAGTATTGGTAGACTTCGCGCGTCATGTATCCAATTGTTGAATGACTCTGCCAAATTAGAGTATAATTCACCAAACCTGTATGGCCATGTGAAGGAAATTAGGTTAACATCAAATATCTGTAACAAGTGTCCACTACATACTGTAACCTTATTTAACACGTTCTGTAATAGATTATCCCTATAACTGTAAGCACATAAATGGCAGAATGTAATAGAACATATCGCTTATGTATTTAAAGAGCCGAACCTTTGTCCCTGGAAAAGAGCATGGGACCAGTGTTCGACATCATTTCGGAGCACCCATCTTTGGCCTCAGTAGAATTAAGCTCCATTGCAGTCATTGCGTCTTGGTACTCTTGTTCAGTAACAGCATAGGCAATGCGCTGGAGAATTTTTCTAAGTAATTTTTTGAAAGGGGCGGCATACTTCCCCGCACATTGGTCGTTGAAGTTCTGCATGATGTGCTGGAAACAGTAGCCGTGATGATCATTCGGAAATACGTCAGGGATCGCTTCCTTCAGACCTCTCCCTCTGTCTGATAGGAACGCGATCCTTCTATCTGATAGCAATGCCTTTTTCAAATTTTGTAGAAACCAGACCCAGTTGTCATATGTTTCCGAATCTGCGATGGAGTAGGCTACACTGAATAGCTCATTGTTACCGTTTAAGGCACTTGCAGCAAGTATAACCCCTTGCACTCTATGCTGTTTGATATGAGTTCCGTCCAAAAAGAGCATAGGTCGACAACCAACTTCGAACCCATATGCAGACGCCTCGAAGCATATGAAAAACCGTTTGAAACGTTGAGTCTCCGGGTCCACTTCTAGAGACAAGATCGATCCCGGGTTTGACTGTAATGCACGTTCGCTGTACCAGTTCAACATATGATAGCTTGTTCTGAAATCGCCGTATAGTGAACCGACAGCAACCTCTTTGCCCCACCATGCCTATTCAAATGATTATACATGTTCTGTAAGAGTGTTACAGTTCTTGTCCTCATACCTTACAGTAGCCTTCTTAAGTTGTTACAGTATACGCTCAAATGATTACAGTTGTTACAATACAAGGGTCAGAGACTTACAGTATATGATTACAGTTGTTACAGTGGCATGCAGATATTGTTACAGTGGCATGCAGAGACTTACAGTATATGATTACGTCGAAATGATTATAGTTATGACAATGATAGTCTTACAGTATATGAGGACAATTGTTACAATGCTAGGGTCAGAGAATTACAGTTAAGGATCTATTGATTACAGTAGACGTCATGATGTGTTACAATTCAATTCATGGCATACCTGATGATAAGGGATGCAGATACCGTATTCCCGACGGATGTCACTCATCATTTCACTTGCTCTGTAGGTGGGTTTATCAACTAGTTTCCCCTTCACAGCATTTGCTACCCACTTCTTAGATGTCCGTGGATGTCCGTCGCTCATAATGTCACATCCACAGGTGTGTATGTTGTTGAGAGTCTTGATTTGAAATTGTGGACCTTGACGAACGACAGACGCATGCAGGCGCCATGGGCAAACAGAGACATTGCAACGTACAGTTAATCGTATAGAGTCGTTCTTCAAATATTTCCAATTAAATCCTCGTGCGATCGCGTAATTTGTCAGTTCCATCTGCAATAGCTCTTTGCTTATGAAGACTTGTCCTACTGAGTGTATTCTACCTACGGAATATTGCGTCAACACTGGTACTACACCTTCCGCTCCTTCTCCTCGCACATACAACTCGAAACTGCTTCCTGGTAATTGGAGGGGTTCTGGGGTTACCAAAGAACCGCCATGCGTGTTTGAAGTACTTCTGCAAATAATGTACATACATACATTCTTAAGACGAAGGCTTGTTAAGAATGCATGGGATAACATGAAGGGTGGTGAAGAATACATGGACCACGTACCTGTCAAGTGGTTGCGTTCCATCTGAATGACGACTAGCATGCGTACTAAGGCAACGAGTTTCCACCTGATGAATTTGTAGATTTATCAATGATGTTCCCTGACACTTGTGAAGATCAAACATAGCTTGGACATCCCCATCGTCAAGCAACACCTGTTCAACGTCGGTATCCATGGGAAGACGATACTTCAGCATGTTCTCCTGCATGTCTACACCCAACCTTTGGGAAACCCTGCTATGAATGGACGCCAAATCCGTGTCCCTCCCTATGAAAAGAACGAAACTTTGATCTCCAAATGAACATCTTCCAGGGAGCTGCTCCATTGGGTGGCAGAGGAAGACGAACGGTTCGTGGAAGACGTTTCGTGTATGAGTGGCTCACTGGCTTGGACTGGGGGTCAAATTGGCGGGAGTGCGTATATGGCTACCAATCATGGCGGGAAAGCTGTATACGAAGGGCTGTGATTACATACACGTCCCCTCGTCTGTCGTACCGAGTATTTTCAGCCGCCCGATGGTCATCATTGCAGTGCACCGCCATCCTCTTGAGTCCAGTGTCCACCCGTCGGGTACACCGACTTCATATATCATGACTTTTCTCCTTCCCTTCTCCTACACCGCCATTCCTCCACCAGACCTCTTCTCTGTTACAGTTTCCCTTCCTTCTGATACATCTCCAGACGAAGCAATCCGTCTCTCCCCTCTAACGATGGCAAGCCGTCGATCTCCTACGAGCGCTGACATTCAGAGCATTGCGGCGGATGCGGTGCAAGAAGCGTTCGTGGAAGAACCCAGACTCCAAGTCGTACGAAAAAGTAGTTTCTTCTTACCCTAATACGGATGTTTGTCGAATGAATGTTTTCATTTTTAAGATGCGATCTTTTCTTTGCAGAAAAGAATGAATATAATACGCGATGCTCGCTTCTGTTCTACCGTTCCGTTATGGACGATTTGCAATTTAGGAGCGCGCATCTGAAGTTGATGAGGAATTCACCATTTCGCGCGTATATCAAATGCGAAATGGTGACCTACCCAATTTCACTCATTGTCGATCTTATGACACGTTTCGATGGAGAGCGTTTTAAGATTGGCTCATGCAGCATGACTTTTCGCCCTTCAGACATAGCCAAAGTTATGGGTATACCAAATGTTGGTTCCCCTATCGACCTGAACACGGATGGGACAAAAGCCAGTTTGCGCCGGATCCTTGGAACCAAAAGAACGATGGACAGGCACAATGTCCATTTGAAACTTAAGGAGTACGTTCCACAGGAGGGTCAGCTTGCTGTTGAGATTTCGGTGAAGCTTTGGGTTGCGCTTCTTTGTTCCTGTTTCTTCTTCCCCACAAGTGGGATGTCGGGGTCGCTGTCCATTCTGCCATACCTGGACGACCTCCATGACATGAACAACGCCAATTGGGCTGCCGCAATCCACGAGTACCTGATGTCGGGGGTGATGGCATTCAAAACAGCAGCTGGTTCCTGCAAAAACATCTTCCTAACCGGTTGTGTTCCCGCTCTCGGTGTGAGTATACTGTTACGGTACACTCTGTTACAGTTCCTGAATGTGTCTATTCCAGAAGACTCATAGAGTACATTTACAGAAGACATATGTATATGTTACATACGTTTTCATATGTCCTCTGTTACAGTTCAAGACGGTCTCTATTACAGATGACATATGAACCTATTACAGTACGCGTAGAATACATTTACAGAAGACATATGTATCTGTTACATACGTTTACGATACACTTCTCATACGCATTATCTATTTCATAATGATGTAGGCATGGTTTTTGATGCACCAATACAAATGGAAACCAGATCATCCGGAAAGGAATCCCCCATTTTTCCGTTGGGATTGCCGGAATAAGGGACCGGAGTTATCCGCCCTACTACGGGGGTTGCGACGATCTGATGTAAGTGTCACTTACCCCTGGAACTGTGTTATCTTCGTATATGACTTATACCTGTACCTGTACCTGTGTTAATTCAGGTGTATTTGGAGTATAATGAAAATGAGGAGCCACCTAGAGCTTCGCGACGATTGACGGCATCCACGTCAACCACTTCCCGAACCCCTCCATCAGATAACTCTCTGCATGGCATTCTTATCCAGTTACAGCGGCAGAATGACCAGTTACAGCGTCAGAATGACCAGTTACTTCGGCAGAATGACCAGTTAAAGCGGCAGAATGACCAATTACACCGGCAGAACAATATCCTCCAGTCAATGGATGGAAGGCTACATAGACTGGAGGAACAATTTCAGCGGCAGCCTCGGTGGCAACATCCCCCCCCAGAGACAGAATGTGCAATTTTAGCCCTACCGCCATTGGAGCTCCCAACAGCTTCAGTACGATCACATGCCGTGGCAAAGAAGAGTTACCAACGTCCAGGTAAACGTTTTGTGTCGTTACATTGTTTCATTTTCTTAGTTACAGAAGATGCTTTCCTCATTTACAGTTAGAGTCCTACTCTCTTACAGTCATTCCAATACTTAGTAATACGATTGTACTCTACCTTTACAGTTTCATTCTTGTCTGTTACAGTCTTTCATATACGAAGTTACAGAATTGTTCTCTATGTTTACAGCTCTCTTTCATAGACATTAACAGACTTTCGTGTTCTCAGTTACAGGAAGGAGATCCGTCCAGACAAGGTCGCGGCGGTCATTTAAGGAGTTGCACATTCCCGAGTTGAAGGAGGGAAAAAGAGGGGGCGAAAGGAGGAGGAGGAGGACCAGAGGAAGAGGAAGAAGGAGGAGAAGGCGGAGGCGGAGGAGGAGGAGGCGGAGAGGAAGAGGGAGGAGGAGGAGCAGAGGAAGAAGGAGGCGGACAGGAAGAAGGAGGAGGAGGAGGAGGCGGGAGGAGGAGGAGCAGAGGAAGAAGGAAGCGAACAGGAAGAAGGAGGAGGAGGAGGAGGCGGAGAGGAGGCGGGAGGAGGAGGAGCAGACGAAGAAGGAGGCGGAGAGGAGGCGGGAGGAGGAGGAGCAGACGAAGAAGGAGGCGGACAGGAAGGAGGAGGAGGTGGAGGCGGAGAGGAGGCGGGAGGAGGAGGAGCAGAGTAAGAAGGAGGCGGAGGAGAGGAGGAGGAGGTGGAGGCGGAGAGGAGGCAGGAGGAGGAGCAGACGAAGAAGGAGGCGGAGAGGAAGAGGGAGGAGGAGGAGCAGACGAAGGAGGCGGACAGGAAGCAGAAGGAGGGGGAAGAAGAAGGAAATAAAAGGAAGCGGCGTCAGATATCCCCATCATCATTGTCCCGACGTGTTACAGCTGGGACGAGGATAAGACGACAACTAGATATCTTTACGGTATGGTTTCCCCTTACAGAATTTACATAAGCTGAGCATTCGGTTACAGAACCCTTCATGAGACATAACAGTTTGTTCCGAGTCCGTTACAATTACATTATAATTGTTTTACAGAACATTCCTTTTTTACTTACTCTATCGCAGCCAGACGATTTTCGGCACCACAAAGCCACGAAAGTGAATGTGTCCACTTGCGAACCGATCCTTGTTGAGTCTCAAGAGAGTACAGACACACTTCCAACGGGCAAGAAAGAGGAGAGACGTGATTACGTCGCCCGAGACGCATTAGGAGTGGCCGAAAAGTCATTGATTGAACGATTTTTCAATGAGTGCTTCATTAATGAGTACGTGTTACAGTATATGTCTACCATGTTTACAGTTTCGACCAAAGATGTTTACATTATATATCTACCATGTTTACAGTATATGTCTACCATGTTTACAGTATATGTCTACCATGTTTACAGTATGTCCACCATATTTACAGTTTCGTCAATTACTGATGACAGTCTTAATTCTTACCTGTAGAAATTTAATGTTCAACGGCCCTGTGGAAGGATACGACAATTTCCTCTCGTTTCATGACATCCGGGAGCTATTGTTCGCGAGGGAGAGTGAATTGGTCATAATTGACTGCTACGTCAACGCTTACTTGTTTCGCCCCCGTGAAGAGAACCCGGACATTTTTTGGAATTTTGGATATCTGCATGCCGCTTTAAAGGGTTATGTCCAATCTTGCAGAGACGATAAGAGCAAGGAACAACATTTCGAATACGCTTTCAAGAGATTGGACCGCGCCCCAAATGAATTCGACCTCATCTTCTCCCCCATGCACGTTGGAACGAACCATTGGGCTCTTCTGGTCATCCGCATGAAGGAAAAAGAGTTCCACGTGTACGACTCATTACGAAACAAACATCGTGCTGACATTCCACAATATGTAAGTGACCAGTGTTCCATACGATGCTTACATTCATTACAGAGCGCGAGCACTTGTGTTACAGACGTAACAGTAACATGAAATCTACGTTAAGTTGCTCGAACTCTTTTGTTCATTCTCTTATGCAGGTGGAGGAACTGATAAGATACCTGAAGGGCAAGCAGATAGATGCAGCTACATGGCCGCTACGCTACCCCGACCCATGCCCACAACAAGGATCGGGAGACGACTGCGGAATTTTTACTTGCAAATACATGGAATGTCTAGCACGTACGGACATTCAAGATTTGCCCTTCAGTCAGAATGACATGCCTATTGTGCGAGCAAAAATCGCCCTCCACTTCATCAAAGCGTATTCAATGGAGAAGGGCGTTCATAGCGTCTACAACTGAAGGAGAACTGCCGCACGTACTAACTCCTAACCATTGTAATGATACTTGTTGTATGGTCTTTACCTATTCTTGTTACAGTATAAATGATACTAGGTTACAGTTGAAGAAGTACTGTCTTACAGCTTGAGCGCCCAGCTACGCCTACCTCATTACAGTGTGTGTAGAATCCTGTTACAGTCTTTACCTATTCCTGTTACAGTATAAATGATACTAGGTTACAGTTGAAGAAGTATGTCTTACAGCTTGAGCGCCCAGCTACGCCTACCTCATTACAGTGTGTGTAGAATCCTGTTACAGTCTTTACCTATTCCTTTACAGTATAAATGATACTAGGTTACAGTTGAAGAAGTACTGTCTTACAGCTTGAGCGCCCAGCTACGCCTACCTCATTACAGTGTGTGTAGAATCCTGTTACAGTCTTTACCTATTCCTGTTACAGTATAAATGATACTAGGTTACAGTTGAAGAAGTACTGTCTTACAGCTTGAGCGCCCAGCTACGCCTACCTCATTACAATGTGTAGAATCCTCTTACAGTCTTTACCTATACTTTTATAGTATACATAATAAGAGGTTACATTTCCAGAACACATTATTACAGTATCAGTTGAAATCTTTTACAGTACTTAGCTATTGTCATTATAGTATGCATGCTATGAGGTTACAGTTGGAATGCTGTTACAGTCGTAACCTTTATGATTTTAGTATGCATGATAGGAGGTTACAGTTCGAGAACTAAAGCTACATCTATTTATTACATTACCTGTTTCCCGTGTTACAGTATGTGCCCTTTTTCATTACAGTGTCCATGCTATGGGGTTACAGTTCCAGCAGTACAGCTTGACCGCTTCGGAGGAACCTGTTAGTATTACAGTACACGCATCATAGATAGCACATACAAGCCCACAGAAACTGCATATAAGGAAAATATTTATATTCCATAAACAAGCACTATTACAATCTTAACTCTGTAACCCAATAGCATGGACACTGGAATGAAACGGAGGGGAGGGGACAAATAAGGACAGCAGAGATAGGAGGGGAGGGGAGGAATAAGAAGGATTGCAGAGAAGGGAGGGAGGGGAGGGGAGGTGAGGTGTAGGAAGGGATGGGAGGGGAGGGGAGGAACTGGTCGGGGAGGGAGACATTCTAAACACCCTAACCCGATTACTCGGTAGACGAGGGAGGGGAGGAATAGGAGCGGGCCGGGGAGGGACGAGGGGAAGGTGAGGAAGATATGTGTTCTACCCTAGGGCCAATGTCAGGGAGGATGTTGGTGAGGCCCTTGTGGTGGTACAGCTGAGAGGCTTTCTGTAAAGCCATCGTCCACCCAACGTAAAATCCGTTCCAGTAGTCAGGGCTGTACGTCTCCGGGAAAGGTAGAGCCGGGGGAGCCGGGGGCGATGGTGGCACCGGTGAGGCAGGTGCCTTGCCATCCCTCTGGGGAGCATGGTTAGATGAAGACATCTGCAAATAAAGATGAAGAAGACGAGCAACAATGATAGGAAGAAGAAGAGCGAGGGAAGCTTGTGATGAAGGATAGGAATGACCCTGGGTTCCTTTTATAGTGTGAAGAACGGTTCACGGGCCTTCGAAAGGCGGTTTGTAAGTGCTGTCAATGGTTTCTGTATCAGTTCTTGGCAGGGTATGTAAGAGTAACTTCGCATGGGTCAGAGTTCACGGGCCACCGAAGCGTCAGCGTCGTTTGGGGAACAGGCGATGGAAAAAAGGAGGGAAGGGTAAGACGGGAATGGGAAAAAGAGACGGAGGCCAAGGAGACGGAAATCGTGTGTGGAGGGCCGTAAATGGTGACGTGTGAAAAGCAGGGACTGGAAATTAAACCTGGAGAAAAGCAGGGACTTTACATCAACCGGTATTCTGACAGGGACCCCAATTAATTTTCCCTAGAAGAAAGAGATATTACTCGTAATGTAAAGTTGAAAGTAGTTGACCAGCTCTCAACTAGAAACTCTTGAATTTATTTGAGGGAGAAAACATTACACATTGCCTAACACTTACGAACAACAAGAGTTATTGGGGGTAGGAGTGATCATCAAGGTAGAGAACCTTTCGATGTTCAAGTCTAAAGAATCAATTAGAACCGGGGAGGAGAAAAAGAAAAAATTGTTGGGGATTAGATGCTCCTCTTTGCAACAGTGTGGATGCTACTAAGACAATTACTGCAGCCAAAAGCTGTCCTCGATCATCAACAAATTTGTAATGAGTTACCAAGGTTACAATTTGGGATGGTATTCGAGTTATGATGAATAGATAAAGCAGTGTACGCAGGTCATTCAAATTTGAAATTCACTTCTGATTTTAGGGAGGGTTACCAGAGAAGCAATAGCACAAGATAGGATGTGATTCAGTTTGCTATCTATAAATGGGTAATTAGATAAAAAGTGTAATTCATGCACGTTAATTATTTTTAGGAAGTATTTCTTCCAACAACCAAGTATCAGATAGTAGAAATGGTCAATATAGAATTCAATGAATTAGTAAGATAAGTTAAAATGACTAAGACAAGAAAATGTCACAATGTGTTGGAAATAAAAGGTGTTGAAGGGGCTTTATAAAAGAAAGGTGAAACTCAAGGTTGATAGAATAAAAAGGTACCTCAAAAGTTGTGCTATGTTGTCCTCTTGTGTGGGGTTGTCTTTATATGTGGGGTCTTTAGTCCCACATGGGATACCCCTAAGGAGTTAAGGGCTTCATAACCCCTAGTGTCCATAGGACTATGTCTTATAGACAAAGGTGGAGGTATGCTAGACCATATCACACGCGCGCCGTCGGGCCGGGATGGGCGGGCGCGCGCGTGTGATGACGCGGTCCAGCCGGCTTGACTTGGCACCTTTTTACTTCTTATTTTTGCGTTTTGAGCCTTTCTTGGGGAGATTAGACCTGTTTGGGCCTGTTATTTGAACCGGCCCATTATCCCGGTCTGTTCCACGTTTTATATTCAACAGTCTTAGAGAAGATATCATTCATGGCAACTGCGTCAGTGGGTTTTAGAGCGAGGGTGGACCTGTCTGGGATGCCCGAAAAATTTTCCGGGCAGCACTTCAAGCATTGGCAACAACGCATGAAAGTGTGGTTCACCATGGTCGGTCTAATTTCACTGATTGAATCGGATCCCCCTGTTTTGGATGAGAAAGTTCCTGACAGTGCCAAGAAGGTTGAAGAGTGGAAGGAAAAGGACAGGTTAGGGCATGGGTGCATTCTCACTGCACTGTCCGATGTCCTCTTTGATGTTTACAGTTCCTCCACCTTCAAAACCACTAAGGCACTTTGGGATAACTTGACCGCAAGTATAACACCGAGGACCAAGGTCTGGAAAAATACTCTGTGGGCAAGTTTCTCAAGTTCCAAATGGCTGAAAATAAACCTGTGGGGGAGCAGGCGCATGAACTTCTTCTTATGCTCCAAGGTCTGGCTGAGGCAGATATGAAAATGCCTGAAAGCTCCAAGTCATGTGCATCATAGAGAAATTGCCTAGATCCTGGGAGGATTTTGGAATGTCCCTTAAACACCGTAAGGAGACTATTTCTCTTGATGACTTGATGAGGGCTATAGCTATAGAAGAGGAGCATAGAAAGGAGAAGCCTAGTATGCCTGTTGATGCAAGTGCAAACCTAGTAATGAGGCATAAGGGGAAAGAATTTAAGGGCAAAACCAAAGTTGATTCCACTTCACAGATGAAACCCAAAGGAAAGATAAAGAAGAAGAAGGTACTTGGAGAGTGCTGGTCCTGTGGTCAAAAGGGTCATATGCGCAATGACTGTCCCAAAAGGAAAGAAAAGTTGCTGAATAAGACCCAACAGACCGGTCAGAATCCAGCACAAGTCAATGTAGTGACTGCTGGTCCCTCTTCTGCTGATGAGTATGTTACTCTTAATCCTCAACTATTTACTATTTATGAACCAAATGAATGGTTGGTAGACACTGGGGCCAATGTACATTTGTGTGCTGATAGGTCTAACTTTGTGTCTTATCAGGCCTCCCATGATCGTTCTGTGACGATGGGGAATGGGAGCACTGCTAGGGTGCTTGGAGTTGGACGAGTGGACCTGAAGTTCTCTTCAGGACGTGTTCTTTCTCTTTCCCTAGTGCATCATGTTCCTGGTGTTAGAAGGAACATTTTATCTGGTTCTGTTTTAGTAAGAGAGGGTTATGAACTTAACTTTAAATGTAATAAAGTTGTGATACTCTATTTGAAGTCTTTTATTGGTAAAGGCTATCTTTCTGATGGATTGTTTAAAATTTATGTGGATCATGTGTTGAACAGAAATTTAGATGTTGTTGCTTCTAGTTCTGTTTCTGTTTCTGTTGCTTATAATGTTTTAGATTCATCTAACTTATGGCATGGACGTTTAGGTCATCTTAATTTCAATTCTTTGAAACGCATGATGAACCTGAAATTAATTCCTGAGCACACTATTGATAAAACAAAGAAATGTGACATCTGTGTACAGGCCAAACTACCTAGAAAACCTTTTCATTCTGTAGTTAGAGATTCAGAGATTCTGGATCTGGTGCATTCAGATATTTGTGAGTTTAATGGTGTGCTAACCAGGGATCATAAGAAATATTTTATTACCTTTATAGATGACTGTAGTAGATACTGTTATGTGTATCTGCTCAAGTCTAAAGATGAGGCTTTACAAAAGTTTATCATCTTTAAGAAGGAAGCAGAAACACAAACCAGTCGGGTTCTTAAGAGGTTGAGGTCTGATAGAGGAGGAGAGTATACCTCTAGCTTGTTTGTGGAATTTTGCCAAGAACATGGCATTGTTCATGAAACAACTGCCCCATACTCTCCTCAGTCTAATGGGATAGCAGAAAGGAAGAACTGTGTGTTTATTGACATGGTCAACTCTCTCATGCAGAGTTCAGGACTACCTAAGTATATGTGGGGGAAGCATTGAATACAGCTTGTCTTATTCTGAATCATGTTCCCCTAAAACATAAAGATAGTAGTCCAATTGAACTTTGGAGAAGTAGGAAACCTAGTTTGAAATTTCTTAAAGTGTGGGGGTGCCTGGCAAAGGTACTTGTCCCTGAGCACAAGAGAAAGAAACTGGGACCTAAGACAGTTGATGATGTTTTCCTAGGCTATGCTGAAAACAGCTATGCATACAGGTTTCTGGTTATTAAATCAGAAATTCCTGGCATAGATGTTAACACCATAGTCGAGCTTCGTGATGCTACGTTCTTCGAAGATGTCTTTCCCATGAAGGCTGGTTTACCTCAACATCTGTCTTCTGAGACTGTAGCCTCTACATCTGATTCTATTCCAGAACATGTGGAAAGAATGACAAATGTGGGGGCTGTTGCATCCAAAGTTTCTTCTGATTCCAGTGATCAAGAAGAAGTTGAACCAAGGAGAAGTAAGAGACAAAAGGTTGCTAAGGATTTTGGAAGTGAGTTTGTCACTTACCAGATCAATGGTGACCCCCCAACCTTCCGGGATGCCATGGCTTCATCCGAAGCAAGGCATTGGAAGGATGCCATTAAGAGTGAGATGGACTCCATTCTTGCTAATGGTACTTGGGAGTTAGTTGATCCTCCTCCTGGTTCAAAGCCCATTGGATGCAAATGGGTCTTTAAGAAGAAGCTTAAACCCGATGGAACCATTGAAAAGTATAAAGCCAGACTTGTTGCCAAGGGTTTCAAACAATTAGAGGGAATAGACTATTTTGATACTTATTCCCCTGTCACTAGGATGACCACAATCCGAGTGCTTATAGCATTGGCCTCCATATATAATCTGAAAGTCCATCAGATGGATGTCAAGACTGCCTTTCTTAATGGTGATCTTGATGAAGAGATTTATATGGATCAGCCTGAAGGATTTGTGGCTCCAGGTAGTGAAAAGAAAGTTTGCAGACTTGTCAAGTCTCTGTATGGTTTGAAACAAGCACCTAAACAGTGGCATCAAAAATTTGATATGACTATCATATCTTTTGGCTTTATGGTCAATGAGTTCGATAAATGTGTTTATTACAAAGTTAAGGGTGATGAATGTATAATTCTATGCCTATATGTAGATGATATCTTGCTGTTTGGCAACACTTTGGGAATAGTAAATGAGACTAAGTCATTCTTAAATAGCAGTTTTGAAATGAAGGACATGGGTGAGGCAAATGTAATTCTGGGGCTGACTCTTACTAGATCAGCTGATGGAATAGCAATTTCTCAATCTCACTATGTTGAGAAAGTTTTAGAGAAATTTGGCTATGAGAATTGCAAGTCAGTCTGCACTCCTTATGATCCTTCTAGAATCTTCTGCAAGAATAAGAGTGGGATTCCTGTGTCTCAGTTACGATATTCTCAGGTTATAGGAAGCCTGATGTATCTAGCTAATTGTACTAGGCCTGACATTTCATATGCAGTGTCTAAACTTAGTAGATACACAAGTTGTCCTGACCAAACTCACTGGGATGGGCTAGATAGGGTTTTGAGGTACCTAAAAGGTACTATTACCCTAGGCTTGCATTTTGGGAGATTCCCTGCTGTCCTGGAAGGATTTAGTGATGCAAGCTGGATAGCTGAAAACTCAGGGAGTAATGGTGTTTCAGGGTATGTCTTTACTCTGGCAGGTGGTGTAGTCACCTGGAGGTCTTCTAAACAGACCATCTTATCTCGGTCTACTTTTGAGGCTGAGTTGTGTGCTTTGGATACCACTGGGTTGGAGGCTGAGTGGATTAGGGGTCTTCTATCAGAACTTCCCCTAATGTGTAAGCCTTCTCCTGCGATCTCTGTGCATTGTGATAACATGACCACAATTGCAAAGGTCAAGAGTTCAAAGTACAACCAAAAGGAAAGGAGACACATCCAAATCAGATTGAGATCTGTAAGGGATTTAGTGTCTCAGGGAGTGATCGCTGTAGATTTTATTGGTACCAATGACAATTTAGCTGATCCTCTGACTAAAGGACTTGATAAAAAGAAAGTCCAGAAATTCAGGTTGGGGATGGGACTGAAACCCATCATTTATTCTCCTGCAGAGGCAACCCAACCTATCTGAGTGGAGACCCCACAAAGTAGGTTCAATGTGGTAACAACAATCTGCTGAGAGAATTTGGAGGCACTTACTATTTTGATACATTGTATCTGTGTCTATCCCCTGATAACCTGACCAAGTGCCTGAAACTGCTGTATAGGAAGAGTTTCATTACTCTGAATGGGTTCAAGCCTAGTAAGGCAGGATATTAGCAGTATATCCTTGGAGAAGCCCACCTAAATGAGTACTACTGTGGGGCCGCAGTTAAAGGAACTGGGTTGTTCCTGAATGTACTTATGATACAGGATTGGGCGCATGGCCTTTAAAGCGCCAAGTTTATAGATTGCTATCAAAAAGCCTTATATCATGTTGTTTTTTGACAAGTAATCCTCACATAAAAGAATCAAGTTCAAGATTTAATTCACTTCGATTCTGTGAGGGTAAAAGTTGAAAATACTCAGGTGAAGGTTCAAACCCGAAAGGTACCTTTTACTGAAAGCATGGTATGTTTATCCTCTTCTATTTATTCCCCGTTATCAAACCTTGAGTTTGTGGGGGAATGTTGGAAATAAAAGGTGTTGAAGGGGCTTTATAAAAGAAAGGTGAAACTCAAGGTTGATAGAATAAAAAGGTACCTCAAAAGTTGTGCTATGTTGTCCTCTTGTGTGGGGTTGTCTTTATATGTGGGGTCTTTAGTCCCACATGGGATACCCTAAGGAGTTAAGGGCTTCATAACCCCTAGTGTCCATAGGACTATGTCTTATAGACAAAGGTGGAGGTATGCTAGACCATATCACACACGCGTGCCGCCGGGCCGGGCTGGGTTGGGCGAGCGCGCGCGTGTGATGACGCGGTCCAGCCGGCTTGACTTGGCACCTTTTCAGTTCTTATTTTTGCGTTTTGAGCCTTTCTTGGGGAGATTAGACCTGTTTGGGCCTGTTATTTGAACCGGCCCATTATCCCGGTCTGCGCGGGCGTTGGGTGCTTCATATGGCGATTAGGTTCCCTAATTGCGGGGTTAGACTTCTGTTCTGCAAACCCGAAGCGCCCTTTCGACTCGCACGGATGAACCGCTCTCCGTCCGTTCGCTCGTCTCCCGTTCCCTTTCCGGCGCTGCACCGCTCCGCTCCGGCATCGTCGACCGCGCCTCCGGCCGTCGCCGCTGCGTCGTTCTCCGCCGGTGACTGGTGCATGCTCTTTGTTCCTGTTCCTTTTTTTTCCTGTAAACAAGGGTTAGGCGTAGCGTAGCTCTGTTTGCGAAATTAAGATTAGTGCGTTCTTAATTTTGTGGTGGTAGTCGTATCCTGGGAGGAGATCGCTTTGCCCGTCGCACTACTTCTGTGCGGGCGATATCTTCTCTAAGGGGAGTCTCCTTAAAGACGCTTCTACTGCACCTTTTACTGTCGTTTTAACCATGTATATTTCACCAGTTCATCTCATGTATGTTACTGTTTGGTTGTTGTCGTTTGAACGATTTCCATTTACTTGTTTGCTATGGTTGTGCATGCATATTTGTATATCCGATTGTTGCCATGGATGTGCCTTGTTCCACGTTTTATATTCAACACAATGTTGTTTATTTTACATTTGCAACGTAATGTTAGTGTCAAAAACTTTACAGAAGGATTGCGAGAAATAAATTGTTGAAGGCGGTGAAAGGAGCTTCTCAAGTGTAGCAAAAGCCAGTTAGCAGGTCCAGAGAAGATACATTGAAATACTGATAAGATGAGATTAATTGGCTACATTTTGTTACCTAAGAAATTGAAATTTTGATAGGGCAAAGTATTTATGAAGGTATTGACAGGAAGAAGTAATTAAAGACAGCGAATAAGCAGATTGAATTAAAAAGAAGTAATATGAGAAGACAAACAAGAAAGAGAATTGCATACACTACAAGAAAAGAGGTTATTGGGGACGGCTGCAAGCCGTCGCCAATAATAAAAAAGTCGTCCCAACTGATCATTAGGGACGGCTACAAGGCCGTCGCTAGGTCGTCCCTAATAAGTCCGTGTAACAATATGGAAATTTTAATACTTAAAAATTCGAAATAATAATTTCTTTAAATCGAAATAATAGAAACATACGTACCACTATCGTATGTGCAACAATACATCGGAAATTTTTTAAAAATTATAAATCAACCCTAGACATTATTCCTAAGTGTTCTACTAAGAAATTAAAGCAATGAAATATCCGATTGGCCAAGCGTACGTCACAACGTGACTAATTATCCAAATTTAAAAACTAAGTCGGAAAACCATTAACACGGAATTATAACGGGCTCATAAATTAAACGAACATGTCGGAGAGACCTCAAACATCGGGTATTGATGACCCATTATCGAAATTGGACCAATGAACCTCTCATAGCCCATGAATAAATTCAAGTAAGAAATATATAATAAAATCCAAAATTTCTATTATTCCCTAATTAAAAGGGGAAATTCTCATAAGATAAATTCCATTAAGTAGTGGGCTTTGTTAAATTGACCCTCTATAATTTATTGGGCCAAAATAGGGATTTTTAAAAGAAGAATCATAGGAGCATACTCTAAATTCGTAACTTAAATATTACACAAATAGAAAAAAGGTATTAAAGCATTAAAATAAGTAGTTTGAGTTAGAATTGGATTCCTAAACCTACCATAATAGGTTGGCCACGAATTTAACTCTCATCCTAACCCAAATAGGAAGTGGAAAGCTTGGAAGGAGGTTAAGAAATAGGAAATTCAGAATTTAATGGGGGTTAGAGTCCTATTAGGAAATAACAACCCAACAAGCATAAATACTCTCATAAATCCCCCATGGCCGGCCCTAGCTCGTTGCCAAGGGTTGCTGGACCAAGAGGAGAGGCCAAGGAGGAGGAGATCTTGTGGGGAGAAGACTCTCTCAAGCTTTCTCTCTCGTTCTTCAAGTTCTAGCCCTAGAAGAGGAAAATGACTAAAGGTAGGCATTCTCACGAGCAAAATCTAATTAAATTTGTCTGTAGATTGTTCCATTCATCAAGAACAAAACCCCTTTTATTTCATACTTTTTTGTTCACCCAATCTTTTGTTCTTGATTTATGAAGTTCTATAAACTCCATGACCCCAAACCCTCTTGTCAAATTCATATCTCCATGTATACTCGTTCTCATGCCACAAAAATTTTACTAGAGATATTGATGATTGTTAGGCTTCTTTTTCCCCCAAAAGCCCTAATTTTTATCCACCCTATCTTGCGAATTAATTCTTGCATCCTAACTGTACACAGTCTTCTATTTTCCATGTTTGACATGATTAAAGCCTATCGAAACCATGACTGTTTTCAAATTTTGATTTACTGGAAGTACTCTTACATGTCTAGATCGGTTTAGAACTAGTTTCGCGATTTTTCATACATTGTACAATTTGTTCTAAATTTTTGAAGCACTCTGTGTCAAAACAAGGCAATCTGGCCCGCTATCCAATGTTCTGTCCTTCTCTCTGTCGGACTCAGGCGCAGTACCTGAGAATGCGACAGCCCGAAAGGCCGCGTTCTCAAGACTGTCATGACAACAGCGCCCGTCGCATTCTGAATGCGACAGGGGCTGTCTTCGCGTTCTGCCTGCCTGAGCTGACCAGCCCGTCGCGATCTATACAAGACCCTGTCGCATTCTTTGCTAGCTCCGTCGCGACCCTTACAAGGGTACATCGCGACCTGGGACTTTTGCATAAAAACTCATAAATCGTGATGCTATAACTTTATATAGTGATTATACCCTTTGTTAACAGTCCCACACGCAGTAATACACACTTGTTATACTGAACATATATTGAGTAATTTAAAATACATGCACATGATCTCTTTCTATCTACAATTTCTCTTACACTTGCACTCACTTTGAACCATCCATAATGGCTTAACTTGGCATGAAATTATCTCATAATACATCTGGTAATTTATGTCATTTATATATTTAAATTGCCCTATTTAAAATGAACTTGTCTACGATTCTCGCGATGTTTTGGAACACCATTATCGATGCTCCACTGTTCTAGAATTCCTCTAGAACATCGAGCACGTGTTTCTATATACACATTTTTTCTTGACTTGGATGAACTCTCCATCAGATACTCCTTCTACCAAACTATTGAATCCTTGTTCGAGGCCTCCGTAAGTCTCCTCTGTCCATGGATTCCCACATGGTCAACAAGTTGATTGTACCCTAATACCTATGATACCCTTTAGGGATCAGCAAGATCCAAACGGCCTTAGTTGCTCTCGCTCTTATCTTGAATCACGCCGGACCTCTGGACCTATGCATAACAAGGCCAGCAGAAGGGTTGTGTATTCCACCTGAATGCCAACACCAAATGCGTGTGTTGTGCAACTGTTACTATCACTTGTTCACTCGACATGTTACGTGCAATGTTCCTTAGTACTCATCTATACTCTACTCGCTCATCTATTCTCGTTCACTCGACTATCTCGTCTATCTCGTCTATTCATCTAGTAATCTCTTGGTACCCTTTGAGTTGTGTGGCTCCTACTGTTTTGTACTGTTCATGACTATCTAGTGCTAAAATGGGTCTTGTGACTCTACTGACTTGAATGCATATTGCTGAGGGCACGGAGAGTGTCCGAGGGGCTCCAATCTAGTCTTGGGGGTAGAGAGCCACCCGAAAATACCTGCAGGGGCTATTGACGGTGTCTACATTTACACCAGTTCTGACTGACTATTCTGATTTAGCTAGACATCTGACTGTTATATTGTTACTATTAGTCTGTTAATTCAGACATACTGCATTGTTACTGTACTGCCACTGACTGTTACTGAACTGCTACTGTCCTGATATTGAGCGACTACTGTCGTACTCTCTCCTTGCACTACAAGAAAAAGTGCATATAGAGACCGATTCAGAGACCGAAATTTTCGGTCCCTATTCGGTCCCTAAATAGGGACCGAATAGAGACTGAAAATTTCAGTCCCAAATATAGAGACCGAATTATTTCAGTCTCAATTCGGTCCCTATTTAGGGACCGAATAGGGACCGAAATTATTCGGTCCCAAATATAGGGACCGAATAGGGACCGAAATAATTCGGTCTCTATATTTGGGACCGAATAATTTCGGTCCCTATTCGGTCCCTAAATAGGGACCGAATTGAGACTGAAATCTTTCAGTCTCTATATTTGGGACCGAATAATTTTAGTCCCTATTCGGTCCCTAAATAGGGACCGAATTGAGACTGAAATTTTTCGATCTCTATATTTGGGACCGAATAATTTCGGTCCCTAAATAGGGACCGAATTGAGACCGAAATTATTCGGTCTCTATATTTGGGACTGAATTATTTCGGTCCCTATTCGGTCCCTAAATTTTTCGGTCTCCATATTTTGAGATTGATTAAATTCAGTCACAATTCGATCCCTAAATAGTGATCGAATAGTAAATTAGTCTCTATTTTACAGACCGAATGATGACTAATTTTATTTCAGTCACAAATTCTTAATAACGTGAGAATGATTTGTGACCAATTTTGTGATGTCTCTAATTAATACCAGGTATAGCCCCTAGCATATTTGCAGCAGAAAATTATTTACAGATTTATATTGTTTCATGTCGGCACCATTTCTGCACATATGTACACTAACAATGTGTCACTGGATTTTGGTAATAAAATTTAGTTCGAAATTGCCATAATTATCAGAAAAATATGTTTATACCAAAAATGTGGATATTGAGAATTTTTGATGCACGGTTAACGAGGTAAATATGATTTATCTATTTTTAGGACAATTTATACTTGATAAATATTTTTTCAGGAAAATTTTAAATAAAAATTACCATAAACTTACCACATTGTAATTAGACAGTGGTTAAAATTTTATTTTCTTTGGATGTCATTTACATATTAAATTAAGGTTCCAAAGAGACCTAAATGAACAGTAATCTAGTTACGTAACTTGTTTACGTAAGATTTAACCTGCATCTAAATGTGAACATGTGTAGGTAGTGGTAGGTATGTGTAAAAGTGTATATATTTATTAGTAGATATATATATATATATATATTATGTGTGTTTGTGTGTGTGTGTTAATAAAAGAAAAGATAAAATAATGTCAAAAAGATTATTAGGTATACTTACGTGTTTTAGCTAATACTCAGTCTTAGCTAGGCAAGTGTTCTTGTGAATTGAAGGATTCTTATTCTTCTTCTTTTCTTCTGACTGTGTTTTGAAAATAGTACTGGTAGTGTCAACACATCTATCCAGTAGTGTTGACCTATCTATCTAGTAGTGTCAGTTAACACTATCTATCCAGTAGTGTCAACACTATCTATGCAGTACTAGTGTTGACCTATCCGTACTCATGTGTCAACACTATCTATCCAGTAGTACTGTCACCATTATCTATCCAGTAGTGTTGACCGATTTATCCCTTATAGCGTCGACCTATCCCTTCATAGTATCGACCAATACCTTGTAGAGAGTTGACACTTTCCTTCAGAGTGTCAACACTCTCTTCTATTCAGGTTGACACACTCTGTTAATTTTCAAATCAACTTATAACTCATGTCTCCAGTGACTTAATTAGGTCGACACACCCATATTCTAGGTCGAATAAAAAGCTCTTTTTTTTCTTCCAGAATATGGAGAACAATATGGACCTTTCTCAAAATTTTAAATAATTAATCTGAATTCTCAGGTCTACACACACAACGAACTCACACTTTAATCGTCTGTGTTGTTGTCTATCGAAATTAGGGCTGTAAATGGAACTCGAAATTCTGATTTTTCGACCTAATACCGATAAAAATTAATGGGTTCGGAATTAAAAGATGATACTGATTTCTTATTGGAATGGGTATCAGGTTTTTTGATAATATATCAGTATCGATTTGGAACCACTTATTTTGGAAACCGATTTCTGATTAATTAAAAATTAATGAAAATATAAAAAAAACCTACGTTAACCCTTCCTAGTTCCTCCCCACTAGGGGTGTTCACTATTCGGTTCAAACCGAAAAACCAAACCAAATCGATCAATTTGGTTTGGTTTGGTTTGAAAGTGAAAAAAAATTGGTTCGGTTTCAAACTAAACCGAATTTGTTAATTCAGTTCGATTTACAGATCTTATCAACCGAACTAAACAGATAAAACTGAATTTTAATAATATATTTTAAATTTATACATACGTATTCAGGTCTGTTTAATATATACATATATATATATGCAAATATACACATTGTGTAGGGTATGGTCATCCAATGGATCTCATCCTTTCATCCAACGACTGCGATTAAACACCTAAAAGACCACCTTAAAGATACCCATGCACACAAGCTGCCGCCAACCCCAATTCTTCCAGTCTTGCTTGGCTTCCCATTCGGCTGTTCTCTTCTGCTGTGATGGTTTGGTGGCCATTTTTGGTGGGATTGAGGGAGACGTCGCGGACGGCACACCAGGGGCAGGGAGACGACGTCGATCACTACATGAAAAAACGCTTATAGAGACCAATTTAGAGACCGAAAATTTTGGTCCCTATTCGGTCCCAATAATAATTAAAATACTATAGAAATAAAAAATTAACTATATTAGTATGTAATTTAAACTTAAAACATGCTCAATATATATTTCATCCATCTATTGTCGGCCTCGACCGCGCGTCAATGCTCCGGGGTGAGGACAGCTTCGTCGGCCTCGACCGCGCCGTCGTTGGGGACGGCAGCGGTGATCGATGATCTCAGCAGGGCGTTCTTCCAGTCAACCTATCGAGAGGTGAGTGTGCCGATCCACCACCCGTTGCCGCTCATCCTATCCCCCTTTCTTCGTTTCATACGAACAACTGGGCTCTCTCTCTCTCTCTCTTTCTTTCCCTCTCACTACAAGAATAATACAATTTAGTTACGAAAATTTGTTAGGATATAGATGTATCTATAATCTATATCTCTCTATATTTGCATAGAGTAATATATATATTTGTCTGCAATATATATATATATATCTATAATTTATAATATATATTTTATTTTAATATATCTTTCATTTTAATTAATATTTTAAATGTAATAGTTAAGATCTTAATATTTTAAATGTGAATAATATAAATATAATATTTAACTAATAATATATCTTAATATTATAAATAATAATAATAATATATGTACTTAAAACATATTTTAAATACTAAATCTAAAACCCCTACATTTCCAAACTAATCCCCCTCCCCTAGGCGCCAAATCCCCAAAAAATTTTCCCCCTTCCCCCGCCAACATCCCCACCCCGGCCCCCTCCGCCGCGCCATCACCCCCACCTCGACTCCCTCTCTGCGCCCACCCGCATCCCGGACATCCCTCCCTCCCTGCGCACCACGCCACCACCCCCTCCACCCGCCAACACCCCCCACCCGCCTGCCTCAACAAAGAACGCAGCGCTCGCTTTCAGAGAGAGAGAGAGAGAGAAAGAGAGAGAGAGGAGGCCGAGGAGGAGGCGATGTCGGGGAGAGGTAAGGGAGGGAAGGGGCTGGGGAAGGGCGGGGCGAAGCGCCATCGGAAGGTGCTGCGAGACAACATCCAGGGGATCACGAAGCCGGCGATTCGCCGCCTGGCCTGGCGAGGCGGCGTGAAGCGCATCAGCGGGCTCATCTACGAGGAGACACGCGGGGTGCCCAAAATCTTCCTGGAGAACGTAATCACAGGTTCTTTCTCTCACGCACCCCCATCTCGGTCCCTTCCCTCTGTGCGCCAACACCCCCACCCCCACCCCGGCCCCCTCCCTCCCTACACAACCCCACCTCGTTCACCTCCCTCCCTCCCTGCGCACCTCCCCACTCCGCCAACACCCCCACCCGGCCTCCTCCCTCCACCACCTTGGGAGTGGCGACATCGGCAATGTCTACCTCTCTAAGATCAAGTGCTCCTCCTCCCTCCCAGCCGCCAATCAAGTGCTGCTCCTCCCACCCGTGAGTAGGCTGATGGTTGGGGGGTGGTCTGGGTGTTGCGCAGGGGAGGGGGAAGGGTTCAGCATCAGGGGTGAGGCCACACGAGGAAGGAACGAGGTTGGACTTCGTGTTCTTGGGTTCTCTTTTCCGGGGCTTGAGCATTTTGTCGATTTCCTATTTGTCATTGGGATTCAGGTATTCTGACTGATGAGCTGAGGAACTTCCTGGAATCGAGCCTCCCAAAGGGCAAGGAAGGGAAGAAGGCCAAGTACAGTCTGGGAGTGGCGGAACCGAAGATTGGTTCCCAGATTTCTGAAGTGACGAAGATTCCTTGCCAGAGTAATGAGTTCATTCTTGAGCTACTCCGCGGTGTTCGATTACACTTCGACAGGTTCATCGAGAGTTTGAAGGTTTGCATACCCGTTCCCTCTTGCTATTGTCTATGTTCTACCTGGAATAGCAGTGTGCTTATGTTATCCGCTTTTTCTTGCTGGCTTGTTCTTGTAGCCACATGACTTGGAGAAGGCCCAACTGGGTTTAGGGCACAGCTATAGCCATGCAAAAGTCAAGTTTAATGTCAACCGAGTGGATAATATGGTTATCCAAGCCATATTTATTCTCGACACTCTAGACAAAGATGTCAATTCCTTCTCGATGAGAGTTAGGTGAGTTGGAATCCTTCTAAATGTATTGTATAAGTTGTGCTAACGAGAAGGCAGGTTGTCAAAACTCCAGGCAAGCTAATACAAAAATGTGATTTTTCGCTATCCATTGAATTCTAAAATTCCCTCTCTTTTTTTTCATATGTTGGAGATTATTCTTTTTTATGTGACCATTGCATATGGTTAATAACATTATTTTATACCTCTTACATGTTCCTTATAAGCTTATGGTACGTACATTTGTCATCCTATAGGAATGGCGGTGGTCTAGTGGAGCAGGACATAGTTGCACATGGAGTGTTTTGTCATAGCATCTAGGATACACTTTGCAATTGAATTGCTTTGTATATGCAATTTCTTCAAACTTGAACAATATCAGAAGGTTATGAATCTCTTTTCCCTTATCCCCTTCTTTTCTTTTTGAGGACTCTACTGTAACACAGCATCCTTCAAGTGGATTGGCAAAAAACCATCTTGCTGAAGTTCAATTCCGGGCATCTTCCCCCCATTCTATTTACTGTTTTGTTAGTCTTATCGGGCATATCTAATTTCCTCTGTTTGGAGGCTCTTGTAGCCTATCATATCCTTGATCTATATCCTTTATAAGGTCAGCCATTAGGCTCAATAGCATCAAAGCCTAGAAAAGACATTTGATTGTGCGGGAGAGTTTGACACTATTTGCATAACTGTGTAGAGACATTCTGACTCGGAGGGCTTAGCAAGGCATGTAATATTATCTGTGCCATAGATGAAGTGATTATTCACAGTCAGAATTTGATCCCTACCATGTTGTTCTTGTCAATTTTTTCCTGCACTCATTGCTTTGTCATGTAATTTTGTGTTTTGGTGGCCAAAGACTTAAGCTAATCCCATCATGTTCACCCTCTTTTTTGTGAATGCTCATTCTCTCTGAGACCTTCTAATTTGTGTAATTTTTGGAGGTTTTTCTTTATTTTTAAAATCTATGTTACACATGTTGCTTACTTTTATTAACTATTATTCACAGAGAATGGTACTCGTGGCATTTCCCTGAACTTGTCAAGATAGTCAATGATAATTACTTGTATGCCAAAATTGCAAAGTTTGTGGAGAACAAATCAGAATTGACAGAGGATAACATCCCGGCACTAGCAGACATACTTGGTGACGAGGATAAAGCAAAGGAAGTTGTTGAAGCAGCTAAAGCATCAATTGGTAAGATGGAGGAAGCTCGCTCAACACTCTCTCTCTCTCTCTCTCTCTCGCATATATATGGTTTACTTTTGTGTTATATCTATCCTTTTCTGCCATTCAGGACAAGATTTGTCGCCCATTGACTTGATCAATGTTCAGCAGTTTGCCCAAAGGGTAATGGACCTGTCTGAGTATAGAAAGAAACTCTATGATTATCTTTTGTGTTACTGGAGTCTCCCTTTGATATATCATTGGTAGCTTATGATATTTATTGTCTAAAGTAACAGGTACTTAGCTGAACTACTAGGAGAAAGGCAAAAGTTGGCGCCATTTATTCAGGTTTCACCATTTTCCAGCAGGCTGTTGAATCAAGGTGAGTATTTCTGTTGCTTGATTTCGCTGGACTAATCCATTTTGTTCCATGTGAATGGGAACTGTGCTTACTTTTTTGGGGGAAAATGCTATAGCTTATTTATCTTCTAGAGAAACTGTTGTCACTATTGAAGCAATAGAATATGACAGTCTAAAATATATAACTCCTGATAACGTGGCTCATATTTAACCCAAGAAGTTAAATTTAGATATATTGAGCTATTCTCTCTGCATTGCAATCATTCTATTACCTGTAGGGATCTGATGCTTATTATATATCCAACAAATTGAAAGAAAACAACTAATAGAAGTTAAAAACTTACAAGTCCAGAAGCTGCTCATTATTTGAGTGACAAACATATAGGCTTTGTGCTCATTATTTGCTTTCTATGAGATCTTTGATTTGAGAACTAACCATTTTCCATTTCCTTGGATATGCAGGGCGCACATGAGGCTTCACAAGGTAAGAAGTTTTTATGTTTCTTTATGCCTGCAGAAAACATTTTTTTTCCCTCTGCATGGTTCCGCTAGTTACATCCTCGCCATGTCCAGTGTCCAAAAAACATGTGTGAACATGAGTAGAAACCATGGTTGAGAACAGTTCATTGAGAGAAAGACTAGTGGAAAATGAGGATGTAAAGGAATCAAGTAAAAAATATGAAGATTGAAGAGAGTCCTGTGGCTCCAGGAAAACACTTGTTACCAATGTGTGACAGGATATATGGATATTCTATATGCAACCTAAATACCTCAGGAATCAGGGTCATTTGCTTTTGATGGTCTGAAAGCCATGCATTTGAGTTCTGGACAAGGATACATTTAGACCAAGGATTGTAGGTGGTCAATACTACCAGCAGGCTGCAGCATTCTATTTCTAAAGGAAAAAAAAAGGGGAGAAGAAAAAAGGGCAAAAGAAGACATGAATGAAGATGCCAGAGAGGATCAGGAGTGGGAAATGATGTGTTTTCTCAACCTCTTGAAGAACCAGTAAATGGATTAAATGAATAAGATAAATAAAAAAAGTCCCCAAAAGGTATCCACTTTTGCAATATAAATAACCTAAATTCATCCTTTTTCTTGGTAGTGCAGCCTGTTCTGTTCTGCAGTCATTGACTTTCTATGTTTACATGAGGATTAAACATACCTAACTTTAACCAAAGGTCAAGGTCATTATTTTTTCATCTGTTTCTCAACTTTTCTAATAGTTGACTTTAATGCGATCTTAATGGAGGTTTGGGGTGTTATAACTTAATTTTATCCTACAGTATTGTGCTGGAAAAAGATGGGCTTTTTAGTTTTTTTTATCCCTGTAGCCTTTTGCAATTTGTTTTAGCCTCCATAATTTGTCTATGTAGCCTTGGACCCAGGAAGCTTAGCTTTCCTCAGAAACAAGTCCTTTTCAGGGACCTTATAATTTCTGTGTTTAGTTTTTAGTCCCCGAAAGGAGCTGCTTCTAGAGAAAGTTAAGATTCTTGGGTACAGGGCTAAATAGTCAAGTTATGAGGACTAAGCTAATTGTAGGAGATCACAGAGGCTATATATATATATATATATTTTTGTAAAAAACACAAAAATACCCACATATATTAAAAATACATGGATTTTTAATCACCATGTGAAATTTCAGGAACTTCCTTTATGCGGAACTTAAAGACTTATTTTTTGCTATGAGAATGTTCTTTCATATCTCCAAGATGATGGAAGTTCATACTATTTAGATTCCTCCTCTTTCGCCTTCTTTGATGGACTGAAATCTCTTGATTTTCTGCATTTAATGCTTATTTTGTAGATGTTATTTGAATCAACAAATTTATAATATTGTTCATGTGCAATTTATTTTGTAACAGATGGATCAATTCGCAGTGGAAGAGATATACTCCTCCAGGTAAAGAGAAATGGTTCATGCCTTAAATTTCCTGTTGGTTGATACTTGATGAATCGATATTGTCCATTGCCACCCACTGCTTATTATTAGTATGCTTTGCATCCTCCTCTATTCTGGGACTACATACGCCAAAATCTTTAGTGTGAATGCTATGTCTTCTATACAGGGCGCATCTGCCCTCTTACAGCTTGATCTGTGTTTAATGATAATTGCTAGTCACTATCACAGAAAGTATGTGAGTTCCTAAAGAAGTACTACCCTGATGCATTCTTTCTATTTACTTTTCCTTATGGTTAATCAGACACCTAGTTTCATTAGATCTAATTCATACTGTTCAACCTCATTATTGAATTTTTCTCAATCTTATTCTTCTGGTCCTCTTCTTCCTCCCCTTCTTCTAAAGGAAACTGTGTCTCTTTTGCATATTCCCCTGCTTCATAGTCTCTTGTTTTTAACCAAAACCCATTCAATCAGGCTTTCAATTGGGAATCTCACAAACATGATTGGTGGAGAAACTTGGAAATGAAAGTTCCAGATATGGCAAACTCTGGGTTTACATCAGTTTGGTTGCCACCTGAAACTCACTCTTTTGCTCCAGAAGGTCTGCTTTCTAACTGCTATAGCCTATACTATCTTGTTTTCCTTGTTAAATTTGACTGTATAATATCCTTTTGTGAATTCAGTAAGTTGATTGATGGTTCTCTTTCACATTAATTTTTGAAGGTTACCTACCCCAGGACCTCTATTCCCTTGACTCTGCCTATGGCTCCCTGCACCTCTTAAAAGCTCTACTACAGAAGATGCAGCAGCAAAACATTAGGCCAATGGCAGACATAGTCATTAATCACCGCGTTGGGACAACCAGAGGAAAAGGTGGATCATACAATCGCTATGATGGAATAAACTTACCCTGGGATGAACGTGCTGTCACATCTTGCACTGGTGGACTTGTAAGTTTTTAACTTCTGTTAGTTGTTTTCTTTCAAGTGTAATACTGGTCCAGCTTCTGGACTGAATTACCCGGGAACATGTCACATCCACCCATTGACAAACCCTCCATGAACATTCAGAGCAAGTGAATCTGGGTTCATCTGTTCAACATGAACTGTTGTGTACCTGCAAGGCCAGGTGCATGAGGAGGAGACACATTTAGATGCCAAGACCCTCTGAGATGATCCATGAGTTCTTGTAGATCTGTTTGTGAATGTTATTACCCAATCTGAAGAGCAGGGACAAACCCCAAGGGCTGAAGTAATGCCTCTGAATGAGCAGGTTGGCGGTTGTAGGGGGTGCTTGAACCAGCACCATTGTTTCCCCAGGATAGTTGAAGGGGATTTTCTGGACCCACCTCTTACAGCTGTCATAATTAAGAGGCAAGTTAATGAAATTAAACACTTATATTAATACCATGATGGGGCAAAACGGTGAAAAAGAGTAGAGAAACACAGAAACAGGGAAGTCACCGGTTTGTTCCAGCACGGTCGGGCCGATGAGTGTGACTTGTGGAAACTAACGGAGTTCAATTCGGACTCCCGGTTTGACTGCGACGCGCCAAGTCGTCTTAACCAAGTTAGTTTAGTTAAAAAATGAAAAACTTCAATTTGTGGGACCAAAATTAGAAATACTCTTCCAATTGGCCTCCAGTTTGTTCCAGCACGGTCGGGTCGATGAGTGTGACTTGTGGAAACTGACGGAGTTCAATTCGGACTCCTGGTTTGACCTCGACGCTCCAAGTCGTCTTAACCAAGTTAGTTTAGTTAAAAAATGAAAAACTTCGGTTTGAGAGACCAAAATTAGAAATACTCATCCGATTGGCCTCCGGTTTGTTCCAGCACAGTCGGACCGATGAGTGTGACTTGTGAAAACTGACGGAGTTAAATTCGGACTCCCGGTTTGACTGCGACGCTCCAAGTCGTCTTAACCAAGTTAGTTTAGTTAAAAAATGAAAAACTTCAGTTTGAGGGACCAAAATTAGAAATACTCATCCGATTGGCCTCCGGTTTGTTCCAACACGGTCGGGCCGATGAGTGTGACTTGTGGAAACTGACATAGTTCAATTCAGACTCCCGGTTTGACCGCGACGCGCCAAGTCGTCTTAACCAAGTTAGTTTAGTTAAAAAATGAAAAACTTCGATTTGAAGGACCAAAATTAGAAATACTCTTCCAATTGGCCTCCGGTTTGTTCCAACACGGTCGGGTCGATGAGTGTGACTTGTGGAAACTGACGGAGTTCAATTCGGACTCCCGGTTTGACCTCGACGCTCCAAGTCGTCTTAACCAAGTTAGTTTAGTTAAAAAATGAAAAACTTTGATTTGAGGGACCAAAATTAGAAATACTCATCCGATTGGCCTCCAGTTTGTTCCAGCACGGTCGGACCGATGAGTGTGACTTGTGGAAACTGACGGAGTTCAATTCGGACTCCCGGTTTGACCTCGACGCTCCAAGTCGTCTTAACTAAGTTAGTTTAGTTAAAAAATAAAAAACTTCGATTTGAGGGACCAAAATTAGAAATACTCATCCGATTGGCCTCCGGTTTGTTCCAACACTGTCGGGCCGATGAGTGTGACTTGTGGAAACTGACAGAGTTCAATTCGGACTCCCAGTTTGACTGCGACACTCTAAGTCGTCTTAACCAAGTTAGTTTAGTTAAAAAATGAAAAACTTTGATTTGAGAGACCAAAATTAGAAATACTCTTCCAATTGGCCTCCGGTTTGTTCCAGCACGGTCGGTTCGATGAGTGTGACTTGTGGAAACTGACGGAGTTCAATTCGGACTCCCGGTTTGACCTCGACGCTCTAAGTCGTCTTAACCAAGTTAGTTTAGTTAAAAAATGAAAAACTTCGATTTGAGGGACCAAAATTAGAAATACTCATCCGACTGGCCTCCGGTTTGTTCCAGCACGGTCGGGCCGATGAGTGTGACTTGTGGAAACTGACGGAGTTCAATTCGGACTCCCGGTTTGACCTCGACGCTCCAAGTCGTCTTAACCAAGTTAGTTTAGTTAAAAAATGAAAAACTTCGGTTTGAGGGTCCAATGTTAGAAATACTCTTCCGATTGGCCTCCGGTTTGTTCCAGCAGGGTCGGGCCGATGAGTGTGACTTGTGGAAACTGACATAGTTCAATTCGGACTCCAGTTTGACCGCGACGCGCCAAGTCGTCTTAACCAAGTTATTTTAGTTAAAAAATGAAGAACTTCGGTTTGAGGGTCCAAAATTAGAAATACTCATCTAATTGACCTCCATTGCTTATAGTTTTATTTAATTTATGCTTCTAAAATAAGTTATTACTTATAATAGTATTTAATTTTAATTTATTATTGTTATATATGTATTGTAGGTTCCTTCATCGGGTGGAGTGGGAGGACACGAGCACGAGGATGAAGACGAAGACGAGGCATCATGATTTTCATTTCATTATTATTATTTTGTAGATATTTTTATTATTGTTGTAGGCATTATATTATTGTGATGTTGTGGATATTTTTATTCTTATTGTGGACATTTTATTATTCTGATGTTGTGGACATTTTATTATTGTTGTGTTGTGGATATTTTTATTATTGTTGATGTTGTCGACATTTTATTATTGTTTTGTTGTGGATATTTTTATTATTTTTGTGTTGTAGACATTTTTATTGTGGACAATTATTATTGTTGTGGATATTATTTATTTTACGCAGGTTATTTTCCTAAAAATATATATATTAAAAAAAATATTTAAAAAATAGAGACCGATTAGGGACCGAAATAATTCGGTCCCTATTCGGTCCCTATTTTAGGGACCGAATAGGGACCGAATATTCGGTCCCTAAATAGGGACCGAACTGAGTTGGTCCCAATTCAGTCCCTAAAAATAGGGACCGAATAGGGACCGAATTAGGTCGGTCCCTATTTAGGGACCGAATTTATTCAGTCCTAGTTCGGTCCCTAAAATAGGGACCGAATAGGGACCGAATTATTTCGATCCCTAATAGTGACCGAAATGATTGGGTCACAATTCAGTCCCTATTTAGGGACCGAAAATTCGGTCCCTATTTCGGTCCCTAAAATAGGGACCGAATAGGGACTGAGTTATTTCGGTCACTATTTAGGGACCGAATTTATTCAGTCCTAGTTCGGTCCCTAAAATAGGGACCGAATTATTTCGGTCCCTAATAGTGACCGAAATGATTCGGTCCCAATTCAGTCCCTATTTGTAGGGACTGAATTGGGACCAACTCAGTTCGGTCCCTAAATAGGGACCGAAAATTCGGTCGCTATTCGGTCCCTAAAATAGGGACCGAATAGTGACCGGCTGAACTTAGGGATCGAAAATTCGGTCCCTATTCGGTCCCTAAAATAGGGACCGAATAGTGACCGGCTCAGTTCAGTCCCTAAATAGGGACCGAATATTCGGTCCCTATTCGGTCTCTATTTTAGGGACCGAACTGGGACCGAATACGTTCGGTCCCTAAATAGGGACCGATCTTATTCGGTCCCTATTCGGTCCCTATTTAGTGACCGAATAGGGACCAAATTTAGTCGGTCACAGATTTGTGACCAGAAATTTTTGACCGACAAATTCGGTCCCTATTCGGTCTCTGAGCTGTTTAGGGACCGAATAGAGACCGATTAGAGACCGAATATTTCGGTCTCTATTTCCGATTTTTCTTGTAGTGTTGCTCTACTTGATACTAGCTATCTTGAGTTATTGCGTTCTATCCTGACTTAGTCACATTCCAAGTTCTATATTCTGTCTCGGCTATCTACGAATAACCAAAGTGCCATTACTATTTCGATTGACGAAAGTTAATCAAAAGTGCTCTACTATCTCGACTGATGAAAATCAATCAAACTGCAATTTACTCTTTACATGACCATCTACTATCTTTCCTTGCTATATATGTTCCTTGCTATTGCTTGACAATGACGTTACTTGCTATTGCGTTGTTATCATTTTATATCGTGGCTTGACTTTATTCATCGTGCGATACTTGATTCATCTGCTATTTAAACCATGAACTTGTGCTATTACTTTCTCGACTTTACATGACTCTCTCTATCATTAGTTACTCTGCCTTTTAAAGCATTAATTATTTAAAGTCTGCTTGACTACTGAGATTTAAGTCCTACTGAGCGTTATCGCTCACCCTTCGTTATTTGTTATTGTGTCTCAGGTAAGTCGGACAATGACATTACACACACCAATGGGACGGGACCAGAGTGATGAGCGACCTGGAGTCAGTTGATGAAGTTGCCCTAGTACTATGGAGTCTAATAGTTATTGCTTTAGATTTCTTTTCAATGTAATGATGTCATTGAGCCCTATGTATTGGCTCTGAATTAGTGGTTGTAATGGTCTTAGTGATTTTACAATGAAATGAAGAGTTTATTTCAATTATTGTTCATTAGATGCTCTGATGTTTGCATCTCTATGCGCAATTTACGTTACCATACTCGTTGCTCATGTTTCCCTCCGATTTATTCCGCTGATAAATTGGAGGGGCGTGACAACCCGTCGCCAATAGTATTGGGGACGACTAAGAAACATCCATCCCCAATAACGTTATTGGGGACGAATAAATGTCCGTCTCTAATAATTTTAATTGAGACAGATAATACTCCGTCCCAATTAAATTATTGGTGACCGGTACAAAGTCGTCTCAAAAAAACTTATTAGCGACAGACATAAAGTCATCTTTAATAATATTATTGGAGACAGATACAAAGCCATCACCAATAGTATTATTGGAGACAAATAAGAAACCGTCGCCATTAAAATTATTAGAGACGGTTTTGGAGCCGTCTAAAAAATTTATTAGCGACGGCTATGGAACTGTCTTGAATAACATTATTGGAGACAAGTAAGAAACCGTCACCAATATATCTATTAGTGATGTCTTTAGAGCCGTCTCAAAAAAGCTTATTAGCGACGGCTATGGAGCCGTCATGAATAACATTATTGGAGACAAGTAAGAAGCCGTTAGTCTCCAATGATACTATTGGAGACGGAGTGCAGTGGTCTCTAATAAGGCTATTGAGGACGGCTCCATCCATCTTTAATAGTATTATTGGGGACGGCATGATCCGTCCTCAATAGTTTTATTGGGGACGGCTTCTGCCGTCCCCAATAGTGTTATTGAAGACGGGTGCAACCGTCCCCAATAATTGATCACAGATTAAAACAAATTGTAATAAAAACTATTTTTTCACAAAGTTACAACATGTTATACAAAAACTACATTAACAAAACACATTCAAAATAACTAAAAAACTCTAAATTTAAATGTATTACATGAAAAGTTACATACATAAACCATTCACAATCCTCTTTATAAAACAATTATAGTACTTCAAATTTAAATCCATTACATCACACTTATTTTAAATTTTAATGTATTACATCATAAAATCATGATCATAAATGAATAGTCAAGTCTCACTCATCCTCACCAAAATTACCCTCATCCTCTCCATCTCCCTGATCTCCCCCTCTCTCATCCTTAGGTGGCACAGCTGGTGCACCACGTCCAGACATATGAGTACCAAAATACTCTTGCAATCGTCGATCCATGCTTTGGAGCATCTGTGTCTCTAGCATAGCAAGTCGAGCCTCCACTCGAGCCTCCAGCTGAGCCTAGGGGTGTTCACGGTTCGGTTCGGTTCGGTTTTCTCCATTTTTGAAGGAAACCGAACCAAACCGAATTCACTATTTGAACCGAACTGAACATGTTCGGTTCAAACAGAAATCTGGCATCTGGCATTTTTTATGGCATTTCTGGTATTTTTTATGGCATTTCTGGCATTTTTTATGGCAAAAACATGTAAAAAGGTGGTTTTTTGGTGGTCGCGAGTTTCGAACTCGCGACCACCAGGCGCGTGGAGGGCGCGCGACGCCACCCTCCACTGTGCTACCACTTTTTTTTGTATAATTTTATTATTTATATATTTATATATAGATATTCGGTTCATTTCGATTTCCCAACCTAAAACTGAACCGAACCACCCAGCCCATGAAACCGAACCAAACCGGCCGATTCGGTTCGAATTTTCGGTTTGGACCATATTTTACATAGCCCTACCTAAGCCTCCACTTGAACTTCCACTCGAACATCTATATCTGTGTTTTGTGCTACTAATCTCTACTCCTAATCATCAATGATTTTTTTCATTCTTTCAATCTTAGACTTCTACTGAGATTGCTCTTGTAGGAGACGCTGATATGCAGTGTTGCTACTGCTACCACCCTCAGATGGCCCATACCAACTCCTCAAAGTCTGTCCTCGACCACCGCATCGGATCCATCTAGGTGTATCCCTCCCAAACACTTGACAGAAGGCCTCCTCTGGACAAAGTACGGCAAGATGAGCCGTGCCATCTAATTCATCTGAGGGAGTGGGATTCATCAACTGGGTCATCTGATCATGTAATTAATATAAAGATAATTAGTACATAAATAAGTTGAATGTATGAATTAATATTATGATTTACAATCATCATTACCATCACTTGACGACTTTGTTCATTGCTCCACATGACACTGCCATCCGGTGCTGTAAACTTGTGCCTTGCAATCACCAAAAGTGAAGAGTCTGAGTTGTGGCATAGAAGACTTGGTCATGCAAGCACCTCAGTTATCAAGAAATTAATAAAGCATGATCTGGTTGAGGGGCTTCCAAGGAAGAAACTTAAGAAATCTGGAATCTGTTTAGCTTGTGCTAAAGGAAAACAGACCAAGACCTCATTTCAGTCCAAAACAATAGTTACAACTTCCAAGCCTTTGGAATTAATTCACATGGTTTTGTTTGGACCTGTGAGGACAGTCAGTCTTGGAGGAAATGTTTATGGCTATGTATTAGTTGATGACTACTCAAGATACACTTGGGTGTCTTTTCTAGAAGCCAAATCAGAAGCATTTCAAGCATTTCTGAAGTTTAGTAAGATAGTTCAAAAAAATCAGAAATTTCAGATTACAAGCATCAGATCTGATCATGGAGGAGAATTCAAAAATGAAGAATTCATGAAGTACTGTGAAGAAAATGGAGTTGAGCACAACTTCTCAGCACCAAGAACACCTTAATAGAATGGAGTAGCAGAAAGAAAGAATAGGACACTGCTGGATATGACTAGAACAATGCTGAATGAGTATAATTTAGCAAAATATTTCTGGGCAGAGGCAGTCAATACAGCCTGCTACATCATCAACAGGTGCATAATCAGACCCATTCTAAAGAAGACTCCTTATGAACTCTACAAGGGAAAGAAGCCCAACATTAGTCATCTTCGACCTTTTGGCTGTAAGTGCTATATTTTAAATAATGGTAAGGACAATTTAGGAAAATTAGATGCTAAGAGTGATGAAGGTTTCCTGTTAGGTTATATTTCCAAACCTAGAGGGTATAAGGTATTCAATAGGAAAACATTAACTATAGAACAATCTGTGCATGTCATATTTGATGAAACTAACCCTTCTATCAAAAGGATAGAAGAAGAAGAAGAATGTGTTGATGATCTTTGCAGGGATTTAGAAAAGACTTCTCTTGAAGAAGAAGGCAAAAATGAAGAAATAGAAGATCCCCCATTAGAAGATCTTCAACAACTAGAAGAACCACAAGAAGGGATACCTAGAGGCTTAAGGTATCACCGGGATCATCTAAGAGAAAACATTATAGGTGATCCTCAAGATAGGGTAAGAACAAGAGGTATGCAGATTCCTTGTGATTTTTCTGCTTTAGTTTCTCAAATAGAGCCTAGGACAATCAATGATGCTCTGGGTGATGAATCTTAGATCCTTGCTATGCAAGAGGAACTTAATTAGTTCCAACGCAGTGAGGTTTGGACTCTTGTACCTAGACCTACTAACCATCCAGTTATTGGAACCAGATGAGTTTTCAGAAACAAGATGGATGAATCAGGGGTGATTACTAGAAATAAAGCCAGACTTGTTGCTCAGGGTATTCCCAAGAGGAAGGCATAGACTTTGATGAAACCTATGCTCCAGTAGCTAGATTAGAGGCAATCATAATTTTATTAGCCTATGCTTGTTCTCTTAATATAAATTTATTCCAAATGGATGTTAAAAGTGCATTTCTGAATGGTTTTATTAAAGAAGAAGTATATGTTGAGCAACCACCTGGTTTTGAAGATACTACTTATCCTAATCATTTTTCGTTTAAAGAAATCACTATATGGTCTGAAACAAGCTCCAAGAGCTTGGTATGAAAGATTAAGTGCTTATCTTATATCACATGATTTTATAAGAGGTAGAGTAGATAGCACACTATTTATAAACAAACTTTCAGATGGAATCTTAATTGTGCAGATCTATGTTGATGACATTATCTTTGGTTCTACTAATGAATCATTTTGTAAGTTCTTTAAAAATTTGATGCAAAGTGAGTTTGAAATGAGCATGATGGGTGAACTAAATTATTTTCTTAGGTTGTAAATAAAGCAGACCAAGGAAGGAACTCACATTTGTCAAACCAAATATATTCCATATTTACTTTCTAAATATGGTTTTGACAAGTGTAAGCCATTAGGAACACCTATGAGCTCAGGTATTAAGTTAGATAGTGATCCTCTTGGTAAAAAGATAGATCAAAAGATCTATGGAGGAATGATTAGATCACTGCTCTATCTTACTTCCAGTAGACCAGATATAATGTTCAGTGTTTGTTTATGTGCAAGATTCCAAGCTGATCCAAAAGAATCTCATGTTCATGCTGTTAAAAGAATTTTTAGATATCTTATAAATACCAGTAAATTAGGACTTTGGTATCCTAGATGTTCAAAATTCAAGTTAATTGGATATAGTGATGCTGACTATGCTGGATGCAAAATAGATAGGAAAAGCACCAGTGGTACTTGTCAAATTCTTGCAGGGTGCTTGATATCTTGGTCTTCCAGAAAGCAGAACTCAGTAGCTTTGTCAACCACAGAAGCTGAATACATTGCAGCAGGGAGTTGCTGTACTCAACTCTTGTGGATCAAACATCGATTGGAAGACTATGGTCATCAACTTCAAGAAATTCCATTGCTATGTGACAACACAAGCACAATAAATTTGACCAAGAATCCTATCCAGCACTCAAGAACCAAGCATATTGAGGTTAGACATCATTTCATCAGGGATCATGTAAGTAATGGCAATATTTTACTTGAATTTATTTCTATCGAAAACCAACTTGCTGATATCTTTACAAAACCTCTTCCCGAGGATAGATTCACATCAACTAGAAGAGAAATAGGTATGTGTAATAATGATTAATTTACCAAAGTAAAATGTCATTTGAATTGTATGCTATGATTATGTTGTATGAACTCTGTGAAAAACACCCTAAAAAATTCTAAGTCCCAGTCATTCGACTTATGCATTCGAATTATGTTATAATTCTTGCATTCGACTGATGCAGTCGAATACATGATTTGACTTATTATGAAATCATGAAAAGGCACTTATAATTTAAAATTATGTAACTAACACTCCTTTAAGACGCATCCTTTCAAGTCTTAAACGGTCAAATCATTAATCTCGTCTGTTCATCCTGAAATCTAGGGGCAGTTATCTTGTCTTTCTTTATAAAATAAAACCCTGACTCCTTTTGAAGACACCCTTTCGAAAACTGCCTTCGACTTCCTTGTCTTCTTCTACCCTTTCGCGCCCTCACTGTTCTCCGGCGAAAGACTTCTGAAGGACCCTGAAATCTCCATCCTCCTCAAAGAAAGGTAGGATCTTGGAACTCTCCCTTGCGTTTCTATCACTCCTCTACTAGTTCCCTGAGTCCTGTTCATCTCCTTGTCTAGATGGCTTCGTCTAGGGCTTCGAATCCTCCTAGATGACCTTTGATCAACTGGTGAGATTGGCTAAGATTCCCATTTGTCTAGGAAAAGTTGTAGATTTCTCCCGTCTTTCTGGAAGTCTTGCTTGGGTAGAGGACACCCTCAATGCCATGGGTTGGACCAAGTTGTGCCAGATTTCAGAACCCATTGTAAAGAATGTCGTCAGAACATTTTATGTAACCATGGAAATCTCTTTTGCAAGTTCAGTGTTTGGATATGTCAAAGGGACCAAAATATCTATTTCTGAGGAACTATTGGTTGAGATTTTGGAATGTCCAAACTCCGGGCATAAGCTTAATGAAGTAATGCCTTTGGAAAAGCAAAAGCTAGGCATCATTGGGAGTTTGGCCTCTATAAGTAAGAAAGGTCTTTCAGTGAATGAGCTGTCAGCGGGAAAGAGATTGATCCATTCTGTGATTTCTAATATTGTGACCCCTAGAGCAGGAACCCACTCTTCTATCACCTCTAGAGATGGGAACTTGTTATTTTGGGCAATTCAGAGGCACAAAGTGAATTTGGTTGGAATTATCTTGGATAGAATGATTGCTGCCAAGAATCTCCAAGAATCTTTTCCCTATGGTCCTTTGCTCTCCCTGATATTCAAGAGGCACTCAGTGGATCTGTCAGGAGAAATATCTGTTGGAATAAAAGAGAAGATAGGAATCACTACCCTAAGAAGAAGTCACTACTCCTTGGTTAGTAAAAATCAAAATCTTTGGGTAAAAGACTCAGTGCTAGAATGTGATCATGAAGTATTCTCTGATGAATCTCTTGTTCCTCCTGTTCCTCAAATAGTTCAACCAGTGATAGAGCCTCTAGTTCAAGATAGATCTGAAGTGCCAGTTCAGACCCAGGAGAAAGAAGATCAAATTCATGTTTCCTCCTCTATTCCTGAACTAGATGGTCCTGAGGAAACTATCAATGAAGTGCTAAGAGACATTAGAGGCAAAGGGATTGCATCAGATGACATCCCTGCAGAAGTAGAATTTGAAGAGGGAGAGCATCTCTTCTCCCCTTCTCAGTTTGAGACCCGGACAAGGTCTCAGGGGGGAGTAGTAATAGTCTTAATTCAATCTTGGATCTGTTGAGCAAGCAATAGGAAACTCTTTCAGTTCTTCAAGTGCAGATAGAGTTTGTTGATGCCAAGTTTGATAGCCTATCTGATGAGGTTAAGCAAATGAATGATTTGCTGCTTCAGTCAGCGTGCCAGCAGGCACTTCTTGGCCATCAGAGCCCTCATCCACTCAGCAACAGGAAGTGCCTGTTCAGTCTCAAGATCCTCCTGAACCTGAAAAGCCAGCTCAAGAACAGCAGTCCACAGAAGATCTTCTCCAGCAGGTTGAGCAGCAACCTGAGCAGCAGTTGGACATGGAGCCAGAGTCCCATGTTCAAGATATTGTTGAGCCTGTTTTTGATCAATCCGAGAAGCCTGAGCCTCAGGCCAAGCAGCAGAGTGTGGAGGAGCAGCCTCATGAGCAGCAAAAAGACTTAGAGCAAGAAGCACACTTAGCTATGATTGTATTTCATCCTCAAGAGGAGCATCAGCAGCAGTCTGTATCAGAAAAGTAGTCAGTGGCAGTGGCAGCAGCTATGGTTTCCCAGCCCAGGTAGGCTTCCCAGATAGAATCTTCGGCTAAGAGACCCCTGGAGTTGAGTCCTAACTTGTAAACCTTCAAGAGTAAAGTAAAGCGCAGACTGGTCAAAAATGGTGACCCAGTCTTCCCTCATCCTCCTTCTAGACAAGTTCATCCCTCTCCAGCTAAGCCATCTGTTAAGCCTCCTCCAGAGCCTAAAAAGCCAACTTCAGCTAAGCCTCAATCCACTGCCCCTCTGCACCTACTCCTTTCACCACTGAAATTCCCTCACAATCCACTTCTTCGGATCCTACTCCACTTCCAACTATTCCTATGGATCCTTTCCACCAGGACATCAAATTCAAAATCTACCCAATGAAATACCAGTTCAAACCTCCCAAATCTCTTTCTCTCACTCTTTCCACTCAACCTCCTCAGTATTTCTCTCGTCTTCCCACTGCCTCAAAAACAAACTCCAAGCAAACACTTCTCCATCTAGCTGAAATACTCCCCAGTATTCAGCTTTCCTCATCCAGTGGACCAAAACATGGAGACAATCCTTTTAAACTCCTTACACCCTTTTGGTAAGCCTTCATCTACCACTCTGAACATCACATGAATCTGTTCAGAGAATATCTATCTATTCGTGCTTTCCTTGAAGTTCATGAGATGACAGGGTTCACTTTCGAACATTGGCTTCCTATTCATCTCAGAACTTCACATATTTCAGTTGAGGATCTCCAATTCATATCTCAGAAAAGTCATAGCTTAACTCCTAAGGAGTTCCTTGACCTCTATCCAAGAGAAGCAGCCAAATATCAGCAAACTCAATCTAGAAACCAATTTTTGACTGTCCAACATCACCAATCCTTGAGGTTTCATGACATGTTTGGACAACTTCTCTAGGACTCTCAGGCCAAGTTCATCAGAATGAAGACCTTCAATTTCAAAACATTCAAATTAGGATTGCCTGATGTTCTAAAGGTCAATGGGACAATCTGCTAAGAGGTCAAAGAGAAATCATTCCCTCCATGACTGTGGCATTACCCTCTGGACTAGGGGTGTCAACGGGTCGGGCTAGCCCATAAGCCCGCCGGGTTGACAAGTTAAAAAGCCCATTTAAAAACTGAATTTTCAGCCCAAGCCCACGAAATAACTCACAATTTGGGTCCATATTTAGTTGGACTTACACGGGTTGGCCCATCGGGCCAGCCTCAAGATAGGGTTTCCTAAACCCACTGGCTCGACCCTGTCGATCCCCCCTCAGCCCCAGCACGGGCGGAGTTCACTGTCCATGTCCTGCCACGCCCAGCAGGGCCAACACCGTGTCCTCCGCCATCCCCATCGCTGTCCTGCCGTGGCCAGCACCGTATCCTCCGCCGACCGGAGTCCGCCCAGCACCTTGTCCTCCGCCAGGCAGAGTCCGCCTCATCGCTGTCCTGCCACGCCGCCCTCTCCTCCTAAGCTTGTGGAGGAGCATCGGGAACAGAAGGGCGAAGCACCTCCAGGTACGGCCTCCGGCGATGCCAGACGGTCCCTCTGGATCTTTTTCTGCTTATGGCAGTCTGGGGTAGTAGTTCTCATGATTAGACTGCTCCCTTTATCCCTGGGCACTGAGCGAGGCCGGGGAGGGGAAAGAGAGGGGAGGCACAGGCTAACGCAGGGAGATGGCGACCCATCGAGCTCTCTGAGCTCCGGCGGAATTCGATTCCACTCGATGGTCAGTGGATGCCACGGCACGATTCCGACAGAGATGAGGGCATCGCCGTTTGGGTCTGATGACTGGGGTTTAGGTCCGTAGCTTGACTCTAAGCTATCCATGGATGGCTTTTGGTTTTAGCATATCTTGCATTCGTAGTTTAAAATTTTTTTCCAAGCGAGCAGGGGATTGGAATTTCGAACCTAGGTCAAGAGTTGTATTATGGCTTTTTTAACCTCTAAGAAGTTGTGCTTGATCAGATATTTGTTGGCATCCGGTGGTGATTTGCCTATCCTGTGGTTTGCTGCTCTCGTCGAGACTACCCCCTCTTCATCACATGGTTTTGTTTTGTCATCTTTTATTTTCATTTTCTCTGTTTTGTCATCTTCTATTGTCATCTTCTATTTCAGCAAACCAATTCTGGAATGATCATAGTTTGAGCACTAGCTATATATATGGGTTTCTACTTGGAAGATTTTTGTCATTCTGTGGTAGATACAGAGTAGGTGGCATGGTTCTTCCCGATGCTTCCTCCATGCCCTTGAAACTTGATGGCCAACGTCCTACCTATGTCACTGGCTCAGAAATGATGGAATCAACATTCTGGTCATAGTGCTACTCAAAACAACAAGTCCAAGAAACAACAATTGAGACAACTTTTATAATGTATTCAATTTTCTTTTGACAGGAAGCTGATAGCCCATATATATTATTCTTGGACTTTTTTTATTATGGATCTCATTCTGTTTCAATTTTGCATTTGTGTTTGAATCTGGTTATCAATATTATGTGATTGAGCTAGTTACTCAATTGATGGTTTCCTATCATTTTGGTAGATAATGCCCTTGAAAAGGAATGATCTGTTTTGACTCACTGTTATGTGGGGTAATCTGTAAGAAGCCTAAACGAAAGCCATCAAGCTTCCTATCTTATCTTATAAGAACATTTTCCTCTTTATCCATGCATATTCAGGAATGCATGGATAAAGAAAATTAAATGCTAGGATATGCATATCAAAGTTGTCTCAATTGTTGTTTCTTCTCATCTCTGATTTGATATTTCTAGCAGCATCATTGCCATAGACTGGTAGATTACATTTTTTTATGGTTTTGAAGGTACCTTGTCCAATTCTATAAATGGATAAATAATCTATTATCTTTTGGTGTGTAGCTTGAAGTTTCTATCATGGAAGCAAACACAACTTTGAATGCTATTGAATCGGAAGCAAGTTTAAATGCTACTGATGTTGAGACATCTTCCTCTTTAAGTCGTCCACGAAAACGATTTTCAAAAGTATAGTTACATTTCACTGAGAAATATCTAGAAGATGGAAACAAAAGAGCATTATGCAATTATTTTAATGCTTCTTTTGCGTGCTCTAATAATGTTGGGACTAGTCACTTGTCACGACATATTAGTCAATGTCCCAAACGACCTTCACAAAGTAAGAGCCCACGATGTGGTCGTATTCTTAACTTTAAATTTGACCAAGAATTTTCGCGTCTTGAATTAGCAAAAATGATGATTATGCAAGAACTCCCATTCACATTTGTTGAACATGTGGCATTTAGAAAGTTTGCTAGAAGTCTTAATCCAGAATTTGTTAGTGTATCTCGAAACACTATCAAGGCTGACTGTGATAAGATTTATGAGGAGGAAAGGATGAAATTGAATAGAGTTTTGATTCAAGAATGTGAAAGACTTAGTCTCACTACTGATTTATGGACATCAAATTAGACGCTAGGATATATGAGTATCACAGTGCACTATGTGGATGCTGAATGGAAGTTGCAAAAATAGATTATTGAATTTTCAATGGTCGAATCACCACACACTGGGTCTACACTTGCAAAAGTTCTTTTGAAGACTCTTTTGGATTGGGGTATTGACAGAAAAATTTTCAGTCTAACTTTGGACAATGCTTCAAGCAATGATGTTCTTTGTAGATTAGTGAAAAACAATCTTGTAGAGAAACAATCCCTTTTGCTTGATGGAAAATTTTTCCATGTGAGATGTTGTGCACACATATTAAATTTGGTTGTGCAAGATGGTTTAAATGAAGCTCGTAGTGCAATTTACAATGTTCGAGAGTCGGTGAAATATGTCAAAGCTTCACAAGCTCGAAAACAAAAGTTTGCAGAAATTGTCCAAGAAGTAGGATTATCTGGGAAAAAGGGTCTTCCTTATGATACTCCAACACGATGGAACTCTACTTATATGATTTTAGATGCTGCTATTTCTTATAAGAAGGCTTTCATGGCATTGGAAAGATGGGATACAGGTTTTACTTGTGCTCCTTCACTTGAAGAGTGGTCAAAGGCTGAGTTCATGTGCAAATTTTTAAAGATTTTCTACAATGCTACTAATATGTTTTCAAAAATTGAGGAGCCAACATCAAATGTAGCTTTAGTAGAAATTTGTAATGTTCAGAAGTTGTTGAGACAAGAAATGCAAAATTCAAATGAGTTTGTGCGTAATATGGTTGTGAAGATGCAAGCAAAATTTAATAAATATTGGTCAGAGATGAAGATTCTACATTATTGTTTGCCATTGGCACAGTGCTTGATCCTAGGTACAAATTGATGTTTGTTACCTATGCATTCATGGAGTTGTATGGTCACGAGGCTTCATTGTATATTACTCGTATCAAACAAGCGTTGTATGATCTTTTTGATGCATATTCAAGTCAACTTGCTTCATCAAGAACAAATGAAAGTAACCTTGAAATGCAAGAAAATGAGGAGTGGACAGCAGAGGTAAATGAGGAAGTTGATATTTTGAGTGGGTTTGACCAATTTCTCCATTCACAAGTATTATTGCGAGACTCTAAGTCCGAACTAGATCAATATTTGGAGGAAAGTGTTGTTTCTCGAAATCAAAAAGGTTTTACCATCTTAGGTTGGTGGAAAGACAACATTGTTAAGTATCCAACGTTATCAAAAATGGACGGGACATTTTAGGAATTCCAGCATCCACAGTTGCTTCAGAATCTGCATTCAGCATAAGCGGAAGAATCATTGACCAATATTGGAGTTCTTTATGTCCAAAAACAGTGAAGACCTTAATTTGTTCACAAGATTGGTTGAGGGATAGTATGGCAGGTACATTAACATTTGTATATTGTAAAATATTTTGTACTTTTTTTTTTTTTTACTAATTGACTTATTTTTTTCCTTTCAGAACTAGTCTTATCTTCAGATAATTAAGTCTCATAAACAGATGATGTTTTTCAAGGTGAAGGTTATCACTATAAAGGTAAGTCTTATCTTCATATAGTAATTTCTTGTGTGTTAATGATGGGAAGGGTATGTACAGGGGCAAACATATAGTAATTTCATGCATTGACTTTTACTGAGTTATGTCCGAGAAATGATTTTAACTAGTTCCAAAATATAAAATTTCATCATCAATCAGTTTATTAGTTGTTTGATTGGAATCTGGTCTAGCAGACTAAAGCATCTAACGATTGTAATCAATGACTGCAGGATGTGAATGCCCCCAATGCAGAGAACAATACCCCCCTTCACTGGGCTTGCTTGAACGGCCACATTGAGGTAACTCTAGTGAGTTACAGTAATTACTCTTGTACTCTAGTAATCAATGTACAAATCATCCAAGTATCTTGAGGAGTTCGAAAATTCTCGAAGCAAAAGATATAGATGGGCCTCCCATGTACTTTTAATTTTCTTCAAATACTAGCATTGGTCAGTGGTAATTGGTAAGGCAAGCATGTAATTGTTAAAGCATTAATCCTTCGTGGAGCTGATGTGAGTAGGCTCAACAGGTAACTGGTTCCATACTTGCAGATTGGTACGAGGCATTTTATCATGCGCTTCTGGGAATTGCTGGAAGTTGTAATTTAATTTTTTCTTAATTTTTATGTTCCCTGTTTGGCAGAGAATGCTGCAACATGATCTTGCAAAGTTTTTTGGACCTGGGGGCATTGATAGAACACACCTTTGAGATTCATGGAGCAGAGTTTTTTGGACCTGGGAATAGTATTTTTTTGTAGTATACATGTCTTTTTCCTTCCCTGCCTATTTCCTGTTTATTGTTTAGCAAGTGCATATCTGTATCAGAAATCGCTTGAATTCCTGAAATGCTCTGCACAGATATCTCCAGCCATCTGGGATATCTATTTAGCAAGTTCCTTGGATGCGGAAGGTTCGTTTTGTTGGGGGATCAGATTTGTGATCATGCCATCTGGGATGATAGATAGAGCATGAGGTGGATTATTAGGATGCTCTTAGTTCTGTGTTTTGTTTTAACAAGAATGCCTATATACAAGTGCTAATCTCTCAGTTGCCATATCACATTTTTGACATATTTGTATGCTATATTTTGATCTAATTTTATTCTTTATGGCTCAAGTTCATGATGTCAGCCTGGGCTTATACAACAAGTGCTAATCTCTTAGTTGTCATTTTGTGTATGATACTAATTTTAGCCACTGTTCTATCAGGTTTGGTCACAGTGGGTGTCAGATATGTGCAGAGCTAGTAGAGCACCTTACATTTATGATTCTCCTACAGGGACATGGAGGAGCTCCTGCAGAATCACCACCTGTTTTTTATTTTCTCTCTTTTTTCTTCTTGTTTGAATGTTTCATCTGCCACCAATGGATGGGATTGGGTGGCTGCCTGCCTGACAACTACAACTACTGCACAGTAGCTAGATCCCTTATGGATATGAATCCTGTTGTACTTTGTACCATTTTGTTGTTGGCTCCATCTATTGGATGCTCTTAGTTCTGTGTTTTGTTTTAACAAGAATGCCTATATACAAGTGCTAATCTCTCAGTTGCCATATCACATTTTTGACATATTTGTATGCTGTATTTTGATCTAATTTTCTTCTTTATGGCTCAAGATCATGATGTCAGCCTAGGCTTATACGTTACCTTTTTGCAAAGATCTTTTCAGATGTAGTAATATTTCTACAATCTACCGGTAATCAATCTAAAGCAAACTTTGACAAAATTTGATGATTTTTTCTTACCAGAACAAAATTTGACAAATTTTCTATTTTATTTACAGAAGATAGTAAAAGATCTTTGCACCATAAATTTTGATTTAAAAAATTAAGTGTTTTTGAGTTATGTTATACTAATAAAAGAGTTAAATGATTAATAATAAATTGTAATTTATGTGAATGACTTGTTTGACTGGATGGGCCCCAATGGGCCAATCTGGGTTTCATTTGGGCCATGATTCATTAGGCCCACTGCATTTTGGCTTGGGTTGGACTGGGCCAAAATAGTTACGGGCCAAGGGTGGGCTCCAAGCCCAACCCATTGACAGTCCTACTCTGGACTGCATCCATCTTTTATAGGAGCAGTCTCCTTCCGAAGAGATTTTGCTGAAGTAGTATTCAACATATTCATTCGCATTGCCACTAGGTTCAAAATCAAATACAAGCTCAAATTGTCCTTCCAAAGATTTGTGTTCCTTCAAATCTCCAAGAACCCTCATCATCTGTTGGATTTCCAGTTATGTTTTGCTGAATCTGTAAGACTTAATGAAGATCATTGGGCAGCTGCTTATCCCTCTTACCACTCGGACTATGAAAAGATGTCTCTCTTTATGAATTCCAGTCCAAAAGTCTCAAAGATCTAAGGAAGAACATTGGTCATAAATGGGCTCAAAGATACTTAGTATATTATCAAGCCAAAGATGTAGCAGTGAACCGAGGCCTGCACTGGAACATCACTGTCCATGAGTTTCTTCTTCTTGCAGCCTCTAAAAAGTTTGTTTCCCTCAAGTATCGTCTGAGTAGGGATAAATTTCTCCACAAGATAGGCTAGTTCCATAGGTGCCACCTCAAATCACATAAGAAATTGCCTACCACTAATCCCTCCTACAACATTGACCTCTCCTTGTTTGAGATTTTCTTTTGTGAAAATGAGACAAAGCTCTGGGACCTTCTCAAACCATATTTTGCTCAAATTCCCAGATCTTTGTACTTGCCCAGTTCTTTATCTAGGTCTTGATCAGTCTTTTCTTCTATTTTGAGAACTGTGTAATGAACTGTATTTTGATCAATTTCTGCTATATATCGGATCTCTTTATGCATCTTGTGTTTAATGATTGTCACTTCTGAATGCAATAGTGTGTAACTTTGTGATGATTTCCTTTATGTTAATGCCACAAAGGGGGAGAGACAACAGCATATTCACACTCCACTTATGTTTTTTACTGTCAATTTAAAGATTTTGTCATTAACAAAAGGGGGAGAATTGTTGAGCAACTACCCCTAAGGAATTTAAGAATTTTCTTAAATAAAATATCTATTATTTTTGCTATGACAAAACTCTTTAAAATAAACTTTCAACTTTTTAAAATAAACTTTCTACAAAGATAATAATTACATATCACAAAAATCATTCAGATACATTTCAGGTCTTTTCCTCCATCTCAGAAATTTTTCTAAGTCCACAGACTCTCTTTATGTCCTACTAAATTCGACTGTTCCCTTCGACTATCAAATCCGACTCCTTCAGAATCGAAGTCAAACAAACTTGAAATTTTTCTAAGTCCACAACTTTATACTTGATTCGACTTATATCTTCGACTGATACAGTCGAATCCTTCATATAATCTTTATACCTGATTCGACTGATAACTCCGACTGTTACAGTCGAATACCTTACAAAATCCAACTCTTGATGCGACTTACATCTTTGACTACCACAGTCGAATGCTTCAAAGATTAAATCTCAGTAATTCGACTACTGGAGTCAAATTGCCTTGTCTTCTCAGAAGTCGAATTACATTGCTAATTACATTGCTTAGAGTCGAATTGCCTTGTTTTCTTAGAAATCGAATTATCTTATTATTTCTTTACTGAAGTCGATTCACTCCTATTTCTTCAGTCGAATTACTTGTTCCTTTGGATTCGACTTCAGTAATTATCTCTGTACTTAATAAACTCTCTTCTGATCCATTTTTATCTTAACATCTAATGCAAATTTATCCTCAAATCTTTTCATGCATCTTTTTGATGAACTTTCAAAAATCTTATTAAAATTGTCATTATCATATTATTATTATTATCTATCAGAACAAGTCATATCAGTCTTAAAACATTCATTTGAATCCTGCGCATGACACTTCTATTATATTTTAAAAAAATAATCCTTGAGTTGTTCAATGCCTTTGCTCCGGATTTTGATGGATTCATTAGACACTATGCATTTATGAATTCTCAGACGCATGGCATTTGACAGGACTCACCTACCACTGACAGACCCATGCTTTACCTTTTTAGCCTATATGTCTGTCTACATCTTCTTTCTGAAAGCTTGTGCATACGAGGTTTCCATACCTATTTTCTGTACTTACCAAACTTACCTACCTCAAAAGGTATGGAGTTCTCTCTTGTTTTTGTCTTGTCCTTATAACAGGCATTTATTGGAGCACATTTTTTTTTTAGCATGACTCATTCACAGTCTATGATGACAAGAGCTTATCTTCTAGCTGTGAACGACTGCTCCTCATCTGAAGACTTTGGAAAGATGCAAGAACTGAAGGACTTCTGAACAATAAGATCACCAAGATCCAAAGGAAACTAGAGCTCTCTCCAAACGGTCAAAATTGCAAACAGCCACAAACTCCAACGGCTATCTTTTAAAACAGCTATCTTTTAAAACGGCTATTTTCTGAAAGCTTATAAAAGTAGCTCAAGTTTGAAGAAGAAAAAGAACTATCTCTGCACCTCTCAAATTCATACAGCAATAGGCAACTCAAGAAGAAGAGCATTCAAGCTACATTCGAATTCCTTCAACTCTAACAAGCCTTTCTGAAAGCTAAAGTCTGAGAGCTCTTTTCTTCCTTAGAAGAATTTTTCTGAAGCTCTCCTAGTATTGTTGGGTGGCAATTGTAATTGCTTCAGTCCACCCTCTGATTTCAGTTAGGATTTGCATTTCATCTCTGATCTTCGAATCCTTCTGAAGTCTGTGTTTGTGTTCAGACAAACACACAAGTCTTTTCATTTCTCTTGTGTAATTTCTGCATAAGTTTGTTTCTGTATTGCCCCTCATGTGTAGGGAAGGCCTTGTGAAAGGCAGTTGTTGTTCCCCTTATTAGGGAAGACTTGCTTGGGAGCAAGTGGGTTTGTAATTTCCTCTCAAGGGTGAGAGAAGGCCAATTTATTGGCAGTTAGTTGAAATCTCAAGTGGTTGGCTTGAGGACTAGATGTAGGACTTCCATGTGGGAAGGGCCAAACCAGGATAAATCTCTGTGCATCCACTGTGTGATTGTTTCCACCTTGTCTACACTTGAATCACACACACCACACTAAGCTCTAACAATTTTTTTTAGTATTGTGCAATTTTAGAAGCAAAATTTTAAAAGGAAGAAGTCCTATTCACCCCCCTCTAGGACATTCTTAGTGCCATTTCGATCCAACAACTCGGAAATTTTAAATACTTAAAAATTCAAAATAATAATTTCTTTAAAATCAAAATAATAGAAACATACGTACCACTATCGTATGTGCAAGAATACATCGAAAAATTCCGTAAAAATTATAAATCAACCCCAAAACATTATTCCTAAGTATTCCACTAAGAAATTCATGCAACAAAAAATACGATTGGCCAAGTGTACGTCACAATGTGACTATTTATCCAAATTAGGAAACTAAGTCGGAAAACTATTAATACGGAAATATAACGTGCTCATATATTAAATGAACATGTCGGAAGACTTCCAACATCATGCATGATGACCCATTATCGAAATTGGACCAATGGACCTCCCATAGCCCATGAATAAATTCAAGTAAGGAAAAATATAATAAATCTGAAACACAATTATTCCCTAATTAAAAGGAAAAATTCCCATAAGTTAAATTCCATTAATAATGGGTTTTAATAAATGGACCCTCTAAAAATTATTGGGCCAAAATAGCGATTTTAAAAAGGAGAATAATAGGAAAATACCTTAAATTCGTAACTTAAATATTACGTAAATAGAAAAGGAGTTATTACAACATTAAAATAAGTAATTTGAGTTGTAATTGGATTCCTAAACCTACCCCAATTGCTTGGCCACGAATTTAGATCTCATCCTAACCCAATTGGAGTTGGCAAGCTTAGAAGGAGGAAAGAAATATGGAAATCTCGGAATTAAATAGGAGTTAGAGTTCTATTAGGAAATATAAACCCAACAAGCTTAAATACTCCTTAAACCGTCCATGGCCAGCCCTAACACATTGCTGGGGCTTGCTGGACGTGGAGAGGAGGCCAAGGAGCAGAGGAATTCATGGGGAGAAGGCTTCATCAAGCTTCATCCCGTGTTCTTCAAGTTCTAGCCCTAGAAGAGAAAAAGAGTCAAAGGTAGGCATTCTCACGAGCAAAACCTAATTAAACTTCTCTGTAGATTGTTCCAAGCATCAAGAACAGAGCCCCTTTCGTTTCATAATTTTTTGTTCACCCAATCTTTCATGTTTCATTTTTGAAGTTCTGCAATCCCCTTGACTCCGACCCATCATGTTAATTTTATATCTTCTTGAATACTCTATCCCATGCCACGAAATTTTTATTGGTGATACTGACGATTGTTAGGAATCTTTTGCCCCTAGAAGCCCTAATTTTCATCCACCCTACCTCGCAAATTAATTTTTTTACCTCGACTATTCACTGTTCCCTGTTCTTCTTGAATGCTCATGACTAAAGCATGTCGAAACTATGTATGTTTTCAAATTCCTAATTACTGTAAGTACTCTTGCATATCTGGAGTCGTTTAAAACTAGTTTCATGAATTTCCATGAACTGTAAATTTAGTTATGAATTTTTGAATCACCCTATATCAAAATAGGGCAACCTGGACCACAATCCAAGGTCCTGCCCTTTTTCCCACTCGGACTCAGGCGCAGGACCCTAGAACACGACAGCCAGATAGGCTGCATTCTCAGGGCCATCGCGACATAGTACCTATCGCGTTCTGAACGCGATAGGCACTGCCTTCGCGATCTGACAACCTGATCTGACAGACCCGTCATGATCTGTGTATGACTCTGTCGCGTTCTGATCTGACCCTGTGGCGACCCTTACAAGGGTACGTTGCGATCTGGGATTTTTGCATGAAACCCCTATTTCTGTAAGTCTTGATTTTCTACAGTAATATCATGCCCTGTTAACTCTCTTAAACATAGTAAACGAAGTTATTAAACTTGGATATATTTTAATCAATTAAAATCTTTCACATGACCTTTCATGTCCATGATTCTTCATGACACATGCACACACTTTGAACCATCCAATATGGCTTAACTTGGCATGAAAATATCTCATAATACATCTAGTAATTTATTTCAATAATATATTTAAATTGTCATATTTTTAAATGAACTTGTCTTTATTTTCGTGCGATGTTTTTGGAATACCGTTAACGACGCTCCACTGTTCTAGAATTCCTCTAGAATGTCGAGCACTTGTTCCTCTATACACATTTTTCTTGACTTGGACGAACTCTCCGTCGGATACTCCTTCTGCTGGACTAGTGAATCCTTGTTCAAGGCCTCCGTAAGTCTCTTCTGTCCATGGGTTCCCACATGGTCGACGAGCGGGTTGTACCCTAACACCTATGATACACTTTAGGGATCAGTAAGATCCATACGGCCTTAGATTGTTCTCTCTCTTAGCTTGAATCACGCCGGACCTCTGGACCTGTGCATAACATGGCCAGCGAAAGGGTAGTGAATTCCACCTAATTGACAATACCAATTTTACGTGTTGTGCAATTGTTACTTTGCCGTTTACTTAATGTTTTATGTGCATCGACCCTTAGTTATCATCTATACTCGACTTGCTCTTTTGTTCACACTCTCTCTCTACTATCTCGTCTATTCATCCTACTCTTATCTACTTTTACTGGTACTCTCTATGGCCATTAACTGATTGCTTGAGATAAACAAAATAACCAATGCCAGCGCAAATAGGGCCCCGATCTGGCCGTGGGAGGAGCGCCCAAAAAGTGCCATTTTCCCATGGGAGTTAACATGATCAGGATGTCGGCATTACATCCAAGTGCCATTTAACAAACAAAACAAAGTTCTATGTTCTCTCGTTGTTCTTTGACAACAAAGTGCCATTTAACAAATAAAACAAAGTGCTATATTCTATCATTGTCTATTAACAACAAAAGTGCTATATTCTCTCTCGGCTATCTACGGATAACCAAAGTGCAATTACTATCTCGATTGACGAAAGTTAATCAAAAGTGCTATACTATTTCTATTGATGAAAATGAATCAAATTGCAATTTACTCTCTATATGGCCAACTACTTTCTCTCTCCTTGCTATACATGTTGTTTGCTATTGCTTGACATTGACGTTTCTTGTTATCATGTTGACATAGTTTTCTATGGTGACTTGACTTTAATCATCGTGCTATACTTGATTCATCTGCTATTTGAACCATGTTACTTGTGCTATTACTTTCTAGACTTTACATGAATCTCTCTATCTCTAGATACTCTGCCATTTAATACGTTAATCATTTAAAGCATGCTTGATCCTGAGATTTAAGTCCTACTGGGCATTATCACTCACCCTTCGTTGTTTGTCTTATGTGTCTCATGTACGTCGGACTTTGACGTCACACTCATCAAGGGGAATTGACCCGAGTGTTGAGCGACCTGGAGTCAACTCATAAAGTTACCCTAGTACACTATAGTCTAGTAATTATTGTTTTAGATTTTCTTTTCAATGTAGTGATGTCATTGAGCCTTGTGTGTGGCTCTGAATTAGTGGTTGTAATAGTCTTAGTAAAATTTCCAATAAAATGAAGAGTTTTATTCCTATTTATTGTTCATTGGATGCTCTGAATCATTCAACTGTTGTACATTTTACTCTACTATGTACTTTGCTCACATCTCTCCGATTTATTCCGCTGCTAAATTGGCGGGGCGTGACATCGGCCTTCCCCCGGTAACTGCCGTCGCGATCTCTCTTCTTCCTTGCGTCGGTCGACCCCTCCTGTTCCTCCCTTGAGTGCAGACGACCTCCTCCTATTCTCCTTCCTCTTTGCACTGGTTGACCCTTCTTCCTCTTTGCACTCCTCTGTTTCCTCTTCCCCTGGTTTTTCTTGTTCCAAACTCTCCCTTCCATCAGATGGCTCCTCCCTGGCGTGCTGACAAGGGAAAGGCAGTGGCAGTGGCTAGTGATGATTAGACTCCCTCCAAGAGATCTCGAGGCAGCAGTGGAGCACCAAATCGAAGCTTTGACGGTAATATTTTTCGTAGTCTCAAGGCATTTGATTTGTTCACCACCGATATATCACGTAGGAAGGTGCATTTTGGGAAAAGGATTGATTTTGATTTCTTTGAAAGTAATGGGGTTGATCTTGCATGCATCTATGAGACATTGGGATGTGGACATTATGTCACCATGAATGAAGTGGTTTACCCTCACTTGGTTAGTCACTTTTATGCAAATTTTGAGGAAGATGAGGACAAGAAACTGAGTACTTATGTGAAAGGGATCCATATCCCTATTAGAGTTTCAATGCTTTTGGAAGTGATGCGTATTCCATATAAGCACGGGGTTAAATATGTCGATCAGTTAGACAATCGTTGGGAAGCTTATGAAAGAGTATTGGGTACTGGGATTAAGAACCAACTCTTTGAGCGTGTGAATGCCAACTCTTTTCCAGCCTACCATCGGTTTCTTCACAAAATTGTTTGCTCTATTCTCATTCTAAGGACTGGTAGCATGGATGGAGTCACCGATGACCATATCCTTTTAATTCAAGGACTTTTAGATGGCACTCCAGTGGACCTTACAAATATCACCTTGAACACCATGTGGGATGTAGTAGGCATGGCTAAGCGTAATCTTCTTTTTGGTATGCTTATTACCCGCATCTTGAAGAAATTCAAAGTCAGTTTTGCTCGTGAAGATTGCCAAACATTGACAATGTTTGATGTGATTGATGGGAGTACTCTCGCACATATGAAGATGGCTATTCAAAATGGATCTTTTGTCCACACGGGTACTCGGTCTCCTTACAAAGTGTAGGACCTCCAACATGATGAAGATGGTGATGAATTCAATCTGTCTACTCCAGGCTCCTCCAGACCTCCTGCTCCGCCCGTAGATCAGCTGACTCATCTGTTTGATACCCTCTCTACTAATATGAATGCTCGTTTTGACTCTTTGGACAATCACTTTGTATCCTTGGAAGCTCATGTTGAAGAGCTTCAGTCTGATGTTTCTATTCTCAAGGGACAGCAAGACCGCAATGATATGCTTTTTCAAGCTATTGCCAAACAACAAGATTTTTTACGGGGCAATCATGATGAGATGCAGAATAACTTGTAGGACTTGGCCGACGCTGGAAGTTTCTTATGGGATTCTCTATCTCACCAACCACCACCACCTTAGTCTTCATCATTTTATGGTTTTGTGTCCTTACATGTATGGTTTATTGTGGAGAACAGTTAATGGTTTATGAATAGATTTTGGCTTGCTTACACTGTTTTCATGTATATTAATAATCTTAGAGTAAATACACAATTGTTTAAGAAAATTTAAATCTTTCTATTAAGTGTTTGATCACAAAACACTCAACTTGTTGGCTAACAAATGGTGAAGTTATGTACAACACCAAAATATTTTTCAAGTGATATCGGATCACAAAAACACACTTTTCAAATCATCGTGTTAAGGAGTCAACCCCATATTTCTTCATGGGTCGACCCATTATAACCCCATTCAACACTGGAAAATGGGTCGACCTCTCCGTTCAACTAAGGTTGACCTCAAATGAAAAGGAGATCTCCTATGTTTTGAGGTCGACCTCATACTTCTTCTTGGGTCGACCCCTCTGTGTAGCATTTTGGCACTGTGAAATAAGGTCGACCCCATAGTTCTTCTGGGGTCGACCTCACCTTTACAATTGATTTGTGCCATTATATTTTCTATTTTTAATAGTACAATAAAAAAAATTAAAATTGATAATATTACAAAATTGATTATGAATAACCTAATCATAAAAATAATATATAAAACTATTGTAATACTTGTGTGACTATATATTAATGCATATTACATAATATTTATCTCCCTCTCACTTTAAATTCAAATATCATATTTAATATAAATATAAATCTAGACTTTGATTTACATGAATAAACTAACTTATTGTAAATAATCTGATTATTTACAAGAAGACATAACATTTGGAGTTTAAAATAAAATACTAATGATTTATATGATTCATGCTAAATAGAAAAATCCAATATATATTCATTATGATTATTGAAAATAAACATTTTACAATATATAAGAATAATAATTAAGTAGATGACAATAATAACATATATGGTGATGGGTGTACATGGAAAATAAGTTTTTTTTTTTACTTTATTTCTTCATTTATTTACATACATTATAATACTTTACAAAAATTTATACGTAAATTATTTTATTTTTTTTTAATAAAATTAGGTTATTGGCGACGACTTATGTCGCGTCCCTAATGATAATTTTAGCGACGGCTTATGCAGCTGTCTTGAACAACTTTTTTAGCGACGGTCATATCTTCCGCCGTCGCTAATAATGTTTAGTTACGATGGCTTCATTAAGCCATCACCAATACCACAATTATTCCCATGCTAAAGAGCTCATTGTATACCAACTTGGCATAGCTAGCAAGTAGGCAGTCCCTCCATTTCTCTGAACCTGACTCCCCTAAATCTTTTCCAGTCAGCTACTGGTTATCATCTAAGTGGGTGCACTACCCTGTGTTCCTGAATTTCACCTTAGGATCCTCTGCCATGTGAATCAACCTCTGATAAAATGTTGGCCCCATATGTGACAATGCATCATCTCACCTGTCCGGCCATTGCAAACTCTCTCAGCTCCTCATCTTTGATATCCAGCCCTGAAATGCAAAGCCATTGGTAAAAATCACAAGTATGTGGCATCCTTGCTACATAACCAGGAAACAAAAGAAAAAGACATATGACCTAACAGACCTCTGTTTTGAATTTGAGGCATATTACCATGTTAAAGAGCTCCTGGTATACTAACTTGGCACCAGCTGGCAAGTAAGCAGTCCCTCTCCATTTCTCCGAACCTGACTCTCCTAAATCTTTTCCTGTCAGCTACTGGTTGTCGTGTAAGTGGGTGCACTGCCTTGTGTTCCTGAATTTCACCTTAGGATCCTCTGCCATGTGAATCAGCCTCTGATAAAATATCAGCCCCATATGTGACAATGCATCATATCATCTGTCCGGCCATTGTAACTCTCTCAGCTCCTCATCTTTGATATCCAGCACTGAAATGCAAAGCCATTGGTTCATCTACATTCCATGAACCTTCATTGAGAGATCATGAACCTCCTTGAATAGTCTCCTCTCACTTGGTTGACACTTATTCATCTTTCAGGTAACATAGTCAATAAAAAATCAGAGAAGTCAAATTATTTTAAACAAGGCTACCCTAGACGTATAAAAGGAGAAAAGATTATGAACCTCGCTCCTTGAACAGTCTCCTCTCACTTGGTTGACACTTGTACTCATATTAATATAATAAATATTTTACATATATAAGAATAGTTTTAATTAAGTAGATCAATAATAACTTCAAATATGAAATGAAATATACATTGTGTTATAAAAAATATTTGTATCGACATGTAAACAAAACCTAACAACACATGCATACATGAATATCGGTATTGTCATCTAGTGTTGACCACTTATGGGGATAGGTGTACATGAAAAATATTTTTTACTTTTATTTTTTTCCTTTATACTTTAACATACATTACCATACTTTACAAAAATTTATATACGTAAACTATTTTTAACATTTTGTTTTTAAAAAATTAGATTATTGGCGACGGCTTCAAACCATCACTATTAAATAATGGCGACGGCCTACGCCGTCGTTATTGTACTTTGGCAACAATCAAAGTTGTCGCTAATAAAAGCTAACAGTGATGGTTATAGCTATCGCTAATACTCTTATTAAGGACAACCACCTAAAACTGTTTCTAATAATCATTTATTTGCGATGGTTACAACCGTCTCTAATAATAGCATTAGTGACAGATTATAGTAGCCGTCGCTACTATTAATATTAGGGACAACATCTAGTAAGTGTCTCTAATAATCAATTATCGGGGACAACTAGAGCCGTCCCTAATATTATTAGTAGCGACGAATAAATTATCTGTTGCTACCAAAAGTATTAAAGACGACTTACTTAGCCGTCACTAATAACCTTTATTGGGGATGTCAGACGCCGTCCTGAATAATCTTTTTAGCGATGACTTCTGTAGCCGTCTTGAATAATTTTTTTAGCGATGTTTATATGATCAAGCGTCGCTAATAATTTTTTTTCGGAGATGGCTTCCGTGAGCCGTCACCAATAAAGTAGTTTTGGAGACGGTTTCTTAACAGCCATCGCAAATACACTTTTTAGCGATGACTTGTCTTTTAGTGGAGACAGCTTCCGTTAGTCGTCATCAATACTACACTTTTGGAGATGGCTTTTTAGAAGCCGTCGAAAATACTATTGTTAGCGACGGCTTTCTGGAGCCGTCGAAAATACCCCGTCCCTAATAATCCATTTTCTTGTAGTGATACAATAAATTAATGAGTCAAAAGATGAGATCGAAAAAATGTATCCATAATTATTTGATTAGTGAATTAATTCCGGTTAAACGAATATGTTATGCTGCGAATCTTTGAAAGTTTTCAGTTTATTTGTTTTATATGGCTCATCTAGGAATTGAAGCTCTAAACGACTAAACCTATCACGCGAGTGGCCATTTTGTGTGTGAGAAGGCACGAGACTCGATCCTTATGCTCCATATACTCCGAGACAGGTTCTGACCTGATCTCTTTCAGGTTTCCTCGAAATGGAATTGTAAAAATGATATATTTTAGTTCCGTTTGTTTTGTTCCGATTAAGGAATACTGGGTAAATTGATTTGGTTATTTCCTTAAATACCATATTGTGGTAAGAATTTTTTTTAGCTTATATGATTCCTTTGAAATTGAAATCAGTCTATATTTTCATCAAATGGTAACGATATGTGTCTTTCATGTATATATGATGAGTGGGTATAGCTGTTTTAGTTTATTAATGGGTTTGTAGGTATGCATGTCTCATCTGGATTTGTTCTTAATGTGAGGACAACATTTCTTTTTAAATGGATGTAATGTAGCATTCCTGCATTCTAGATTTAGATTAATGGTTCCCCAATGCTGACGTAGTCTTTGTACAATGGTTACGTGTGTTAATGTCTTGAAATCCAATTGCATGTGTGGTTTCAGCATTCTGCCTCGTGTCGCAGTGTCACAGTCGGGCTAGCCGATGCGAAGAGGTCGCGGTTCGCATGTCGGACGCATCCTTGATGCAACGTTGAAGGCCGATGCGACTCTATGAGTCAATTCTTGCATGTTGGGTGCACGTGGCACCCATTTGCTAACGTGGTCTCTATCTTTGATGCATTTGTAACGCTATCAGACGACTTGATGCATTATGTGTTCCGTGCACCATATAGTTTTCTTTCGTGACAAACTAGAGTGAAACCCTGCTCCGACCAAGGGAAAAGCCCAGGAGGAAAATTCTGGCCTCCTGGAAGGCTTTCATCGATTTTGAGGTGTTTTCTGCTGGTTCTAGAGAGGAGGAGTGGCCATATCACGTGAAGGTCCTAATGGGCCGGCCCTACGGACCCGGCGGGGAGATTCTCATCTTTTCTCATGGTTCTTTCATGCTTTTTCATGTAGCTATGACTTATTTGAGCTAGATGAGCCTGTTCCTCTATTTGAATCGAAGGATTATGCTTATATTTTATATTTTATAGTTTAAAGTGATAATCTATGTTTTAGGTTGATTTCATGAACATAAGATCAAGTTTGAGGTAGAAAGGGTACAAATGTGTTTTGGTGGTTCTCGTTAGTTATTTGTGTTTGCAGTCATTTGTATTAGGCATGTGTGGCTAGATTTGGGGTGATCTATGTGAGGCCTGTGAGACTTGTGTTCTGTATCAGAACACGTCGCATCGAGGGGACGCATTAAGAAGGCATCATGGTGTTTTGACACACTAGCCTTTGCTAACGTGGTGCCCTTCCTAGACGCGGTACTGCAGTGTCAGGGGGCCTGTACGTGTTTTTGTTGGCTATGTTATGATGGTCGTGTTTGCTTGGGTTAGCAATGTTCTTGATCCAATGGTGCTAGGCTTAGTAAAGTGAATTAATGTTTAATTATGTGATTAAGATTGTAATTGTGATTTTCTGAGTTTGTTGCTCTAGCGCTTAGTCCAGCATACCTCTCTAGTCGAGTACCCTAGATTCTCTATGAGCTAAGCACTTGAGTGCTCAAGGTTAGTCCCGATATAGTGGTATCTTCAAGGTCTATGTCGTCTTCCTAGACTCCCCTACATCTTGGTTTGAGTTGTATGTCCGGCTAGGGGAAAGATGACAATGGGGCAACGACTTGTGTGTTGTGGTAGACATTACTTTCAGTCACTTGTAGCGCACTCATGGTTGGGGGTACAGACACTAGTAGACATATTGGGTCCCATCTAGTCCTTTGTTCTCACTTGCCTCACTCTACGAGCCCCGGGACTCTTAGAGATGTGACAGGCGTGGGTCTGTAATCTTACCAAACTGTAGGTGGTGTTGATTGGTCTCTACAATGTTTTGCTCTTGTAGAGGTGGAGCTGCAATTGGACCTTTCAACCATGGATATGAGGCTCAGAGGTGGTTTTTGTGTTGCATGTCTGGGTTAGATGTTGGCGTGATGAACCAATCTCATGACCTGAGTAGTAGTGTCGTACCTTTCTAACTCAGATTTCTAGAGTATACAGTGTTGTGTGAATCTAGAGTCTAGTTTCTTGGCCTTCGCATATAGCATTATTCATCCATCTTTTCAATGTTTTACTATTAGCACTTGATTTAGTAGTTGATTTAGCTCTGCTGGTTATCTAGTTAAGGCTACCATGTGACGTTTGGCATATATGCGTGTTATTTTGAGAAATGATCGATTTAGTTGTGTTAACTGTGCTCATGCTCTATTTTCTGTCAATATGCGAGTTACATTTCATTATTGCGTGCTTCAGACTTTTGAAACTGATTGTATTATCTGTTAGTTTTATCCTATTAGTTGGCCATGTAATAATTTATATATTTTTTGAAGTTTCCGTACTGAGCTAGTGATCTTATGTTGCTCACACCCCTACATCCCCCTTTTAGGTGAAGTCAGTGGATGAGTCTCGCCGTGGTGGACTTGTACTACCAACAACGTGAGCTTCTGCTCTAGTTGTGCATCTCGAGATATGCCCCAAGTTGTTGTACTTTTCTTTGGACATGATTTACTATATTGGGACAATGTAAACTCATGTAAATGTGTATGAGATCATGATGATGTGAATGTGCATCTTTATACATGTTCAGTAGTTATTTTTATATTCTTTCGAGACACGTGTGTTGATATCCCTTATGTGTCTTGGGCTCATGAGAGGTAGATTTGGATATGAAATCTTATCGGGAATAAATATCCAGGGTCATTACACAAATGACACACCCTTCATTGTCAAATAGGTCAGGGGTACAACAATGTGCAAAAGACCCCTGATCAACTACTACAGTAGTCAGCCAAGCCCAAAAAGTCCCTAATCTCTGACACAATACGAAGTGTAAGACTTGGCCCTCTTGGGCCCTTAGCCCTGTCCTCATATTCGTGACGAACCCCATAGTTGTGACATTGTCGCGCTAGAGGAACCGGTCGCGACATGCTTTTGGTTGCGGCACACCTAGCTATCGCGTTCTGGTCGCGACGACGGTGGGCATCACATTTTTGTCGTGGTGTCTGATGGTGACGTGACTCCGTTCTAAACGTTCTAACTGCTGTGCCTTATGTCAGAGCAAGCTTGTCGAGTGTCAGGCGCATACAATGTTGATGCAACTTGGCAGTCCGTTGCGTTAAGGTTTTCCCAGTCTTCGAGGTTTGACCAATTTTGGTGTCGCACTGGGGTAGGTGGTTGCGACAAGCCCGACGCGACAAGGTCATGACCTGTAGGGCAGTCGCGACAAGATTGTTGTTGCGCCGGCCCGACCCGTCACATCTCTAGGCCCGTCGGTTCAAAACCGAGGCAGGCGCCCATTTTTCCCTCTCTCCTTCCTTTCTTCTTCTTCTTCCTTCTTCTACCTCCTCCGATCCCCTTTGCTTCTCCGGCGATTCTTGGGTGTTCTTGGTGAGGAGGTGTGTAACATCCTGGGCTTTCTGGTTTCATCCACTCGTATGTTGGATGACTGGCCACTAATGCATCCGGCCAGGGCGACGCGTTAGTGTCCCGTCGGAAATGCCCGACGCGATAGTCATCCGTGTTGCGCCCCGTTGTGAGTCACGTTCTGGTCATGCCCGATCAACGGGTTGCGACAGGTTTCCGCTTTTTGGTCGTCTGACGCCTGTCAGAGGGCAGGTGTGTCAGAACAACCTGTCAAGTTGTCACGGCATCCCTGGGGGACCCGTTCGGGTCACGGTGTGCAGGGCCGTCACGTTAAGAGTGGTAACGCGAAGCCCCACCCCGTCACATCCTTGGGGCCGTGGGCTAAAAGCCTTGGCCAACGCCCTTTTCCCTTCGGTTTCCCCTTTCTCCTTTCCCTCCTTCTGTCTGAGGAGGGGAAGCTTTTCCCCCTCTCCTTCTCCGGTGGATGGAGCGTCTTGGCGTCAGCGAGCTCTTGCGAAGCAGTGGAGCGGCGTCGTGGAGCGAGGAGGAGTTAGCTGAGGCGTCGTGAAGGCCCTCTTTGGGGTTTAGTTCTTCAAATAGTAGGGATTTCTTGTGCCCTTTCCAATCTGGGTGGATTGGGAGTCCTTGTTTATTTGCAAGCTTTCCCCATGCTCCCTTCCCCGTTGTGGTGCTTGTTGTAGTGTGTGGGTGACCTCGGGATGTAGCATCCCAGCGGTCGGCCTTCCGTCTAATGTCGCGACTGCAGTGCACATCGCGATATCAGAAGAGGCATCGCCCCGGTCGGGCACGACCTTATCGCGGCACAGTTGGCCATCGCGATAAGGGTCGTGTCGCGACCTAGTTTTCTGTCGCGACAAGAGTGTTGTCGCAACGCACTACCCCGTCGCGACCGGGTGCTTATCACGGTTGCCCTTCCTGTCTGATGGTATCACGATGGGCTAGGAGGGCGCGAAAGCACCAGGCTTTCCTCGGGTGTTTCTGTGGCCGCGATTGGCGTGTCGGTGTGTGCCCCAGGGCAGGTGTGCCCTTAGGACCTTCTGGTAGGGAACGCAGCAGGTTGGCTCGCTGCGTTTAGTTGACCGAAGGTGACACCTTCGTGGCCGTGTCCTAGCGGCGGTGCTAGGAGGCTCGCATCTGTCTAATAATTGATTATCTCACTGCCAATTGATTATTAGCAGAGCGATGGTTTCTATTATGTCTGGTGGTGTTTCGGGTTCTCGGGCCGTGTCGTGTGTGCCGGCGTTGGCCGATGGCCTCCGAGGTGTTCCGGGAGGGGAGCCGTGCGTGCTTGTGCCTGCTGATTTGTCTTGGTTATAAGTCAGTTGTGCTGTTTACTTGTGGTGTGCCCCGCCTGTTCTCTTTCGCCCAGTGTTTTGCACTTGAGGGCTTGTCCCGTTCAGAGGTTGTCTCTGTTTCTTGGGACCCCCATCTTCTGGAGCCTGTTGAGGGAGTTCTCTGGGCTATGAGCATGCTCAAGTTGACAGCCTAGTGTGGCACACTCTAGAGCTGAGGGGAAAATGGTGGTGGATAGTGGCGTAGAGTCACTTGTGGAGCTCCCTTAGCTGGGTCTGTGTCTCCGAGGTGGTTGAGGCATTCTTTCCGGTGTGGACCAGCTAGTCCTTCTCACTGCCTCACTCTACGTTGGTTCCGGAGCCACGTGGGAGGGTAGGCGTGGGGCCACAGCTCGGCTGGGCTGCGGTGGTTTGTTAGTTGTTCTCAGCTATGGCTCACTAGCCTCACTCTACCTAGGGAGATTGTAGGCAGGAGTCAGCGGCTGGCGAGTTGGAGGTGTTGACGGTGTGTCCCCCTCTTAGTTGCTTGTGGTGGTGGCTTGGTTGTTCTTGCATGACGGAGTTTCTCACGTTGTTTCTAAGTGAGTCTCGTCGCTCAAGCCTGCACGGTGGTTGTAGCCTAGCCGTGTCTAGTGCCGTGGGCTTGGTTGGTTTGGCCTGTTGGGTTGTATTTAGTGGCTTCCACTCAGCGTGTTCTCTTGGGGTGTCTTGTTCAGGCACCCGATCGCTGGTTTTGTAAACCGTTCCTTGGTGCCGTTTGTGGTGGCACCGTAGGGTGTAGTTCCCTAACCTCGTGGAGTGTCCGAGGTCTAGAGTGGTTCTGCTTGTGGGCCCTCGACCTTGTGGAGGTCTAAGGTGGCCGTGCCTGTGGTGAGACGTTCCTTCTCACATGGTTGCTCAGTGTCTCTCGTGGTGACACCTGGTTGTTCCTTCCCTACCTCGTGGAGGTCTGGAATGTTAGTACCTGTGTCGTAAGACTCGGGTCTCACATGGTTGCTCCGGTGTTCCATGAGCTTCTTTGTCTCGGTGGGTGCATGCCGAGGTTTTGCTTCCGCATTGTGTTTGACTCCGCTGGTTTTGCGGGAGTCGTGTCTGGCCCGACCCTGGTTCTGGGTCATGGCATTACTCTGTTCTGCTACTTTGTAGTACTCTGCAGTAGGTGTTTCTCGCTTTACTGCTTTCTAGAGTAGTTTGCTTCCGCTTTCGTCAGTTCCTACTGCTTTGGCTGGTAAGGGACTGGTTATCCCTACTGAGCCTTGTTCGCGAGGCTCACCCCCCTACTCTCTTCAGGTAGGGACTCTCTATCGCAGGAGTTCGTTACCATGCGGTGGTGGTGGCGGTTTGTTGCGCTGCGCGTTGCCAGAAGTGTGAGTTGTGAGCATGAGCGCTTTTACTATGTGAGTTGAGAATTGCCATTTTGTAAGTCCTCGGGGTATGCCCCTTAAGGATTGCACCATTCCTTCTGTACTTGTACTTTTATTTGGGACATGATGCACATAATTTTCTTATTAATGTACGAACTTTCTTGTTATAGTTACTTGAATTCATTGCTTATCTCACTGGACTAAATTCTAACCCTTCCGGGTCATCAGATCTGTGGGTGGCGGCACGACCTTCGGCGTCCCTGGTAGGGGTCCGGGAGGTCGGGTCGTCACAGTGGTATTAGAGCTCAAGGTCGAACGAGATTTGTAATGAGTTAATAACTATGGCTGTCCGAAAGAAGGTACAGTACGCTGCTGGCCCATCTGTGAAAGTTGCTGTTAGGTGAGTATTGGTTTTTTGTTGCAGGTGGCTAGCTTTCGAGTAGTTCGAGGGTGAGCTACAGGAGAGTGTCGCTGCTGTTGCTAGGAGCGTGCTACGAGCATGGTTGCTGGTTCGCTCGTGCTGTGATTAGATTCATCTTCGGCCTGTGCGTCCGTGTGGGTGTGTCGCGAAGGCTGAGAGAGCCTAGGTCTGGTGTTGCCTTCACCGGTGCAGGGTTGTAGTCTGCGGAGCCGGTCAAAGGTGTCCTTGCTTTGATGGATGTCCCCTTGTTGTCAGGGTGTGTGCTGTGTTGGTTGTGTGTTTGGCCTCGCATGCCTGTGCACCGTTGTGCGCTGTGCTCTGCTCAGTCGGCATCTTTGCTCGAGCTAAGCAAATGCTCGTGTGCCGTGTTGCACAGCTGGTTGAGCGCTGCGACACCTATCTGTGGCTGTTGTTGGCCTTGTGCTGGCTAGTTGTGAACTCTGGTGAGGTGCTCCCGGAGTTCTTCTCTGTTGGTTCTAGTTGAAGTGAGTTTTCCCTAGAACTGTGTGGTGATCGTTTATGGTTGTTGTTGCATTGCCCTCTGGGTTGAGGTGCATCGCTTGGTTGTCCTGGTGGTTCTGGTGGAGGTTCTCCAAGGACCTGCTTGTGCTGTTTCTGTAGCTCTACTTGCTGCAGTGTTCTCTCTGATGGTCTGTGATGTTTTGTTTGTCGCTTATCTCTCTCTATAGAGATGAGTTGTCGTTGTTGCCGGTTGGACTGTCTGTGTTACAGTCTGCTTGGGCGTTGTTGGTCGGGGTGTTGAGCCCTTGGCCGTGCATCTGGCTGCTGCGTTGGCCAGCTTGTCTCGTTGTTCATTTATGAGTTTCTCTACTACTCTGGTGGGACTTCGTGTGCCCCCATGGTCAAGATGTTTGCTTCATTTCTCACGCCCTACGTGCCCTACCAGATGGTAGTCTGGTGAGTGCCATGGGTGTCTGGCTAGTTGTGCTTTTGTGCTTGCATGTGGAGAAGACTCATTGTGGGTGTCTCCTTCCCCTGCCTTCTGTTGGTTGGTTGGGGTGATGATGCTCCATTGTGGTGTTGTGTCACCAGGGTGCGCATCGCTGCGACCTTCAGATGGAGTCATTTTCCCTTGAGTTGTTTATGGGTTGAGATGGTTGCTCCCCTTGTACCGATATTTCCTTGTGGCACCTGGGGTCGGTGGACCTGTTCGTGCCGGTTGTCGTTGTGTTTGTTTCTTGCTGCCTGCCTGAACAATTTGGGGCATTACACCCCTCTTAGTTTAGCGTGAGGTAGTATCGTTTCTCTTTCTGGGTTGCAAGCGTGAGCGTTTCTCTGTTATGCACCGTTTTCCCTTGGTTGGCTGTGTTACACTAGCAATTTGCTATGTTGTGCAACTTTTGGGGTGGGACTGTTACGTGCAGTCTGCTTGTTCGCCCCTAGTCAAGGTGGTGGACCTTGACCCTGTGTGTGGCCTGTGTTTGGCCAATTTACCGTGCTGATAGCTTCCAAGTTTCTTGGTTGTGTCGGCGGACTACTTGTGATTCCCTGTGGTTTAGTTTGATTACGCTTGCATTTCTGTGCCGACGCGCTCTTGCCAACGGTTGTTGGGCGAGCGTCGTGGGTGTTCGGCTGGCTATGCCTCTTGTGTGAGTGCTAGCCTTGTGTGCTATTTCGTCTTTCCTGTGAGGGAGAGGCCTGCTGCGTGCCTTCTTCCTCTGCTTTCTGTGGGTTGCTCGGGGTGGTGGTGATTTCACATGGCATTTGGTGCCGTGTTGCGCAATGTGGCGACCTCCGTGACGAAGGTCTCTCCCCTTGTGCTGTCTTGAGGTTGAGCTGGTTGCTCCCCTCGTGCGTGTTGTTTCCTTGTGGTATGATAGGTTGTGATGTACCTATTGTGCCGTTCCGTGCTGTGCTGTTTTCTTGTTGCCTGATTGGACGACATGGCGTAGCGTGCCCTATGTTCCATGCGAGGCAGCACCGGTTTTCTTTCGTTTGGCTTGCTTGTGCAGGCATTGTTTTGGTGCGTGTTTTGCTTGTGCCTCAGCTGTGCTTTGGAGGCACTTGTCGCCATTTGGTGTGTGGCCCTCTCCGCCCATGGTGGTAGGAGCGGTGCCTTGTGTTGTGTGCTTCTAAGATCCGATGTGGTTGTTGCACTCTTGAAGCTGTTGGTTTTCATCGTGCTTCGCTGGTGGGTCTCTGGTGGAGAGTCCCTTCCGTTTGGCCTCAAGTTGTTCCAAGTCATTGGTGCAGTCGTGTACTGCACCTTGAGCGTGTTTCTTTCGTTGCTACGTGTCGTGTGCCTTGAGAGTTGGGGCCGGTGTGGCTTGTCATGCCCTTCTTAGGCTTGCGGTTTCTTGCGTGTGGCTTTTGGTAGGTCTCTTGTGGAGAGTCCTCCCTGTTAGCCTGTGTTGTTCGACCGTTGGTGCAACTGTGTTGCATCTTGCCTGGTTGTAGTGCTTGTGGGAGCAGCATGTGCTTGTGCTCAAGTGGTTTGTTTTGTGCTGTCAGGAGCCTGGGTGCATTGTGTTGTACCTTGTGAGGCTCTTGGTGCTTGTGTTAGCACCGTGTGTCGTGCTGTTTTCCCTGATCGTAAGCTTCGTGTTTCGTTTCACAAGTTTGCTCGATGTTCGAGGCGTTGAGCTTTCCACCTTTGGGACACTTTGTGCTGGCCCGTGGCTTGTGGCTGTACCATTGCCGCTGTAGGGTGGCTGATTTGCCTGCTCTAGGTAGCCCTATCGGTGGTACGCCAAGATTTGGCCGCAGCCTGTGGCCGGGTTTTCTCTCTCGCTTGGGAGCAAGTGAGTTCGATTGGGGTACCCAGCTTCGATTTGGGTCCCTTTGAGGTCGACGTGTTGTTCTCGACCTCTGCAATTGTTTCATTTCTCGTGCAGTTTTCCGATGTCTTGGGTTGCTTGGCTCTGCCAAACTCAGACGTCTTCCCTGGTTTTGTCTCTGTGCATATGCCTGTGGAGCGTTTGGTTTAGTTGTCTGTAGCTCCACATTTGTTGGTGTCCTGTCGGACCACGAGGATGATCTGGGTAAGATCGAGTGGTGCCGGTGGGCACTGTCTTGTGTGTTTTGGTGCTCTCCATGTGCACGCTATCGTTTGGTTTTGGGTCACCCTTAAGAAACTTTCGTTTGGCCTTGTCGTGGGCGCTAGCTGTCGCTAGTTGTGCGGAGCCATTCAGCGGAGTCTTATGGATGACCTCTTGGTGTTTCCCTCAATTTGCTATCAGTAGCTGGGACCTCTGACTAGTCACTAATGACAGAGTGAGTTACTGACCAGTTGGTCTCAGTAGCGTGGTTTGTTGATGGCTCAGTCGTATGTTTTCCGACTGGCAGTTTCAGTGTTTTTCAGGTCGGTTTGGTGCGTGCCGCGCCTGTGGAGTTGTCGACATTCGATTGTGTGCTCAACACCAGTTGAGGTGCGCTCTGTGAGCTGTCGGATGTCTGGTTAGGCACTCCCTTTGTGGCAGGGTTGTGGTGGTGACCACCGGGAAGTCGTGCTACAACTTAGTGGTCTCTTTGCACCTGTTGTGTTCTGTGACTTGGTTTCACCCTTAATTTCGAGGACAAAATTATTTTTTAGTTGGATGTATTGTAACATCCCGGGCTTTTCGGTTTCGTCCGCTCGCATGTTGGATGACTGGCCACTAACGTGTCCGACCTGGGCGACGCATTAGTGTCACGTCGGAAATGCCCAACGCGACAGTCATCCGTGTTGCGCCCCATTGTGAGTCTTGTTCTTGTCGCGCCCGGTCAACGGGTCATGACAGGTTTCTGCTTTTTGGTCGTCTGACGCCTGTCAGAAGGGCAGGTTTGTCAGAGCGACCTATCAGGTTATCGCGGCATCCCTGGGGGACGCGTTCGGGTCGCGATGTGCAGGGCCGTCGCATTAAGAACGCGATGCCCTGCCCCGTCGCGTCCTTGGGGCCAGAGACTAAAATCCTTGGCCGGCGCCCTTTTCCCTTCAGTTTCCCCTTTCTCCTTTCCCTCCTCCTCTCCGAGGACGGGAAGCTTTTCCCCCTCGCCTTCTCCGGCGGATGGAGCGTCGTTGCGCCGGAGAGCTCGTGCGGAGCAGTGGAGCGGCATCGTGAAGGCCCTATTTGGGGTTTGGTTCTTCAAATCGGTAGGGATTTCTTGTGCCCTTTCCAATCCGGGTGGATTGAGAGTCCTTGTTTGTTTGCAAGCTTTCCCTATGTCACGCCCCGACGCGGAATATCAGAGCGCGATGGTAGTTGCAAGAAAAAGATATAGCGCGAATACTAGACTTCAAACCATTGCACATTGAATATTACTAAAGCAAATCTTTCTCTATTATAACTTTTCAAATGTCTAGTTACAACCACTAATATCAGAGCCATTCTATAGGGCCCAATTACATTGCAATAAAAGGAAATAACTAACTACAACTCTAAGATAACATAATGACTCGAGGGTACTCCTAGCTTCACTCTTGGTCATTCCCTTCCTCGTGAGTGTATTGTCATCCTCAGTCTCACCTGAGAACACAACATCAAATAACGTAGGGTGAGCGATAACGCCTAGTAGGACTTAAATCTCAGGCTCAAGCAGGATTTAAATAATTAACACATTTAATGGCAGAGTATCTAAAGATAGCAGGTACAAGAGAGTCAAAATATAGCAAGAGATAGCACAACAGGTAACAGAATAGCACAATAGCACGAGATTGAGTATAGTTTCCAAAAATAGCACAATTATCGAGTATAGCACGAATAGCAGGATGGCCATAGCACAACTAGCACAAGTATAATAATAGCACGACGAGTGTAGCACTTGTTTGTCATTCTAGACATAGAGAGAGTATAGCACGTTTGTGTTTTGAATGTCATATAGATAGTCGAGATAGATAGCACTTGAGTGTAATGCCAACACTTTGATCATTTAACTCCATGGGCACTAGCACTTTTGGGCGCACATCCCAGGACCAGCTCGGCCCTTCTTATATTGCCAGGCATTGGTTATATTGTTTATCTTCAGACAATCGTCATCAATGGCCATTATAGAGTACCAAGAAGTAGATGAGAGCACTAGATGAATAGACGAGATAGTAGAGTGAAAGTGAATAGACAAGCGAGTAGAGTACAGATGAGAGCTAGTAGACATTGCACGTAATGCGACGAGTAAACAGGCGACAGTAACAGTTGCACAACACATGCACTTGGTGTTGGCAGTCAAGTGGAACTCACGACCCTACCACTGGCCATGTTAAGCACAGGTCCAGAGGTCCGGCGTGATTCAAGGTACGAGCGAACTTCTAATAGCAGTTTGGATCGTATCGATCCCTAAAGGTGTAATGGGTGTTAGGGTACAACCGGCTCGTCGACCATGTGGGAATCCATGATCAGAGGAGACTTACGGAGGCCTTGTGCAAGGGTTCACTAGTCCGGCGAAAGGAATATCCGACGGAGTGTTCACCACAAGCCAAGTAAAGTGTGTATAAAAATAGGTGCTCGATGTCCTAGAGGAATTCTAGAACAGTGGAGCGTCGGTATCAGTATATAAACAACGCAAGAAACGAATACAAGTCCTTTAAAATAGGAAAATTAATATACTTTAATGCAATAAATTACCTGATACATTATGAGATATTTTATGCCAGATTTCAGCCATATATGGATGTTTATGTGTGTGCATGTGTAAGAGAAATCATAGATAGAAAAGAAGTCGTGAATATGTAATTTGAAGCATTCAATGTGGCTCCATTTTAAACAGGTGTTTTTACTGCGTGTGTGACTGTTTAAGGCGTAAGAATATTTTAGAAAGTGAGAGCAATAAATTTTATGGGTTTTCACCAAAAATCCTATGAACGCGACGTACTCATGTAAGGGTCGCGACAGGGTCTTGATGGAACGTGACAGGGTCCTGTATGGGTCGCGACAGTGCTGCCAGAACAGAAGGCCAGAACGCGACGTAGGGTACTGTCGCGTTCAGAACGCGACAAGTAGAGGCGTCGCGACAGGCTTGAGAACGTGACCTGTTAGGCCGTCACGTTCTCAGGTCCGTGGACTGAGTCTGACAGAGTTCTGCTTTGTCTTGGATTGCGGTCCAGGAATATCAGATTTTGATACATGGTCGTTTAGAAAATCATAACTAATTGTATACACAATGAAAAATCATGAAACCAGTGGCAAATGAAACTAGACATGCGAGAGTACTTCCAGTAAATAGGAATTAGAGAGAGAGAGCATGGATTGAACAGGTTTGATCATGAACAATAACGCGTAACACAAAACATGATACAGAGAGCAAGATTGATTTAATTCGAGCAACATGCTCACCAAAATTAGGGCTTTCAGAGGCAAAAGATCCCTAACAATATGAAGTATCTACACTAAAACGTCCGTAGCATAGGATCAAGTATAAATAGAGTTTAGAATTAAACATGATGTCTCGGGGTTATCATGTTTGCAGATCTTCTAAAATCAAGAACAAAAGATTGGCTCGATGGAAAATTATGAAACAAGATGGCTTTTGTTCCTGGTGATTGGAACTACCTACAAACGAGTTTAATTTAATTTTGCTCGTGAGAATGCCTACCTTTGACTCGATTTATCTTCTAGGGCTTAGAACTCCAAGAACGAGGAAGAAGCTCCAAGGACTCCTTCTCCCCACGAGATACTCTCCTCCTTGGCTTCTTCTCCACGTCCAACAACCTTTGGCAACGAGCTAGGTTGGCCAAGAGGGTTTAAGAGGTGTATTTATATAAATACAAGTTCCTATTCCTACTACTACTCAAATTCCTCTTAATTACGAGGTTTCCTAACTCCACCTTCCTTTCTTGCTTTCCAACCTCGATTTAGGTTAGGATGGGATCTAAATTTGTGCTAGACTATATGGGGTAGGTTTAGGAATCCAATTCCAACTATAATTGCCACTTTTATTGCTTTAATAACCCTTTCCAATTCGGAGATAATTAAACTCCATTTTGATATTTTCTTATTATTCTCCCTTTGTAAATTCATATTTTTGACCCAATAAGTTATAGAGGATCCATTAAGCAAAGCCCATTACTTTTTCCATTTAATGGGTTTTATTAATACTCTTTTCATTGAATATCCCTTTAGATGAGTTTTTAATTTATTACTTAAATTTTTATTTTTCTTGAAAATTCAGGTTGCTACACCCCATGCTCCGCTCCTTGTTGTGGTGCTTGTTGTAGTGTGTGGGCAACCCCGGGATGTAGCATCTCGGCGGTTGGCCTTCCGTCTTATGTCGCGACCGCAGTGCACGTCGCGATATCAGAAGAGGCGTCGCCCCAGTCAAGCGCAACCTTATCACGACGCAGTTGGCCATCGCGATAAGGGTCTTGTCACGACCTAGTTTTGTGTCGCGACAAGAGTGTTGTTGTGATGCGCTGCCCCGTCACGACCGGGTGCTTGTCGCGGTTGCCCTTCCTATCGCGATGGTATCGCGACGGGCTAGGAGGACGCGAAAGCACCAGGCTTGCCTCGAGTGTTTTCGTGGCCGCTGGCGTGTCGGCGTATGCCCTAGGGCAGGTGTGCCCATAGGACCATCTGGTAGGGAACGTGGCATGTTGGCTCACTGGGTTTAGTTGGCCGAAGGTGACATCTTCGTGGTCGTGTCCTAGCGGCAGTGCTAGGAGGCTCGCATCTGTCTAATAATCGATTGTGTGACTGCCAATCGATTATTAGCAGAGCGGTGGTTTCAATTCTGTCTGGTGGTGTTCTGGGTTCTCGGGCCGTGTCGTGTGTGCCGTCGTTGGCCGACGGCCCTCCTGGGTGTTCCGAGAGGGGAGCCGTGCATGCCTGTGCCTGCTGATTTGTCTTGGTTACAAGTCAGTTGTGCCGTTTACTCGTGGTGTGCCCCGCCTGTTCTCTTTTGCCCAGTGTTTTGCACTTGAGGGCTTGTCCCATTCAGAGGTTGTCTCCATTTCCTGGGACCCTCATCCTCGGGAGCCTGTTGAGGGAGTTCTACGGACTACGAGCTTGCTCGCATTGACAACCTAGTGTGGCAGACTCTAGAGCTGAGGGGAAAACGGTGGTGGACAGTGGCGTAGAGTCACTTGTGGAGCTCCCTTAGCAGGGTTTGTGTCTCTGAGGTGGTTGAGGTGTTCTTTCTAGTGTGGACCAGCTAGTCCTTCTCAATGCCTCGCTCTGCATTGGTTCTGGAGCCACGTAGTGAGGGTAGGCGAAGGGCCGCAGCTCAGCCGGGCTCCGGTGGTTTGTTAGTTGTTTTCTGCTGTGGCTCACTAGCCTCACTCTACCTAGGGAGGTTGTAGGTAGGAGTCAGCGGCTGGCAAGTTGGAGGTGTGGACGGTGTGCCCCCTCTTCTCTTAGCTGCTTGTGGCAGCTTGGTTGTTCTTACTGTGACGGAGTTTCTCACATTGTTTCTAAGTGAGTTTCGTCGCACTAGCCTGCACAGTGGTTGTAGCCTAGCCGTGTCTAGTGCCGTGGGCTTGGTTGGTTTGGCCTCGTGGGCTGTGTTTAGTGGCTTCCGCTCAGCATGTTCTCTCACGGTGTCTTGTGCAAGCAACCGACCACTGGTTTTGTAAACCGTTCTGTGGTGCCGTCTGTGGTGGCACTGTAGGGTGTAGTTCCCTGACCTCGTGGAGTGTCCGAGGTCTAGAGTGGTTCTTCTTGTGGGCCCTCGACCTTGTGGAGGTCTGAGGTGGCCGTGCCTATGGTGAGACGTTCCTTCTCACATGTTGCTCGGTGTCTCTCGTGGTGACACATGGTTGTTCCTTCCTTACCTCGTGGAGGTCTGGGATGTTGGTGCTTATGTCGTGAGACTTGTGTCTCACGTGGTTGCTCCAGTGTTCCATGAGCTTCTTTGTCTCGGTGGGTACATGCCGAGGTTTTGCTTCCGCATTGTGTTTGACTCCGCTAGTTCTGCGGGAGTCGTGTCTGGCCCGACCCTGGTTGTGGGTCGTGGCATTACTCTGTTCCGCTGCTTTGTAGTTCTCTGCAGTTGGTGTTTCTCACTTTACTGCTTTCTAGAGTAGTTTGCTTCCGCTTTCATTGGAGTTCCTACTGCTCTGGTTGGTAAGGGACTGGTTATCCCTACTGAACCTTGTTCGTGAGGCTCACCCCCCTACTCTCTTCAGGTAGGGACTCGCTGTTGCAGGAGTTCATTGTCGGATGGTGGTGGTGGCGGTTTGTTGCACTGCGCATTGCCAGCAGTGTGAGTTGTGAGCATGAGCACTTGTACTGTGTGAGTTGAGAGTTGCCTTTTTACAAGTCCTTGGGGTATGCCCCTTAAGGATTGCACCTTTCTTTCTGTACCTATACTTTTATTTGGGACATGATGTACATAATTTCCTTATTAATGTATGAACTTTCTTGTTATAGTTATTTGAATTCATTGCTTATCTCACTGGACTAAATTCTAACCCTTCCGGATCTTCGAATCTGTGGGTGGCAGCACGACCTTCGGGGTCCCTGGCGGGGTGTTCGGGTGGTCGGGTCGTTACAAGGTGACGCCCCGTTCGTGTAGGCGGTGTCCGTGTGGTGCTAGGAGCGAGGAGGAGGTGGCCATTCCGACGTGAAGGCCCCAACGGGTCGGCCATTGAGGTAGGGACCCCTCTTTCCCCCACGTTCTAGCATGCTCCCCTTCCCTTTAAGATCTTGTTTCTCCGTGGTTCTAGGGATTGTGGGGTGTGAGGTGCATGCTCGTGGTGAGTGAGGTTCCCTTTGAGTGTAGATTTCCTTGTAATTCATGCTTTATGGGGTTTGAGGGTGGTTTGCTTTATTTAGAAGCTTTCCTACAGGTTTTCCATGCTCCCCTCCTCTTGTGGTGTGGTTTGCCTTGGGAGGACTATACCGGGGCCTCCCTCGGCTGAGATCGCGACTGGCCCAAGGGTCACAATGGTGTCGCGATGCATACGCCGACCGCGACAGCTTTTGCTGTCACGGCGGCATGGGCACCACGACATCATCGCGACGACTAAGGGCGTCGTGACAAGGTCGCGGCCGGCACTGTCGCGACGGCCAGGGGCGTCGTGACAGTATCAGATACAGGTAAGTTCTTGCGGAGTTGTGTTTCTCATGGAGTCTTCACCATTTCCAGTTCTTGCTGTACCTGTGGCACCACTGCTAGTTCCTAGTACAGTCCTACACTAGTCATTTGCCTGGTGCTCGGCACTTGAGGGGTTGTCCTGTGAGAGAGGTTGTTACCGTTTACCTGGGACCCCCATCCTTATGTGCCTTAAAGGGAGCATTCGGGGTGACGAGCGTACTCGAGTCACGGATTCTGGAGTAGAGGGGAAAACTGTGGTTAAGACAACGGCATCGAGTCATTTGCATAGCTCTCTTGGTTGGTCTAGGACACCGAGGATGGTTGGAGTTCTACCCGGTGTAGGCCAGCAAGTACTTTTTCTCATTGCCTCACTCTTTGTGGCCCCAGAACCACCTAGAGAGGCCAGGCGTGGGTCTGTAGTCCGGCCAGACTATGTTGGTTACTGTTGTGTTACTTTGTGTTCCTACCCCCACTCTGACGAGACGTGGAGGATTGGACCTGGGTCGAGGGTAAGACGTCAGTGGATGCTCCTGACTGGTTGACTAGTGGTAGTGGTTTCCATAGCTAGTGTCGCTTGTCAGGGTAGGGTTCCCCCTGTCTGTGTTTACAGCCGTGTGGTGGTCACGATGTACAGGTCTTACGAAGTTTATGACCGTGGTGTATTTCCGTACCGTCGCTAGTAGTTAGCTTCGCTTCCGCACTTTCCCTTGAAGATTAGAATATATAACTACTGTCATTTATTTTGATTATATATTTCTTTCCCACTTGTTAGAGTCAATAGGAGACTGGTAGTCCCTACTGAGCTTCTATTGTGAAGCTCATCCCTTCTTTTTCCAAGTGAGACTTCTTAGCAGCGGCCAGGTGCGCATCGAGTGGAAGAGACGGGCAGTAGTCACCGTCCCCGTAGCTAGCAGTGATACCCCCTTTCAGTTGTAATTCACCCTCGGGGTATCCCCCTAAGGGCTTTGTTCTTCCCTTCTTTACTTGTACTCGTTGTGTGTTGGGAATGTACCTAGGTGATACACAACGGTCTCGTTCTTCCTTCTACTTCCGCATGTGTGCTCCTAGTTCAGCAGTTGACCATTATTTCCTTTACATATTATGTTAGACTTGTGTTATAGCCCTTCTGGGTCCTCGGGTTCGTGGGCGGCAACTGAGAAAATCGGGTCCTCGGCTTGGGCCGAGGCTCGGGTTCTCGGGGTTATTACACGAAGCCTCGCCCACTGGAACTGTCACGTCCCAAAACATGGCAGCGGAAGAGTTATTTGATAGTTGAGCCGTGAACAGTTGGCAAATAAACATCTAGCTAGCAATCACATATAACACAACTTGTTTGCACTAATCATAAATCTCAAACTCTTTATGTAGCACCCAGGAAATTTTAATTACATAAAAACAAAATAAATGGAAATAAATAATTTCCATAATATCAGAGTATTTAAACATATGTATCATTATCGTATGAGCTAAAACACATCCGAAAAATTCGTAAAAAAATATAAATCAACCCCAAACATTTTTACTAAAAGTTTCACAAAGAAATTTAGGCCAAGAAAAATCGGATTAGCCAAGTTTAAAGTGTTTCACGACTTATTATCGTAATTCATGAATAAGTCGGAAAATCATTATCACACGTACTTGGATGAGTCAGAAAATTAAATAAAAATCATATATGGGCATCAAATAATATCTTCTAATGACCCATCAAGAAATTTGGGTCAATAAAAATCATTTGGACTAGGTTTAAGTGTTATTGTGACCAATTATCCAAATTAGGAAACAAGTCTGAAAATCGTTAACACGAAAATACGACGCAACCAAAAATTTAATAAAAGTGTTGGAGAAACTCCTAACATTATATATTAATGACCCAATATCTTAATTGGGCCATGGGACCATATATGACCCAAAATAAAATGAAGCTAGGAAATGCATGGAAATTCGTAGCTTAAATTAGCTGAAATTAAAAAGAGGCAATTAGAGTTGAATTGGGAAGAGATCTTACACTCTTGGCAACCCAAATTCATGCCTACCCACCCATAGAGGTTGCTTGCTGGTGAAGACTCTCTAATGGAGGGAGAGATCTTCAAATTTTGGAAAGACACAAGCCAATCCCGCAACCCTTCTTTCCTAGTTACAATAGGACTCCGAAATACCTTGGTTACTTAAATACTCTTCATCCAAACCCTAGGGATGAGTTTACAACTTGCTGGGGTCGTGTGGAGGTGCTCTTGGGGGCTGGGGAGCTGTGGATCGACCACAAGAAGGACATCTTCTTCCCGCGTTTGTCTTCTGCGACCTGCACAAACCGTCCACTTGAAGCCGATCAAAGGTAGGCCAAACCTAAACCAAACCTTGAAAGGCTTATACCCCTAGAAAGAGCGTCAAGTTTACGTCCTAACCCAAGTGGAATGCCTAAATTCCATGTAGTATACACAGAGTATTAAGTGTTCTCCTGCGAGTGGTCTGAACACAGGTTTTCTGGAAGAATGGGACTTCTTCAACCCAGAAGGTAAGTTTTCTCGAGCCAAACCTTAACATATCCTATACCAATGTGTAGAGCATCAAGTTAACTTTCATTTCCCACTAGTTTCATCGAATTGCAATGAGTATATTTTGAACAATAAGCATTTTCCCCAAGTCGCGCACTGTTAGGGCTTTTCCCATTGTTTATATGTTGCATGTGATTCGAGACTGAATTAGAGGAAACCCACAACATGAAAGTTTTTCTACTAGTTGTCATAGTCATGTTTGGGTTGAATGTTTTGTCTAAATATCATTAGTTAGGGAGTTATAATCATGGTAAGAGGGTTGCTGCATGAAAGTACGTTTTTTCAAGTTGCACTTGGTGTTACATTGTGTTTGACTTGATTAAAGCCTATCGAAGCCCTCATTGTTTTCTAATTCTGATTTACTGGAAGCACCCTCGCATGCCTAGATTAGTTTAAAAATGGTTTCGTTATTTTTCATCCACTGTACAATTTGTTCTCTATTTTTGAAGCACCCTGTGTCAATATAAGGCTGTTCTGGACCGCAATCCAGGAACATGTCCTTTCTCTGCCAGATTCAAGTGCAGACCCTGTGAACTAGTATGGTGGTGAGAACAGGTCATTTCCACATGGAGGCTGAATAGAACTTGATTTAAACTACTTTAACATGAAATCATTCTAATGACAATGCATTAAAAGTGAATGTGTAAACAACACCGACCAAATCTCTCACAATCTTGACAGATCAGACTTAATGAAAGAACAAGTGGAATCGAAAACCAAAGAGTTAGTATCACTGTACCCTCACAGCTCGAGGGATCAAATAAGTAGACAGAAATAGAAATTAAACTAAAATTGCAAAAAGGTGTAACTCTAATTCTGCATAAATCTGAAGCTCAAAAAAAAAAAAATGACAGAACAAGAATTTTAAACAGAGAATTTTCAAACCAATGTACCCCTACAGCTCAGGGGATGAACATTCATAACTCTCCACAAACACCGAATCAATATCTTCACAGCTCAAGAATCGAAAAGAAGATAAGAACAAATAAGAATCAAAGTGTACTGTGATCAAATCGTAATTCTCATACTATGAAGAATAGGAAGGAGAACAAATTAATGACTCGAAACAAAACTAAAGCAACTCAAAAATCAGCATAGCAACATGAACCTCATCTAGACTGTGGAGATGTCTGGATGCCCTCCGAAAACCGTCACCCTCCCAGACACCGGACAACTTCAGAACAAGCCAGGAAATGGTATTTTCTTGGTTGCCCTGTGCTGTCTCTGGAGCACACACCCCCTGGATTCCTCAGATGCAGGATACCAGAAGAAGCCTCTGATCATTGGAAGTCCTCAGGCTGCCGTCCTCACTAACCCAGAAGAGAGGAAGAAGGCCTCCCCTGATCCCTCCACAGAACTCCTCATGGAAGAGGGGAAGATAAAGCTGATCTCCCCTCAACAACAGAAGCAAAACCCAAAAAAAAAAATCTGAACTAGAAATTTCCCACAAATACTCAACTCCCAGTAGCAAGATCAGCAGAAGAATAGAACAATCCACAATATCGAATTAATGCAAATACTAAACCAGAGAAGAATCCTCATAGTAGGAACAACTCTCCTAGCTCTCACAGATCTCACAGTAGCAGAACTCGCAGATACCCCCAAATCTCTTACAGAAGAACAAAAGAAAAGCACATTTCTAACACCCTTCATCTCGCTCCCACGAATGCTAAAAACTTCACCAATTGCCGAACTACACAATCTGCACTCTTACAGTAGAAAGAAAGAACACAGGAGAGCAAGAAAACTCAGAAGAACTGAAATTAAATGCTACTGAAATGATCTCAGGAACACATGAGAAAATGAAAACTAAAATTAAATGCCACAGTAGTCGAATTCCCAAATGCTTACAACAAGAAGGACAGAACCAAAAATCTCCAAAAGCTTAACTAGCCAAGCCTCCTGCTCTGTAGAACCCCATTCTCCCAGCATCCTCACGATCTCTAGAAGAAATAGAACAAAAGAAAACTCGGATAATTCTCCGAAATTCTCACTGGCGACATATCTCCCTCCCTGAATTATGGAAGAACAGAAAGACAATAAAACTAAAATCCTTAAAGAAAATTGAACCCCTGCTCTGCTGAAAGAAGAACCACAGGAAAAAAATGGCAGAAATAAAATGTCTAAAAACTATAACTGGCTAACCCATTCTACAGGTGCTGAAGGAAAATACTGAGGAAATTGGAAGAAAAACAAAATCTAACATAAAACTTGAACCCCCACATTCGAATCCCACTACTGCTCTGCTTGAAAGAGGAAAATACAGAAGAAAATGACAGAAAAGAAAACCTAAAAATTCCTAAGAAATTCTAACCAGCCCCAACCCCCACAGCGAAGAGGACCTTGGGGTCTTCTTATAGGCGCCCTGACTGCCTCTTCCACCGCATCCGGTTGGGTGCTGCATCGGGATCGCCAGCTCAGCTCGCCATCGCCAGCCAACCGCCCCGCTCTTTTGCGCACCAGATCCAGACGCATGGCCCATCGCCTCGCCGCACCAAGCTCCGCACGAGATCTGCTTCTAGCACCTCACACCTCCAGCACCTTCTGCGCAGCCCTGGCCATCATCCACACCGCCGGATCCAGCAGGCTGCGCACCGCACCCGACCCAGCCCCTGATGCACTGCGCCCAGCTGCATCGTACCAGGGCTCCAATCACACGACCGTCGTGCCATCGCACCAGCCAGCGCCGCACCTCAGCTATTTATACGCCGCCTCCATCTTCTGTGCAGAGGATCCGCCTCAGATGCAGCTCGGAGGGATCCAGCTACGCACCGCCGCCCTGAATCCGGCCCAAAGCGCCCACCTCTGCACAACTTCTTCCACCAGCACCACTGGTCTGGCCGCCAGAGCCATTTCGCACCCAGGTCTTCTTTGCGCCATATGCCATCACCCACAGCAAACCACCTTAAGCCCCTTCCCAGCTCACCATCTTCCAGTAGCTTCTGAGGGAAAGAAATAATTGTTAAAACATGGTTTAAGTGATATTCGTGGGTGGAGTGAGATATTTATTAAAACTAATTTTTATTTATTTAATGGGATAGATGGGATATGTATTAAAAACATATTTAAAGTTTGATTTATTTACTTATTAATATTTGTAAGAAATGATTAAAGATTATTTGTGTACAATGTAAATTTTTTTTATTTAATCAAAATAAAGAAATATTTAACTTTATTAAATGCGAATTTGACTTTGTGTTCTACACTAATTTAGCTAATATGCTCACAAACATGTTTATGGATGAAATGAAAAATTAAAATCAAACTGTACCTTATTTACAGATAAAAGATGTCTAAACTTAATATATGTATGAATTTAACATTAAAAATTATGCAATTATCACTCCCCCCTACTTGAACATTGCTAGTCCCTTAGCAATAAAAATTATTCCAAATATAGGACTAGAAAAATGTCTCATGCTAAATAGTCATCATGTAAAAGATTAATGTAAAGATAAGTCTTTCCTAATTGTAAGGGCTTATGGCAAAAAATTAGTGCACAAATGGTAGCTCACTTAAGAGTTCACATCAGCCCTTCTGGAGCTCTTCTACCTCAGCAATATTCGAGATTAGATTGATTTGATGGAGAAGAAAAGAATTGTGGAATGAGATTCTTGCTCAGTCAGATCGGGTTGTTTCTCTCAGTTCCATTCTGCCCAACTTCCTTGAGGATTATCTTGTTCTGAGTTGAGGACTTTGCCTCTTTATTTGTACTTTGTGCACTAATAATTTTTCTTTTTCATCCATAATGCTGCACAACCCATCACTTTTCAAGAGTAGCGAGTCCAACTTTACTCAAATCCCGGGCATTTTTCATGGATATATTTTTTCTTTTACTTTTGTTTTTATTTATTTCTTTTCTTTTCTTTTCTTTTCCTCTTAAAGGAATGATGGATAGTCAGGTTCCTTGATCACATGCCTTCACTTTCGTCACAATTCACTTAAGGGGAAGGGAGAAAACCAATCACCTCTCTCCTACTAGCCTTAGCAAATTTACTTCATTCAGGCTCAACTAGTCTAAGTGGCTGTGTAGTGTGTGTATGAAAACTTCTTGCCATAAATCCTTACATAAGGTAGACAAGAAGTTCATGTAATCCTTTACTAGAGGCTACCTAACATGGATGTTTGTAAAGGAATGTGACAACTACAAAATTTTAATGGTTAAAGATCAGACACATAGTCTTGGGATGCGCAAAGCCACGCATTTTTATTCAAAGATGACATATTGTGAAATTTTTTATTTGCATATGTACAAGCTCAAGAAAAAGAAATGAAGCAATGGTCGGGATGAGGACTATGAATGCATGCTTATTCTACCTCTCCCCCCTATTTATTGATAGAAAAAGAAAGTAAGATAGAGAATTACCTGATAAAGGAAATCTGTACACTTGGGTTGCCTCCCAAGAAGTGCTAAGTTTATTTCGTCTTCAGCCGGACGCAATTAGGCTTCGTTTGGCTCAGCTAGCTTGGTAGAATCCATTTTTAAGAAAAGTGGGCTTTCAAAGAAATATTTTTGCCCATTGACAGTGAATGATTGTCTAATTTTAGGGTCAAGAATAATGATAGCACCATTGTAGCAATCTTTGATAACACTGTAAAGACCATCCTGTCGGGACTTCAATTTTCCCGAATACAGATGAATCCAAGAATTAAATAACCAGACCTTATCATGCACTTGAAAAATTTTTCGATGAATTTTCAAGACTTCATTGGTTTCTTCTCATGCCCTTCATCAAGATCGCTAGCAATTATAATGGGCCAAGTCTCGTTCTCTCCTAGAAGATGTATTTTAAATTAGCAGGGAGTGGTTTTAGCTCAACCTTAGGAGAACATTCTAATGGAAATGATAGATTATTATTCTGAAACATGGAACTAAGTTGTCCTTCCTCTCCCTCAAACCCTAGAGCACAGGGTTGGTCTACTGCTTTTTTCCTCACAAGATTCTTCCAGAGTTCTTCATTACCAGTTGTTTGTTATTATATTTTGACTTTAAAGCTTCAGGAAAAGGGACTCTTGGAATGTAATGACTTGGGTCTTCATTTATTTTGATTGTGTCTAGAGGCTCTTCAGTTATTTTCTCTTTTCCCTTAGATTTTTCAACATTCTCTTCAACCTCTTCTTTAATTTCAAGTTCAATTTCATTTTCTTTATCCTCATTCAATGTTGACATGTGTGGGTGAGGATTTATCAAGATTTTTTCATTTCTTAAAGTTGACACTATTTTCATATTTTCCACTTGAGGACCCCTAGCTTGGGCAGGAGAATGGTCCTGTTGTATAAATTGATTTTGAATTTGTGGTGCTGGAATGTTCTGGACAAAAGTTTGTTGTGTGTTTAATGGTGGAGGTGCATTTTGTCTAACATGTGGTATGTACCCCTGGACTTGATGGTTTTGCTGGTTCAGATAAAATCCATGAGGGTTGTTCCTTAGGTTTGCTATAGTTTGACTTGGTAACTGACCCAATTCCCTCCTACACACATCAGCAATCTGAGACTCTATCCTATCCAAATTTTGTTGAATATTTTGGTTCTGATTTTGATATTGATTTTGTTATTCTTGCATAGTTTGGCAAAGAGTCATGATCATGTTTTGAAGTTGATTTATTTTATCTTCCCAATTGGGCTGAGATGATGGTGGTTGATTGTATGAAGGTTGCTGAAAATTGGTATGGGCAAATTGATTGAAGTTTTGATTTCCTTGGAATTGTGGAGATTTAGAGTAGGAAGATTGGCCAAATCTCAGATTCTGATTGGGATAAGATTGACCGTACATGGATTGCTTGAAAGAAGGTTGAAAAATTTGTTCAGATTGATTTTTCCAAGAAAAGTTTGGGTGGTTTCTCCAAACAGGATTGTGTGTGTTAGAATATGGATCATGAGAGGGTTTGTAGAAACTTTGGACAGCTTGGACTTGTTCTTGATAGGCCATGATATGAAAGAACCTCTCAATCTCTGCGATAGGTTGAGCCAAATCTAAATTGAATAATCATCTACCAAGCATGCACAGTTGAAAAGCCTTCTATTTTTGATTTTTGAATTTTTTTTAAAGATTTTTATTGATTTTTATGAATTTTATGAACAAACACAAACAAACAAATACTTTCAAAACAAATTAACCTAAACACTAATGTTCATTGGACTTATGTTATTTTTCTCAAAATCAGATTTATACTTGCTTAAATTCCAATTCTAACTCTTCTTGTACCGGCCAGGTAAGAGGTGGAGTAGAGGGAGGCCCCCCTTGCTTTCGCAAGGACCCAATTAAATAACCTCTAGCTCACTTAAGCGTAAGCTTTATAACCTCTAATCCTAGACACCAGACTTAAAGAGAAGTTTTGAATTCAAGAAGGATAAATCTAATGATGAACCCTAGGCCAAGTCTACTGATTTTTATTAAAAGTTTAGGCAAAAGCAAGAATGTGGAAATTTTTGTGATTTTTGGGCAAAGGAAAGGGTGATGAAATCCCTCACCTTATATTTTTATTCTAATGGGTGAAGCCCTTAAGTAGTCCCATTTCAAATGTGAAGTGCACAGATCAAGTTTCAAACAAGAGATTATCTAATGCTAAGTCTAATGCATGAATCGAGCAATGGAAGTCTTACCTTTTCCCCGCACTCTTCAATGCAAGAAAAGAGATGACAATTAAAATGACAATTAAGATGATGAAGGTCCTAAAACATGAGATTCTAATCTTGAGAAATGAAATTTTTATTTACAAACAAACGGCTAACATGAAAGAGCGATTTGGAATTTTTTTTAGGTTTTAGATTTTTTAATTTTTTATTTTGTTTTTGAATTAAATGAATGAAACTAAGAAAATATAAGGTTCTACTATAAACTAATTCAAATCACTCAAACCACCAAAAGGCCAATTATTACATGCCAACGGGAAATAAATCTCTGTACATGCACAGAGAGTACATGAATTCCTCACTACAACATCACTCTCACTCTTTCTATCTAAAAGATTGAATTAAAAGCAATTAGGAAAAGAAATCATCAAGCTCCTCCAATGGCTTCAAATACCAAGCCCAATCTCCATGTTCCACTCCTTGTGCAAATCTCTCCTTGTGCAAATCTGAAATGAAAGCCCAATAACAAGTCAATGTAAAACCAATAGAAATTAAAACAAATGAAAGAAGATTAAATCAAACTCTAATGCCTCCCCGGCAGCGACGCCAAGATGAACGCGCGACAGTGTTGACTGTGCCTTTTCGTTGTCCAGAGTTCTTCGCACATGTCAAGATGCACACTTCCTCTAAACTGTCTCACAAATTTAAAATAGAAAAGATGAACTAGTATGGTGGTGAGAACATGTCATTTCCACAGGGAGGTTGAATAGAACTTGATTTAAACTACTTTAACTTGAAATCATTCTAACGACAATGCATTAAAAGTGAATGTGTAAACAACACCGACCAAATCTCTCACAATCTTGACAGATCAGACTTAATGAAAGAACAAGTAGAATCGAAAACCAAAGAGTTGGTATCACTGTACCCTCACAGCTCGAGGGATCAAATAAGTAGACAGAAATAGAAATTAAACTAAAATTGCAAAAATGTGTAACTCTAATTCTGCATAAATCTAAAGCTCAAAATAAAAAAAAATGACATAACAAGAATTTTAAACAGAGAATTTTCAAACCAATGTACCCCTACAGCTCAGGGGATGAACATTAATAACTCTCCACAAACACCGAATCAATATATTCACAGCTCAAGAATCGAAAAGAAGATAAGAACAAATAAGAATCAAAATGTACTGTGATCAAATCGTAATTCTCATACTATGAAGAACAGGAAGGAGAACAAATTAATGACCCAAACAAACTAAAGCAACTCAAAAATCAGCACAGCAACATGAACCTCATCTAGACTGTGGAGATGTCTGGATGCCCTCCGAAAACTGTCACCCTCCCAGACACCGGACAACTTCAGAACAAGCCAGGAAATGGTATTTTCTTGGTTGCCCTGTGCTATCTCTGGAGAACACACCCCCTGGATTCTTCAGATGCAAGATACCAGAAGAAGCCCCTGATCTTTGGAAGTCCTCAGGATGCCGTCCTCACTAACCCAGAAGGGAGGAAGAAGGCATCCCCTGATCCCTCCACAGAACTCCTCACGGAAGAGGGGAAGATAAAGCTGATCTCCCCTCAACAACAGAAGCAAAACCCCAAAAAAAAAATCTGAACTAGAAATTTCCCACAAATACTCAACTCCCAGTAGCAAGATCAGCAGAAGAATAGAACAATCCACAATATCGAATTAATGTAAATACTGAACCAGAGAAGAATCCTCACAGTAGGAACAACTCTCCTAGCTCTCACAGATCTCACAGTAGCAGAACTTGAAATACCCCCAAATCCCTTATAGAAGAACAAAAGAAAATCACATTTCTAACACCCTTCGTCCCCCTCCCACGGATGCTAAAAACTTCACCAATTGCCGAACTACACAATCTGCACTCTTACAGTAGAAAGAAAGAACACAGGAGAGCAAGAAAACTCAGAAGAACTGAAATTAAATGCTACTGAAATGATCTCTGGAACACATGAGAAAATGGAAACTAAAATTAAATGCCATAGTAGTCGAATTCCCAAATGCTTACAACAAGAAGGACAGAACCAAAAATCTCCAAAAGCTTAACTAGCCAAGCCCCCTGCTCTGTAGAACCCCATTCTCCCAACAGCCTCACGATCTCCAGAAGAAATAGAACAAATGAAAACTCGGTTAATTCTCCGAAATTCTCACTGGCGACATATCTCCCTCCCTGAATTATGGAAGAACAGAAAGACACTAAAACTAAAATCCTTAAAGAAAATCGAACCCTTGCTCTGCTGAAAGAAGAACCACAGGAAAAAAATGGCAGAAATAAAATCTCTAAAAACTGGAACTGGCTAACCCATTCTACAGGTGCTGAAGGAAAATACTGAGGAAACTGGAAGAAAAACAAAATCTAACATAAAACTTGAACCCCCACATTCGAATCCCTACTACTGCTCTGCTTGAAAGAGGAAAATACAGAAGAAAATGACAGAAAAGAAAACCTAAAAATTCCTAAGAAATTCTAACCAGCCCCAACCCCCACAGCGAAGAGGACCTTGGGGTCTTCTTATAGGTGCCCTGACTGCCTCTTCCATCGCATCCGGTTGGGCGCTGCATCAGGATCTCCAGCTCAGCTCGCCATCGCCAGCCAACCGCCCCGCTCTTCTGCGCACCAGATCCAGACGCATGGCCCATCGCCGCGCCGCACCAAGCTTCGCACGGGATCTGCTTCCAGCGCCTCACACCTCCAGCACCTTATGTGCAGCCCTGGCCATCATCCACACCGCCGGATCCAGCAGGCTACGCACCGCACCCGACCCAGCCCTTGATGCACCGCATCCAGCTGCATCGTACCAGGGCTCCGATCACACAACCGCCGTGCTATCGCACCAGCCAGCGCCGCGCCTCAGCTATTTGTACGCCACCTCCATCTTCTGTGCAGGGGATCCGCCTCAGATGCAGCTCGGTGGGATCCAGCTATGCACCGCCGCCCTGAATCCGACCCAAAGCGCCCACCTCTGCACAGCTTCTTCCACCAGTGCCACTGGTCTGGCCGCCAGAGCCATTTCGCACCCAGGTCTTCTCTGCGCCATATGCCATCACCCACAGCAAACCACCTTAAGCCCCTTCCCAGCTCACCATCTTCCAGTAGCTTCTGAGGGAAAGAAATAATTTTTAAAAACATGGTTTAAGTGATATTCGTTGGTGGAGTGAGATATTTATTAAAACTAATTTTTATTTGTTTAATGGGATAGATGGGATATGTATTAAAAACGTATTTAAAGTTTGATTTATTTACTTATTAATATTTGTAAGAAATGATTAAAGATTATTTGTGTACAATGTAATTTTTTTTTTTATTTAATCAAACTAAAGAATATTTAACTTTATTAAATGCGAATTTAACTTTGTGTTCTACACTAAATTTAGCTAATATGCTCACAAACATGTTTATGGATGAAATGAAAAATTAAAATCAAACTGTACCTTATTTACAGATAAAAGATGTCTAAACTTAATATATGTATGAAATTTAACGTTAAAAATTGTGCAATTATCAATCAACTAAGAATAAAGGAGGAGGATATTCACAAGTCTGCATTCCAGAGTAGATATGGTCACTATGAGTTCATGGTCATGTCGTTTGGTTTAACAAATGCTCCAGCGGCTTTCATGCAACTTATGAACAATATTTATAGGCCATACTTGGACTAGTTTATAGTGGTGTTCATTGATGACATCCTTATTTACTTTAAATCTAAAGAAGAACATGAGGAACACTTGAAGGTTGCTTTGCAAGTGCTCAGAGATAATCAACTCTATGCTAAACTTAGTAAGTGTGAATTCTGGATGGAGGAAGTGTCTTTCCTTGGTCACATCATATCTAAGGAGGGAATCTTTGTGGATCCATCTAAGGTGGAGGCGGTAAAGAATTGGGAAAGGCCGACAACTGTGTCGGAGATTAGGAGCTTTCTGGGTTTAGCTGGTTATTATCATCGCTTCATTAAAGATTTCTCAAAGATAGCTGTACCATTGACCAAGCTTTCCAGGAAGGAGAATCCATTTGCATGGACTGATGAATGTGAAGAATGTTTCCAGGCATTGAAAGGGCACCTTACCTCGGCACCCTTACTGACACTGCCAATTGCTGGGGGCAGTTTTGAAGTATACACCGATGCATCCGGGATCGACCTAGGCTGTGTGCTGATGCAAATGGGAAAGTTATATGCTACGCGTCCAGACAATTGAAGAAGCACGAGGACAATTATCCTGTACATGATCTGGAGCTAGCTGCTGTAGTCTTCGCCTTGAAGATATGGCGTCATTATCTATATGGTGAGAATTCATTGTGTTTTCTGACCATAAAAGCTTGAAGTATCTGTTTTCTCAATAGGACTTGAATATGAGACAGCGGAGGTGGTTGGAGTATCTCAAAGACTTCGACTTCACGATCCAATACCATCAAGGAAAAGCAAATGCTGTGGCAGATGCTCTAAGTAGAAAGCCAATGATCACATTGTCAAGTTTAATGGTGGATGAATGGAAGTTATTAGAGGACTTCACCAAGTTAAATATTGATGCTGACATCAAAGAGAAGGGATGCCTTATTGCTAGTGTTAGAGCACAACCTACACTATTGGAGGACATCACAACACTCCATGTGACGACCCAACCAGCAAACTGGCCTAACAACCGTACTAATTGGTAGACTTCCCAGGAAGGTCACCCATCCTGGGACTACTCCCAACTGAGCACGCTTAACTTCAGAGTTCTTTTCCTGCTCGAGCTCTGAAAATGACTAGTCCGGGTTGTTGGTAGTCTACTGATTTAGTCTATTTAACATATTCTTATATGGGGTGTTACAATCTACCCCTCTTATATAAGTGAGGTCCTCGTCGCTGCTCACATATAGCACACAATCAAACCCCAGGCAGGCAGGATTCTAGAGGTGGCCCCCACAGGTTCAAGAGGTGGCTCCCACTATGTAGCACTTTGCGCCATTATGGCTTCAAGAGGTGGCTCCCATAGCGTAGCACTTTGTCCTGTGTGGCACTTAGTTCCTGCACTTCCGGCTGGGTAAGGCTCTGATACCATTTGTGACGACCCAACCAGCAAACTGGCCCAACAACCGTACTAATTGGTAGACTTCCCAGGAAGGTCACCCATCCTGGGACTACTCCCAACTGAGCACGCTTAACTTCAGAGTTCTTTTCCTGCTCGAGCTCTGAAAATGACTAGTCCGGGTTGTTGGTAGTCTACTGATTTAGTCCATTTAACATATTCTTATATGGGGTGTTACAGGATTTCTCATTAACTGAAGATGGAAGACTATTGTTCCGAGATCTAGTCTGTGTACCCGACCATGAGGAGATAAAGAAAATGATCATGGATGAGGCTCATAAGACCAGGTATACCATTCATCCTAGAACTACCAAAATGTATCAAGATTTGAAAAGAAGCTTTTGGTGGCCTAATATGAAGAGAGAGGTGGCGGAATATGTCGCCCGATGCTTAACATGTCAAAGGGTCAAGGCAGAACACTTGCGACCCGCAGGTAAACTCAGACCCCTAGAAATCCCGACATGGAAATGGGAAGGTATAGAGATGGACTTTAATTTCAGACTACCCAAATCTAGAGGTGGATTCGATGATATCTGGGTTATTGTCGACCGCTTAACTAAGTCGGCCCACTTCTTACCAGTGAAGAATAAGTGGTCAGTAGATGTTCTGGTTGCATTATATGTGAAGGAAATAGTCAGATTACATGGAGTACTGGTGTCTATCGTATCTGATGGAGACCCTAGGTTTAGATCCCACTTTTGGAAAGGACTGCACTACTCATTGTGATCTAAACTAAACTTTAGCACAACTTTCCATCCACAGACAGATAGTCAGATGGAGAGAACCAACCAGGTAATTGAAGATATGCTTAGAGCATGTGTCCTAGAATTTTGAGGTAGCTGGAACGAACACTTATGTAAGACCCTCAAATTTTCCGTCGCATTTTTCGTATTTATGTGTGTATATTATGTTGGAGTATGTATGTATGTATTTACGTAGGTATTAAAATAGTATAATTACGTGTACATGTGTTTATATTAAACGTAAATAATGTATGTATTGCATGATGATAGTGTGAATATAATACTATGTACTTATTGCATGTATAGAAGCTTGGTATGCATGGTTTTCTGCATAATTAGGGTTCTGGCCGAAGGCCCTTTTGGCGTCAATCCCCAGGCCGTTGAGGTGGTGTTAGCGTCCAGCCCTGGACGCCAACCCTAATTCCGGCGTCTAGAGATCTGGACGTCGACTTCTCTGGCCTGCATGCGCAGCAGAGCTGCTGTCTTTTGAAGCAAGGCATGGCAACGATTGGGGGGATGTCCCCCAACGGCTCTGAGGGTGTCCCATCACCCTAGTGAGTGGGAGAAAGACCCTCTTTAGGTCTGAACCCGAAATGGCTCTCCCCATTCTTTCCCTTCACCCTTGCAAGAGGAGAGAAGTGAGAAAGAAAAACCCTAGGTGAGCTGTGAGAAAAACCCATTTTTGAACCCCCAAATCCGACCCCTTGGAGGTTCATTTGAAGATCTTCTGCATCAAGGAGGAAGCTGAAGCATAGGGGAAGGCCTCCCCATCATCCCCTCGGCGTGGAGATCACCCAGGAGCTCGGAGGAAGGCAATCTTGGAGGCACTTCTGCAACTTCTTGGAACTACCCAAGGAGGTCTTCTTCGAGCCATAAATCTCTTGGAGGAATTTTAGAGAGGCAAGTAACCTATCTATGGTGTTCCCATATGAGTCTAGGTGGTTTTCAACATTTTTATGGAATTTATCTCGAGTCCTAGACCCTCCATTTCACCCAAGATTTAGAGCTCGGGTCTGTGTTTTCTGCACAGACCTGAGTAGACGGCAAGGTCCCTGGACGCCCAGTTCATCCTTGGCGTCCATCGACCATGCCGCTGACTCTGATTCAGCGGCCAGAGACCGCCGTCTAGTTCTTCTGAACAGAACAGTGAGCTGTTCTGTCCCTCTTGTATATTAATTTCGGTATGTTTTATGCGATGAGGATATATTGTACACCTTATACTCTATGTATATTGTGCATTGTGGTTGTGGATGAATGTGATGTAATGGTGAATGTGGGGTAATGACATCTTGTAAAATTGTGAGCATAACTTGTAGATAATTTTTGCAAATTAATGTTCCATGATTAGGATGAGTTAAATGTCTTGTTTTTAGTCTATTCATGAAGAATTGTGGGACATGTATGTATGTTCCAAATTTTTGGTAATTCATGCATACTTGTGGAATTGCTAGTAAGTTCGGTTCGGTAAAATGAAAGCATGTAAAAATGGTTTGTGGTAACGGATTTATAGATGTATGAATTAGGATGATGTTGTATTCTGAAATCATGCGTTAGTGTTCTCTGTGCAAAACAGTAAGTGGATGAATTTCAAATGTGTTAGACCCATGTTAGCTTAAGTTGTGAATAATATGCTAATTAAGTGTTTGATTTTCTGTAAATCCTATTTAGCTCAGAAGAATCTGGAAAATTGAGGGTATGATTTGGAACTCGAAAACAACATGTGGTTAAAATTTCAGGTCAATTGGAATAGTAAATAAAAGTTATGTGCTTTCATGTGAAATGTGATAATTCGTGCATATGATCGAAATGTGATTAGATTTTGTTTAAACCCAGCATGATTAATGTGTTTACTGTGTGTTGAACCTTGAAAACTCTGTAGTACCATGTTAGGAAAAACAGAGGTGTTCATGTGAGTAAGAAAGTGTGAATGTAATGAAGAGTGTCAAGTGTAAAACCATGTGTAAAACGGTAAATGTGTAAAAGTGTAAACTGTGCCAATGTGATACTGCTTCCGAGAAGGCAGTGGAGCCGTATCAGGGAAAAGTCCCCCTGAGAAAGTTCATTGTGTTAAAGTGACCCTAAGGGCAGTAGGGGGAAATCCTGGAGGTGGACAAGTACCACTGGTTAGGGTGAAGACTTGTTCTCCCGGTCTGCGCAGTCCAAGAGTCGCCATTGTATTGCCTAGATGGCGTCTATGTGATGTGATGTGTTTGTGTCCTTCTTTGGTGGTTTGGACTATGTGTCACGGCACTAAAATATGTGTAAAGTGTAATGTGTAAAGTGTATGTGACCATGTGTAAATGTGTAAGTGATATGTGAATGTGTATGTGTAAAGTGAACCATGTGAAAGAGGGAACTAGTGTAAAGAAAAATGTGAAATCTTAGATATGTAAATGTGTTATAGAAACCATGTGAAACTAAATCTGAAACCAAGTGAATTCAGAAAATGCATGTTATTATTCTCATGTTTGTGTGTGCAAAAGTGTTTAGAATCCCTGTTAGGAACAACAAATGAGTATGTGAGTAAAATGGCATGATGGATTGTTCATGTGTTATGTTTAAGCAATGTTGTAGCTTTCATGTGTAGGTTTATAGTCATTGGACCATGTGAGATCAGCAACCTAAAGTATGATAAAAAGTTATGTATGTACTTAAGAACATGTGGAATCCATGCTAATTATGTTCCCCGTTCATGTATGCAAATTGTTCATGTCAATAGCTCTCACGTTTCGATTAAAGTCTCATGAGTGAATTGAATAGAGACCATGTGATAGATGAAGGTTATTTTTGAAATCTGAAAGCATGCGTTATGTATAAAATTGTAGAACCTTCATGATAGGTTGAAAACTTAAATGGACTAGCATGCTATGTGTTACTAATTGTAATGTGCGTGTAGAAACCGCTAGGACTTGTACGTGTATATCATGCATAGTGTTACTTGCTGAGTTCCTGGACTCACTCCTTGCTTCGGCGTACAGGTATAGTTGGTGACACAGTACCCTCGGAGGAGGCAGCAGAGACGGACTCCGAGCGTGGAGACTAGCCAGTTTTGAGATCTTTGTGACTGTGTACTTCTTAGTATGTACTTGAACATTGTATTAGAATTATCATTAAAAGAATGTAATATGTGGACATTTTGCATTTCTATTTCAGCAATTTAATTCATGTGAACTCTAGTTCCTTTTGCAAATTGTAAATTGCATGTATGTTTAATGTGGATGATGAATGAATGGAGATAGTTCTCTTTTACTTCCGCTACTCTGTTATATATATTCGCGTGTATCTCAGCTGTTTGTATCGTTGGGTAAATGTCCCACTATGGCTGGCAGCACTCGCTATACCGACGTGGGTTGGTATAACCGTACCGGTATAATGAGGGCCGTCACAACTTACCTCTTGTGGAGTTCGCCTACAATAATAGCTATCAAGCTAGCATTCAAATGGCACCATTTGAAGCACTCTATGGCAGGAGTTTCCGATCTCCAATATGCTAGTATGAAGTTGGCGAAAAACAAATGCTAGGACCATAGATGATAAGGGAAACTACAGAGAAGGTAAAGCTTATAAAAGAAAGAATGGCAGTGGCGCAGCAAAGACAAAAGGCATATGCGGATAATAGAAGAAGAGACCTGGAGTTTCAGGTTGGGGAACATGTATTCTTAAAAGTGTCTCCAGGCCGTGGAATCAGGTGTTTTGGCATTAAAGGCAAGTTATCACCAAGGTTTGTCGGGCCTTTCAAAATCCTTGAAAGAATCGGCGAGGTGGCATATCATCTCGCTTTACCACCACAAATGGATGGAATACACGATGTGTTCCACATATCCATGTTGAAAAAGTATGTACGGGATCCATGGCATGTCATAGAATATGAGCTCCTGGAATTCAACAAAGACGGAACGTATCAAGAGAAGCCAATTAAGATCGTGGACCGGGAAATGCGCCAATTAAGGAACAAGATCATCCCACTGGTAAGGGTTAGATGGAATCAACGCATGGATGAAGATGACACGTGGGAAACCGAGGAAGCAATACACAAAAGATACCCGGAGCTATTCACAAGTAAGTACACCTCACTTGTACAATAACTTTCTATGCATGAATTTGGGGACCAAATTCTCTTAAGTGGGGTAGGGTGTAGCACCCCAGAAATTTTAATTACATAAAATTTCAAAATAAATAGAAATAAATAATTTCCATAATATCAGAGTATTTAAACATACGTATCATTATCGTATGAGCTAAAACACATCGGAAAAATCCGTAAAAAAATATAAATCAACCCCAAACATTTTTACTAAAAGTTTCACAAAGACATTCATGCCAAGAAAAATCGGATTAGCCAAGTTTAAAGTGTTTCATGACTTATTATCGTAATTCATGAATAAGTCGGAAAATCATTATCACACATACTTGGATGAGTCAGAAAATTAAATAAAAATCATATAGGGGCTTCAAATAATATCTTCTAATGACCCATCAAGAAATTTGGGTCAATAAAAATCATTTGGACTAGGTTTAAGTTTATTGTGACCAATTATCCAAATTAGGAAACAAGTTGGAAAACCGTTAACACGAAAATACGACGCAACAAAAAATTTAATAAAAGTGTTGGAGAAAATCCTAACATTATATATTAATGACTCAATATCTTAATTGGGCCAATGGACCACATATGACCCAAAAATCAAATGAAACTAGGAAATGCATGGAAATTCGTAGCTTAAATTAGTTGAAATTAAAAAGAGGCAATTAGAGTTGAATTGGGAAGACATCTTACACTCTTGGCAACCCAAATTCGTGCCTACCTACCCATAGAGGTTGCTTGATGGTCAAGACTCTCTAATGGAGGGATAGATCTTCAAATTTTGGAAAGACACAAGCCAATCCCGCAACCCTTCTTTCCTAGTTACAATAGGACTCCTAAATACCTTGGTTACTTAAATACTCTTCATCCAAACCCTAGGGATGAGTTTACAACTTGCTAGGGTCATGTGGAGGAGCTCTTGGGGGCTGGGGAGCTGTGGATCGACCACAAGAAGGGCATCTTCTTCCCCTATTCGTCTTCTGCGACCTGCACAAACCGTCCACTTGAAGCCGATCATAGGTAGGCCAAACCTAAACCAAACCTTGCAAGGCTTATACCCCTGGAAAGAGCGTCAAGTCTACGTCCTAACCCAAGTGGAATGCCTAAATTCCATGCAATATAGACAGAGTATTAAGTGTTCTCCTGCGAGTGGTCTGAACACGGGTTTTCTGGAAGAATGAGACTTCTTCAACACAGAAGGTAGGTTTTCTTGGGCCAAACCTTAACATATCCTATAACAATGTGTAAAGCATCATCAAGTTAACTTTCATTTCCCACTGGTTACATTGAATTTCAATGAGTAGATTTTGAACTATAAGTGTTTTCCCCAAGTCGCGCACTGTTAGGGGTTTTCCCATTCTTTATATGTTGCATGTGATTCGAGACTGAATTAGAGCAAACCTACTACATGAAAGTTTTTCTACTAGTTGTCCTCGTCATGTTTTGGGTTGAATGTTTTGTCTAAATATCATTAGTTAGAGAGTTATAAGCATGGCAAGAGGGTTGCTGCATGAAACTACGTTTTTCAGGTTACACTTGGTGTTACGTTGTGTTTGACTTGATTAAAGCCTATCGAAACCCTCATGGTTTTCCAATTCTGATTTATTGGAAGCACCCTCACATGTCTAGATTAGTTTATAACTGGTTTCGTTATTTTTCATCCACTGTACAATTTGTTCTCTATTTTTGAAGCACCCTATGTCAATATAAGGCTGTTCTGGACCGCAATCCAAGAACATGCCCTTTCTCTGCCAGATTCAGGCGCAGTCCTTGTGAACGCGATGGCCCGATAGGCCGCGTTCTATGGTCTTGTGATGACAACATACCCCTTCGCGTTCTGAACGCGACGAAGCGCTCCGTCGCTACCTTGCTGCCTGATTTGACTGCCCCGTCACGTTCTTCACATCCCAGTGTTGCGTTCTGTTCTCGACCCGTTGCGACCCTTACGGGGATCCGTAGCGACCTGACCTTCGGGTCTGACTGCCCTGTCACCTTCTTCATATGCACCCGTCGCGATCTCAGGATTTTGCATTAAATCCCTACTTATTTTCATGTAAATCTAACAGCTATACCCGAGGTCTAGTTAATATGATATTTAGTGTGTAATTCACATGTTTTGGGTCTGATCAATGCATGGTGGTTATTTTAATGGCTTAAAAGTGATTAACCCATTTAAAAGCTTTAATTACATGAAGGTTATTCTAATTGCTCTTTAAATGTTATGATCCGTTCATGCAACTTGTGATTCAATCTTTCCATTATTCTACCATGTTTTAGATGATAATTATTATTCTGAAAATCTTGCAAACCCATGTGTAGTTAAATGCATTGTTCAATTCATGCCATCATGTTAAGTGTTCTCCGCAAGTTTAAAACCGATGGTTTGTGGATTGAGACACGCTTACATCACTACACACTTACACGTCTAGGCAGCCCTTTCTTGGGGATTTGGAAGCTCTCTACCGATCATTCCGAATCGGTAGACTAGTGACCTTTTCTCTAAGGTCTCCGTAAATCTCCTCTGACCATGGATTCCCACATGGCCGACGAGTTGGTTGTACCATTGAAGTTCCCTGGAGATAGCGTGCACTTCCTCTCTCGTCTTGTTCTCGTGAGTGTGAATTACAATCTAGACTAATGCCGTTAATGTAAAGATTGAACTAAATTATAAATCATACCGTTATGCTGCCGAATTTATCTCTTGACCATTGTTATCATAAAATCATGTTCAATTATTTATTACTAGTTCTCATCATCATCATTAACATGACATTACACATGTTTACTTATTGAAAACTCTCATTGGCCATTATTAATGACTGTGGGTATCTACATTTATGAATTAAGTGAGATGCTGACTGGGCACGGCGAGTGTCCAAGGGCTCCAGTCTAGCCCCAATAACGGAGAGTCATAAATATACTGTTAACTATGGGGTATAATGATTACTGGCGTTGCATCTGCGGTGGGAGTCGTGAGTGTGTGTTGAATGATAGATACAATAACCACATACATGTGTCCTGGTGTACATTCTTGATGGATCTTTTCTTGGTGTACATTGGTGTCTACGTGCCTGATTAGTGTTACATGATTGTGCTCGTGCGTGCTTGCTTGCGTGATATGGCCATCTTGTATTTAATGCAATTAGTGATACCTTGCGTTCTTGACATCAAGTGAATTCTTGCGTGCTTGTACAAAGTGATCTATTACTAGTTCTATCTTGTCATCTTGTTCAAAATCGTGTTCTATCATGATCACTCTATCTAGCTTGTTCATGTAACATGTTTTAACGGGTTTTATTCGTACTTGCATATCATTCATCATGCGTACCTAGTTCCAAATTGCTAATTACTTATATCATTGCCCGCACATTGAGATATAAATCCTACTGGGCTAGTTTGCTCATCCCCTACTTTTATCCAATCTAAGTGACTATGAAGTTCAAGAGGAAGAGCAAGTCGAGGATGGTGATGAGCGTTCCAATTATGAGTCTATCTATAGTTAGTTTATTTTGAGTGTTAGAACAATGTAGTAGGAAGTGAGGTATTATGTACTTTTACTTTTATTGAGTCTTAGTCCTGTAATAGTTTCCATTTGGAATACAATGAGTTGAGATTTGAATAAAAGATTAGTTGAGTTCAATATTTGGGCCCTATGATGATGTATGTTGTTATACATTTACTGTGTGCTAGCTAGAGGCTTATTTGCCGACTGTTCACGTCTCGGGTTATCATCTCGAATTATTTCCGAATTAATATTAATATCCGCTGCGTAATTCTCGGGACGTGACACTTTATTTCATTTCAATGATGAGAACTAATACAAGCTCCAATTCAAAATCGAACTATAGGACTAAGACTCAATAAAAGGGAAAATTACATACTATCCTCACTCCTACTACATTATTCTAGTACTCTCATACTCAAACTAGCATACTATGACACGACAACTATAGCTTGTAGGATGCTCTCACCCTTGGTCATCCCCAATGTAGTCCTAGTTGAAAGATATGTGGAATTATCTTAAGCAGTAATCTAGAAGGGGGGATGAATAGATTACTACCAATTAAAAGCACTATAGCCTTTTTTTTATCCAACACTGACTTATTGAAAACTTAAACAGATTTATATCAGATTCGAACTATGACGTTTGTGCTGATTGTGAGTAGAGCGAATAACAATCTATCTAGCGTGTGAATAATCCATGTGCCTACCAAACATCTACCGTGAAACGTTCAAACCACAGGGCATGAAGATTTATGGTGGTTCGGAGTACACAACTTGTGTATCCTACATCCACCGTCCACACACACATGCAGAATGACTGCTTATCAGCGAGTTCAACTATACAACACACACACCCACGTTGTCTGATGCAAAGAAGCAATGAAAACTACAACCCACATGTGGATCAATCACAAGGGACGGTTGAACCACAACCACACACACAAAGTATTGAAAAGTAGAAGAAGAGAAGAGTTCTGAGTTTTAGAAACTAATCCAGATGAAGAACTCTTCTTGGTGGTCATCCAGAAGAACTCCAAGCTTCGTGTAGATGATGCCCAGTTGATGGAGAAGCTTGAATCGTGGACGAACTGACTTCAACTCCGCTTGTGAGATGGATCTTCCACGAACTGGACGGAGGGTTCAGCAGAGCAGCAGGGAGAAGCTTTTCTCTTAGGTTTTGCTTAAGGTTTTGGTATGGTGGCTTCTTACTGCGAAAATACCTTCATATAATCTATATATATAGGTGTCCAAGTATGGAGAGTCATGCTTGAAGGGATCACCCCAATACAGATCATATCCTAACCATCGGATGTAACTTTCTCTTCGTCTGTAGACAGGCACCATGTAGCTGTCGACAGCTACTACTTAAAACTGGTTCCCAGAACCATGTAAGTTCCTGGAACACTGGGGCTGTCGACAGGCGATCCCTGGCTGTCAACAGGTAGCCTTATCTGTCAACAGGTAAGCTCCATCTGTTGACAGCTACTGCTCCATTTGAGCTTCTAGTAGGTTGTTTATTGCTGGATGGTCCATCTGTCGATAGGTATATTCCTGGTTGTCAACAGGTGATCACTTGAAGTTTATTTCTTGTTCTTTTTCATTTGGATCTTGTTGCTTGGCTTGTATGCATTCATACCTACACTGAGAAACACTCTAAGTGAGATACAATGAATACATAGGTGATCAATGAAAGCATGATTTCCATTTATTTATTTTTTCAAGTCTTTGTCATTTTTATCATCTACCAAACATTTACACAACATCAATTATGTCACACATCATCAAAAACATTCATGCACATGTCATCATACACATTGTAACCCAACATTCTCCCCCTTTTTGATGATGACAAAATTACAATTGATGTTTCTCCCCCTTTTAACAATCATTCAAAAAGATAGTACATGCACACATGGATTATAAGAACTGGGAATTCATTGAACTGTGATTTCATTAATGAATCTGAAGGTGCACACAGTTACAAAAGAAGACATCCTGTATAGGAAGGAAAGAAAGGCAAAAGAAGGGAAATGATATAACTAACAAGATAACCTAACTCCTGACCCAAACCTAGTGAAAAGAAAAATACATAGATGACTCCACACTAAATCCTAGACTCTCTGAACATCGTCATTCCCTGGAGCAGTGGGATGACGGAACTCGTGAAACTCAGTAGAGAGCCGGGTGAGCCGATGCTGAATTTGCACATGAGTGTCAGCATGGTCATCCATCCTTGTGTTGACATGCTCTTGCAGCTGATTAAAGTGGCCATTGAGATGCTCAAAGCCAATAGTGATACTTTGTTGCATTTGGGCCATCTGACCGGCAATAAAATCCCGAAGAGAAGGTTCTTGAGCCGGTGGTGCTTGGTCTTCAAGAACATCATCATTATCATCTCCCTGAGCATCCATGGGCTCTGGTTGGGAGTCTTCATCACCCGCTTCATCACCATCAGATTCTTCTTCAACTTCCTACTCCTTACCCTTGAGAGTCCTGGTGACTCTCCCATCCACTAACTTGTAGCCCATCCTATGTGCCGCAGTAAGAACAAATGCACTACGAGACTTGAGAGTTATGCATTCAGCATTAGAAATGGGAATGACAATGAAGGATAAGAGTTAGGTAATGGGGCAGGCATATGGCATAGACCTCTTGGGATTAGTGAAGCATTGTGTGATGAGATCCACCATAAGTTGAGGAAGGTTGATTTGTTGTGTGTTGAGGAAGAAGAAGAAGAGGGACTTGTGTATTGCAGTGATGAGTTCCCTACTTCCATCTTTGGGAGCGACAAGGGTGGTGAAAATGTGATGGATCACACGATGTAGAGGAGGAAAGGAGTTAGCATTTAGCTTGACGTGGTCTTGGGTGGTGTCATAAGGCTGTTGGGTGATGAGAGTGTAGTACTCCAAGGCAGGGGGATGATAGATAGAAACATCAGCCCCGGAGTTTGGAATTTGTAAAGCAGGACTAAAGAAATTAGATGTGACCTGAAAGGGAATACCTCTGACCGTGGTGTACAAATCCTTACTAGCAGTCATCTCCATGTCATTGAAGAACTCAGTCACAGCGGTTGGTGAATACCGCTTGTGAGAATAGAGAAAAACTGTCCAACCCTAGGTGTCAAACAGGGGCTGGAGACCTAGAAACATGTCCTCCAGAGACACGAAGTCCACATACCGGGGCTGGACGAATTTAGTGAAAGAACCCTGAACCCTGGTGAGGTGTAAGCCCTGGGGAATGACAAGCTTCGGAAGACGGTCGTCCCGATGTTCGCTCTTGCGCTCCGCAGGTGCCCCTGAACCATCGCCAACTTCGGGCGAGATGAGACGCCGACGAGTGACGAGACATTTCATGGGAGCCATAGATAATGAGATGCACGTAGTAGAGAAGAACCTGGATGAGGAGAAAGACCAGAGAAAGAAGAGACAGGAAGAACAAGATTCTGGGTTCTTGCTGCCTGGAGAGGGGTTAGGGTTGAGAGAGGGAGGAGAACACCTTTTGGAGGAAGGTGAGAGGGTGTAGAGGTGTATTTCCCCCGTTGGGTATATTTAAAGGAAGTTTGAAGGAGAGGGGGGGGGGCACAAAATGTGGCCAAAAGGCGTGCCGTTTGGGCTTCTGAACCGCCCAAAGTGTGCCTGAACAGATTTTTGATGAATTTAAGAGGGAAATGAGTGTCCAAATGGGATTTCAAGGTTGAAAATAGGTTTATACCCATTACAAAGTGTCATAAACACTAGTATTAAGACACAAAAAATTCTACAATGGTTGAGAGATAATATTCCAGGAATCTTAAGTTATGGCATATAAAATACATCGTTCAAAAACTTATGAAACTAAGATAACCCCTTTGAATAAAACCATTGAAGAAAATCATATATCTTAGTGGTGATGCTCAGTTGGTAAATGAAGGCAATGTCTACATGAACAATTGACAATAAACAACATGTTGGCCTTGATTAAAAATCATGGAGGCTTCACTCTATTTCTAACATTTAACAATTTTCTTTTGTCAAATTAAAGTGGGAAAAGTGGTAAATAAGATCACTTACACCTTTTGACGTGAAGGTAGACATTGGTGATGCTCGTACCACCAGTGACTCAGTGTGAGTGACCATCATACCATTGTGCAGAGATAATGGAAGGATGTTTTGACGCGAAGATAGACATTGGTGATGCCCATGTCCCCAGTTATTCAGTAATGCTCATCATTGCCCTGCCTTTGTCTCTTTTCACAAATTTTGTTTGAACTTTTGAGTTTAGAAATTGGTAGCTTTTCTCCCATTTTTTTTAAAATTAAAAAATCAAGGTCAAAGAGTATTTAAAGGTCAAAAGCCAATGTAAAAACATTAAGTTCAATAACCTTCTTACTTATCAATCCATTTTAGAAACATGATCATCCATAAGGGAGTTATTCAAGTGAGTTAGGTTAAAATCATTAGATTTGCTCAATGTCTTCTAGATGACACAACCTAGACTCAAGCACAAAATATTATTTCAAAATCATTGTGATTAATTCAATGTCTTTGATACTATGTGAGTATGAAAGGCTGTAATGAATATTAATTCCCAATTCTCCCCTTGCATCAATAATATGAACATACTCATGAAGAATTGCCAAGAAATGTTGATGTTTTCACAATTGAAGGGCATCTGTTGACAGCAAGAATGTGGTTGTTGACAGCTAGTGAGAAACAGAAGAACTGGTGTTCTGGGAGAGCCCATCTTTCGATAGCTGAAGAAGGGGCTGTCGACAACTATAGTTTCACAGAAGAAATGTGGTTCTAGATGAGGGGATCTGTCAACAGCTGGTGGTCTAGCTGTCGACAGGTACTTGGTAAATGGGTTTTGAGGCTTTGAATTGAGTGAGATGAAGGCCAAGATTTTGAGAGATAATTAAACAATGAATATGAAGGGTTTCTCTCAAGCATTTCACTCAACCTACCTTGACTTACTCCCCCATCGTGCATGCATGAGACCACTCAACATTCAAGCAATTTAAGCAATTCAAACAATGATGTACACATCCAAGTATGCATTTTCACAGAAAATTAACATCCATAAAAATATGAGCACCAAACTTTCATCCTTTTATAGAGATAAATGTGCCAAAAATGAAAGAAACTAAATACCCCATTTGAAGTTGATGATCTGTATATGCAACTTGACTATGGATACTTGGCGGAGGATGTTTCCTCACGCATAATGATAGTTTCCAAACAAGCCTGACTTGTTCTTCCACATCTCACCATTTGATATACCACATAGTCACTATACAAAAAGATCATTTACTCCATAAGTGGGCATTGGTTTCATTGAATTTTGCACAAGCCCAATTCTCTTCTCAATGATGTGAACCTATCTTCAGACAGAGGTTTGGTGAAGATATCTGCCAATTGTTTTTCAGTAGGTATGAAGCTAAGCTCCAAGAATTTGTTGGCTGCCTTATCTCTCAAAAAGTGATGTCTAATCTCAATGTGTTTGGTCCTTGAGTGTTGAATTGGGTTCTTGGAAAGGTTTATAGCAATAGTATTGTCACATAGAATAGGTGTGCATCCAATGTTAATGTTGTAGTCATACAATTGACTTTTGATCCACAACACTTGAGCTGCACAACTCCCTGCAGCAACATATTCTACTTCTGCAGTGGAGAGTGCAACTGAGTGTTGCTTCTTGGATGCCCACGAAACCATACAACTCCCTAGAAGTTGGCAGTACCCACTAGTGCTCTTTCTATCAATTTTACATCTAGCATAATTAGCATCAGAATATGAAACCAAATCAAAGCTGCTACCTGCTGGATACCATAAGCCCAAATCATGTGTACCTGAGAGATATCGGAAAATCTTTTTAACTGCAACTAAATGGCTTTCCTTTGGACTAGATTGGTATCTAGCACAAAGGCAAACACTGAACTGAATGTCCGGCCTACTTGCAGTAAGGTAAAGGAGTGAGCCAATCATACCTCGGAATTGCTTTGCATCTACCGTTTTACTTTTCTCATCATTTTCACGTTTTACACTTGTGTTCATTAGTGTAGAGGCTGGCTTGGCTTGTTCGAATTGAAATCGTTTCAGTAGCTCCTTGGCATATTTTTCTTGGTTGATGAAGAAGCCATCTTCATATTGTTTTACCTGCAAGCCAAGAAAACATTGAAGCTCCCCCATTAAACTCATCTCAAATTCACTGTGCATGTGTTTTAAGAACTCTTCACACAGTGAGGGGTTAGTTGAACCAAAAATGATGTCATCAACATAGACTTGAACAACAATGATGTGATTGTGAACACATTTAGTAAAAAGAGTTTGGCCCACTTTACCTCTTGAGTAGTTTTTTCTAACCAGGAAATTGCTCAGTCTATCGTACCAAGCTCGGGGTGCCTGTTTCAAACCATAAAGAGCATTGCACAATTTATAAACATGGTTAGGCTTATCATTATTCTCAAATCCAGGTGGTTGAGAAACATAGACTTCCTCTTTGATATAACCATTCAAGAAGGCAGTTTTAAAATTCATTTGGAAAAGTTTAAACTTGTTTGAGCATGCATATGCTAACAAAATTCTAACTACCTCAAGCCTAGCTACATGTGCAAAGGATTCTTCAAAATCTATCACAAACTCTTGATTATATCCTTTTGCTACCAGTCTAGCTTTGTTTCTCACCACTTTACCCTCTTCATTTAGCTTATTCCTAAATACCCATCTTGTTCCTATTATAGAAATTTCAGGGGTCCTAGGAACTAGGTTCCATACATATTTCCTTTCAAATTGCCTAAGCTCCTCATGCATAGCATCTCTCCATGATTTTTCTTGTAGAGTCTCTTCAACATTTTTAGGTTCCACTTGAGAGACAAATGCTAAATGATCTTGTTGAACAATGTGTCTAAAATGAGACCTAGTTTGAACTCTATCATTTACATTTCCAATTACATTTTCAAGTGGGTGATCTTTTGAGTACCTGACATTTCTAATTGTTGAAGGACCAGATTGGTCTTGGTCTTGTGGATATTGCTCTTGAGGAATTTGCGCTTGGGGAGGTTGTTCTTGAAGAGTTTGATCTTGAGGATTGTCTTGAGGCCTGTCAACAACCTCTTCATGGTCTGTTGACAGTTTCTTTTCATCTTGATCTTCAAGTGTTTTTCCTTCATCATCATCATACCTGGAAACACTTGACTTGTTAGTTTTTACATGATACTCATCAAAAATAACATGTGGAGACTCTTCCATAGTTTTGTTTTTATTGTTATACACTCTATAAGCTCTAGAATGTTCTGAGTATCCGAGAAAAATACCTAGATCACTTTTGGCTTCAAATTTATCTAAATCAACTTTATCATTGTTATGTATAAAGACTTTAGAGCCAAAGATCCTGAAGTATCCAATACTTAGTATGTTACCTTTCAGGAGCTCATATGGGGTTTTCTTCATGACAGGTCTTACCATGGCTCTATTGAGGATGTAGCATGAAGTGTTCATAGCTTCTGCCCAAAAGCTCCTTGGAAGTTGACTTTCAACCAGAAGAGTGCGAGCCATTTTCACCAAGGTTCTGTTCTTTCTCTCCACTACGCCATTTGTTCTGGAGTCTTGGGAGAGGAAAACTTATGGTCTATACCTTGGTTCCTTCAGAATTCAGAGAATGAAATATTGTCAAACTCTCCCCCATGATCACTGCGGATTAAGCATATTTTGTTTGTGTTGTCATGCTCAATCTTATTGAAGAACTCTTGAAAGTTTTTCAGAACTTCATGTTTGTGAGCGAGAAATTTTACCCATGTGAACCTAGAAAAATCATCTACAATGACAAACCCAAAGAGTTTACCATTGAGACTTAGTGTTCTAGTAGGTCTAAAAAGGTCCATGTGCAACAATTCATAATTAAGGTTTTGAGGTGATTAAGGGACCATTTGATTTGAAAGACTTTCTGGTTTGTTTTCCTTATGTACATGCATCACAAAAACTCACATTTTTATTGAAAGAAATCTCAGGAAGACCACTTACCAGTTTCATCCTCATGATCTTCTACAAAACATTGTAGCTTGCATGGCCTAGCCTATGATGCCACAAAGTCAATTCGTCCTTTTTATTTGCAACAAGACAAATTTTTGTTTTCTGGTTCATCTAAATCAACTAGATAGATGTTATTCACCCTTTTTCCAGAAAACTTGAAACTTCCTATTTATTTATCAACAATTTGACATTCATTTGTTTCAAAGATGACTTTATGGCCTTTATCACACAATTGACTTATGCTAAGAAGATTGTGATTAAGACCATCAACTAAAAGTACATTGTCTATTGAGTTAGAGGCATACTTACGAACCTTACCTGTGCCAATAATTTGGCCCTTATTGTTACCTCCAAAGACAACTTGTACTCCGTCATTTTTCACCAGCAGACAGAATTTTTCTTTGTCGCTTGTCATGTGTCTTGAGCAGCCGCTATCCAAGTACCATTTGTTTTGATTTTGGGCTACTAGGCATTCCTGCATAGATGGATCAGACAAGAGGTTTTGGTACCCAAATTACTTTGGGTCCCATTCTATCATTCATGCCAAAAAGTAAATGCTTTGGAATCCAAACTTGTTTGCATTTCAGTTTGTTTAATTTATTCCAGCATTGATTTTCTGTATGACCAAGTTTTTTACAGTAATTGCATGATGGCATTTTTCTCAAGACATTTCTTTTACTATTTTGTTGAACTTGAGTTTGCATTTTAGCCTTTTGTTGCCTGGATGGCTTTCCTTTTGCAGTATATTTCTAGGCCTGTCGACAGCTTTCATTGGGTCTGTCGACAGATTTCTTCACTTATTGAACAGATGATGATTTTTGTTTGTTTTTCAGTTGCTTACCTATAGGTTGAACTTGCTTGCTTGCACTTGGACTGCAATCAACAAGAGATGTAATCAATTTCTCTCCCAGTTTCTTTTGTTTTTTTGGTTGAAATCCAAGTCCATGCCTTGTTGCATTTGTTTTAACTCCCAAAACAACATCAAGATTTTGCTTTCCTTTTACAAAATTTGAAAGGTCTTCAATTTTTCCTCTTAATTCCTTTTCAGCTTGTTCCAACTTTTTCTGAATCTCTTGATTTTCATGTTGAAGTTTTTCAAGAGAATTGATTATACTTTTTTTTTTCTTTTCATTTTCTTACAATTTTTCTTTCATGCAATCCATTTCTTCATAGTGATCTTCCTGTTCAATTTTCAGTAAGTCAATTTCTTTAGACATGATTGCAAGTTGTTCATCAGTGCTTGTGCTAGAAACAAGATTAGTGATTTTCTTTTTCAGTGCTTTATTTTCAGACTTGAATTCACAAAATTTTTCAAAGAGCAAGGTGTATGCCTCTTCCCATTCATCAATAGTATAGTTTTCAAAGGAAGAGTTTACCTTATTTGATTCTTCACTCCTTGCCATTAAGCACTGAATTTCATCATCTTCAGAGCTTCCTTGTGTGTTCTTGTCTTCATCTTCATCACTCCTAGTCGCCATCATTGCCTTGGCTTTCTTGAAAGTAAACTTGTCCTTTTTCAGCTTTTTCTTTAGCTCTGGGCATTCACCTCTCATGTGCCCTGGTTTCTTGCACTCATAGCACACAATCATGTCAGATTTTTTTTGGAATCGAATTTATTTGAAAAATCTTTCTTTGGAAAATTTTTGAAGTTACTGAGCCCTTCTTTTTGAACCTGAGGAATTTTTTGAACTATCTAGTGAGCATGGCCATTTCATCATTCTCACTATCACTAAACGATTCAGATTCATCACTTTCCTTTTGTGCCTCTTTCTTGGAACTTGAAGAACTTTTGTTAGAGGCTTTTAAAGCAATGGATTTTCTAGGATTAACCTCAGTTTCTTTTCTTTTCAGGTTAATTTCATAAGTCATCAGGGATCCTATTAACTCATCCAATTTCATTGTTGAAAGGTCTTTAGAGTCCTCAATGATAGTGGCCTTAGTATGCCAAGAGGATGGAAGAGACCGAAGTATCTTCCTTACTAAGTCACTCTCTGAGTACTCCTTTTTGAGACCTTTCAAACCATTTATTATTAGCATGAATCTAGCAAACATATATGAAATGGTTTCTTCATTTTTCATCTCATATTCAAATACTAGCATGCTTGCTTTGGCTTCCCTTGCCTCAGACGTACCTTCATATATGAGTTCCAATTTGTCCCACATCTCTTTTGCTGACTTACATGTGGAGACCCTCGAATATTCTTTCGGATGTATGACGCACTGCATCATGTTCAATGCACTCCAATTTAATGTACCTCTGCGGATTTGTTCTCTGGTCCAGGTGTCCTCGTTAGCAGGCAGCTCATAAGGCCCTTTGTTGACGATCATCCATAGCTCGTAGTTTTGAGCTCTCAGAAAGACCTACATACAGTTTTTCCAATAAGTGTAGTCAGTGCCATCAAATAAGGGAGGCCTAGACACTGAGTGTCCTTTAGCCATAAACCCCTTGTTAGGTTCCGTGAGATCGAACTTCTCCTGATCGTGAGATCAAGCTTTTAAAGTTGTAAATTGGAGAAACCTCGCTCTGATACCAATTGAAAGATATGCGGAATTATCTTAAGTAGTAATCTAGAAGGGGGGTTGAATAGATTACTACCAATTAAAAGCACTATAGCCTTCTTTTTTTTATCCAACATTGACTTATCAAAAACTTAAATATATTTATATCAGATTCGAACTATGACGTGTGTGTTGATTGTGAGTAGAGCGAATAACAATCTATCTAGTGTGTGAATAATCCACGTGCCTACCAAACATCTACCATGAAACGTTCAAACCACAGGGCACGAAGATTTAAGGTGGTTCGGAGTACACAACTTGTGTATCCTACGTCCACCGTCCACACACACATGCAGAATGACTGCTTATCAACGAGTTCAACTCTACAACACACACACCCACGTTGTTTGATGCAAAGAAGCAATCAGAACAACAACCCACACGTGGATCAATCACAGGGGATGCATGAACCACAGCCACACACACAAAGTATTGAAAAGTAGAAGAAGAGAAGAGTTCTGAATTTTAGAAACAAATCTAGATGAAGCACTCTTCTTGGTGGTCATCTAGAAGAACTCCAAGCTTCGTGTAGATGATGCCCAGTTGATGGAGAAGCTTGAATTGTGGACGAACTGACTTCAACTCCACTCGTGAGATGTATCTTCTACGAACTGGACGGAGGGTTGAAGCAGAGCAACAGGGAGAAGCTTTTCTCTTGGGTTTTGCTTAGGGTTTTTGTCACTCCCCGACACGGAATATCGGAATGCGAGGCAGTTGCAAGAAGAAGGTATAGAGCGAGTACTAGACATTAAACCATTACACAATGAATAATACTAAAGCAAATTCATTTCATTAATATATTTCCAATGTCTAGTTCTAACCACTAATATCATAGCCAATCTGTGGGGCCCGATTACATTGGAATAAAGCAAATGACTAAACTTCAAACCTAACTACTACAACGCTAAACATAGCAATAGGACACTAGGGTACTCATCACATCACTCCAGGTCGTTCCCGTCCTCTTGAGTGTATGGTTCATCCTCGGTCTCACCTGAGAACACAACGAAAAATAACGCAGGGTGAGCGAACATCACCCAGTACGACTTAAATCTCAAGCTCAAGCAGGCTTTAAGTAATTAATGCATTAAAGGCAGAGTAACTAATGACAGAACGGAAGAGAGTGTCAAGTAAAAATATAGCAGGACAGTTCATGAACGAAATAGCAAGACTTTCCAAATATAGACTTACCAAGAATAGCCCAAGTGTCGGGAATAGCACAATAATAGCAAGATAGCACAATGTCAAGTATAGCAAGATGGCCATAGTACAGATAGCATAATGAATATAGCATAGCACAATGAGTATAGCATAGCACTTTGTTGTCAATGGACAACGAGACAACATAGCACTTTTGATTGTCATTTAGATAGTCAAGATAGATAGCACTTGAGTGTAATGCCAAACACTCTAATCATTTAACTCCCATGGGCACTAGCACTTTCAGGCGCACATCCCAAGACCAGATCGGGCCCCTTATATAATGCCAGACATTAGTTATATTGTTTATCTTTAGAGAATCAGTCAATGGCCAATATCGAGTACCAAGAAGTAGATGAGAGCACTAGATGAATAGACGAGATAGTAGAGTGAACGTGAATAGATGAGCGAGTAGAGTATAGATGAGAGTTAGTGGACCTTGCACATGAAACGTTGAGTAACGGGCGATAGTAACCATTGCACAACACGCGTACATGGTGTTGGGAGTCAGGCAGAACTCACAATCTTACCACTGACCATGTTAAGCACAGGTCTAGAGGTCCGGCGTGATTCAAGAAGAGAGTGAATTTCTAATAGCCGTTTGGACCATATTGATCCCTAATGAGTGTAACAGGTGTTAGGGTACAACCAGCTCGTCGACCATGTGGGAATCCATGGACAGAGGAGACTTACGGAGGCCTTGAACAAAGACTTACTAGTTCGGCAGATGGAGTATCCGACGGAGAGTTCTAGAACAGTGGAGCGTTGATATCAGTATTCCCAAAACATCGCGAGAAACGATAGACAAGTATAGGGTAATTTAACTACATAAATTACCAGATGTATTATGAAATAGTTTCATGCCAAATTATGCCATAATTGGATGGTTCAAAGTGTGTGTAAGTGTCATGAAATTTTAGATAGAAAAGATCATATGTATGTAATTTAATAATACATAAATATTTAATTTGTAACAAGAGTTATTTTCGGGATGTATGACTGTTAAACAAGAGTACAAACACTATAGGTAATTAGGCATTTGATGAGATAGGGGGTTTTATGCAAAAAGAATCCAGATCGCAACATACCCTAATGAGGGTCACGACGGGGTCAACTGAGATCACGACGGGTGCTTGTACGGGTCGCGATAGGCTTAGTCTGGTCGAGCAGAAGATCGCGACGACAGGCCTTTCGCGATCAGATCACGACAGAGGTCACTATCGTGACAGACCTTGTGAACGCGGCCTATCGGGCTGTCACGTTCACAGGGTCTGTGCCCGAGTCCGACAGGGAAAGGACTTTGTATTGGATTGCGGGCCAGAACTTACCCTATTTGACATAGGGTGGTTCAGAAAATCACAGCTAATTGTATAGTCAACGAAAAATCATGAAACTAGTTGCAAAACGACCTAGACATGCATGGGTACTTACAATAAATAGGATTGGAAAGCAATCAGGGTTTGGACATGTTTTAAACACGGGTATTCATGATGAACATGAAACAGTACATAGTTGAGATCAACGATTAAATTCGCAAGATAGGATGAATCAAATTTAGGGCTTTTAGGGGCAAAAGATGCCTAACATGCATCAGTTCCTATAGTAAAAATCTCGTGGCATGGGGTTGAGTATACAAGGAGATCAAGAATTAAGAAGAGGGTTCGGGGTCATGTTAGTTGCAGAACATGAAAAATCAAGAACGAAAGATATGCTCGATGGAAAATTATGAAATCAAAGGGCATTTATTCCTGATAGACGAGACATCCTACAGAAAAAGTTTCATGGTTTATGCTTATGAGAATGCCTACCTTTGATCATTTTCCTCTTCTAGGGTTAAGACTTGAAGAACTCGTGGAAGAACTTGAGAGATCCTTCCTCTCCACGAATTCTCCTCCTCTTGGCCTCTCCTCCTAGTCCAGGAACCTCTTGGCATGAATTGGGGCCGGCCATGAGGGTTTAAGAGAAGTATTAAACTTCTCCCTATTCCCTTTCCTAGTTTAAGCCTAACTCCTATTAAATTCCGAATTTCCTACTTTCCTCTCCCATTTTTAAGCAAGAGATCTCCTATTTGGGTTGAGAGAGGGGATTTCGTGGCCAATCAATTGGGGTAGGTTTAGGAATCCAATCCTAATTCAAACTAGCTATTCAATGCATTAAATATCTCTTTTCTATTTTAGTAATATTTTAGTTACGAATTTTGGGTATTTCTCTATTATTCCCCTTATTAAAATTTCTATTTTAGCCCACTCATTTCTAATGGGTCAATATAGCAAAGCCTATTACTCCTTTTCTTTTAATGGGTTTTATTTAATTCTCTCTTATTTGATTTTCTAGTTGATTTAATACATCTTCCTTTTATTTGATTTTCTTATTAAATAATATAAATATTTAATTTTTTTCCCCATAAATTTAGGGTTGCTACAATTTTGGTATGGTGGCTTCTTGCTACGAAAATACCTTCATATGATCTATATATATAGGTGTCCAACTATGGAGAGTCGTGCTTGAAGGGATCACCCCAATACAAATCATATCCTAACCATCAGATCTGACTTTCTCTTCATCTGTCGATAGGAACCATGTAGTTGTCGACAGCTACTGCTCAAAACTGGTTCCCAGAACCATGTAAGTTCTTGGAACATTGGGGCTGTCGACAGGCTATCCCTGGTTGTCGATAAGCAGCCTTATCTGTCGACAGGTAAGCTCCATCTGTCGACAGCTACTACTCCATTTGAGCTTCCAGTAGCCTGTTTGTTGCTGGATGGTCCATCTGTCGACAGCTATATTCCTGGTTGTCGACAGGTGATGACTTGAAGTTTATTTCTTGTTCTGTTTCACTTGGAACTTGTTGCTTGGCTTGTATGCATTCATACCTACACTGAGAAACACTCTAAATGAGATACAATGAATACATAGGTGATCAATAAAAGCATGATTTCCATTTATTTATTTTTTCAAGTCTTTGTCATTTTTATCATGTACCAAATATTTACACAACATCAATTATGTCACACATCATCAAAAACATTCATGCACATGTCATCATACACATTGTAGCCCAACATTAGTTCTCTTCCTCCTCAAACCCATGTTCTCCTGAAATGTTGGAAAGTAGGTAATGAGCGTACTCTCCCAATAGGATTTACATCTTCCAACAATAATATAGATATTTAACAATTTAAAAGCTAGAAGGTATGAGCATGATATGTACTATGCAATTAAAAAGACAGTAATAACACGTGAATAGTGTATCGTGCAAGATAGTAAGATTAAGAGAGATAATGATCAATCTAGCAAGAAGGTTGTATTCAAGATTTTTAGATATTGTGGACAATGATCTAGCAAGATGGTAACTTCATGAACAAGAGCAAGATAGCATGTAACATAATGACCATTTCACAAGAAAGCAAGCAAGCACGCACGAGCAAGAACTTTTAACATGTAATAGTAATCAGACATGAAGACACTAATGTGCACTAAGGATCTATGCCACCTTGGAATGCACACTAGGACACGTGTATGTGGTTTATGTATCTAGCATTGAACACACAAGTACTCTCAGTGTAGATGCAACGCCAGTAATCTTTATACCCCATGGTTAACAGTATATTTATGACTCTCTATCATTGGGGCTTGTAGACGCGAGATTTGGCCCATCTCCGCGTGGTTCATGGCCCAATAAGGCTTGTTTGACTGCTTGTTGACTTGCCTCGGATCCCATGTTAACGGCAACATCGATTGCCGCTGACTGCATGTTGATGGCAATACCCCTTGAGGTCGACTCCGGTTCACGTTCACCCATGTTGACATTTGCATGGGGTTGGCGGCAGCATCGATGGACGTCAACCTGGGTTTACTTGGTCTACACAACTGCCTGAGAATATAGCCCACTTGCGCCATTCTCTCACCCATGCAACGCATGGGGCCGTTCCCAACGGGCAAATGGGCCACCTTGCCATGGCTGCTTTAGGTCACCCCTAGAGAGAAGCTCTAGGTTTTCTGTTCCCAGTCGCCCCTCCTCCTGGTGGCCCTCTTCTCCCGTGGGGGGGGGGCAGCCATGGCTGCTCTTGGGGGGTGGGGGACCTCCCCCCACCACCCCTCTTACTGCTCCACCTGCTGTAGTGGACTGCTAGCCTGCACTCGGTTCTACCCCTGGTGCGTCCTTCCTCAAAGGAGCATAGCATGGACATGATGGTGACCCAGCTGCTGCTTGCACTCCAGATGGCACCCCTGCTGCTGGGCGTGGTCATCCTTTAGCTGGCGGGCCTCCCTCTTTTGCCCAGGTTCTTCTCCACTCCCTCAGACCACCGGTTACCCCCATTCCTGTCCACCCTCCAGCCCGCACAGATGCTGGTGAACCAGCAGCTTTCTTCACCCTGGAGGAAGTCATCTTATCTTGCAAACCCCTGCAGATAGCTGTGATAGCCAGAACCCCCCAGGGGTGGCCCCCTTTTACTTAGATCAGAGCTCACCTTGTGCAACGATTCAAGCTTCAGCAAGATTTTGTGATCATTACCCTGGACAATCTCCACCTTCTCATTAGGTTTCAGAACAGTGAGGATTTCCTTCAGGTTCTACTGAAAGAGGCCATGTATGTACAGGGGCGGCCATTCAGATTTTTTAGGTGGTCGATGGATTTCTGCCTAGACACAGATTCGCCGGTTGTTCCCACCTGGTTAGAGCTCCCTCAACTTCCAGCAAACTTCTTTACTGAGCCCATGGTTCACTCCATAGTTGAGAGCATAGGCCTAGTTCTTCAAGTTGACAGGAACACCTTGATCATGGCACACACGCAAGCTGCTAGAGGTAATGTCCAGCTCGACGTTTCTAAGGATTTGCCTGAGCGCATCTGGGTTGGTTGTGGATCCAAGGGCTTCTGGAAACCCATTATATATCCGGACCCTCCCCTCTACTGTTCTTCATGCAGACGTCTGGATCATCTACCTTCGAAGTGCAAAAAGCCTGCTGCTCGCTCAAACCAGGGGCCTAAAGGCGTTGGCCCAGACCAACCCAATCCTATTGCAAACCGTGTGAATGGTGCTGGAGTGGGGCAGGCTATGAAGCAGATATGGCGCCCAGTGCTCACCAATGGTGATGCTTCAGTAACCCATGGTAGTCAGCATGTCCAAACGTCAGTAGAAGGAGCTGCACCTAACAATGCCCAGCACATGTTTGATATTATGCCCAATCAGTAGTCACCTTCAGACATGGTGATGGACTCTGTCCCAGAAGATCAGGGAAATGTTCCACATGCTACACCATCTCATGTCACCTCAGATGGGGATCATGGCTTTGCAATTTCAGTGGGCATCTCATCTACAACCAACCCAGTAAAGCATGTTGCTGGTTCAACTCTTGAAGCCCCAGCCATGGTACCACGAAGGGCCCCAGATCCACATGCTTCTGCACCAGCAGTACCTTATCATGCAAATCCCGTGACGGATACCCCATTAGTTGGCCCATCCCAGCAGGGTCATCAGTCAAGTACCTGTGCAGTGAAGGTGCTCGATGGAATGCCGCTCCAACATTTAGCAGAACAAGCAACCATTGCCCCAACTATTTCTGCCCCGACATTTCCTGATGGTGCAGCAGTAAGTGCACCTCCCACATTTGCACAGTTTTTGAAAGGCCCTTCAGCTGAAGCCACACCGTCTTCCCTTGAGACAAAGCGCACTGCACCATTTGGCACCCCTCCCGAAGTGGCAGCCTCGCCATCATCAACAGCACCCCAGATGTCCTTTGCCGATGCACTCCGGAAAAAGACCAAGAAAGGAGATATCCGCATGATGACAAACAAGCCTCCACCCCTGTGTTTCCCATCTGCAGCATCCTCAATGGCAGCATCGATCCTGCCATCACATCCCCAGGAAGGACGATCCGATGGCCACGTGATCAACCTCCCAGTGCAATACAACATCAAAAGCATTCCCGACATCGAGGCAGAATATGTGGACCTACTAACTCTACACAACAGTTGGGCAGGCCGAACTCACAGCAACACCTCATTCCCAAGCATGGACTCTGATGGGGAATATGAGGACTTCTCGGACTGATGCATTATGTACTTTTGACCCCTCTGCGCAGGGTGTCTTTAGCTTGTGCCTCCGGTGCCTATATACTCGCTTCCCTTTCCCTTTATGCTTTTCATATATATAGAAAACCGTCTAGCTAATCACGACACTGAGGCTACTCCCTTGTCGTATCAACCTAGATATCAACTTTTATTCAAAAAAAAAAATGGGCCACCTTGGCACCCCCTTGACCCAGTAAAATCCTACTTGGCCCCCTCTCATTGGTCTAAGCCATTTTACATGGATTGCCACATGTTGAAGTGTGTTTCTTCACACTTGAGCATCCTAGGCTCCCTAGCTCCGCCCCCACTGCCTATATATGTCACTCCTTGGCCTTCTAAGTGAAGGGGGGGATGCTAAACGAGCTAGAGCCTTGTTGCCTTGAGAGAAGAGAGAGAAAACTCACTTGAGCCTTGAGAGCTTCCACTCTTGTTTCCTCTCTGTCCCTAAACCTTTGGATCATCCAGGAGGCTTCACCACGAGTGGGAGGAGCCCATAAAGCAGCCATTCACACCTGCGAAAGAGGATCATCTCCCTCTTCTCCTTCTCTTTATCTTCTTCTTTCTCTAGTCTTGCATGCTAGTCACTTCACACACACACACTCTAGGCACGTAGTGCACCTCCCTACACATCTAAAAGGGGTTTTCCAAACCAAAAATGGAGGGAAGAAGGGTGGTCATAATATTTGGCCACCCCTCTTCTCAAGCCCACAACCGGTACGGGGCTCACCTTTTGGGTCACCTCTCTTCATTTTGGATGTTTACTACACTGCATTTAAGCCTAATAGAGCCTTCTTTGTTGTAGGAATACCTCAGAAAAGACCGCAGAGCTTCTTCTCTTTGGCCGGCCAAAGAGGGGAAAGTCAAAGTCCTGCAATCCACCGCTGCGCGAGGCTACGTTAACGGCGCGATCATAACACTTCCTTGGGCACAGGTAAGGCCCTGGCGATCACCTCCCACTCATTTACTTGCTCGTTTCCTTGCTCTTTTCTCAGGACAAACTGGTCAAACCAGAGTCAAGAAGCAAGCAAGGGCCAACTAGCAACGTCCAACGACCCACAAGGGAGCTCACTCAACGTTCGGGGAACCTTCAGAGTTTTCAACTCACATGGGGTGCGGAACGGAACGTCCACAACTCTCTTTTGGCGATCACGGTGGGACAACTTCTACTGCTACAGTTTCAGCCTGCACACAGGTAGATGGTAAGCAATCTTTCCGTCTACCTAGGTAAATGTCCACCTCTCCTGCCATTTACTTCTTCTTAGCGTCAACATAGAATGCCATCAACTTCTTGTTAGCGTCCATTGATCCTACCGTTTACTATTTTCTGAGGAACTTAATGACGATTGTGTTGTCGTTTATTTCACAGAAGCTATTTTTTGGCTGATTTTGATCTATTTTTCTTTTTGTTTGATCACTAACAGTCCTGAGTCACGAGGTGGGTCTGTTTTCTCTTCTGTTCTAGCCTCCCCACATATTTTAGGATACCCCTTTTTGATTCACAACCTTTTACTCGGGGATTCCCTCTCGGATAAATCAGGTTGGCTTTAAGGGGAACTCCATAAGTCCCTAAATTCTGTGGATTCCCTCACAGTATGGGGCAGGAGGACCTTTACTCTCCCAGTTAGTTCGCCTATTCACCTTGAGTGAGAGGTGAGAGAACCGGCCTCCACAAGCCAAGTTAACACACAACTTCAACGTTTAAAATTCTTTTGGGATGTTGTTTGACAACATTGTTTGATTAGAAATCCACATTTCTCCTAATAACAGTGTAGTTAATCGGCCCAATCATCTTAAAATCAGTAGGTTGTGTGTGCTAATGGACTCTTGGTTGAACTCTGTCAACATGACTAACAATCCGGCTTTTGAGTACGATGATAATGTTAATGATGAATTTGTCAGAATGGTCAACTCTAACATGTAGGCTGAAGAGTCAGTCCAATCCTCCTCTCAAGCCGACAATGAGGAGGTGAGTTTGAGGGTCAACCCCATGTTTTCCCAAGAAGTCCAAGATGACCCCGAATTCTCTAAACTCATGTCCCGCTATTTGCCCGAGGACATCATTTCTATGCTTTACAAGCATACGGTTCGGGCAATGGCTTCCCCTTCCTCACCTTCTCCTTTCCATGCTTCTTCATCCAGGCCCACCCCTAGGCCTGTCACTCCATCCTGGGTTCCCATCTCCACTCCTCTTCCTCCCACTCATGCACCAGCCCCCATTCCAACTGCTCCCTCGTCTATCCACCTTATGTCCAATCCACATCCCCCACTCCATCCGAATCCATCTCCCAGTCGGAGATGGAGGGTCTTGTTAGGAGACTGTTAGCTGAATCCTTATCCCTGTCCAAGCCTCATTCTCTTCAAAACTATTGCAAGATCCCGAATGCCTACTTTCCCCCGGGTTTCAAGGCCCCGAAATACCGCAAGTATGATAGGACCTCCGACCCCCAATTCCATCTCGCCGGCTTCAACAAGGATTCCCACCAGTGGTTATACGATCGGGTCCTCTTAGTCCACCTCTTCCAACAATCGTTAGAAGGGGAGGCTTTCAGGTGCTTCACCTCCTTACCCGCATCCGATCTTGTTAATTTTTACATCATCTTCGAACGCTTCATCTCCCACTTCTTTTATATGGCCACCGAAGTCCCCACACTTCCCGACTTGGTGGCGGAAAAGATGAGGGCGGATGAAGACTTTGTCACCTTCGCCAACCGCTAGAGATCCATGGCTTCGAGGGCCGACCTCCCCATCTCGGAGTCCCAAGCCATAACCATGATAGTCACCAATACCACCCCTTTGCTACAATCCATATTGATGCTTAGCGAGTTTCCCTCCTTTGCACACCATTACAATCGAGCTAGGGTGATCCAAAACCAAATCAAGGACTCCTCCCTCCTGCCATTCTTTGAAGGGAAGCCTAAGGGATGCAAGGCTCCTACGGCACCTACCACCGAGGGGGTGACCGTCAATGAGTCCATTAGTGCTTGCAGTCAGCCATTGAGGCCCCCTAACAAACCCTCCAATCCTACTTCCAATCCTCACCAATTCCCATCACATCCCTCTAGGCCATATTCTGTTGTTCTTCCACCTTCTGGATATACCCGTCCCGGTCCCAAGAGATCTCACTATCCTACCCTCCTTGAATCCCTCGGGGACATATTCTTTGCCCTTATGTCTTGTGATGCCATCCAACTTCCCCCACAAAAGGAGGGTGTACATCCGAGGGCCGATACCTCAAAGTATTGTCCATATCATAGGGCCCCTGGTCATGAAATCCACAATTGCTTCACTTTCTGTGACTGGGTGTATGACATGAACGATCAAGGTAGGATTAATTGGGACAATGCCAAGGTCGCCATTGCCAAGTCTAGGTACACAAGAAGGGACCTAGGTATAGTGCAAAACCCCCTCCCCAACCACCAAAACAACAACAACCCATCCTCCTCCAAGTCCCAGGAAAAGGTCAATACCATGACAAATCTGGAACCTTGGGTTGTGAGGAGAGAACAACAATGGGGGGTAGAAGGTTTTGAGGATTGGTACCTGTGTCCTTCTGTAGAGTCTCAAGAACCCTCCACCACCGTAGATGCCATTCTAGAAGAGCGACCCTTAGTGCTTATCCGACCCGCTCGTCAGGACACCCATTTTACCCCTAGTCCCTCTACCTATGAGTCGCCCGCCTATGGCTCCCAACCCCTCCAACTCATTCTCCCTAAGTCTCAGGAGGACGTTCATGTCACCCTCTGAAATCGGATTGTTCCCCCACTTCCACGGCCATCTCAAGATGAGGAGGACAATGGACCTCCGCCACCTGTCGGCGCCGAATATGACATTCTTCAACACTTGGATAAGACACCCGCAAGGGTTTCTATTTTAAATTGATTTGGAGGTCACCATCACATCAGTCCACTCTCCTCTAATTCCTCCAAAAGATCATGGTCAATGATGACCTTCCTGCTAGTGGGCTAACCAACGCCATTCTCTCCCTCACCCAAGGACCCTCCATCTCCTTCTCAGACAAAGATCTAGCAGCCCTCGATTGTCGTTCACTCCCTCTCTGCCTCACCGTCACCCTTAATGGGTCTCGGTGGACTCCACTCTTATTGACACCGAGGCATCCATCAATGTCTGCCCCATGAAAACCCTCAAACAATTGGGTTTAGGGGAAGAAAATTTGGAGAAAATCTGCTCCACCATTGCTGCCTATGACAACTCCAAGAGTGTTGCCAAGGGAATGATTGCTCTTCAATTGGAAATAGGACCAGTTACCATGTCTTCTGAGTTCCTAGTCCTGGACGTCGATTTGACCTACAAGGCCATTCTCGGTCGTCCTTGGTTAGAACAAACCCTAGGGGTCCCTTCCACCGCCCACCAATGCTTCAAATTTCCATGTAATGGGCGGGTTATCAAAATCAAGAGCATCCCCACTGTGGAAACCCTCAACTCCATCACTTTGGAGCAGATGCCACACCTGTTCGTTCCGAACAAGGGGAAGAAACCCATCATGTCCTTCACGGATTTTCCATCTCCCCTTGACTTGAACCAACCCCCCTTCTTAGATAAGGAATATGAGACCACCAGGTGTCCCCAAGGGAAAGGTTGGGAGGCGATGGCAAGAATCGTCTACATTCATGGCCGAGGGTTGGGTAGAAATAGGCAGGGTCCTGTCAATAGCGTCCAAGTTATGAGGTTGTTAGCAAGGGAAGGTCTAGGCTTTCATCCAGACCCCATTCATCCAGATCCATTCATACCGTACGAACCTCTTACTGGGACCTTGAAAGAGCACTTTGTTCGGGGACCCATTAAACTGGGAACAAGGGAGCCCGTTGTGGATGAACTGTCCGACTCAGAGATTGAGGAAGAAGAGGAAGCTACCGAACTTGAGGAAGTCTACGAGGACTTCGGCCTTCTCTCGCTCTTTGGTTCTGACCTCCCATCTCCATCTCCACCCCCATCACCTTCATCTTCATCTTCTCCTCAACTGAAGTGTGCTCGGCAAATGAGTCTCTTTCTCTAATCACTTCCATCCCCTTTCTTTCCCAACATATCCTCCCTCCATTCCTCACCTGGCCAATCAGGGCTACTCCGAGCCAACAACTCATGGTTCTAAGCCTTGACTCCAAAAAAAAATGCCATTTTCAAAGGTGGGAATGTGAGGTCTCCATCGAGCATCCTTCCTCTGTGGAGTCTCCTCCAATTGGCCAGGGGCCGACTCTCTTCAGCTTAAACTCCCATTCTTGCCCATCTAGGGGCACTTCCCCTGTACATAGTTTTGTACATAGTCCTGTACATAGTAGTTTAGATTCAAGCTTAGGATCAGGTCTAGAGTCAAGTATAGGTTTAGAAGAGTCTAGTCCCTCTCATCCATACATTCACAAAGAGAAGGGCAGGCATGTCCTTGCCCGATATGTTTTGGCCTTGGCTAAGAGGTGTGTTAAATTAAGTCAAGTCCCAGAGTTTCTTGAGGAGCCTGCTCTTGTAGAATCAGATTTCGTAGAAGGTCATTCTGTAGATGATGGTTTAGGAGTATACCTGCTAGATTTTGATGAGAAAGATGAGCCGGGAGATCTTGGGTCGGAAGAAGAGGACCCAGTGAGCTCCTTTGTGGATGGCACGAAGAGGTTTGATGAGCCAACCATGGTTACGGATGAGCCATCTAAAGAGATCAACCTTGGCACCGAAGAATCTCCGAAGGTAGTTTTGATTAGTGCCAACTTGAGTGTAGAAGAAGAAGAAGAAGCCATTGTAGCTATCCTCAAAGATTTTTCCGATGGTTTTGCCTAGTCCTACGAGGACATGCCGGGGCTTGACACCTCTTTGATCGAGCACCGATTAGTTCTAAAAGCTGATGCGAAAGCCGTCAAACAAAAGTTAAGGAGGCTGCACCCCAAGCTTGCGCTCAAGATCAAAGAGGAGGTTGATAAGTTGCACAAAGCTAAGTTCATTACGGTTGTGCTTTATCCGCAGTGGGTAGCTAACATCGTCCCTGTGATGAAGAAGGACGGTAAGGTTAGGATCTGCATAGATTTCTGTGACCTAATCGTGCTTGCCCTAAGTATGATTTTCCTCTCCCCCACATAGATGTTCTAGTGGACAATACTGCCATTTAAAAGATGTTGTCATTCATGGATGGTTTCTCTGGGTATAACCAGATTTGTCTGGCTGAGGAAGACCAAGAGAGAACTTCTTTCACCACGCCTTGGGGGACCTATTGTTATGTTGTGATGCCCTTCGGTCTGAAGAATGCAGGAGCAACCTATCAAAGGGCAATGATGGCAATCATTCATGACATGATACATGTGCACATGGAGGTCTATGTTGATGATGTCTTGGTTAATCTAGGACTCGACATGGCCATGCTGAGGTCCTCCAGGTAGTTCTCCAACGGTCTAGAGAACATAAGCTTAAGATGAACCCTAAGAAGTGTGTTTTCGGAGTATCCTCAGGGAAGTTTCTTGGGTTCATTGTTAGCAAGAGGGGAATTGAGATTGATCCAAACAAGGCCAAAGCAATAATCGACATGCCTCCTCCTAGGAATATCAAGGAAGTTAGAGGGCTGATTGGTAGACTTCAGTTTATTAGGAGATTTATTTCTCAACATTCAATCCATTGCAAGCCTTTCTATGAGATGCTTCGAGGAGTGGCTAAGTTTGATTGGAACGATAAGTGTCAAAAGGCCTTCAAAGAATTGAAGAGTTATCTTTTCAATCCCCCTGTTCTCGTTCTTCCGGTCCCAGGTCGGCCTTTATTGCTCTATGTGTCTACCACTAAAGATTCCACTGGAGCAGTTTTGGCCTAATATGATGACGAGAAGAAGGAGAGAGCAGTGTATTACTCATCCAAACTATTCAATGAAGCTGAGAAGAAGTACACTGCCATGGAAAGAACATGTGCAGCCATCGTCTGGGTTGCCCAGAAGCTGAAGCATTATTTCCTAGCTCATGAGGTGAAACTTCTGGCGTGAATGGACCCAATTTGGTACTTGCTTGAAAAGCCTATCCTGACTGAGCGTTTGATGAGGTGGCAAAGTTTCCTTAATCAATTTGACGTCACCTACGTGAATCAGAAGTCAATCAAGGGGCATGCCATTGCCGAGCATTTGGCCCACCATCCTTTACCTTCGTGTTCTCCTGTTGATGAAAGTTTTCCAGATGAAGAGTGAGGAGCCATTGTTGATGGTGAACCTTCATGGATACTTTACTTCGATGGAGCTCTCAACTCTAAAGGGACTGGAATAGGGGCAGTCCTCCTCTCACCGGAAGGGTAGTGATTCCGCACGCCTACCAACTATCCTTCCCTACCACGAACACTATGGCTGAGTATGAGGCACTCTTAGTTGGGCTGAAAATGGCATTGTTGCTCGGAGTTAAGGAGTTAAAGGATAATTGGTGAGTCACAATTGATACTCCGGTAGTCCCTTAGCAAGTTCCAGACCCAGGATCCCAAGTTGAAACCATACGAGGATTTGGTAGGAAGAGTAATCCGGCAGTTTAGGAAGCTCACTCTAGTTCACACTCCTAGGGCTCAAAACATACTAGCAGATTCACTTGCCTCCCTAGCTTCTTCTATCCCTATCACGCTAGGGAGATCTTCTAAAACCATCTCTGTACAAAGATTGAAGATCCCTTCTCATGCTGATTCATGGTTCTCTCAAGTTAAGTCTCCCTCCCTTCGAGTCCATGCACTTTCAAAAGAGCCAGAAATCGATCTTGATGATGGCCATCCTTGGTACTTTAACATTGAAAACTATCTCAAAGATGGATCTTTCTTGGATTATGCCACCTCTTCTGATAGACGGGCCATTCGCCTGTCTCTGAACGTTACAAGATCGTAGGTGGCATTCTCCACAAGAAATCCCTTAGTGGGGTTTATCTCTATTGCCTTGATGAGATCAAATCTCAAAGCATTGTTGAAGCCACTCACTCTAGTGAATGTGGTGGCCATGTCAATAGTAGAGCAATTGCTCAAAAGTTGCTAAGACACTATTATTGGCCTACCATGGAGGAAGATTGCACTCACTTGTTCGTCACTATGCTAAATGCCAACTACATGGTGACAAAATACGCGCTCCTTCCTCTTCTCTTCAGCCTCTTATTGCTTCATGGCCTTTCACCGTGTGGGCATTCAATGTGGTCGGTCCACTTGAGGACAGAACTGGAGAAATCTGTAAGAAGTCCTTCATTCTGACCTCCACCGAGTACTTCACGAAGTGGGCTGAAGTGGAAGCATTCATAGAGGTCAAAGCTTCAACGGTCGTCAAGTTCATCAAGCGCAACATTCTTGCAAGATTTGGTGTGCCTTGGGACATCGTCACTGACAATGGACCACAATTCACTTCGCAGGAGCTTCGCGACATGTGTGGTAAATATGGTATTAATTTGCATCATTCATCTCCATATTATCCACAAGGTAATGGACAAGTGGAAGCTAATAATAAAACTCTCATCAAAATCATAAAGAAAACCTACAGATCTCACAATAACACTGACTGGCCAGACCTCTTAGTTGAGGCTCTGTGGGCCTACCGCACCTCGGTCCGAACTCCTACAGGGCAAACCCCCTATGCTTTGACATACGGATCAGATGCGGTACTCCCATATGAGATCTTCGTCCCTTCACTTAGAGTTTAATTGGATTCCAAACTTGACCCCGGTCAACGTCTGAAAGCTTTATTAGCACAACTTGAACTCTTAGACGAAAGGCGAACGATAGCGGCCGACCATGCACATGTTTATCATCAACGAATTGTACATTTTTATGCCAAAAAAGTTCTTGAGAGAAAATTTAAAGTGGGTGAAATGGTCCTAAAATGCAAAGTCATTAAGGCACCAGGTCCCAGGAGTAAATTGCAAGAAAATTGGGAAGGTCCGTTCGTTGTCAAAGAAGCATACTCGGGGAACGCTTATAGGTTAGTGGACGCTGAGGGAATTGAGTTGTCACATTTGTGGAATGCAGTCTACCTCAAGAAGTTCTACCCTTAGTCAGTCAGTCAGTCCAGTCTGTCGATCGTCACTTGTCAATGTCATGGGTTTGAGACTCTACTTTTTCACTTGGCCACTAGTAAGGTAGGGTCTCTTCACACACCACACGATGTTGGAGTATTGAGCATTAGCTGGAAAATCATAAGTACACTTGGATATGTCTAATTTGGTCAATATATCCGCTTTTCTCTTCTCACTCGGTCAGGTTGGAAAAGGGGCAAACTACAAGTAGGGGACCACCGACTCTCACCTGAAAGACAAAGACAAAGTCATAACAAATAGGGGCAACAAAAATGCAAAGGTAAAATGCCAAACCAAGCCTAAAAGGGCAAAGAAAAGCCACAAGGTCAAAAAAGGGTAGCAAAAAGTACGTACCTAGAAAAAGACTGACCAAATCAAGGAGGTAGCAAATCGTACGTGCGTCCACCAAGGAATCAAAATGAAAAGTACCCCTAGTGGACGCACATAATTATTTGAAACAAAATAGTACGTGCGTCCACCAAGGAATCAAAAGAAGTCTTTCAGTGTGAGATGTTGGTTTGGAAACAAAAAGTGGTTTGAACCAGATCCTCACATGACTTCCTATTTACTTCTTCCAATTTCTCCCTCTAGGGGCAATTTGACCTTCTAAGACCACCCATGGTGGAAAATATCAAGAAGGCTAGGGGCAATCTCCAATGTCAACGATATCGTGCATGACCCTCCTTGCTCATGGCCTCCATGATTAGGTGGAATATGAAGACCCTATATCTTGACTTGTGATGAACATGTGTCTTAGAGTCAAATGATGAAAAATCCAAAAAAAATTAGAAAATGAGAAAAAAGAAAAAAGAGAGTCTGTCGATGTGTATATATTTCTATTGATAGTTCCACTATGTACGTATTTCTCCTTTTAATAAAAAAAATCAGAAAATCAAAACCCAAAACCCAAAAAATTAGTTGCATCATGTTCATATACTAACATGTTTCCTTGTTTTCTTATTCAAAAAAAAATGCATGTACATATTTCCCTTCAGTATTTTATTTGTGTTCCCATTTTTAATTAGATATTAGCCCCTTGACCAGATCTCAAGAAAGGGGCTAAAGACAGATCTACACTAACTTTTTTCCTTTAAGTGTTGTGGATGCAGAAACAAAATAGCAAACCATTCAAGCACACGTTGGATGACAAAAGTCCATAAAAGTCCACTAAAGGATCATGTTATGTACATAGCATAACAGGGGCATACCCATGGTGGTACATCTGGAGCCTCGCTCCTCACTCCTATCTCCTCTCCCCCTCGCTAGGCCTTTGCCTACACGAGCTGCTCACCTCCTCCTCCTCCCTCTCCCGACGCCGGTCTGGGAGAGGAGGTCTCGTTGCCGTCGACACCACTGGTCGTAGCCCTCCCCGCACCACTGACGGGTCACCCAGGGATAGGATGTCGTCGAGTGACGCGAAGGCCGACCCATGTTAGGATCGGATTTTCGGTAATGGCAAATCTAGAAGGGGGGTTGAATAGATTTGCAGTGGAAACTTAAGCAATTTAAAAATTACTTCGAAATAAGGAATCTACTCAATTAAAAACCCCTCTTATCTGATGTAATGTGTGTTATCAAGATGTGAGAAACACTTTATCAAACAATGTAAGTGTCAAATATGTGCTTAACGTGTGTGAACAAATTAATTAGTGTGTAGGCAAAATCCCTATGCATGCATCTAGCGGAATGTAATACAAACTACAAATCAAACCACAGTGCACAAGGGATTTTTAGGTGGTTCAGAGATCACATTTAGTGACTCCTACATCCACCCCTCACATAGTGAGGCACACACTAGTCAAAGAACTGAGTACAACAAACACACGAGCACTCAAGCTCAGTCCACACACACACACTAGAAGAACCACTCTATAGAGATCAAACCCTCTATCTAAGGCAAGATCTCACACACACGAACACAGTGACAAATACTTGGTCTGCACTGCACATCCACAACACAAAATTCAGATATGTGCACAAACCAACACAGATCACATCACACACACTATGATCTGTACCAAACACTTGTACAGATCAGAAAATAAACATCCACATAGAATCCACATACTGATCTCAGTTTAGTACACACACACACAAATCTGCAATGAATTGAGTTGAGAAAAGGTGTGAGTGAGGAAAGACATATCCCTTCAAATGTTGATCTGATCACCACGATCACAGATCCACAATGTTTCTTCCTCAATTCTGCTATTGTTCCTCTTCTTCTTCTTTTCCTTATTCTTATTGATCGACACTGCTCTGCTTCAAGAGCTTCTGGATTATGATTTATTCTTCTTTTGTTGCTGCACTTCTTCCAGATCTGCTCCGTCTTGAGCACACCACTTCTTTCTCTAGAGCTTGACCTTGACTCCCACGTCCTCTATGTTGAAAGAATGGTCTGCAACTTCTGGAGATTGAGCAAGGCACTGGAGAGACCCCTTTTTTTCCGTCAAAAACCTTTTCTGGGAATTGCATGGGCTGGCTTGCCTTTGGAGTACGGGGATCATGGGTATTTATAGCCCCATATGTCCATGACGTGCCTTGGGGTGCGTGGGCACAAAAATCTAGTTCAAATCCCTTGATTCCTAAGCAGCCACGTGTCCAAATTTTTTTTCATTTTTGAGCTTTAGTCGAAGTGTGTCGACACACAGGCAGACTGTGTCGACACACAGGCAAACTGTGTCGACACTACTGGCAGACTGTGTCGACACACAGGCAGACTGACACCACTGTGACAAAGTTATGTAAAGCTGAAAATATGAAGTGTGAACCATCATAACATGTCATTATCATCAAAATATGAAATATTAAGTACTAAAAACATGTTGTTCACTCATCATTGTAATATGTACAATGTGTTATCATCAAGATCAAATCAAAATCAAAGTATAAGTGTTTAGACATCATACACAACCAAATGTTGTAGTCATCATTAAAATCAAAGTATGAGTGTGTATACATCATGAACATGAAGGTTTTTAGTTATTATCCAAATGAATACACAACTTAACAATCTTCCACATATATACAATATGACATCAGATTGTGTACAAAATGTCATCATCAAAACACAATATGTTTGAAGTTGTGTGCATAACATGATTGACCAGAATTATGTCATCATCAAAAATAGATTAAAGCAATGATCAAGTCAGTGAGTATGGTTATTTAAATAACCATTACTCAACATTCTCCCCCTTTTGATGATGACAAAATATACATTCATATTTCTCCCCTTTTGACAACATCAAAAAGATAAAGAGAAACATATAAACGTCAAGAAAGCACAATGGTTATGTACAACATTTGTTGAGATGAATAATCATGAAGTTTGCAATCATGGACAACAAGGATAGCATGGATTGTCTTCATTCAAAAATTGCAATGATTATAGAAGCTTGCCGTTGCAATCATATTGTTCCCCTCAAATTCTCTTTTTTTTTTTTTTTATAACAAAGAAATGACTCTGTCTCCCCCTTAATCAACAATAAGTATAGTCACCCCATTTGGTATAACACTCTCCCCCTATGATGGTGTCAATGAAATGAGTAGGGAAAAAAATGATACCAAAAAACATCAATGAATGGAGATCAATGTATGACTAACATGTAAGCAAGAGGTGGAATTGAGCGATGAATGATCAGAATCAATAAGATCTTTGATATTAAAATATGAGAGACAAATTATTGTGTCTTTAGATTGTGCAACAAAGTTTAATAACAAAGACACATTCAATCACAACAAATGTCAAAGTTTTAATAACCTGAATGCATTTGAAAGGATGAAGCAAATGTGATGAAAGTGACCTATATGAGTTAACAAAAGTGTTTATCACATGAGTTTAGTAGCTAAACATTTAACACAATGTAGAATAATAACTCTAAGCCCAATTAACATGAACTTCATCTAAGTCAATGTACATGATGTTCTTTTTCTGCTTTTTATATTTTTCTTTCATTTTGAGAGAGAATACAAAAGTAAATTGGTCAAATCACACCTTTCGGTGCAAGATGTCACATTTACCCAATGCAAGACCTCCTGATTACTCAGTGGTTTAACCTTCATTACCTTATACAGAGTTGAAACAACTTGTTTGTCACCTTTTGACGCGAGCCAAAACACTTGATTAGGTGAAATGAACCCGGTTACTTAGTGATAAAGTGAAGTTTTCATTGCTCTATTTGTATCTCTCTATTTTTCTGAACACTTTCTATTTGAAATTTTAAGAAAAAATTACATTAATTAGAGTAGACATGATCATGAGTGTAGAGAGATTATTCTTAACATGTGTTAAGGATAAATCTTCAAAACCTACACATGCTAAACACTAAAGCTACTCATGTGCCTACAAGTGTTTTGCAACTCAGTTTAAATGAGTTCAGCTTAAAAACTTGGCATAACCTTGTTCTTAGATTGTATCTTTAAGGCTAAACTGAGTGCATAATTATTTTAGTCTTTATGTATGAAATCTCTCATATAGGAATATCATAAAGACTCATTTATCCTAATGCAAGACTTGAATAAAAGGTATGAAATGTCAAGAAGAGTGAATCAGGAAATAAATAGAAACTGATTTTCAAGCATGAGTTTGAGTGGATGTTTTCATGTGGATTTATGAAAGAATCAGCTCCCCCTGATTATGTGAAGACTTCAAAAAGATAGATGATGATTTGTCAACACAAAATCCTTAGTGTGTCGACACAAGAACAAGAATTCTCAAGAATAGAGCAGCAGTGAACAACTAGTATCGACACAAGAGCAACTATGTGTCGACCTGATCATGATAAAAAGCAATGGTGTCAACACAAGAGAAGATGTGTGTCAACCTGAGCATGATCAAAGTCATTTTTATGGGTTTTCCAATGGTTTAACAAATGTTGACTTTTATTAAGCAACTTTGCAAGAACATTTGTCAACAAACTAAATGGAAGTTGTTGATAAATTAGATATGAAAGAATATTTCTCCAGCATTTTACTTAAAGATCTTTTGACTCACTCCCCCATAAGATATGAATGATATGAAATGATCATTTAAGAAATTCAGATATGTTCATTCTAAGTAGTTTGCACAGAAAGAATATGAACATGATCAAGCATACAACAACAGATAATTTATTGAAAGAGAGAAGTTTTTCAAAGACTTAAAATAATGTTTTTGAGATTTTTATTTTGCTTGAAGACCTTTATGCAGGGAAAGACTATTGATACTTGGCGGATAATTTTTTCTCACGCATGATGATAATTTCCTAACAAGCCTAACTTATCCTTTCACATTTCACCATTTGATATACCACATAGTCATTGTAAAAAGATCAATTATTCTTTAGTTTTAACATGAAATTCATTGCATTTTCAAGAATATTTTTGCACTTTTTCAAATTTATCCCCCCTTAATATGTGCATGGAATGAAAAAACTAGCAAGCAACTCACACATGATTATGCACACAATTAACTTTAAGCATAACATGACTTTGGTACTTGGCGGAGTATTTTACTCACACATAATGATAGCTTCCAAACAAGCATAACTTATTTTTCCACATGTCATCATTTGATATACCAAAAAGTCAAAGCAGTTGATATGCACACAGAATCATGGGCACAATTAAGCAAGCATGATAATATAAACATGATTCCAATTGTTATGACACAAAGTTATTATTGGGAGTAACATCAAAACACACTCTTCATTGTTCAGATAAGACTCTAAGAATTTTCTTTAACTTAAGCAGTTCAATCTGGAAATGATATGAGGTTTTACCTGAACAGTTTCATTTGGATTTTACCTGTGGTCTCTAATTTTTCTTGCCTTGCATAGCCGTTGTCTTGATTTCAGATGGAAAAGGTATGGCTACAAAGCTCATCAACTTGCCGATCAAGTTGGCCTTGGGACCCATACCTTCTTGGGTCCTGCAGTGGAGCAAGAGTTAGATTGCAGCAATAAACTTTTTGAATCCAAGAATTTTCTTTTTCGTATAGATGCACTTTTATCATTAATGGTTTTGTTTAATGCACCTATATTTTTCATGAAATGTTCAATTTATGTTCACATGGAGTATCTGAGCTTTTTCAACAAAATCATGATTCTTAGTTACATGTGCATGATGTGAAAACTTTTTCAAGTAATTCAAGCATAATTATGCACACATTTAGCTTTAAGCAAGGAGTGACTCTTAGTACTCGGTGGAGAAGTTTTCTCACGCATAGTGATAGTTTCCAAACAAGCATGACTTGTCCTTCCACATTTCACCATTTTATATACCAAGAGATCTAGATATATAACTCATCATGATTTCATTTTAGCATTCAATTTCAATCAACAAGTAGTTTATTCAAGAGATTTTTATCAACAAGAAATTTTTATTTAGCAGGGAATCTCTCAGAAGTATTTACCTGGTGAAATTTTCATTTTCTTTCATTCTATATACTTACTTTCCTTGTAGCCTTAGTCATGAAGCCTTCATCTTGAAATTGACTACAAGGATCTCTGCATCCAGCATTCAAGCAGCACATTTCAGAACCCAAACTTGTTTGGGTCCTAAGGATCTTCCATGAATCTGCAACAACGATTTTTTAATCTAAAAGGATTTTATATTGGGTGCATTTTTCTGAAAACTAGAAACACTAGAATCTTGGTTTCTAATCTTAGAGTTATTGGTATAGAATGCACCACTGACATACTGAACAATTTGTTTTCTATTTTTTAGATTTTTATCATTGAGATTTTTAACATGGAATTCCGAAGAGATCTTTTGCGCAACAGTTCTATTTTCATGTACATGAAATTTCTTAGTGTTTTCAGTATGACCATGATCTTTATTCTTATGTATATTAACATGAAACATGGAAACATGCACAAGATTATCAATTCTATGCCAACATTCCCTAGAAATATGCCCAAATTTATGACAAGTGAAGCACTGGACTAGATTGGCATATTTATGGAAATGTTGATCTCTATTCCAACAAAATTTGGCTAAATGACCAGGTTTATTGCAGTTAAAGCAAATGAGATCATTTCTTACCTGGTACTTACCTTGGCATGTTTGCATTTGCTGGAATCTCCTTTTCTTGTGAGGAGGCTTACCATGAGGAGAAGGAGGTACCTTTTGGTGGCTCTTGGCATGATGTGAATATTGAACTTTCTTTGAAACACTTCTGAAGTGTGGAAGAGATGGAGGAATCCTATGTAAATTGTTCTATTTTTCTGTTTCAATTTTCTTGTTTTTCACAGAAACAAGATTCTTCTTACCAGCATTTTTGCCATTTTTCTCATTTTGTTTTTGAACATTTTTCTGAACATGAACTTTCACATATTTTTCATTAGCGATATCGAAGTTCTTGTTCGCAACAACTTTAACAAATATTACTTTTGTTTTCTTTTCATTTTCCTTATTTTTTACAGAAGCAAGACTTGTGATTGTAGTATTCTTCAATTCATCTTGAAACTTCTATTTTTCTGTTTTTAATACAACAACTTCTTTTTCTGAAATTTGAAGTTTATTTAGCATGACATCCAAACCATTTTTCATCTTATTCTTTTCATTTTCAAATTGAGCAATTTGTTTTTCCAAATCAGCAATTTTATTACTTAAATTGCTACAGTCATTGTCCAATGGTTTGTCATGCAACAAGCATTCAATCTTCCTTTTTAGATGACTATTTTTTTCAACAAGTTATTTGCATCTTTCATTTATTTGATGATCATGAGCCATGTTAGAAATCTGTTTGTTTAATTGATCATTATCAAATTTGAAGTTTTCATTGAGATCAATCAATTTTTTATTTTCATCTTTCAAATCAAGATTTTCATATTCCAACTGATCATGATTTTCTTTCAACTTGGACAGCTTGTTTTCACAAATTTTTATTTTATCTTTCAAACTTTCTTTTTCAGAATTCAGTTTTTGAACTTCAATTTTCAAATTCTCATTTTCTTGTGAAGGATCTTTATCATTGTTTTGGAGCAATTCAAGTGTATTTTTCAATTTTTCACTTTCTTTGTGGCAATGTTTTAAAGTCTTTTTCAAATCTTTATTTTTAGTGTTCAGCTTTGCATTAAGATTTTGTATCTTCTCATAGAATTCAATCAATTCAACATAAGACATGCCTTCATCTGCATCAGAATCAGAGTTAGAATACATAAATGGATCTAGAATTGATTTACCTGACCTTGTACACCCATCTAATCTCTTATATTCTGAAGAGGATGAAGAATGGTCTGAGCTCATGGAATGTGCTGTGAGAGCCAAAGTCTTTTGGATTGTTGATTTTTTGGATTCATTGAAGCTCTTCTTTGCCATTAAGTACTTGTAAATTTCTTTTGCTCCTTTTCTTTGTGAGTCCTCTAAAAAATCCGATGAAAATGAGCAAGGGGATTTCTCTGAAATTATAACAGGAAATTCATGTAGATTAATGCAATTTGCCATTATACCAAAACTCAAAAGACTATTAGATCTAATCACAGTGAATCAATGTAACAAGGAATTAGATCTAACAAATAGAGTGGTTAACCCGCTCTGATACCAATTGTTAGGATCGGATTTTCGGTAATGGCAAATCTAGAAGGGGGGTTGAATAGATTTGCAGCGAAAACTAAAGCAATTTAAAATTACTTCGAAATAAAGAATTTACTCAATTAAAAACCCCTTTGATCTGATGTAATGTGTGTTATCAAGATGTGAGAAACAATTTATCAAAGAGTGTAAGTGTCAAATTTGTGCTTAACGTGTGTGAACAAATTAATTAGTGTGTAGGCAAAATCCCTATGCATGCATCTAGCGCAATACAATGCAAACCACAAATCAAACCACAGTGCACAAGGGATTCTTAGGTGGTTCAGAGATCACATCCAGTGACTCCTACATCCACCCCTCACACAGTGACGCACACACTACTCAAAGAACTGAGTACAACACACACACGAGCACTCAAGCTCAGTCCACACACACACAAGCTAGAAGAACCACTCTATAGTGATCAAACCCTCTAGCTAAGGCAAGATGTAGTACCCTAGAATTTCCTTGAAATTATTCTGTACAATGTGTGTTTATTTCTGCATAATTTGAATGCTGTTGTGTGTAAGAACTAGGCGTCAAGATCGTTTGACGTTAAAGCTTGTAAGCGGCAACATCGCATGCCGTTTATGGGATGTTAACGGCGATAGGTATTGACGTTTAATATTTTTATGAATTATTTAATTATGGGCAAGACTATAAACGACATCAACGATGGACGTTTATATCTGGGATAGACGACAACCTATGTTGACGTTAAACTGACTTGCCTGTTTTTGAGCTTTCCGTTCCGGATTTAAGAGATCGGCCGTTTCGGGAAGGTTTTAATGGGCTGATCCGATGCGTTTAGATCTGAGGGTCAGGATTAGGTCTGGTCCTTGCTTGAGAGGTCTTTATAAGACCAGATCTCGCAGGAAGAAAAGGGGGTTTTTGTTTTGGTTCTGGAGGAGAGAAAGAGGGCCGAGGAAGGGATTTGCAGAGCGATCTGGTGCTTGTTCGTGCGGTTCGAAGGCATCTACACCGAGGAGATACATAGGACTTCGTGCCCAAAAGCTCATCCAGGCGGAGGAACTTCATCGGAGGAGGTTTCGGATTGCTTGAAGACGGAGGAAAGAACTGTCTCCCTGGCGAGACGGGCTTCTTCGAGCTCGGATTCGACACTCCATTAGGAGGGATTGAGGCAAGTTGCATGGGGGATTAGTTTAGGATATGATATACTACGTATTTAATATTTTTCTATATTTTTAAAGCATGTAAACAACCTACGGGAAGGGTTAGAAACGTCGTTATTGCATGCAGGTTTCTGTGTTTTCTGTGTCTTAGAACTAGACGTCCAGGGTATTGCCGTCTATAATATGTAAACGGCAATATCGACTGCCGTTTAGTTCATCCGAAATATATATGTATTTTCTGTCCTTACTATATGTAAACGACGCTATGTGCCGCCGTCGGGTTGTGTTAACGGCGCTATGTGCCGCCGCCTATAATTACTTAACGACAACGTATGTGGACGTCGACTATAGTAAACGTCATACTAATTGACGTCAAGTTTAACAGAATCATATATTTCCAGAAATCTGAGTGAATTGGTTTTAAATGTATAATTTGTGAATGTATGCGTTTCAGCCATGTAATACTAGAGTATGTTATTGTTATGGACTGTCTATTGCTATAATGTGCAGGTTCTATATATATATATATATATATATATATATATATATATATATATATATATATGAATTGATGAACATGCATAATTACATGACAATGATCAATGTTTAAATTGTATGAGATAAGTACAATGATGTAAAAGAAAGCATGTTGATTGATGTTTAGATTACTGCAATAATATGATATATCAGTAATCCCTGTTCCATGTGAAAAATTGTGAGCTTTTCTCAATATTAAACCATGTTAGTTAGTTGATTTAATAGAGTTAAATTCATGAAAAATAGTTGCAGAAATCAGAAAATTATGAAATTTGGCATGTAATTACTGATTTCGAATTTCTGTTAAAATTTCAGAATTTTCAGATATGTGTACGTTCTGTTATGAATTTCTGAACAATATATTACACATAGAATTGAATAAAAATGCATGAAAATGCAAGAATGAATTTTAGTATCATGATAGAAATCTGTTGTACAGTAAATAGGATTTCAGAACGGAAAGTGTTGTACTTTGAAATATTGCATTGACACATGTTAAATAGTATGAAATGAAATGTCACTATCTATTATATACGTTAGTGTATGCATTATAACAATGATGCCAATAAGACATTGCTATCTTAGAGATTCCTACAAGGAGCTACACCGTAGATGCCCCTATGGTAATGGTTCACCTACATGTAAAGAAATGAATCCGTGGGCAACGGATTGAAATCCTGGAGGTAGACTTGTTCTACTGGTCAAGGTGGGAAGGACTTTCCCCGGTTTTGCGCAAATACTATGACTTCATCACCGCATTGCCTAGGTGATAAGTGAATGATAAATGACTACTGATCTCTAATTTAGTGTGGGCTATGTCTTGGCAATTATATGAAATGACTACATGCTACAAGTTACATATCTACATGCTACATGTTATATGCCACAAGTTACATGTCTACCTGTTCTACATGCTACATACTACATGTTATATGCTTACATTCCTACATGTGAACTTGTTCAAAGGATTTCTTGTTACATGTCAATGTTTTAATATTACTACATGAAAATTGTTATGTAAAAGAATAGTGCATGCATAAATGAGAAAATTAATACATGAGAATTGTTGTAGGTCACATAACATCGAATAGATTCCATGAATAAGTAATTCTATGCTATATGTGAAACATGTTTTATTTCCTTAATAGTTAGAATCACTATGAAATGAATGATTGCCAATGGACTTAGAACTATCGTAAGAAAAGTTATATGATATCAATGAATGGAATGCTAATGTACTACCATGTTTTAAAACTAATATACTGTTAATATCTTGAACTATCTTTCATGTGATTTGCTGGGTCTTGTGGACTCATACTTGCCTAACATTTAGGAGAGCCAGAGGATACGGTGGAGTTAGTGCAAACTGACTCAGAGCGTGAGGACGTGGAGACTTAGCTTGTCTTAGAGAGTTTTAGAGTGACACTTGTATGTGAGGATCTTATGTAATTTCCTTTATGCAACTGATCATTGGATTGTAATAAACCTTGGACTATTGTTATCTTTTATGCATTAGATTGCTTTTGAATAAATGCTGATTGCAAATGTTTAATTCCAAGTTCTGTTAATTATCATTGGAATTGAATAGTTATTTGTGTATATTTCAACCTATATTGTAATTGTTGGATTCGTTCCACTGTAATACCTCTATTAGATCCAATGTGAGTTGGTGTAACTGTACTGGGTCTAAGAGGGGCGTTACAGAGATTGGTATCAGAGCCAGGTTGAACATGTACATAAATAGAATATCAGTATTGTATTCATATTTCAAGTCTGCATAAAGAATTAGTCCAAGTTATGTAGAATGATAGGTTATTAAATAGGACGCTTATTTTGCAGACTATGGCGACTCGTGGACGTAGAGGAGCTGGCCCGGCTCGAGGTGATGAGTCAGCAGGTGATCAGCAGACTCCAGCACAGCAGGCTCAAGACCAAATGGGTGTACCTTTGCCACCCCCACCACCACCTGTAGACTATGGAGCATTGATGCAAGGATTGGTGCATGCGATGCAGAGTCAGGCTCAGACTATAGCGGCATTGCAGGCGCAGGTTCAGGTCGATAGCTGCAAGAATTATTCAAGGTGCTAACTGAAGAGTTGTTAACTAAGAGATGTTTTGGATTGTAGGCACGGGCACCTGCTCAGGAGGCAGTTTTTGGAGGAGTGCCTATGATGGAAAGATTCAGGAGGATGACCCCGCCTTTCTTTAAGGGAGAGAGTGATCCCATTCTTGCGGAGAGTTGGCTTAGAGAGACGGAGAAGATCTTTCGTGCCCTTCGTTGTGCGGAAGAGGAGAGAGTGTCCTTAGCTACTTATATGCTGCAGGTAAAGATAGATTTTAAGGAGTTATGGGTATTGGTTGAAATATATCTTAGATGTACTTACCTTCTTTTTCAGGAGCGTGCCGATGTGTGGTGGTCTTCTGTACTTCGCACACAGTTTGAAGATGGTGCTATGGAGGTTGCATGGACTGAATTCGTCTGCTTGTTCAAGGCGAAGTACATTCCAGAGCACGTGCAGGACCGCATGGAGCAGGAGTTTTTGACGTTGACCCAGGGGTCAATGAGTGTACTTGAGTATGAGGCAAGATTTGCGGAGCTGTCCAAGTATGCGCCTCACATTGTGGCAGATGAGCGGAGGAAGGTAAAGAAATTTATCATGGGGTTGAAGCCGTCCCTGAGGACGAGGCTAGTGGCATTAGGACATCGTTCCATGGAGGAAGCTTTGTCAGCAGCTTGCATGCAGGAGGCAGAGATGGAAGTTTACCTTGAAGAGAAGAGAGCTTCTTTGAAAAGGCCAGCATCAGCTTTCCAGCGGCAGGATAAGAAGAAGAAGACCCCAGTTTTTCAACAGAGAGCAGTGGTTCCAGCGAGAGCAGCGGCAACGACTCCAGGCGGAGGTATGATTGCAGAGAAGCCAGTGTGTACCCAGTGCGGGAAGCGTCATGGAGGCGAGGTGTGTTGGGTGACTTCCGGGAGATGCTTGAGATGTGGTGACAAGAACCACAAGATCAGAGACTGTCCGAAGTTGGCGCAGCAGACTGCAGTGGCAGCAGCACCAGCAGCAGCGAGACCGGCACCGAGAGCAGGAGGGAGACCGAGGGCTCCGGCTCGAGTGTTCGCCTTGGCGAGAGACGAGGCAGAGTTGGCAGAGCACGTCACTGAAGGTACAATTCTAATTATGGGAATGCATGCTAGAGTCTTGTTTGATACTGGTGCCACGCATAGTTTTATTTCCGAAGGATTTGCCAAAGTCTTGATTAAGGAGAATGGTCTAGTTCCGGAAAAGTTGGAGGTTCCTTTGTCTGTTCATACTCCAGCAGGAACTATCTTGACCGAGCAGTGTTTTTCGTCGCTTTCTGTGTGCATTGAGGAGCAAGTTTTGCCTGGTAATTTCTATTTGCTGAAGATGAAGGATTATGATGCTATCTTGGCTTTGATTGGCTTGAGGAGCATTATGCTTTGATGGATTGTCGGCGGAAGCTTATAGTTTTCCGGATTCCTGGAAAGGAGGAGTTTGTTCACCCTTTGCCCAAGGTCATGTCGGGTAAGTTTGTGATTTCAGCTTTGAAGGCGACTCGGATGTTAAGCAAGGGTTGCCCTGGTTTTCTGGCTAGTGTGGTTGTGACCGAGGATTCGAAGAAGGTTCTATCTGTCGAGAATATTGAGGTGGTCAGAGATTTCAGCGATGTCTTTCCTGAAGATTTGTTGGGTTTGCCACCTGCAAGGGAGTTAGAGTTTGGCATTGAGCTCGTACCCGGCACAGCACCTATTTCCATTGCACCTTATCGCATGGCGCCAGCGGAATTGGCAGAATTGAGGAAGCAGCTGCAGGAATTACTTGATAAGGGCTTCATCAGGCCGAGCGTTTCGCCATGGGGAGCACCTGTTCTTTTTGTGAAAAAGAAGGATGGATCGATGAGGTTGTGCATAGATTACCGTAAGCTTAACCAGGTAACTGTTAAAAACAAGTACCCTTTACCTCGTATTGATGACTTGTTTGATCAGTTGCGAGGAGCTTCTGTATTCTCTAAGATTGATCTTCGTTCTGGCTATCATCAACTCCGAATTAAGCCGGAAGATTCTGCTAAGACGGCTTTTAGGACGAGATATGGCCATTATGAATTCCTTGTCTTACCCTTTGGCTTGACAAATGCTCCAGCAGTTTTCATGGATTTGATGAATAGAGTTTTTCGGCAGTATCTGGATTCTTTTGTGGTAGTCTTCATTGATGATGTGTTGATTTATTCGCCCGATGAAGAGACTCATAGAGAGCATTGAAGATTGTGTTGGGTGTCCTGAGGGAGCATAAGCTGTATGCTAAATTCAGCAAGTGCAACTTCTGGATGAAAGAAGTCCATTTCTTGGGTCATGTTATATCGGGAGAAGGTGTGTCTGTAGATCCAGCTAAAGTGGAAGCTGTTCTTGATTGGGAGACACCGAGATCTTCAGCTGATATCAGGAGTTTTCTCGGTTTGGCTGGCTATTATAGGAGATTCATCGAAGGATTTTCTTCTATTGCGGCGACTTTGACGAGGTTGACAAGGAAAGGAGTCAAGTTTGAGTGGTCAGAGGCTTGTGAAAAGGCGTTCCAGGAATTGAAGGCTCGTCTGACCTCAGCGCCAGTGCTTGTTTTGCCCAATGATGTAGATTCTTTCTCTATCTACACAGATGCTTCGAAGATTGGGCTTGGTTGTGTTCTGATGCAAGGTGGTCGAGTTGTGGCGTATGCTTCTAGGCAACTTAAGGAGCATGAGCGCAACTACCCGACCCATGACTTGGAGTTAGCAGCTGTGGTCTATGCTTTGAAAATTTGGAGGCACTATCTATATGGAGTTAGATTTGAGCTCTTCTCAGACCACAAGAGTCTCAAATACTTGTTCTCGCAGAAGGAGTTGAATCTGAGGCAGCGGAGGTGGATAGAATTCATGAAAGACTATGATTTTGATCTGTCTTACCATCCAGGGAAGGCCAATGTAGTGGCAGATGCGTTGAGCAGGAAAAGACAGATGATGAGGCAAGACTGGAAGATGCTAGATGACGTTTCAAGTTCTTTGGCTGTTCTAGAACCTCAATTGTGTAACTTGTTCATGGCACAGTTGTCTTTGAGATCTTCTATTCTTGATCGGGTCATTGCGTTGCAGAAAGATGATCCGTTGTTGCAGGAGTTGGTTGGAAAGAGTGGAGTTACCAGAGATGAAGATGATGTAATTCGCTTGAATCTTAGGGTTTGTGTCCCTAATAATGTTGATCTGAGAAAGGAAATTTTGGAGGAGGCTCATAGATCTCAGTTCTCTATTCATCCAGGCAGTGGGAAGATGTACAAGGATCTGAAGCGTTCTTTCTGGTGGTCTGGCATGAAGCGAGATGTGGCTGATGTTGTGGCGAAGTGTCTGATTTGTCAGCAAGTGAAGGCAGAGCGTCAGCGACCTTCAGGCTTGATGCAGAGGTTAGATATCCCTCAGTGGAAGTGGGAGCAAGTGACCATGGACTTTGTATCCGGATTGCCTAGATCGGCTAGAGGAAATGATTCCATTTGGGTGATCGTTGATAGATTTTCGAAGAGTGCTCATTTCCTTGCCATGAAGAAGAAGCAGTCCGTTGAGAGCTTGGCCAGGCTGTACATTGATAATATTGTGAAGCTGCATGGGATTCCGAAGTCGATTATCTCAGATCGTGATCCGAGATTCACTTCCAGGTTTTGCAGAGTTTGCAGCAGGCTTTTGGCAGTCAGTTGAAGTTGAGTTCGGCATTTCATCCGCAAACGGATGGACAGTCCGAGAGGACTATTCAGACGTTGGAAGATATGCTTCGAGCTTGTGTTTTAGAATGGAAAGGTGATTGGGAGCGCCATCTATCTCTTGTGGAATTTGCTTATAATAACAGTTTCCATTCGAGCATAGGAATGGCACCTTTTGAAGCTTTGTACGGAAGACCCTGTAGATCCCCATTGTGTTGGGAGGAGTCAGGAGATCGACATCTGGTTGGACCTGAAGTAGTGCAAGAGACTTCAGCAAAGATTCAGATGATTGTGCAGAGAATAAAAGCGGCTCAGGATCGTCAAAAGAGTTATGCAGATGCAAGAAGGAAGGATTTGGCATTCGAGGTTGGAGACCATGTTTTCCTTAAGGTTTCACCAACCAGAGGTATAGTAAGATTCGGAAAGAGGGGTAAGCTGAACCCGAGATTCATTGGACCCTTTGAAATTCTGAAGAAGATCGGGAGTGTGGCATACCAGTTAGCTTTGCCACCATCTTTAGCAGCGGTGCATCCAGTATTTCATGTATCCATGTTGAGGCGGTATGTTAGAGATCCGGCTCATATGATCAGTTATGAGCCGATTCAGTTGCAGCCAGATTTATCTTATTCTGAACAACCTTTGGAGATTCTGGATAGGAAGGTGCAAGAATTAAGATCAAAGTCCATTCCATTTGTGAAGGTTCTATGGAGGAACTTCTCACGTGAAGAGGCAACGTGGGAGCTTGAAGAAAGAATGAAGAAGCTTTATCCGTCCTTGTTCGGTGAGTAACTTAATCTTCGAGGACGAAGATTATTTTAAGGGAGAGAGGATGTAGTACCCTAGAATTTCCTTGAATTATTCTGTACATGTGTGTTTATTTCTGCATAATTGAATGCTGTTGTGTGTAGAACTAGGCGTCAAGATCGTTTGACGTTAAAGCTTGTAAGCGGCAACATCGCATGCCGTTTATGGGATGTTAACGACGATAGGTATTGACGTTTAATATTTTTCTGAATTATTTAATTATGGGCAAGACTATAAACGACATCAACGATGGACGTTTATATTGGGATAGACGACAACCTATGTTGACGTTAAACTGACTTGCCTGTTTTTGAGCTTTCCGTTCCGGATTAAGAGATCGGCCGTTTCGGGAAGGTTTTAATGAGCTGATCCGATGCGTTTAGATCCGAGGGTCAGGATTAGGTTGGTCCTTGCTTGAGAGGTCTTTATAAGACCAGATCTCGCAGGAAGAAAAGGGGGTTTTTGCTTTGGTTCTGGAGGAGAGAAAGAGGGCCGAGGAAGGGATTTGCAGAGCGATCTGGTGCTTGTTCGTGCGGTTCGAAGGCATCTACACCGAGGAGATACATAGGACTTCGTGCCCAAAAGCTCATCCAGGCGGAGGAACTTCATCGGAGGAGGTTTCGGATTGCTTGAAGACGGAGGAAAGAACTGTCTCCCTGGCGAGACGGGCTTCTTCGAGCTCGGATTCGACACTCCATTAGGAGGGATTGAGGCAAGTTGCATGGGGGATTAGTTTAGGATATGATATACTACGTATTTAACATTTTTCTATATTTTTAAAGCATGTAAACAACCTACGGGAAGGGTTAGAAACGTCGTTATTGCATGCAGGTTTCTGTGTTTTCTGTGTCTTAGAACTAGACGTCCAGGGTATTGCCGCCTATAATATGTAAACGGCAATATCGACTGCCGTTTAGTTCATCCGAAATATATATGTATTTTCTGTCCTTACTATATGTAAACGGCGCTATGTGCCGCCGTCGGTTGTGTTAACGGCGCTATGTGCCGCCGCCTATAATTACTTAACGACAACGTATGTGGACGTCGACTATAGTAAACGTCATACTAATTGACGTCAAGTTTAACAGAATCATATATTTCCAGAAATCTGAGTGAATTGGTTTTAAATGTATAATTTATGAATGTATGCGTTTCAGCCATGTAATATAGAGTATGTTATTGTTATGGACTGTCTATTGCTATAATGTGCAGGTTCTATATATTTTATATATATATATGAATTGATGAACATGCATAATTACATGACAATGATCAAGTTTAAATTGTATAAGATAAGTACAATGATGTAAAAGAAAGCATGTTGATTGATGTTTAGATTACTGCAATAATATGATATATCAGTAATCCCTGTTCCATGTGAAAATTGTGAGCTTTTCTCAATATTAAACCATGTTAGTTAGTTGATTTAATAGAGTTAAATTCATGAAAAATAGTTGCAGAAATCAGAAAATTATGAAATTTGGCATGTAATTACTGATTTCGAATTTCTGTTAAAATTTCAGAATTTTCAGACATGTGTACGTTCTGTTATGAATTTCTGAACAATATATTACACATAGAATTGAATAAAAATGCATGAAAATGCAAGAATGAATTTAGTATCATGATAGAAATCTGTTGTACAGTAAATAGGATTTCAGAACTGAAAGTGTTGTACTTTGAAATATTGCATTGACACATGTTAAATAGTATGAAATGAAATGTCACTATCTATTATATACGTTAGTGTATGCATTATAACAATGATGCCAATAAGACATTGCTATCTTAGAGATTCCTACAAGGAGCTACACCGTAGATGCCCCTATGGTAATGGTTCACCTACATGTAAAGAAATGAATCCGTGGGCAACGGATTGAAATCCTGGAGGTAGACTTGTTCTACTGGTCAAGGTGGGAAGGACTTTCCCCGGTTTTGCGCAAATACTATGACTTCATCACCGCATTGCCTAGGTGATAAGTGAATGTAAATGACTACTGATCTCTAATTTAGTGTGGGCTATGTCTTGGCAACTATATGAAATGACTACATGCTACAAGTTACATATCTACATGCTACATGTTATATGCTACAAGTTACATGTCTACCTGTTCTACATGCTACATACTACATGTTATATGCTTACATTCCTACATGTGAACTTGTTCAAAGGATTTCTTGTTACATGTCAATGTTTTAATATTACTACATGAAAATTGTTATGTAAAAGAATAGTGCATGCATAAATGAGAAATTGATACATGAGAATTGTTGTAGGTCACATAACATCGAATAGATTCCATGAATAAGTAATTCTATGCTATATGTGAAACATGTTTTATTTCCTTAATAGTTAGAATCACTATGAAATGAATGATTGCCAATGGACTTAGAACTATCGTAAGAAAAGTATATGATATCAATGAATGGAATGCTAATGTACTACCATGTTTTAAAACTAATATACTGTTAATATCTTGAACTATCTTTCATGTGATTTGCTGGGTCTTGTGGACTCATACTTGCCTAACATTTAAGGAGAGCCAGAGGATACGGTGGAGTTAGTGCAAACTGACTCAGAGCGTGAGGACGTGGAGACTTAGCTTGTCTTAGAGAGTTTTAGAGTGACACTTGTATGTGAGGATCTTATGTAATTTCCTTTATGCAACTGATCATTGGATTGTATTAAACCTTGGACTATTGTTATCTTTTATGCATTAGAATTGCTTTTGAATAAATGCTGATTGCAAATGTTTAATTCCAAGTTTGTTAATTATCATTGGAATTGAATAGTTATTTGTGTATATTTCAACCTGTATTGTAATTGTTGGATTCGTTCCACTGTAATACCTCTACTAGATCCAATGTGAGTTGGTGTAACTGTACTGGGTCTAAGAGGGGCGTTACACAAGATCTCACACACATAAACACAATGACAAACACTTGGTCTGCACTGCACATCCACAACACACAATTCAGATCTGTGTGCAAACTAGCACAGATTGCATCACACACACTATGATCTGCACCAAACACTTGTACAGATCAGAAAACAAACATCCACATAGAATCCACATAGTGATCTCAGTTCAGTACACACACACACAAATCTGAAATGAATTGAGTTGAGAAAAGGTGTGAGTGAGGAAAGACATATCCCTTCAAATGTTGATCTGATCACCATGATCACAAATCCACAGTGTTTCTTCCTCAATTCTGCTGCTGCTCCTCTTCTTCTTCTTTTCCTTCTTCTTCTTCTTCTTCTTGATCGGCACTGCTCTACTTCAGGAGCTTCTGGATTGTGATTTATTCTTCTTTTGCTGCTGCACTTCTTCTAGATTTGCTCCTTCTTGAGCACACCACTTCTTTCTCTAGAGCTTGACCTTGATTCTCACGTCCTCTATGTTGAAATAATGGTCTGCAACTTCTGGAGATTGAGCAAGGCATTGGAGAGACCCCTTTTTGCCACCAAAAACCTTTTCTGGGAATTGCATGGGCTGGCTTGCCTTTGGAGTACAGGGATCATGGGTATTTATAGCCCCATATGTCCATGAGGTGCCTTGAGGTGCATGGCCACAAAAATTTAGGTCAAATCCCTTGAGTCCTAAGTAGCTATGTGTCCCGAAAAATTCCCATTTTTGTGCTTCAGTCGAAGTGTGTCGACACACAGGCAGACTCTGTTGACACTACTGGCTACTGCTTCAGAATAGGCTTCTGAGAGGGACAGTGAGTGTCGACACACAGGCAGACTGTGTCGACACCACTAGCAGACTGTGTCGACACACATACAGACTGTGTCGACACCACTGTGACAAAGTTATGTAAACCTGAAAATATGAAGTGTGAACCATCATAACATGTCGTTATCATCAAAATATGAAATATTAAGTATTAAAAACATGTTGTTCACTCATCATTGTAATATGTACAATGTGTCATCATCAAGATCAAATCAAAATCAAAGTATAAGTGTTTGGACATCATACACAACCAAACGTTGTAGTCATCATTAAAATCAAAGTATGAGTGTGTAGACATCATCAACATGAAGGTTTTTAGTCATTATCCAAATGAATACACAACTTAACAATCTTCCACATATATACAATATGACATCAGATTTTGTACAAAATGTCATCATTAAAACACAAATGTCATCATCAAAACACAATATGTTTGAAGTTGTGTGCTTAACATGATTGACCAGAATTATGTCATCATCAAAAATAGATTAAAGCAATGATCAAGTTAGTGAGTATGGTTATTAAAATAACCATTACTCAACAACCCGGTCCTCCCTGGCACCTCCTACTGGGCCTGTCGCTACTGCTCTCGGCGCTTCTTCAGCACCCGATTCTTCAGGATCTTAAAATCAGCAACAGCCTGGCCTCGGGCCCTCTCTTCCTGGATCTCTTTCTCTCTCGCCTCGAGCAGGTGACCCCGCATCATCAGCAAGTCCTCCCTCAGGATCTCCATCTGCACCTGGGTCACCCCCGCTCCCTGCCACTGCACATAAATGAGAAATATGTCAGTCATATACATGTGCATAAAGGTAGTAATTCAATATCTTACCTCCGTCTCCATCTCTAACTCCTGGATCCTCGTCTATAACCCCCGGGTCTTGTCTCCAGCTCCCGGTTCCTTGCCTTCGCCCGATCCTGGGCCTCTTGCAGCTGGACCCCCAGGTCCCCGTTGGGAGGTTGTGCGGACGAGCTCGCCCCCGTATCCTGGCTCACCCGCACCCTTGCTAGCTCTTCTCTCTACAGTCACATTCATTGGTCAGTCTACAAGTCAAATCCAAATTGGGGTCAAGGTTAAGTCGCGACTTACCAAAGACCACGTCTCGGTACGGAGTCTCTCCATCTCCACGGCCTGCTCCGCCAGCCTCCCCTCCAGGAGCCTCACCACCTCTGACTCGGGCATCTATCATCCACACCTTAAGGTTAGTGCTAGCCAATTAGATGTCAAGAGTTAAGGTTGAGAGTTCACTTACCACTCGCCGGTCTAGCCGGAATCGCCCGGCGTAGCGTGCCCGGTAGTCCTCCAGGTATGCTGAGCTGTTCTGGAGGTCGGTGCGTTGCAGGACCTGCTCCCCTCCGCCCCTCTAGTAGGCGACGGTGCTGCCATGCTCCTCGCTCCAGTCACGGTCCTCGGCGAAGAAATGTCGACAGGAGTGTCCCTCTCTCCCTAGAGAGGGTACCTCTATGGCTGGCTGGTGCCAACCCATAGTGCGTACCACTAGCTCCAGGAAGAGGGGCTCGCAGGTACCCAAGCAGAGCAGCAACACGTGGTGGTTGAACAGGGGGGACCTACCGCCACGGCTGGGTGGGACGCGTCTGTCTCCCCATGGTATGGGGTCCATACCACCTGTAAGAAGGGAGTCAATCACATCAAATAACAATTGAAAGCAAAAGAGAGTGTTAGTTAAGGGTTATACCTGATAGTGGGGGAAGAGGTCCAATTGTGCCCGCACGTCCTCCACACGTTGATCCGTCACCCTCGAATTGGGCGCCACCACCCACCGGGCCATGAGGGGTACCATGGCTTGCCCCCCTCCGTCTGTACCCCGCGCCCCATCGGGAAGCGGGTGTAGCCCCAGATCTGCAGGGAGGAAACACGTTAGTCAATCAGGCATAAGTTGTATTCAATGATGAGCATTAAAGAAAGTTGCATACCTGTAGAAAGGGGGTGAAGCCCCCAGTGCTCTGAGAAGGCCACGAGCTACTAGGGAGGAGAGATAATAGATTTCCTAGCACTGCGGTGCCCCAAGCGCATCTGCCCGCCTGCTCTAGGTCTCGTAGTAGAAGCACGAACTTGCAGTTCATCTGCGATGATTGCATCGGAAAGAGGAGCCGCCCGAACGAATATGCCACGAAGATCTTGACCAACTACTCCTCACTCCTCCCTCCTAGCTGGATCAACGCCCACACCCCGTCGCCAAACTCCTCTAATGTCTCCAGTGCTCCCCTCCTCCCTCCTCGTAGCCCTACCGCCTCCGACAGAGCTCCAAGTGGGATGCTCTAGATCGGCCTCCTCCGTCCAGCTACAAACTCTGCTCCCAACATCTCTACCACATCGTCGTGGTAGTCCCTCCTCTCCTGTCCCACTACCGGCTCTCCCTGAACCGGTAGTCCTGTCAGATACGCCACATCCTCTAATGTGGGTATCATGTGCTCCCAAGGCATGATGAATGCCTTGTAGTCCTCATCCCACCTCTCCCTCAACGCCTCGAGGTAGGGGATGTCCACGTGGAAGGGGCGCACTGCCAAGAGGTGCCCAAACCCCATCCGTGCAATCTGTGTATGTTGGGTCTCCGACAGTGCCCTGTACCACACCCAGCATAGGTCCCAAGTCACCCTACTCCTCATTTGGCCCTTTCCCTTAACAAAACATAGAAAAGTCAACGTCAGCATCGATTTTCGTTCAGAAAAAGTTAATGGCAACATTGTTGCCATTTACATCAAGTCAACGTCCATGGGCTCGCCGTTTACTCAGGGTAGACGGCAGGGTAGTGGTCATCAAGTTCATTCATAGGCGTCCAACCCATTGCTGTCAAGTTCATCATGACGGAAAGAGGCTAGACGTTTATAGGAACTCGATGTCAATCGATGTTGACGTCAAGTTCTTGATGACCCTGACGACGTCTCCCCTGTTTCCCCCTTCTTATCAACTTTTTTCAATCACATCCACGAGGGTTTAAGGTCAGTTTAACCTACCTTTGGCCAGCGTTGGTTCCTCCTAGGTGTTTCTGCCTCCATCTCCTCTCCCTCTCTGTCGTCACCTATCATTTCCTCCCCCTCCGGTGCGCTGCCACTGGCGTCCATCGCTGTCGGGTCCTCCTCCTCCTTTTCGAGGTGTTCCTCCTCCGCCGAAATCCCAGTCGCCTCCTCTTCTTCTTCCATGTGGCGTGGGTGGTCCCGGAAGGCCAGTTTCTTCCCCCTCTCCATCGTCCGAGCAGTCTAAGATTAGAGCAGTTAGAAGTTGAAGAGATCAATGAGAAGAAGGAATCAAGGAAGGCAAGAGAAGGTGAGAGAGTGTGAAGAGAAGGTGGATCAGGCTCTGGCAGTTAGAGGAATGGTGTAAAGAGGCGCTGGAGATGGGCCTCAGGCACAAAAGCTGCATTTTGAAATTGACGTCCACCCCGTGGCCGTTGATTTCAACTTGACGTCAGGTTAGTGGTCGTTGATTTCAAGTTGACAGCACCTAGTTGGCCATCGATCTCTTACCCCGAGGATACCCTGTCAGACCCCCGTACCAAGGTCGACGACCAGGTTATGGACGTCTACATTGATATAGATGACCATTGATCTGGCCGTCTATCTCCTGTCTGGCGATGAGCGGCCACAATGTGACCGTCTACTTGTCCTTGACATCCATCGATGTGGACGTCATCTCTGCGCACTCAATCATTCACAGAACACTCCATTGCACTCAATTGAAGCCAATTCAATACACAAACACCCAATTCCACACAATTCAAGCCATTCAACACATTGTTCTCAATGCTATTTATTCTTTATTCATTCAAACTTGTGTTACACTTATTGGAATTGGGAAAATACATCATTTCGCTCTACGAGCCATAAAGAAATCATAAGAAATAGGGCGAATTGTGTCAATGTATTCTTCGTACTTCCAAATGTCTTCCCAATTCTCCTGCAATGCTGGACCCACCTTCTTACTCACTGTGCATCTATCCCAAGTCTTCCTTGCTTTCTTCATCAGCTTCTCATTCCTCCCTGAGATGATCATGTTGGTGCAGTGAGATGAAGCTGGGATTCCCCGTGGTATTCCAAGTTGACATTGGCACCGGTGTGGCTGATACACCACCATCTGTTCAGGACCAGTCAGCCACAAATCTCGGTCCTCCCTGGTGCGCACTCTGAACTCGATTGTGTTGCCCACCTAACTAGCCCAGAGGGGGGGGGGGTGAATGGGATATTAAAATTAATGAGTACTTAAAACCTGTTCACAAAAAAGTCACAAAAACACACTTCGCAGATTGTTAGTATTAGCGACGGAAAAATCAAACACACAAAAGCAATCACACGACACAGAGAATTATGCTGGTTCGGATGTCCTCTCCTTAGGAGTCCTACATCTAGTCCCTGAGCAATATCTCAAGATTTCACTAACAAGGGTATAGTCCCCCTTAAGGACACTACAACACCCAGCACCCTAGCTGGTGTTCCTTCACCCGAAGGGAACAACACCCTGGATACCACACCAGGTCTTCCTTCACAACCGAAGGGAACAACACAGGAAAAATGAAATTAGATGAAGCCCCTTGATCAAGCTTATACAATGCTAGATCTGAAGCTAACTGAGAGGAAGATCTACAGTGAGGGACACTCTCAGTTTACAAAAGCTCTCAAGAGTAACACACTGAATGCAGAGAGCTAAGAGCTTGAATAGAAGGGAGTGAGGCTTTTCTCTTCAGAATGCTCGCAGAAAGCTTGTCACGGATTTTTGTTTTTGAAACTCTGGATGATTGCTTCTGGAGGTTCAGTCTTCTATATATATATATATATTATATATATATATATATCTTCTATTTGAAAATTTAAACATTGAAGTGTCTGTTGTCTCTATGCATAAGTGTACGTTAGACTGCTTGACCCTTGGAAGCTTCTAGTCAACCAGTCCTTTATCCTTTCATGCACGCAAAGAGAGAGACGATCTTCTGTAATCTTCTTTGGCTTCCATTTTGTCCAACGTTGTATGGTGATTGCTGTCAGAGACCTGCACATACTTAAAGCTTGAACAATGGACATCTAAGCAATCTCTTGTTGTCAGTCAACATTAGATTGATTTTATACATAAGTAGAAGTTCCATTCTGTTCTTCTAAAAAGATGTTTACAGAATAAGCATGAGAATGGAAGATATTGTTTGCATGCATGCAGTGATACGTACTATTGTAATAAATGCACAGCTGTCACAATGATATGCGTGAAGACTTTGACTTTTCAACGTATTAAAAAAAATTAGCTCGAAAATCAAATCGTTATATTTCACAAAATCGTTATATGCATGACTTATGAAATCACTGTGCAAATGAGTGAATGGTTATGCAATCATAAGTAAACATGTGTCTACACAAATCGTTATATATATTAATAATCCAATCGTTGTGAAATGTATCGAATCGTTACAGCGTCCAAGTCGTTATGTAACTTGATGAATCGTTATGAGAGCAAATCGTTGTGATCACTTAACAAATCGTTATGATCACTTAAGAAATCGATATGAGACCAAATCGTTATGATCACTTAAGAAATCGATATGAGACCAAATCGTTATGATCACTTAAGAAATCGATATGAGACCAAATCGTTATGATCACTTAACGAAATTGATGTGAGACCAAATCGTTATGATCACTTAAGAAATCGATATGAGACCAAATTATTATGATCACTTAACGAAATCGATATGAGACCAAATCGTAATGATCACTTAACAAATCGATATGAGACCAAATCGTTATGATCACTTAACGAAATCGATATGAGACCAAATCATTATGATCACTTAACGAAATCGATGTAAGACCAAATCATTATCATTAGTTAAGAAATCGATATGAGACCAAATCGTTATGATCACTTAAGAAATCGATATGAGACCAAATTGTTATGATCACTTAAGAAATAGATATAGGACCAAATCATTATGATAGCAAATCGTTATGTCTACTAAAGAAATCGTTGTGATAGAAAATCATTACGATCACTAAAGAAATCGTTACGAGGGCAAATCGTTACGAATACTTAACAAATCGATGTGAGGGCAAATCGTTGCGATCACTTATCGAATCGTTGTGAGGGAAAATCGTTGTGATTACTTAACGAATCATTCTGAGGGAAAATCGTTGCGATCACTTATCGAATTGTTGTGACCACTAAAGAAATCGTTATGACTTACAGAGAATCGATGTGGACTTAGACAAATATTGATGCTTTGAACTCTTACTGTTGTAGTGTGATGAATACTTACTTGATTGGCTTGTTTTCCGTTGGTTTATTTCCTGTGTTTAGACTTCATAGAAAGTATGTTAGTAACCTTTATCATAGTTTTGTTAATCACCAAAATAGATATGTAATTTATTTAAATTACATGGGGAAAAACTGATCATCAATCTCCCCCTTTTTGGTGATGACAAAACTTAATAATTAGCAAAGATGATCTGAAATAAGTCTAAGCATAATTGAGGAAATAACATAAAAATAATGTAATTCAGAAATGCAATATTTTCTCCCCCTTTTTGTCATTTAAGCAAAAAGATCAAACGCTTGAGACAAAGATGAAGAGAAAAGAGCACAAAGAGTGGAATAAAGAGATTTATTGAGCATTGGAGGGTTCAGAGAGATAGAAGGCAGGAGACGAGAGATGCAAAGCGCCTAATGACAGGTAGCGCTTGGCGTTCCTGCTCTTCAAAATAGGCTTGAAAAGCGCCAAGCTCAATGCAATTGGAGGGTCCCATGGTGGGAGCCATCCTCTTGATGTGAAGCTGCCTCTAATCCGATTTGAAATCCTAATATTTGACGTTGCCAAGAGCTACCTTGTAGGCGGTGAAGCAACCAAAACTGGCAAACTGAAGAAATTGAGTAATTTTAAAGGGATAGAAGAGCTGATGCTGCCGAAGTTCCTTCTTTAATTCTAGAAAGACTCTATACCGTTCTTCCCATTTCATGAAGGAGTCCCGGACAAGGTGAAGAGATCTTGCATCCAAAAAGTCAGCGGGAGACAGAAGAGGTTGATTGGAACGAGCCTGAGAAGCATTCAACTCTTTATGTTGTTGAGCAGATAGAGTGTAGAGCTTTTCCCAATCAGCAGGCGACAACCTCTCACACTCAGAGAGAATAGGGGCAAGGATATCGGCCTTGAGGTACGCCTGAAGATACTGCTTGAAGACAAATCTATGAAAAGCAAGGTTACGACATTCTTGCACAGAGAGCCTGGCCATAACCTGAGCAGCTCTCTCAAACATGAGTGTGCCCACAAATGAGTCCATGATCAGGGAGTGAAGAGGAGGAAGGAACACCACATCAGGAATTACCAAGGTGCTAAAATCAACTCGAAGAGGTTCGGTGTGAGCAACCCTGGAACTGAGATCACGGATGGCTTGCCTGAACTGGCCCAGCTGCACCTCTGGAATGTTATTAAGATAGCAGTAATCGTAGTACATTTTGTAGTGCTGGATGAACTTGATTTCCTTCTGAATGAAAGGTCCAAAAAGATTTTTATGATGAATCTGAAACCATTCAGAGAGAGGGAGAGGAGCTGCTTTTGGAGGATATCTGGTGGCTTTAGTCTGACGGAATTGATTGTACAGATCTCTGTTGCTCCGAGCCCACTACTCTTCAGTTTTGGCTTCAGTCATGGAAATTTTTTTTGACCGTTGAGCCTTGGAAAGAAAGGCATAAGGGAAAATGGTATTGAGATGGGCCGAAAGATTTTGGAAGGGAAGGCCAAAGAGGTGAGCAAACACTACTTTTTGAAGAAATTCCTCATAGATAGATTGTTTCTTATTGGTGATAGAAAGAGAAAACCAAAGTGGAGGATAACAAGGTTCAGAAGAGACAAGATGGGTGGAAGTGAGTCTGCTCTTCTTAGGAACAAGACTGGAAGAGTCTGTCCTATGAAAATGGGTCCCAACAGCTAGGACTGAACGAAGTATTGCTACTTCAAATTAATCCTTGATGTCCTGAATTTCTATGTGAGCCAATTGGGCACCCTCGAGAATAATAGTAATGAAGGAAGGAGGTGTTTGTGGATGGAAAAGAGATGCAGGGGTGATGGAAGGGAGATCAGATGGTCCTGAAGAAGAAAAAGAAGGACCACTAGAAGAGGCTCCAGCTGAAGAAGCTGTGGAAGGAACCTCAACAGAAGATAAGGGTGGAGGAATAATGGTGGAAGAAGTAGGAGATGGAGGAGTTTGGGAAGGAAAAGGTGCAGGTGAGGAAATTGTTCTAGAGCGGGGTCGTTTGAAGGTGAGAGGAGCTGGAGGAGCAGTGGATGAGGTGGGTGGAGAAGGAAGGGCTGGAGTTGGAAGGGTAGGAAGGACAGGGGGCTCTGGAGCAATAGCCTGATCTTCTTCTCTTAAAGCATCCTCTGCCGGCCCTACTGGCCCAGATTCCTCAGCAACAACCACTTCTTTAACGAGCTCATTCTCAACATGAATTGGCCCTGGTGTCCTTGCTGATTTGTCAGACAAAGGCCCTGATGGCCGCTCTTCCTCTTGCTGCTGCTCTGTAATGACAGGCCCTGATGGCCTAGCTTCATCATCCTACTGTTGCTCTGTAATGACAGGCCCTGATGGCCTATTACTTTCTTCACTTGGCCCTGATGGCCCTGCAGTATAGGAAGGAGGGGCGAGAGATGGTAAGTGCTCCCTCACAAATGCTGACAAATCCACAATCACCTTCCTCATACTGTCATAATCTTTTCTTAGGCTTGCAAAATCAGATGACAGTGCCCCTAATTCATGGACAGATGAGCTTTGAGTGATAAAAAAGGAGTCCATATCCGACTTCACGGAACACAAAATTTGTCTTGCTCATCCAGGCGCTCAACAATGGGTTTCAAATTTACTTTCAACTTCTTTTTCCCAGACCTCCTGTGTGACTTACTGGTGAGGAGAGGAACTTCTTTAGCCACACCTTTTCCTTTGCCTTCTCTTGCCCTAACCACGGGCTCTTCATGGTCAACATTTTCATTTTCTTCTTTTGAGGCACTTTCCACAATGCCTACTCTAAACTGATCATCAATGGGGGCATTGGCAATTTGCTCCCCCTGACTTGCTGCTTGCACATCAACATATTGTTCCCCCTCAATGGGAGCATCTTCTACAACTAAGTCTTCACGAGCAACTACTAGCTCCCCCTGACTGGGAGCTTCTTCCATAACAATCTCATCAATGTGGCCTAATGCCATAGCTTCTGCAATTTGAACTTCACTGACTACTGGATCCCTTAAAGAGCTTTGGAGGGATTCCAGTACATCTCTGAGAACTGAGCCTACTCAGGAAGAGGGAAGAGGATCCTTTGAACTATGCCCAACGGGCTCAATATCCTCTGGAGGTATATCCTCAATTCTGCTGCTAGATTCTGCTGTTGCTGCTACTTCTACTTCCACAGATGGTGCTGCTGCTGACTCTTCTTGAGCTACGACTGCTGCTACTACTTCTAGTTCTACTGCTACCTGAACTGCTTCTACCTCTGGAATCACAGGAACTGTGCCAGCTGCTTCTTGACCTTCTTGGGATTCGCCAATGATGGCTTCACCCTCAGCCACAGAAGTCCTTGTTGTTGGGGAGAAATAACGCTCAGACCAGCGACAACTCTCTCACACTACCCACTCGTAGATACCAGAGAGAGATAGAGGGAGGTGGGAAGAAGAAGACAGGAACACCAGGATTTTACGTGGTTCGGAGGCAAGGAGCCTTCCTACGTCCACGGCCACAGCAGCTTTCAATACTTCTTCTGCAAGAAAAATACACACTCTCGCTCTCACTCCAAAGAGGACAAAACCCCCTTTTATATACTAGGAAGAAAGGGCGCCATAAACGAGACACACAGGGGCAAAAGGGTCCTATCTCTGAATCACCTCAGAACTGCAAAGTCCTTTCTTGAAAAAGGGAGTCGAATGCTTCATATTTGACATTCGACTGCATGAGTCGAATCCTTCATGCTGACATTCAACTGCATGAGTCGAATCATTCACATCTGACATTCGACTACATGAGTCGAATCATTCAATCGACTGCTTCATTTCTGACTTCGGCTGTGGCAGTCGAATGCTGAGTCCGAGACCTGACCCCTTATGGAGATCTGCTTCAGAGTTCAGGCTCCACATTCTAACAGTCCAGACCCCATTGACAATCGAAAAACCACTTTTTCTCAAATTTCTGGACCAAATATCTTGGCCCATCTTTTCAGACACATCTCTCACCACGCTAATGCCATAATGTTGAAATATCTTGGTGAGCAAATGAGAATAAGGTAGAGAAACGTTCAGCTTGCCCTTTGTGTCCCATACTTGTGCGCTTGCAAACTTCATCCTTTCAATCATAATCTCCACAGTGTTGATTTCTTGGTTCTGGATAGCCCAGAACATCAAGTCGAAGTCCGCCTTTGTGCAAGTGGAGAAGGTGGCACTCCTTGGGACTACTATTTGACACACAATGAAATGCAATAAGCGATTGAACGCATTTAACTGATTGATGTCTAGTTTTCCATTCTTCAATCTGAATTTAGGACCAACAATCCCTAAACCTTTCGCCTGGATATCCACAGTGTGAACTCCACTGTGTCCGAAGGTAGTCACACCAAAGAGAGATGCCAAAAGGTCTCATGTGACCCTAATTTGAGTTCCCTTGACCATGGAAGTCAGGGTTCCGTCTTCCTCTGTCTTTAGACATACATAGAAAGCTTTCACAAGGTCCGAATAACTTACTTCTGATAGGGTGGCTATCTTTGTCCACTTCAATCTGCCCATAGCTGCGACGATACTGCCCATTCCATTCTTCTGCAAGTCATCCACATCTACTACTTTGTGGCCGCAAAGCTTGGTCTTTACTGAAGCATATCTTTCCTTCTGCTCGGCGGTAAGAAATGCAGCTCCATAGCCACCGATGTTGCCAGAGACACCAGAAGAGGCCATGGTTTTGGATGGGAAGAGTTTCTGGATGATCGAAATGGAGAAAGGAGTAGAACCCCTCAAGAAATTTCTCGCGAGAAAAAGGTGGAAGCTTGAAATCTCAGGGAGTCGATGCCAGAGTCGATAGGGTATCGCCTCAAGCAGAAGGAGGAAGATGATGAAGGGATGCGAATCATTGCCGCACAAATTTCGGGATATAAAGGAAAAATTAAAAGAATGACCTTTAGAATTTAGAGGTGCTATGATGGTAGAAAACAACAGACTGACTAGTTCAATGGAATAAATTCTTATAAAATAACGAACCAACATGACAAACTTAAAAGGTAAAACAATAATTGGAATTTTGCTCAATTTTTGGGAGGAAAAATAATTTTAAATTCTAAAAATTAATATTTCAGTTTTAAACAGATGATTCTTTCACAATTTACACATGCCTAATTCCCTTCTAAGAGAAGTAAATCTCTCTTCGGGTAAGGCCTTTGTGAAGATATCGACTAACTGATTGTTTGATTCAATAAATGAAATATCAATGTTGCCATTTGGTACATGATCACGAATGAAATTATATCTAACCTCAGTGTGTTTAGTCCTTGAGTGTTGTACTGGATTCTTGGTTAGATTTATAGTACTGGTGTTGTCGCATAACAATGGAATTGTCTTGATATGTAACCCATAATCCTCAAGTTGCTGCTTGATCCATAGGAGTTGTGTGCAGCAACTTCCAAAAGCTACATACTCAGCTTCAGCTGTTGACAGAGCTACTAAATTTTGTTTCTTTGAGGACCATGATATCAAACAACCTGCAAGGAATTGACAACAGCCACTGGTGCTTTTTCTGTCTATTTTGCATCCAACATAATCAGCATCAGAGTATCCTACCAAATTAATTTGACATGATTTTAGATACCATATACCTAAGTCATAGGTTCTAACTAAGTATCTAAATATTCTTTTAACATTAATTAAATGGGATTCTTTAGGATCTGTCTGATACCTAGCACACATACTTACACTAAACAATATATCAAGTCTACTAGCAGTTAAGTACAGTAAAGATCCTATCATACCTCTGTAGATTTTTTGATCTACATTCTTACCATCTTTGTCACTGTCCATTCTTGTTGATGTGCTCATGGGTGTTGATAATGGCTTGGCATTTTCTAATCCAAACTTCTTTAAGAGTTCCTTGGTATATTTGGCTTGACATATGTGGGTGCCTTCTTTTCCTTGCTTAATTTGCAATCCAAGGAAGTAGTTAAGCTCCCCCATCATGCTCATCTCGAATTCTCCCTGCATAAGCTTCTCAAAGTACTTGCAAAGAGATTCGTCAGTAGAACCAAATATTATATCATCAACATATATTTGAACAAGTAGAATATGTTTGACCTTAGATTCGACAAATAGTGTACTATGTACTTGACCTCTAGTAAAACCATGGTCTAGTAGAAATGAGCTAAGCCTTTCATACCAGGCCCTAGGTACTTGTTTTAAACCATATAAAGCTTTGTGCAACTTAAAAACATGGTTGGGAAAATCAATGTCATCAAAACCTCTAGGTTGTTCTACATAAACTTCCTCCTTAATAAAACCATTAAGAAATACAGACATTACAACCATTTGAAATAATTTCACATCTAGTGCAGATGCATATGCAAGTAATATTCTAATAGGCTCAAGTCTGGCTACTGGTGCATAGGTTTCATCGAAATCTATGCCTTCCTCTTGGGAATAGCCTTGAGCTACTAATCTGGCCTTGTTTCTTAATATCACACCACTTTCATCCAATTTATTTTTGAACACCCATTTGGTGCCAATTATTGGATGATTTGATGGTCTAGGAACAAATGACCACACATGGTTTCTCTTGAACTGATTAAGTTCATCTTGCATGGCTAAAATCGAATATTCATCAGTAAGATCTTCATTGATTGTCCTAGGCTCTATTTGAGAACCAAAAGCTAAATAATCACATGGAATTATGTTACCTCTTGTTCTTACCCCTACAGATGGATCACTAATGATGTTTTCAGGAGGGTGATCTCTCTTATATTTCCAATCCTTTGGAAGATTTTCATGTTCTATGTCCTTTTGTTACAAATCTTCCAGAGGTGGATCTTCCTTGTCCTCAATTGATGAGTTCTTTAGCTTTTTGGACAATTCATCTACATCATCATTATCACCATCTTCTTCCTTTCTCAAGGAAGGGTTAGTTTCATCAAAAATAACATGTACTGATTGCTGAATCAATAAAGTACGCTTGTTGAACACTCTATATCCTTTAGGTTTAGAAGCATACCCCATGAAGATGCCTTCATATGATTTGGTATCTAACTTACCAATGTTTCTTTTGCCATTGTTGTGGATGAAGCATGGACATCTGAATGTCCTGAAGTGACTAATCTTAGGCTTTTTTCCTTTGAACAACTCATATGCAGTCTTCTTCAGAATCGACCTGATCATTACTCTATTGATGATGTAGCTTGCTGTGTTGACTGCTTCAGCCTAAAAATATCTTGGCAGATCATATTCTGATAACATTGTTCTTGCCATGTCCAATAAAGTCCTATTCTTTCTCTCAGGAACTTCATTCTGCTGTGGTGTCTTGGTGCTGAGAAATTGTGTTCAATTCCATGGTCATCACAGAATTTTGAAATTTTCTCATTATGGAATTCTCCTCCATGGTCTGATCGGATTCCAACAATGCAATACTTCTTATCTTTCTGAACCTTTTTGCTGAAGCTCACAAAATTGTCAAACGTATCATCCTTGTGTTCTAGAAAAGATACCCATGTGAATCTCGAATAGTCATCTACAATAACAAATCCATATTGCTTTCCTCCTACACTGGTGGTCCTCATTGGCCCAAATAAGTCCATGTGTAAGAGTTCTAAGGGTTTAGAGGTTGTCACCATAGTCTTTGACTTGAATGAGGATTTACATTCTTCCCTTTTGCACAAGGCCCGCAGATGCCCTCCAATCTTGTGCAAATTTTTGGTAGACCTTCCACTAGGCTTCTCTTAATCAGCTTCTTTATGCCATCCAGACTGCAGTGGCCCAATCTTCTGTGCCACAGCTCAGTTGACTGCTCCTTGCTTGCCGCTAAGCAGATGTCTTGATCTTTTAATTCTTCTAGATGAAGTACATATAGGTTCTTCCCTCTGTTGGCTTCAAAGATGACTACACCATCTTTCACAATGCTGCACTTTGACTCTTGAAAACTGATCTGATGTCCTCTATCACATAGCTGACTGATACTGATGAGATTATGTTTCAGTCCTTTGATGCACAACACATCTTCAATGACAGTTGTGCCTCTACTGCACACTGATCCACTGCCTATCATAGTCCCCTTTCCATTGTCTCCATAGGTGACTGTGCCTTCTTCAGCTTTGAGGTGAGAGAATAGCTTTCTATTACCTGACATATGCCTTGAGCACCCGCTATCTAGGTACCATTTTGATGCTCGAAGGCCTCCCTGAAATAAAGACACTAAGCTTTAGGCACCCAAGTTCTTTTGGGTCCTTGCTGGTTAGTATTCTCATCTTTCTTTTTAATTATCCAAATTTTGTGTTTAGTTGGACAGTTTATTTTGGTATGTCCTAGCTTGTTAAAGTGACTGCAACATGTTGTTCTAGTCATTTTTTCATATGGAGTATATTTAAAGTTTGATTTATATGCTATATCTTATTCAGGTACGAATTTTGGAGTTAGATATGTTTTAGGATATACTGTTGTATCGTCATTATCTGGTGGAATGTAACCTAATCCATTATTCCTTTTACCTGATCTTCTGGCTCCTCTTAGTATTAAGGAATTTTTACCATTAGTAAATTTTTCTAACGTACTTGATAGTTTATCATTTTCTTCTGTTAGTCTTTTGATTTCATTTTTTAATTCGTCTGAACTTTCTTTTTTTTCTAATTTTGATATTTGAGTATTTTTATCTTTTAGATTTTCGCATAGCAACTCATTTCTTCTTTTAAGTTCACTAACTTGCTTCTCTAGTTGTTCATTTTCTTATTTTAAATCTGAATTGGTATTCTCTAGATGCAACATTTTTCTTACTAGCTTTTAATAATTTAGATACTTCTCTATATTTATCATACAGTTCATTAAAAGCATCTTCTATGTTATCTGAATCCGAATCATTACATGAATCAAAGGATGAGTCAGAGGTTACCTTTTTTGCGATATCTACCATGAAGGCTAGGTTAGCCTTTTCTTCTTCCTCACTGTTTGAGCTTGACTCGCTATCCGAGTCACTGTTGTTGTCCCAAGCTGCTGCCATGGCTTTCTTCTTATATCTTCTGAACTTTCTTGAACTGTCCTTCTTTCTGAATTCATATTTCTTGAGCTTTGGACACTCTGCCTTGATGTGTCCTGGCTTTTTGTACTCATAACAAATTGGTTCATTCTTCTTGATGTCCTTTGCTACAGGTTTCTTGAAATCCTTTCCCTTTTTGAAGTATCGTCTGCCAGATTGATATTTCTTTTTCTTGGCCAATATCCGTTGTAGTCTCCTAGACAGCATTGCTTCTTCATCTTCATTGTCTTCACTACTGGCTTCATCTCCTGATTGTTCCTCAGAGCTGCCTTCTACTACTTTGAGGGCATTTGTGTGCTTCTTTCTAGTAGATGATTCTCCTAATCTCTCCATTTTTATCTCATGAGCCATGAAGGACCCAATGAGCTTTTCCAATGACATCCTTTTCAGGTCATTGGCTTCTTCTATAGCTGTTACCTTGGGAGTCCAAGAAGATGGTAGGGATCTAAGGATTTTTCTTACCATATCACCCATCTCATAGCTTTTTCCTAGTCCGGCTAATCCATTTGTAATATCTGTGAATCTGCTGAACATTTGGGTTATAGATTCTCCTGGCTACATCTGGAACCTTTCATATTGAGTCACCAGAATGTCTATCCTGGTTTCCTTGACTTTGTCAGTGCCTTCATAAGTGATCATGAGCTTTTCCCACATTTCCATGGCGGATTTGTAGGCAGATACACGGTTGAATTCCTTTTTAATAAGGGCACAACATAAAATGCTCTTGGCTTTGCAGCTGATAGAAATCTTCTTTCTATCATCTTCTGTCCATTTGTCCTTTTCGTTGGTGACTAGAAGATCTCCTTCTTCTACAATTGACCAGATCTGAAAATCAAATCCTTGCAAGAAGTATTCCATCCTGGTCTTCCAATAGGTGTAATCTTCTCCATCAAATAGAGGTGGCCTGTTGACTGACTGGCCTTCGGAGTGACCTTGGGCTGCCATTTGATCTTTTCTCTTCAGATCATTGGATCTTCTTCTTTGTCGAAGAGACTAGCTCTGATACCACTTGTTACCCAGCTAGCTAGCCTAGAGGGGGGGGGGGGGAGGTGAATGGGATATTAAAAAATGAGTACTTAAAACCTATTCACAGAAAAGTCACAAAAACACACTTCACAGATTGTTAGTATTAGTGACGGAAAAATCAAACACACAAAAGCAATCACATGACACAGAGAATTATCCTGGTTCGGATTTCCTCTCCTTAGGAGTCCTACGTCTAGTCTCTGAGCAATATCTCAAGATTTCACTAACAAGGGTACTGTAGCAACCTGAATTTTTGAGAAAAAATAAAAAAATAAAAATAAATTAAAAACTCAGTTAAAGGGATATTCAATGAAAAGAGTATTAAATAAAACCCATTAAATGGAAAAGAGTAATGGGCTTTGCTTAATGGATCCTCTAGAACTTATTGGGTTAAAAATATGAATTTACAAAGGGAGAATAATAAGAAAATACCCTAAATTCGGAGTTTAATTATCTCCTAATTAGAAAGGGGTTATTAAAGCAATAAAAGTGGCAATTACAGTTGGAATTAGATTCTTAAACCTACTCCATATAGTCAAGCACGAATTTAGATACTATCCTAACCCAATTAGAGATTGGAAAGCAAGAGAGGAAAGGTGGAGTTAGGAAATCTCGTAATTAAGAGGAATTTGAGTAGTAGTAGGAATATGAACTTTTATTTATATAAATACACCTCTTAAACCCTCATGGCCGGCCCTAGCTCATGCAAAGGGGTTCTTGGACGTAGAGAAGAGGCCAAGGAGGAGGAGAAATCGAGGAGAGGAAGATCCATCAAGCTCCTTCCTTCGTTCTTGGAGTTCTAAGCCATAGAAGATAAATCGAGTCAAAGGTAGGCATTCTCATGATCAAAATTAAATTAAACTCGTCTGTAGGTAGTTCCAATCACTAGGAACAAAAGCCCTCTTGATTCCCTCTTTTTCATCGAGCCAATCTTTTGTTCTTGATTTTAGAAGATCTGCAAACATGACAATCCCAAGACATCATGTTTAATTCAAATCTCTATGAATACTTGATCCCATGCTACAAAATTCTTGCTGTAGATACTTCATATTGTTAGGGATCTTTTGCCCCTAAAAACCCTAAATTTCATCGAGCATGCTGATCGAATTTAATCAATCTTTCTCTCTGTGCCATGTTCTAAATAACTCGCTCTTGCTCATGTTCAAACCCTTTACGAACCATGCTCTCTCTCTAATTCTGATTTACTGGAAGTACCCTTACTTGTCTACTTTAATTTGCAACTTGTTTTGTGATTTTTCATCGACTATGTAATTAGTTATGATTTTTCAAAGTACCCTGTGTCCAAACAAGTCAAAATGGCACGCAATCCGATGTAGAACATTTTTCTCGCTTGAACTCAGGTGAAGTACCTGTGAACGCGACGGCTCGACACGCCGCATTCTTAGAGCCATCGCGACCACCATCTTGTCGCGTTCTGAATGCGACAGGAGACCCCGTCGCGTTCTGGCCGCCTGAGCAGACAACCCTGTCGCGACCCGTATATGACCCTGTCGCGTTCCATCATGACTCTGTGCGACCCTTACATGGGTACGTCGCGATCATAGGATTTTGCATGAAAACCAATAAATTGTTACTCTCACTTTCTACAATATTATTACGCCTTTTTAACAGTCATACACGCAGTAAAAAAACCTGTTTTAATGGAGCTATATTGAATGCTTTAAAATACATATTCACGACTTCTTTTCTATCTATGATTTCTCTTACACATGCACACACATGAACCATCCATATATGGATGAAATCTGGCATAAAATATCTCATAATGTATCTGGTAATTTATTGCAATAAAGTATAATAACTGCCCTATTTTAAAGGACTTGTATTCACTCCTTGCGTTGTTTATATACCGATATCGACGCTCTACTGTTCTAGAATTCCTCTAGAACGTCGAGCACCTGTTTTTATATACACACTGTACTTAGCTTGTGGTGAACTCTCCGTCGGATATTCCTTTCGCTAGACTATTGAATCCTTGCACAAGGCCTCCGTAAGTCTCCTCTGATCATGGATTCCCACATGGTCGACGAGCCGGTTCTACCCTAACACCCATTACACCTTTAGGGATCGATATGATCCAAACGACTATTAGAAGTTCGCTGTTACCTTGAATCACGTCGGACCTCTGGACTTGTGCATAATATGTCCAGCGGGAAGATCGTGAATTCCACCTGACTGCCAATACGACGTGCGCGTGTTGTGCAACTGTTACTATCGCCTGTTACTCATTGTTTTACGTGTTGTACCCTTAGCTCTCATCTATACTCTACTCGCTCGTCTATTCACGTTCTCTCTACTATCTCGTCTATTCATCTAGTGCTCTTAACTATTCTTGGTACTCTATATTGGCCATTGACTGATTGTCTAAAGATACAATATAACCAATGCCTGGCAATATATAAAGGGCCCGATCTGGTCCTGGGATGTGCGCCCGAAAGTGCTAGTGCCTATGGGAGTTAAATGATCAGAGTGTTTGGCATTACACTCAAGTGCTATCTACCTCGACTATCTATATGACAATCAAAACACAAAACATGCTATACTCTCTCGATGTTTAGAATGACAAACATGTGCTATACTCGTCGTGCTATTATTATACTTGTGCTAGTTGTGCTATGGCCATCCTGCTATCCGTGCTATACTCGATACTTGTGCTATTTTTGGAAACTATACTCGATCCTGTGCTATTGTTCTATCTTGTTACCTATTGTGCTATCTCTTGCTATATTTTGACTCTCTTGTAACTACTATCTTTAGATACTCTGCCATTAAATGTGTTAATTATTTAAAGCCTGCTTGAGCTTGAGATTTAAGTCCTACTGGGCGTTATAGCTCACCCTACGTTATTTGATGTTGTGTTCTCAGGTGAGACCGAGGATGACACATACACTCACGAGGAAGGGAATGACCAAGAGTGAAGCAGGAGTACCCTCGAGTCATTATGTTATCTTAGAGTTGTAGTTAGTTATTTCCTTTTATTGCAATGTAATTGGGCCCTATAGAATGGCTCTGATATTAGTGGTTGTAACTAGACATTTGAAAAGTTATCAATGAGAAATATTTGCTTTAGTATTATTCCATGTGCAATGGTTTGATGTCTAGTATTCGCTCTATACCTTTTTCTTGCAACTGCCTTCGCGCTCCGATATTCCGCGTCGGGGCGTGACAGGTACAATCCACCATAAGGACACTACAGCACCCAGCACCCCAGCTGGTCTTCCTTCAACCGAAGGGAACAACACCCTGGATACCACACCAGGTCTTCCTTCACAACCGAAGGGAACAACATAGGAAAAAGGAAATTAGATCAAGCTTATACAATGCTAGATCTGAAGCTAACTGAGAGAAAGATCTACAGTGAGGGACACTCTCAGTTTACAGAAGCTCTCAAGACTAACACACTGAATGCAGAGAGCTAAGATCTTGAACAGAAGGAAGTGAGGCTTTTCTCTTCAGAATGCTTGCAGAAAGCTTGTCACGGATTTTCGTTTTTGAAACTCTGGATGATTGCTTCTGGAGCTTCAGTCTTCTATATATATATATCTTCTATTTGAAAATCTGAACGTTGAAGTGTCCATTGTCTCTATGCATATGTGTACGTTAGACTGCTTGACCCTTGGAAACTTCTAGTCAACTAGTCCTTTATCCTTTCATGCACACAAAGAGAGAGAGGATCTTCTGTAATCTTCTTTGGCTTCCATTTTGTCCAATGTTGTATAATTGTTGCTATCAGAAACTTGCACATACTTAAAGCTTGAACAATGGACAGCTAAGCTATCTCTTGTTGTCAGTCAACGTTAGATTGATTTTATACAAAAGTAGAATCCATTCTATTCTTCTAAAAAGATGTTTACAGAATAAGCATGAGAATGGAAGATATTGTCTGCTTGCATGCAGTGATACGTACTATCGTAATAAATGCACAGCTGTCACAAAGATATGCGTGAAGACTTTGACTTTCCAACATATTAAAAAAAAAAATCTCGAAAATCAAATCGTTATATTTCACGAAATCATTATATGCATGACTTATGAAATCGTTGTGCAAATGAGTGAATCATTATGCAATCATAAGTAAACAGATGTATACACAAATCGTTATATATATTAATAATCCATCGTTGTAAGTGAATCGTTGTGAAATGTATCGAATCATTACAACGACCAAGTCGTTATGTAACTTGATGAATCGTTATGAGAGCAAATCGTTGTGATCACTTAACAATCGTTATGATCACTTAAGAAATCGATATGAGACCAATCTTATGATCACTTAAGAAATCGATATGAGACCAAATCGTTATTATCACTTAAGAAATCGATATGAGACCAAATTGTTATGATCACTTAATGAAATTGATGTGAGACCAAATCGTTATGATCACTTAAGAAATCGATATGAGACCAAATCGTTATGATCACTTAACGAAATCGATATGAGACCAAATCGTTATGATCACTTAAGAAATCAATATGTGACCAAATCGTTATGATCACTTAACGAAATCGATATGAGACCAAATCGTTATGATAACTTAACGAAATCGATGTGAGACCAAATCGTTATGATCACTTAAGAAATCGATATGAGACCAAATCGTTATGATCACTTAAGAAATCGATATAAGACCAAATCGTTATGATCACTTAAGAAATCGATATGAGACCAAATCGTTATGATAGCAAATCATTATGTCTACTAAAGAAATTGTTGTGATGGCAAATCGTTACGATCACTAAAGAAATCGTTACAAGGGCAAATCGTTACGAATACTTAACAAATCGATGTGAGGGCAAATCGTTGCGATCACTTATCGAATCGTTGTGAGGGCAAGTCGTTGTGATTACTTAACGAATCTTTGTGAGGGCAAATCGTTGCGATCACTTATCGAATTGTTGTGACCACTAAAGAAATCGTTATGACTTACAGAGAATGGATGTGGACTTAGACAAATATTGATGCTTTGAACTCTTTTTGTTGTAGTGTGATGAATACTTACTTGATTGGCTTGTTTTCCCTTGGTTTATTTCCTGTGTTTAGACTTCATAGAAAGTATGTTAGTAACCTTTATCATAGTTTTGTTAATCACCAAAATAGATATGTAATTTATTTAAATTAGATGGGGATAAACTGATCATCAGATTGTCCTCCTGAACAGTGGCCTCACAATGAAGTCCTCCACTAGGAAGTAACTCAGGTAGTCACACCAGGCATCCCTACTTTTCAAATGTGTTGTCACACACTTGATCTCATCCTCTGGCTCATACCATGCCCTACTGCAGTACACTGAACTCTGAAGGAAGATTCTGGAGGGGGTAGGTTGATTCTCAGCATAATCAAACTTTAGATGAGCTTCCATCCATACCTAGGGCAGGAACAAGCTCCTACATGTGCATCTACCTAAGCTCATCATAGTGAGGGAGCTGTAGAGGTATGCCAGCACTGCAGGGGCAAGTGACTGCCCGTGCCACAGAAGAGACAGGATCCCCACGTGCTCGTATAGGAGGAAATCTTTACTAGTAGGAAATAGGAACACACCAGCTAGGCTGAGTGTCAGTCCTTGGGTCGCCCTCTCCCCGCCTATCTCCTTCGCGTGCTGGATCAACCACCAGGCCAGTCGGTCCAGGAAGATGCCATTCTTGTTCGTCATCCTTAGCACCTCCTTCTTGTCCCGCACGATGTCTGCCAGGATCTCTTCCCACTAGAGAAGAGAAGCCATCACGTCATACTCCCGGCAGTCCTTCTAGCCCAGGAACAACTCCACCTCCTCCAGTAGCACAGTCGCCTCGAACCCCTGGAACACAAATGTTTGTGTGTGTGGGTGCCAGCGCTCCATGAGTGCTCCCAGGGCATCAAATCCCCACCACATATCCTTCATGTTCTTGGCCAGCACAACCATGAAGCTTAGATTCCATGCCCCGATGTAGCTCCTCATGTCAATCATTATGGCATTCAGCATGTTGATCATCCAGGAGAAGGCCCGTACCTGGCCCTGGCTTAAGAAAGCAGGCACCATCTGCACATCCAGGAAGCTCCATGAGATGAAGTTGGGGCATTTTCAGCAGAAGAAGAAGCAAGAACAGGCGATACGTACCCCCCCATTAGCCAGTCGGGTGCTCAGATGCCCCGGAACCTCTCTTAGAATGCCCGGTTTTGCGCTCGTAGACATCCCAGTTGATGTAGAGGCCATGGTTGCTGCTGCAGGTTCATCCAAAAGTCCTCTAGTTCGGAGTTGAGGAAGAGAGGACGGAGGTTGAAGATGGAAGAGTCCTAATGGCCTCCCAATAGCTATTTTTTTGGTTTAATCCGCTGGCATGTTAATGTTAATGTCGTTTGACATCAGTTTACTGTTGTAACACCCCGGCCCCCTTGGGCCCTTGGCCGTCCTCTGGGTCGCGGCAGGGCGACTGTCGCGACGTGGTTCCGATCGCGCGGTGTCTGGTTCTGCTTCATATTGCGACAGGGGGTATGTCGCCTTCTTGAATGCGACATACCCTATGTCGCCTTCTGGTTTGATGGATTGCGACAGGGGGTGTGTCGCCTTCTTGAAGGCGACATGGCCTATGTCGCCTTCCCATCGCGTCGCCCCAGACGCAGTCTGACAGACGTGACAGGCGTCCTTTGTGTCAGTACGGCTCTGGCGGTGTCGGGTGAACGCGACAAGATGGCTGTCGCCTTCACTTTTTCGAATTCCACGATTTGACCGTTGTCAGTGGAATTGCGACAGGGGGTATGTCGCCTTCTTGAAGGCAACACCCACTGTCGCCTTCTGGTTCCAATGCGACACAAGGTGTGTCACCTTCTCAGGATCCGGGCTTAAAGCCCGGGCGCCCGAGCTCTTCTCCCTCTCTCGCATTTTCCTTTCCCCCTCTCTCCCTCTCGCCCTCTTGAGTTCGGCGGTGTTGGGGGTGCCTCCCCCGTGTTGAGGTGGCCGTGCTGAGGAGGGTGTCGCTCCGTTCGCAGGGGTCGCGTTCGTGCCGTGCGGTGCGAGGAGGAGACGTTTCTACCTACGAGAAGGCCCAACGGGTTCGTTCTTCGCGTGGAAGGTAGGGACTCTTGATCCTCTCGCCCTAAGCATGCTCCCCTTCCCCTACAAAGCGTGTTTTCCTTGTGGTTTGGGGGTTGGGAGTGTGAGTTTCCATGCTCGTGTGAGTGAGGTTTTCCTCCGAGCGTAGAATCCATGTTCTTGGGTGTTTGAGGGTGGTTTGAATGCTTTACTAGCTTCCTAGCTTGAGAAGCATGCTCCCCTCCCTCGCTGTGTAGTGTTTCTCCCGTTTCGGGGAGGTTCCCGGAAGAAAAATCTCCGGAACCCCCGACTGGCCTGAATGCGACATACCCTGTGTCGCCTTCTGACTGGTATTGCGACAGGGGCTATGTCGCATTGAGAAAGCGACAGGGGCTATGTCGCATTCAGAAGGCGACATGGCCTATGTCGCATTGAGAAGGTGACAGGCCCTATGTCGCCTTCTCAGTCCAGAGGCAGGTTGTGCTTCCGCCGCTTCGTTTTCGCTTTACTATAACCGTGGACTGTGTGCTAGTTCCTAGTACGGTATCACACTAGTGTTCGCCCATTGCGCAGCACTTGAGGGTTGTCCCGTTCGAGAGGTTGTTACCGTTACCTGGGACCCCCGTCCTCGGGAGCCTGTTGAGGGAGTACTCGGGCTACGAGTGTGTCTCGAGTTGGTAGCCACCTAGGTGGACTCGGGAGCTGAGGGGAAAATGGTGGTTAGGACAGTGGCGTGTGAGTCGCTTGCAGAGCTCTCGTGGTTGGTCTGGGACGCCGAGGACAGTTTGGAGTTCTACCCGGCACAGGCAGCCAGTCCTTCTTCTCACTGCCTCGCTCCTTACGGCCCGGAACCGTTTGGAGAGGTCAGCGTGGGACCGTAGTCCGGCCAGACTGCGGCAGTTACTGTTGTTGTGCTGGTGTCCTGCTCTCTCTGACGAGACGCGAGGGCCAGGACCTAGGTCGAGGATAAGACATCTGTGGACGCACCTGACCGTCTGACTAGTGGTGTTGTTCCCGTGCTAGTGTCCTTGTCCAGGCGGAGTTTCCCTCTGTCTTGTTTTACTAGCCGTGTGGTGGTCACGACGAGCAGTCGTACGGAGTTTCCGACCGAGAGTACTTTCCGTACCGTGTTAGCTTAAGCTTCGCTTCCGCACTTCCTTTGTAGGTAGAAAGATATAAACTGTCGTCTTTCCCTTATTAATAGTTGTATATGTTCCTCTGCCTGTTTAAGCCAGTAGGAGATCGGTAGTCCCTACTGAGCTTCTGTTGTGAAGCTCATCCCTCTGTTTTCCAGGTGAGACTTCTCAGCAGTGGCAGGGCGCGCGTCGGGCGGAGGAGACGGGGCAGTAGTCGAGGTCCCGTAGCTAGCAGTGGTTCCCCCTCTCAGTGTACGTCACCCTCGGGGTATGCCCCTAAGGGACTTGTCTCTCCCCTTTCCTTACTTGTACTAGTGTGGGTGCATTGGGACTGTACTTAGAGCGGTACGCAGCGGTCTCGCTTTACTTTCCTGTTTCCGCTTGTACACTTCTAGCTTAGCAGTTGACGTTTACTTCCGTTACATATCTTGTCAGACGCGTGTTATAGCCTTTTCGGGTCCCCCGGATCCGTGGGCGGCGATTGCGAAAGTCGGGTCCTCGGCGTGGGCCGAGGGTCGGGTTCTCGGGTCGTTACAGTTGGTATCAGAGCTTGGTCTGATAGGACTTGTAGGGATCTAAACTGCAACAGTACGTCCCAACAATAGTACAAGTACACTGCTAGCCGCCCGAGAGGTATTTATAACTTGTTAGTTTGTTGTTGCCGTGTAGGTCATGGCTCCGCGTAGGCGCAGTCAGGCTAGGCAGCTGGTTGAGCAGGCGGATGAGTCCGACATGCCCGCTCAGGGGCAGGTTTTTAGGAGGAGGTGTCCGTGGAGGAGTCAGTGGGACAGCCTCAGGGTGCACAGGCAGCATCAGCAGAGGCAAAGGCGGCAGCAAGTGGGCCAGCAGCAGCAGAAGAATACCACCCTCAGCCTCAGCAGTATGCAGACTGGTTTCCCATGGCCTAGCATTGTTCGAGCTATGTACCCAGGGAGCGTGGCAGCCCGGCGGGTAGCAGCAGGTGGTCAGTTTCCAGTACCTCCCCCAGCCGTACCAGAGCAGCAGGAGGTGGAGCCAGAGGTGGAACACCAGTCCGCCAGCAGCGGTCAGGTACTGGGAGTAACCCGGTCCGGCCAGTGGAGGGCAGCAGGCGAGGCGAGGACCGCTCTTCTTGAGAGGTTCCTGCGTCTTCGTCCTCCGATGTTCCACGGTGAGTATGATCCAGATAAGGCAGAGAGCTGGACCATGAGTTGGAGCGCATCTTCGAGACTATGGATTGCGCTGAGGGGATCAGGTTCGTTTGGCAGTTATACCAGCTCAAGGGAGCAGCCCATGAGTGGGGAGAGTTCAGAGGCAGACTCACTTCCAGGGGCAACGGTTGGACAGATCACTTGGCAGCAGTTTTTGGAGGTCTTCCACGGCGAGTACTTCCCCCACTACGCTCGACGTGAGAGCGGGACCAGTTCCACAAGTTGGTGCAGGGCGACCTCACAGTTTCTCAGTACCACCAGAGGTTTGTCCGGTGTGAGGCATGTGCCT